>OY284414.1:102212357-103412357 GCA_958301585.1 Merodon equestris
GACACACGATCCGGTGCGGTGTGGCAGGCTTTCGTGGACGACTCGGACTGCATTCGGCCTTGTTGTCGATGAACACCACACCGCTATCGCATGAACTTTTATCTGTGTTTAGTAAATAACAGTTGTTGCGCGATTTCACGCTATTCGATGAAGCAAAGGTTGTCTCGAAAGCATTTTCATGCCTCGGTGATGTATTTAGAGACACGATTTTGTTGAACTGTCCACTTAGGCAGGTTGGACAGGAGCAATTAACAACGATCGATGGAGCTGCTTTGGGTGGCGATGAGAAAACCGGCTCGATTTCGAGCGTTTTATTGATTTTGATCGATGATGCCTGATTGGGTGATTTGTCCACGTTCTAACTGAGCACCGGTTCCTAGAGAAAGAAGTCTTGTGTGTTACCATAAAGCGGTGATGGATGCAAGCGATGGTGGTCTGTCTCGTACTTGCCAAAAATATCGGTGCATGTATCCTCTTCCTCAAAATCGAAAGACAGTTCAGCATTGAGCTGATGGTTATGATTATGATCATCAACGTGGTGACTGTTTTCGTGTGCCATTTACATTCGCACAATCGAACAATATCGGTCGGTGATTCGATTCTTGTTTTTGGAAGGGAAATCGCGCAGCGAAATCAAAGAGCGTTTGGATGCTGTGTACGGTGACTCTTCTCCTTCGATGGCGATCATCAAAAATTGGTTTAACGAGTTTCAATGTGGTCGCACGTCGGTTTTTGATGAGCCACGTCCAGGTGCCCCGAAAACGGCTACCACGGAGGATAACGTGACAAAAATCCACGATCTCGTATTGGCAGACTGCCGATTGAAGGTGCGCGAGATATCTGAGACAGTAGACATTTCAAAAGATCGCGTGGGTCATATCCTGTATGAAATTTTGGGCATGAGAAAGCTGTCGGCGCGATGGGTGCTGCGTTTGCTCACTCCGGTCAATAAGCGCAACCGTGAGACCACTTCAGAGCAGTGTTTGAGGCTGTTTAAGCGCAATCCGAAGGAGTTTCTGCGTCACCAGAGACCAAGGAACAGTCGAAATAGTGGACTTCACCCGGCGAACGTGCTCCGAAGAAGGCGAAGACTGTCCCATCGGGCGGAAAGGTGATGGCCACCGTTTTCTGGGATTCACAAGGTGTGATCCACATCGACAACCTGGAGAAGGGCAAAACGGTCACAGGGCTGTATTATGCCAAATGATTGGGCCGAATTGAAGAAAAAACGGCCCCACTTGGCGAAAACAAAGTGCTCCTCCACCATGATAACTCACCGGCTCGCACCTCCGCCCTCGCCACGGCCAAATTGGTCGAATTGGGCTACGAACTGCTGCCTCATCCACCGTATTCTCCAAATTTGGCCCCGTGCGACTTCTTTTTGTTTCCAAACTTGAATAAGTCCCTCGCCGGGCAGAAATTTCAGTCGAATGAGGAGGTCATCACCGCCACGGAGGTCTACTTTGCGGACCTCGAAAAAACGTATTTTTCAGACGGGTTAAAGAAGTTGGAGCATCGCTGGGACAAGTGTGTCGAGCTAAAATTAGACTATATTGAAAAATAAATCGCCATTTCTCCAAATTTTTTGTTTTTCTTTTGTAGGCTAAGTACTTATCGGACCACCCTCGTATAGTAGGGGTCATCACCCAGTGCGGGTATTTGGATGCCATTGGTTAACACAATGGTTCCCGTCTTTGTTGATCGAGCCCTTAATTAGTTTCCTTCCGCTGACACTGAATTCTTATTTTTTTTTTTGGAATTCGTGCAGGTTCATGAGTGTACGTTCTTATGATGTTCATCACAAAACCTGGACGGGGTGCAGATGGTTTGTGTCGAAGATGTTCGGCCCTACTCTCCGGGGGTGATTGTCCTAGATATGATTTGAGAGGTTCCATTGAATTTGCGTTGGTTGTAGTTCGCAGTAACTCTCTTCTTTCCATGTCATTAAGGAGTTATTTTGGAAATGCACACATATTTTGAAGTGATCTTATCCTGCGAGTGTTTGCTTTCATCAGCAATTTTTGGTCATAAATTCATGTTTCCCATAAAAATAAGAAATCAGGTCCTTTGTTTGGACAAGAAGGTTATCATAATTCTTACGCATGCTTCTAATGTTTTGATGTGTAGTAAGTATGTTTGGCGAGTGTTTTGCGTCGGAAAAGAGATCAAGAGCATCAGTGTCAACGCAGTTTACAGAGGGAAAGGATAAACATTTTTTATTGGATTTTGCATGTTATTTAATGACTAAAAGGTCTTCACTTGAATTAATATAAATTACGTTGTCATTTTCCAATAAAGCTAATAAGAAAGAACACACAATATAATAATATAGTCGTTGGTTCGCTCTTGTGTTACCTCGGTAACAATTGCACCTGGCGGCCGTGTGGAAAATATGATCTCATGCCCTTCGTGGTCGTCGTTGGTTTCGGTTGAGTGTTTTAGCTTTTTTATATCTCGATCCGAATTCGGTATGCTTGGCATGGTGATGTTCGACGACGAGTTGTGATGGTTTGTTGCTTTTGTCATTTAGCCATGGGTCATCCTTTTTGGATTGAACCAAAAGTCACAACGCATTTGGATGGACCTCGAAGTACATACACTTATGACTTCGGGCTCGCCTGGATTTTTGATCTTTCATCTTTGTGTCGAGAAGCAATACAATAAGCCCATAAAATCTGGGCGTGTGATTCCATTAAAAGCCTCTTGATCCTGCCATACATTAAGCAATATTTTCTGTCACATCCTACAAATGAGCCTTAGGCGTTCATTCACGCCGCACAACAGATAATAACAAACAAATTGTTGTCCTGAATTCATTCCCCTTATTATCGCTTACATTACCACCATCTCTGTCGACAAGTGGCAAATTTTCCGGTTGCCCGTCATCCCGGAATCTGCGATAAGAAATCTCAATATTTGTTCTGTTTATTACGAAAAATTAAGCAATTATCATAAATCACTTTCGGGATAATTGACTTGACTCACATCAATTAGCATATACCACCGTCGACCAACCACAGGCGACGACGAGATGGCTCTTGTGACCCCGACCCATGCCATATGAGTATATGTATCGCGCAAGCACACTGGGCGTATATCATATACCATCCAATATTTCCTACTAAAAAGGATGGAGTGTGTTTTGAAATGAAATTATCCTTTAATGGAAGTAAATCTCGTTAATACTCCTGCCCCAGACCGGAGAGTATCTAAATCTAAGCCCAAATCCTCTCCACTAAATTAACTGAAGTCTCTTCATTGTTTTTGTTTGTTCTTTATTCAAAAGTGGGCCACTCCATCCTGAACGTTATACTTCCCTGAAGCGCTCACGGCTGATACGAATCTAACTCAGTATCGTCGAAGTCACCGAGGTACGTTGAGATAGGCCTAAGTGAAAAGCGTGTTGGGGTGATTGAGTGGGTAAGTGGAGCAGCAGGGTATGCATTGGAAAAATAATTACTGGGACGGTATCAAATTCCAATGAACTGCCGTACAGTTTCCTCAAACAGACGAGGTTACCCGTTCAAACAGCCTCGGGTCTAGCGGTGATGAGTTCTTTTCATCCCACAATCATACTCTTCTCATCGACGTTGTCGTCGTTTTCGTCGTTATAGGCACCTAGAGCCAGACGAGATGAGATGAAAAGTCACGATGAATGATGAAACAGTAACGGAAGCACGGGAAATCCCGACGAGCAATAGCTAGGATCCGAGTCATATCAGGCGTGAGTGGAGTAGGAATCGATAGTGATGATGATGGTGACGACGTCAGGAAGTGATATGGCTCCGTTGGGGTATGATTTATAGCGATACGTGAGGTTGTCAATAATAGGCCTGCGGAGTAACAAGTAGCACATCGTTTGCCTCTATCCCAGGTTGCATGCGTGTAAGCCATGTGTAGACCCAGGTTCGTTTAACGGGAGCGGGAACTGACTGCTAACGACAGGTGCGATAAGGTTAAATCGAAGGATTTTCTGCAAATTAATTTCTTCCCCTTTGGGCGTACATGCGAATTGGATGTCAACCGGGACATTTTTGTTAACGTCGCTTTCCAAGTGACAAGTTAGGTGGGGAAGCTGTCGTCGTTCTAATTATTGACCTTAATTCGATGCTGCTGCCTTTTGCAGTTGTTGTTGTGGACGTGTACGCGTTTGGGGACGTATGGAGGTAATTTATTTGGAGTTTACACCTGAAACATCAAAAGATAGATGATTGATAAGAGTCCTTAATGAGGAAGTCCTTCCACGTGTGTAATCCATTAGGGATGAGCTGTCAGAATAAATTATAGCTGCATATGAACATTGATTGAGAGCTGGCGTTGGCGGAAGAAAGAATCGATGTATCTTTCAGGACTCATTTGTGGGTTTTTTTTTTAATGCGGATTCATCCCGGTGCTTGTGCACAACATTAATTAAGTCAAGAGCTTATGGCATTCTGGGTGTAAGTTTACAAAGCATATATGGTTGTTGTTTTTACTGAGCCAGCTCTGCTTTCAGTTACAGCTTTCTCCTGGATAGAGAAAGATATAAGAGATCATAAGAGACACAGCAATCCAAGATAACAAAATGGCAATGTAATCTTAATATGACAGACGTTAGAGATCTATGGCTCAAATAGAGCGAGATGATCTGAGCCTAATATCCAGGAAGAACCAAGGAGGCCCATGTTCAAGATAGATCTCTTCTAATCCTTCTTGCTCAATCGATCGAAGATTTGAAAGAGAGCATCAATGATCACAGCATTGGAAAGCACTCTTTATGAATCATGTGATAGCTTTGCAGAAGCCATCGAGCTGGTTATCCAACAAGGGAAGTTATTTTATTATAGATTTCCTGCCACTGCCAATTTCAACACTTGACTCCGACATATCAGTGTGGTAAATTCGCGCGGTGAGAGGATGGAACGAATACCCGCACTAAAAGTTTTAAAACAGTGAACACTCAATACAAAAACGGTGAAAATAACGCGGAAACGTTTCGTAAAGTCCGTACTGAGGTAAGGTAAGTTCGTTCAAAAAGGTAAGATTATGGTCCTACAAAATAGGTCGCATTAATAAATTTACGCTACTGGAGAATTTCCTCCTAGGGCCACAAAATTTATAACAAAAGACTTGGCAGCGGTTACCTTCCCATTGAAGGTGGAGTAAGGGAGATCGTGTGCGCCTCCGCTTAATTCCCAGGACACGGCGACCAAATCTCACCTACTGAGGTCCAAGACCTGGTAGATTATTGTCACCGGCGCAAACGACATCTGATCATAGAATGCGATGCCAATGCTCACCATGTGGAATGGAGCAGCAACCATACAAACAAAAGAGATGAGTCGCTTATTGAATATTTATTTAGTAATAACCTCACCGTTGCCTCTCTCTCTAGAGAAGAGGTGTTTGACCTTACAATCTCTAGCCCTTTTGTCTCAAGTATAATCTATGACTGGCATGTCTCCAATGAGGCCTCACTATCTGATCGCCAACATATCAGATTTAACATCAGTAGTGAGGTGGGGGAAGCTGACCATAGATATCAGCCCAAAAGAACTAAATGGGTTCTCTTCCAGGCTCAGCTTGCTGCCAAGAAACACTTTTTAAATCCATCAAATCGACGGATGACATTGAAAAAGCGGCTTAGCCTTCAAAAATAGCTGTGCATCCAATACAATGCGGGTATGGTTGTCCTAGATAGGATTTTTCGAGAGATTCGACTGATTCTTAGGCGTTGGTTGTAGTTCACAGTATCTTTTTTGTTTCCATTGGAAATGCACACACAGAGTATGAATTTTGAAGTGATCTTATTCTCTATAATTCACAACTAATGTCGTTGCACAATTTTTCCGTACAGGAATTGTTCTTGACTTAGGAGGGATTTGAACTACAGACTTTCGGCTCAACAGCCGGTGACGATTACGACCACTTCCCTGGTTCTTCTACTCTGCTAACACTTCTCGGTGCTCTAATGAGTGTCACTAATTACATAAATAACAGAGTAAACAGCCCCTCTGGTAGATTCTTCAGCCCGAAGAGAGTTAAATGGACGACTGGCTCATTTAAACCCTACAAAGCGCCAGGTAACGATGGTGTCTTTCCTGCTGTCATCCAAAGAAGCCTAGACATCATTCTAGCAACACTGGTAGCCTCTAATAGGCCTTGTTTCAACTTGTGATATATTCCTCAAATCTGGAGGGACGTCAACCTTGTCTTCATCTCTAAAATTGGAAAACCAAGTAAACAACCAAAATCCTATCGCCCTATCAGCCTAACATCTTTCCTACTGAAAACAATGGAAAAACTGATAGAGCTTCATATTAGAGGTACATATATAAGAAAATAGTTTCATTTAGGCATTTGATAATACTGGCTACAACCCAATCACTACTGCACTGTTTCGGAGAGGTGTAGTACATCCCACTAACCATTGGGTTAGAGCGATGCTTGAGAGCAGTATTATATCAGAGAGATCTCTGTGACAGTATCGGCAGCTACAAAGTGGAGTCCTTTTACCACTTCTCTAGTTGATAGTCACTGAAGACCTACTCTACAAGTTAACCAACCTCGGTTATGAAGTCATCGGACACGCCGATTATTGTTAAAGGTAAAAGCGAAATTTCTGCCTGTGAACGCGTTTATCTTTGACTGGTGTAGGCGAGAGGGTTTATCGATAAGCCCAAATAAGAAATTGGGGGTCCAGCCATGTTGACCATTGGGTCACATGCACACTTTACAACATCTTCCTGAGCTGGATATGATTACCACAGTTTCGGACGCATTACCACATACCACCATCTTTGACAAAAGATTTGAGATATTGATCCCAAACTGCACAGCTTGGGAAGGCAGTGATCCCTTGCAAAATATCAGGCAGCGCTTAAAACATTTTGCTCGTATAGTATGTACAAACTCAAAATCAGTCAGGGAACGCCACGATGCCCTGCCAGACCTAGGCAAAAGAAATAAAGTCAAACTCTGGTGGTTGCCAGGTCAGAAGGCATAAAAGGCAATGAAATCGCCGACCAATTCGCTAGGAATGGTTCCAGCCAAAAGTACATAGGTGCCGAAGCTTTCTGCGGAATCCCCAAGTCAAAAAATAAATTTCTCTTAGACAAGTGGGAAAAAATCGCAAAACCTGCGCTTTCGAAACAGCGTTCAAAGACTCAGACAATCGAAAAGACTCATACGGCCCCTGAACAAACACTCTATCAATATTCTCAAATATAATAGAGTCCATATCAGAAGACTGGCTACCTTTCGGGACATTGTAGTCTGAGGTATCATCTTAACAAAATTAACGTTTCGTCTAAAATCGAGTGTCGACTCCTCTAGAGGACTATACGAGTGTGCTTCCCTCTGCCATCTTAGGAAGCGAATCCTCCTCAGAGAAATCATGACTCGTGAGGGGATCAGCTCAGCTCCTACGAGGGTCATCCTCAGTTTTATTAAGAAAGTACTGGAACTCCTCGTCTAATTGGCTAGTAGGCACAATAGACCTGTTAGCACTAGCCCCCAAAAAAAAGAAGTTCGTACGATGTTGTCTGACTTTTTCGGTCAAAAATTACTGCCATGAAATTGCTGACAGCTGGTGAAATAATGGCACTTCTAGTTGACAAATTTCCTGCATTTTTGAATTAGGGACTTCAATTGGCCCCCGATCGTGTGATTAATTATTGTAGCATTCGACTTTTCCGTCTGGGGCTATGTTGAAAACCAAGTCTACCCTAATTCTCCACAAACAATTCAAGTACTAAACCAAAAATATTCGAGATATGCGAAAACTGAAAGAAAAATTTAATTTCAAGAATGACCATTTGCAGATGAGGCCAGAGGAAATATTTTATTTTTTTTTTACGCTCAAAGCTTGAATTTCAGACCAAATTGAAAGTATTATTCATTTTCACGAAAATGTTCCTCTGCTTATGATGTTTTCTACTTATTTAAAATGACACCTCATGATTGTGTGTTCAAAAAGTTCAGGGAATTTTGTAATTCCGCGGGCTGTGTAAGTCTCATGAGCATAGTAAAACGTGAATAACCAGTCCTTAACTTTCGATAAGAAGATTATAAGTTGTTTTTACACAAAGCGATAATTCATTGAAAACGGTAGGAACTTTAACGGTGTAGAAGTGGGAAAATGTGTTTTAAAAGCGAAAAGGACGTTTCCAAGATGCATATTATTTACGCGTAAGCTATAATGTTAATAGTTTCTACTCGGTATATTACCAATTCTTTTAAGGAAATTTCTTAGGAATTTGAAAACGTAAAGGTGTCTTCATGGAAGAATACGTAAACCTTTGAAAAGGGTCCGACTCTGAGTGAAGCGAATTTTACGGCAAATTTTTCGAATTAGATGTTTTTATGCCAATAGTAGTGGTCTGGCAATGCCATATTGTAGTTTAGATTTCTTGTCACTAACAACATATGCGATTTTATTTATTCTACCACAGCTATGGACAGGTAGACAAAATTTTGTGCAATCATGGGCGTGAGAATACCTACATATATTTTGTAGTCGTGTATGACTTTACTACTGATACTGGGCTTTGTTTTCTCACTAATAATTAATTTGTGTGCAGTAATCCAAAGCCTCAAGGTTCGTAGAACCGCCGAAATCTTGGAAACACAATCAAATTCAGTATGAGACATAAAACTATGGGAGTACAAATTAATTCGGTCCGTTTTCTTGTGTTCAAAAATTTTTTTTTTATTGAAAAAACGTAAAAACTACATCACTCAAAGTATTGTCCGTCGGAAGTGACTACTTTTTCCCATCTCTCTGGTAATTTTCGAATACCATCTCTAAAAAATGAGTCCTCTCTGACATCGATCCAATCATTGAGCCATTCTTAGATTTCTTCAAAAGACCCGAACCGGTGACCGTTTTGCATCCGTCGAAAAAGCCAGTAGTCGGAAGGAGCAAGGTCTGGAGAATACGGTGGGTGGGGTAAGACCTCCCATTTTAGCGTTTCTAGGTAGTTTTTGACCGCTACAGCCACGTGGGGCCGAGCGTTATCATGTTGCAAAATCACCTTGTCATGCCTTTCGATCGTTTCTGGCCGTTTTTCACGCAATGCACGGCTCAAACGCATTAGTTGTAGTCGATAACGTTTTCTATTAATGGTTTCGCCTGGTTTTAGCAGCTCATAGTACACCACACCCGTCTGGTCCCACCATATGGTCCCACTTTTCATCTCCAGTCACGATCCGGTGCAAAAATCCCTTCCTTTGATGTCTTTCAAGAAGCAGTTCCGAGGTGAAAAATCGCCTTTCGACATCTCTCGGTTTCAACTCGTACGGCACCCAATTTCCTTGCTTTTGAATAAATCCAAATTTCTTTAACCGAACGGAAATTGTTTGCTGAGTCACTCCCAACGATTCTGCGAGTTCACTTAGCGTTTGGCACGGATCTTGATCCAGTAAAGCCTCCAATTCCTCATCTTCAAATTTTATGGGCTGGCCAAGACGCTCTTTGTCTTCGATGCTAAAATCACCACTTTTGAAGCGTCGAAACCACTCTCTGCATGATATATCGGTCGGAGCAGATTCACCATAAACTTCTACAAGCATTCGATGGGCTTCAGCTGCACTTTTTTTCCAATTAAAAAAGAAAATCAAAACTTCCCGCAAATGCTGTTTATTTAAGACAAATCCGGACATGTTCGAAGAGGCAAAAAACAATATTGTTGTCAGAAACAGACGCTGATGCACACTAATTATTGTTGACAGATGTCACACCTTTCCAATGAAGTAGGTAATCGCTTCCAAGATCAGCCACAACTTGCAGGTGGCGCCATCTTTTGAAAACGGACCGAATTAATTTGTACCCCCAATATATCATCCGCAAAATCAATAGATGTACGCCCAAAGTTAATATCAAGGAGAGAGTTGGTATACATATTAAAAATAACAGAGGTCCCAAAACTGAACCTTGTGGTACACCATTTTTTTAAGTACAAAATTCACTGTAAGTGTCACTAATTCTTACTTTCTGTTTCCTGCATTTCAAGTACGAACAGAACCATTTGTGTATCCCCCCTTAATTATAAGTAATTATAAGGTAATTATAAAGCTTTCCCAGCAGTACGAAATTTCGGCGGAAATGTCGACAGTAGCCGTCTACTAGAATGTACTACACGATAGTAAGTTGCTCCTGCGATACTGGCGCCATCTGGCGGTGAGGCTAAGTACTTATCGAACCACCACAATCGATCATGTTAAAGCTTATGTCATATCAACAAAGAGAACCATCGTCGAATTATTGTGATTAATATTTTCCTACAGCTGACAACATACTCTGAAAGTTGCATTCTCAGTTGATATACCTGCTCTACTACATAAAAAGAACAAAATGCGAGATTTAATGATCCCTTCGAAGACTTTGACAAAAGTTGGCAAGGGCGAAATAGGCCTGTAGTTGGATACAGTATTTCTATAGGTACTACCCTTTGTGAATAGAGGAATGACGTAAGCACATTTATATTAACAGTCTTTGTTTTTTTATATTTGTCTCAATTTATTTAAATTACACCTCTAGGTGACTTTTTCAAGAAGTACCGGGAAATTTGTAATGTCATGGCTTATGTTAGTCTGATATGCGTGAAATTCGTCATAAGAAATTCTGTTGTGCTTATAAATATTTTCGAGAGTTATTTTTATGTACAGTGCCAGCCAAGTAGATTATTTAGTCTGCAAGCTCTGGAAGAAACATCAAAAAAACATCAGTGTTTTGGAACAAAGGACAAAGAAAATATTTGGCCAGTTTTTATTAGGTTCAGTGCATGAATTATTTCCATTTTTTCAAGAAATGTTGAATTTTTCATTTTTATTCAAAATTAGAGCTTTTTTGGTGTTCAAAAAGTCTCGGGAAATTTAAAATTTTGGCGGATATGCGTGAATTTAAAATAAATGTTTTTGTTGTGCTTATAGACATTTTGAAAAGTACTTACATTGCCAGCCAAATCAGGTATTTAGATAACTCTCATCTCCTTGCTGTCATGGAAGTTACATATATTTTAGAACCATCAGGGCTTATTTCTTTGCTTACAGAATTGACCGGAGGATTTTTATTAAGTTCTGCCGTGAAAAAAATAAAGGACGCAGTTTCCGAGGTGCATAGAAGTGGTATACGCACATCAACAAGTGATGAGTACCACTGATCCGAAATAATCCGCTGTAGCATCGATCATTAACAGGTTTCTACCTGACAAATTTACTTACAGACCTCGGATCTGGCCATTAATACTATGTAAATTAGGGGAACCGTCTTTGCGCGCTCATGAGGGTAATTATGTTGAAGAATAGAAAAATTGATTTAAAATTTAACTTGATCGACTTCCCTGAAAGCCGAGACCTGATGATCTCCGAAGTCTACAAGAATATCGTTATTCTGATGCTTTATTTGCCCAAGGTATCAAATATTTTCAAACAGCGTAAGGTCTTTAGATAAATATTCCTTTTCCATCAGTTCTTTTACCGCACTATATCGAAAATTAAAAATTACAAGGACATTGAATTAATTGGAAAAATTACCTGAGACACTCCATCACAGACTCAAGCTCAGGTTGTCTAGACTCGATGCATGATACAATGTGTGCCTATGTTCTGTGTTACATTTCAAATTCGTGTCAACTCAAAATCTGGCTTTTATTCCTCTGAAATTTCTGACTTAAACTATGAACCACCTATTTCTTCCTTAGCAATCAATAATTCATTGCCTTCGTCCTTTAAAATAACTTTGAATGCTTGTAAGACCTTAAATGGATTTGAAACACCACCTTCATCACTCCATAATCCTCCTAATTAGAACACAAAGGTATCCTTTACAGAACCCTTCTGTGAATACAAAATCCGACAAGTTCACAGCGGGTTATCGGACCAGAACGGTTCCCATTACAAATAATTAGCTTCACGCTTCTATGCCAACATCTCGCCCAACCCCCCTTGAACCAACACGGCCAAAAGACCTATTATTAGAGGTATATCGAGACATGAATTATTTATAAGCGATATTAATTACACAGGACTCCTCCTTCAATCTAATTAGATATGCGACAGAAATCCGAGCTGATAACGCTGATTATCAACTACCGAACACGACTACGACTGTCTAGAACAGAACCAAGGAACCGTGAAGGTATTCCTCGGTAATAAAAACAAAAAAAAAAATCTTCGTCCACATAATTCAAGGACAGGAAAATGTCTTAAAGAGACTGCACAATAAGACTGCGAAGAGAAAAAAAACAAAAAAAATTGCGGACAAAAGGACACCAGAAAAGGAAGTACAAAATGGCACTGTGACACAGCACGGAAACTCAATCCAATCGGATTAGGACACGAACTCAAGAGTAAGATGTTTAATTTGCATCCGAAATGTAAATTTATTCAAGCGTTCTCGAGCGGAGAATGAAGGAAATCTGCAGTTGTGTGTCCTTCCTCTTTCTTAGTCTAGGCCGGCGTGTCTCCGAGTGCAAAGACTGAAAATTTCGACGACAGCTCACAGACGGAAACAATTCACGAACAGATCGACAAACTTACATACGAACATTGCGGAAGCGGCAGTGGAAATGGAAATGGCGATGGAAATCCTTCAATTCCATTCCATGAATCTTCATTTCGACTCTTTCCCTTGGATGGGCTCCAAGTATTGTTTCTTCTTCTTTTCACTAGCATCCTTACCTCTTTCTTGGTCGCTTTTCTTGATTTCATTCCACGGTAGACAGCATGTTAACATGAAAGGAAGATATGGACTTAGGTCTCCGAATACCAGCATCCACGTGTGTGTTCCACAAGAACCTTTTTTTTTTGGATTATTGACCAAACGGATTAACTTGTTCATGCTTCATTTTGTTACAACCAAAATGGGTCAATGGAATGCAATGGGATTCGATTTCCATTCAATTTTCTGCCGCTTAAGTCCAGTAAATAATAATTATATTGGTCGATGATTGTTTTCGAGCGCCGGCTGTTCGGAATGGCCGGCTAGCACGGCCGCAGTCCTCTGGCTGGTGGACTGGGTGGATGATGCTGTATATCAGATGTTGGCTTTTTTCGGAAGGGAAGCAGATTTACGAGATTACTGAGTTTAGGGCGAAAGAGAAACTCGGCAAATTAATGCGAGGAGTTATCGAGGGGGATAGAGTTACTCTAAATCATGTTGCGGTCAGTAATTGCTTATGATCGTCTGGTGGCGGGACTTTTTATTGAGGGTGGATTCAAGTAGAGCGAGCTGTAGATGACTGGCGAATATTAAACGTGTAACGAATATGTATAACCGCTGATGATAGGTTGTATATGGCGGATATTTTATGGTTAATCTACGTTCCTGAAATGATACAATAAAAATAAAGTTATGGCCCATAAGGAGAGGGTAAAACTTGGGGAATCAATAGTAGACTTTAAGCTTTAATGTCTTGACATAAGTTTAGAATTTTTTTTCAAAAATATTGAAAAAAAGTAGTCCTGCAAAACAACATTATCGTCACCAGTGCAGTCGGCAACAGCGTTCATATCACCATGAACAACTTCATAAGAATCACCATGTTCATAACCATGGCTAGTGACATCAGTCATCAGGCACCATCCAACATCATATTAACATCAACATCAGCATTTCTAACGACATCAACACAGGAATCCCTCCAGGATCAATATAAACATCACCGTCACCACAATAGCCATCACAATCATCATCACCATCAACACTACCATTATCCTAACCATAGGCATCAGGACTGGACATTTTCGTCGACATTGAGGCAGATTTCGATAACACTTCTTTCGACAGCATGTGTAGCGCTGCTAGGCGGCATGGCGTAGATGAAGCACTGGTTTTGTGGATCAAAGCAATGCTTGTGCACATGACATTGATCGTGGATGCAGGCCTCGAACAATGTCTCGAGTCTGGCGTAAACAAGGGCTGACCGCAAGGTGGTGTCCTGTCTTCGCCGACTCTCTGCTCGATGCTCTAAATGCCTCGGGAATCTATGCCCAGGCTTATGCGAATGATGTTACCGTTCTCTATCGGCTCATGTTTAGCGACTGTCTGTCTCAAAGCGCAGACAGCGCTAACTGTGATCGATGACTGGTGCACAGGTAATGGGCTGCCGGATAATCCGCTTACGACGAATGTCTTTCTCTTCACGAGAAGGATGAAAAATTATTCACCTGGTGCTAAAAGGCATTTCCATCCCGATATCCAAGGAAGCTAAGTACCTGGGAGTAATTTTAGACAGCAAGCTTTTTTGGTCAAAGCATGTTGAGTCAAGAGCCACCAAAGCGCTGTCAGCTTTTTGGCTGGTTCTACACGGGAATGATAAGACCGATAATCTCTTATGTATCGGTTGGTTAACACGCAAGCACCTTGTAGTCACTTTCACAAATCTTCAAAGAGCGGTTTGTCTCAGCCATAAGGGGGCTTTCCCCAACACACCAGGAGCTGCTCTAGATGCTATGATGAATCTTCTACCCCTTGACATATACATATATCAGAGGGTGCGCACTGAAAGCAATGTCTCGCCTCAAGGAAATGGTCTTTGGTGCAACTCACATTGGAGTGACAGTGTCCTTGCGCGAGAAATATCCTACGAACCCTGTCTCATGGATATGCCTTCTGACACCTGCCATTCTACTGCGCTGTAGCATTTTCACAGATGGCTCCAGGTCTGAGCGGGAATCCGACGCTGGAATTTTCTTTGACCGCGAAAACACCCGACTGCCCTCTTCGTTAGGAAAATATGAGTCTGTCTTTCAATCAGAGATATACGCAATCCTCCGACGTTATGGTTATCATTGACCAAAAGTCACTGGACCACATCCGCAGTAGATCTGGCAGCATCAAGTTCGGGCTGGGAACCCTGAAGGTAAGGCTCCCCAATGAACGCGACAAGTCAAAGGAGGCTGCTAGTGGTGCAAATTAATTTACACCACTGCAAAGCAGCCACCGACGACTTACGACTTACCGACGATGTACATGCTGCAGGAAGATGTGGAAATAGCCTTTAACCAAGAACCTTGGCTCCTTAGGAACAAAATTCAGGGATTAAGGTCTAAGGTATATAATTTATACTATCCACATACTGCGGATTGTGTCTATTGATAGGCTGCGATGCCAATGGACATTGAGAATTCAGTCGAAAATCTTGTGAGAATTCTGAAAGCGGTTTTCAACAAATCCTGTCCTTTGCAACGTGCTCGCAAGAAGACCAGCGCAGTCTGGTGGACCACAGAGCTAAAGCAACTCAGGACCAGGACCCGAACTCTATTCAATAGAGCAAAGATCTCAAAAAGAACCGAAGATTGGAGTAACTACAAATCCAGCTTCAAGGAATACAAGAGCAAAACAAGACCAGCATAGTCTAAATCCTCGCGGGAATTCTGCGAATCAATAGAGGATCTCAACGAAGCTGCAAGGCTCAGAAAGATCCTATCCAAGGACCCCGGCGTCCCGGGATTCATACTTAAACCAGATGGTTCTTGGACAGAATCCAGTCAGGAATCCCTAGAACTGCTAACTGAAACCCACTTCCCAGGTTGTAAAACCCCACAGTCCCCTTCGAGACGACAGTTCCTGCGGTTCACACAACCGAAGAAGTAATAAACAAGATTAAACAGACTCCTTGACAGATCAGTGGAAATTGCTCTGCATAGTGTCGTCCGTGAAATTGAGAGCTCGTTGAACCTAAACGAGTTTATAATGGCAGCCTTCCTCGATATAGAGGGAGCCTTCAACAATGTAAACACAGAGGCCATAATAACAGCTCTAGAGGACATAAAAGTAGACAAATCCATTGTAATCTGGATTGAAAATATGTTGAAGAACAGAATTATCAATGCAGACATTGGACACAGCTCTATAAGGAAAGTGACAACTAGAGGCACACCACAGATGGGAGTTCTCTTCCCCCTACTGTGGCTTCTTACAGTTAACAAAATCCTCAAATTCTTTATGGAGAAAGACACAAAGACAATAGCGTACGCGGATGACCTGGTTATCTTGATAAAAGGTAAATTTCTACCAACTATCAGTGAACTAATGGAATCTGCGTTGAGGGAACTCTCCTCGTGGGCAAGACAGAACGGTCTGAGAATAAACCCCAAGAAAACCGAGCTGGTCTTGTTCACCAGGAAAAGAAAAATTCCGATATTTGCTCCCCCAAAGTTAGAGGGTACTCCACTCAAACTCACAGCGGAAGCCAAGTATCTAGGCATCATTCTTGACTCCAAACTCTCCTGGAAAAGGAACCTGGAGGAAAGGATGAAAAAAGGATTGAATGCTTTTTATGCACGCAAAAAGACCTTCGGCAAAAGATGGGGCTCGCAACCGTACATCGTTCATTGGATGTACACAGCAATCATCAGACCCATTTTAACTTATGGGGCCCTAGTTTGGTGGACTGCTAGCAACATGAAAAGCTATATGAACATGCTCAACAAAGGACAAAAGTCGGCCGCTGTTTGTACAACGGGAGCCATGAGAAGCATGCCGCAAGCAGGGTTGGACATGATACTTCATCTCCTTCCCCTGGATCTATTCATAAAAGGCTGCGCTGCAAAGAGCGCTTTCAGACTAAGGGAGTCCTCTCTGTGGAAGAAGGCTAACTATGGACATGAGGCCATACTTAGAATAATAGACGACCTGGGAAAGAAACATGGTTTTAGTAGCCTCGCAACTACGACCGATTATATTTCTCCACAAAATAACTTCTCTCTCAGAATACCAATCCTTTTCCCCGACAGAAAAGAGTGGCTATCAAACGCTGTGATCAACGACCACGAGATCACTCAAATCACCGACGGATCGAAAATGCAGACAGGCACTGGGGCCGGGTTCTACTCTGATATCCTCCACAAACAGGATCTGTGCAGCGTTTTTCAAGCAGAAATCCTGGCAATAGATAAAGCAGCCAAACACCTGCAGGTAACCGATGTCCCACCATCAGATATCACTATCTTCGCAGACAGCCAGGCTGCACTGAAGTCAATAGAATCCTGTATAACGAGATCAAAGGCTGTCATGAAAAGTCGCGACTCACTGAAGTACATCAGACACCACAAAGTCAAACTCTGCTGGGCCCCGGGCCACAGCTCAATCGCAGGGAACGAAAGAGCAGACGAATTGGCCAGGCAAGGGTCTGAACTGGACATCAGCGAAGCGGGCACGTCATTGCAACCACCAATCAGACCATTATACCGGATCATAAATGACACAATCATCAAAGAATCCAACTCGTGTTGGCTTACAAGAAACAACAGCTACACGACAAGATCATCGTGGCCAGAGCTCAATCTCGGAGAAACAAAGAAGCTCTTGGCGCTGGACCGAAACTCGATCCGTATGCTCGTCGGAGTGATCACAGGACACTGTCCCATTGGAGCAATGCTCCGGAAATGGGACTCGGTGTCCAGCGATGTCTGTTGGATCTGCGGGGATGAGGAAGAAACTGAGGCGATCCAACATCTGCTTGCCACTGCCCAGCTCTCCAGAATCGACGCCTAACATCGCTGGGCCAAAGATTCTTTACAGAGATTGCGGATGTGGCAAATGAAGATATATCGGATCTTCTAAAGTTCATAAAGAGCACGGGGTGGTTTCAGCCACCAAGTGATAGGACAGGTTAATTATATGTGCCCCACAATGGGCCTTGTGGCCTCCGAGTGGAAGTGTCTTAGTTGCCAATCACTATGTTGTGAAGCACAAGTAAAAGGGAAAAAGCATATGCGTCTGCAGTGACAGCCACGGTGCACTTAAAGCTGTGTCCAACCCTCTATCCAGCTCAAAATCAGACCTTTTTGATCAAAATCTAAAAACTAAATTCACCAAGGCTTGTATGGCTCCCAGGTCACTCAGGGTTCTCGGGAAATGAGATCTCCGATGAACTCCCTAGAAGGGGCTCAGAGCAGAGTTTCTCAGGACCTAAACCGCCTTAGGTCTACCTGTTTCAGCGATTAAATCTGACACCAACGACTGGGTCTTTAATGCACACAGTCGCTGATGGAGGGAATATCCGGGATGCAGGATGAGTAAGCCCGTACGCCCTGTACGTCTGCAAGAAGTCCGCAACAATCTTCTTATCCTTAAGGGGAAATGATTGCAGAAGGCATGCGGGCGTCATTACAGGTCGTTACATTTATGCCAAGCATCTCTTCGTGCTTGGCATTAGTGAGACGCCTACTTGTGCTGCATTGCGAGGAGGATGACACAGCAGAGCTTTTTCTCTGCGACTGTCGCGGCTTCGCTCGCGCAATTTGGCGCACCCTTGGGGCCTACGTGGTGTGTGCCGAATCCCTTACCTCTACATCACTGAAACCCCTCCTCACTTTGCTCCGGACTTTTCTCAGGGAAAATAATATATAGAAAGTTGTCTGTCTGGTAGTACAATGAACCAGTATTTGCGTGTATTTGAGTGCTCCAACAGATTATAGAAGCCTTCAACAAAAAAAAAACCATGCAGCATCAGCCTGGTGCAGATCAACATTTGCATCAACATCAACACTGGCATCAGCACCAGCATTGGCATGGATATCAGCATCACCATCACCTTCATCATCAGCTTCAGCATCAGCATCAACATGCGCATAGACATCAGCATCAGTTGGGATCAGCACAATTTTGCCTCAGTCGGATAAACTAAGTTTTATTCACTTCAAGTAAACTCTCAAACGTCGTAGGCCCTATAACAAAGTCGGCCTCGTTAAGTTTTTTGAACAAATAATCACCGAAACTCTGTACCCAAGTCAAGCCGCACCAGCGAAAAAGGGATATAGGAAGGCTCAAAGGATTATTAGATGTCATGCTGAAACTTAGCTTGTGGTAATCCTTTCGTCGATCGTAAGCAGGTGAGTGATGGTAATGTAAAGAGGTTTCATAAAAGATTTTTATCACCTTTTCCCGACGCAAATGTCCTCCACCTCCGTAATAGAGGTTTTAAGACATCAAATCGGTCTAAGCTTGAACGACTTTGCTCTAATTTAATTCAAATCAAAAAAGAAAAAAAATTCACCTCATTACCCTTGGTTATCCTTAAAGGCCATTAAAATCAAGAAAAAAGAACCGCAAAAACAAATCTCCCAACAAAAGCCCGAAAGCGATTATCACACGCCTACGACCTGGATCATCCTAAACCTACATAACAACCAACTGAACACCCACAAGCAATATCACACCAAGCCACCCCAGGACAAAGAAGCCTCGAAGGCAAGAGAATAAGAAAAAAATAGCAGAAGGATGGATCCGAGAAGGAAAATATCATTTAAATTTTATAAAAGCCATGAATCCTTGGGCTCCGTATCGAAACGGTCTATCATTTTCTCATTTCGAAATTTCAAAAGTTATCTAAGTATCTATGAAATTACGATTCCACAGAGGTGTAGTTGGCAGCATCCTTTAGAGTCTATTGTATTAATTTTTCTTTTTTTTTTTGTATTTTATTGAGAAAGTTTTTCATTTCACAAGGACCTATTGGGGCATGGTGGGGGCTGTGTGTGTGTTTGCATGCCTACTCTCCTTATAAATAATAATAATTCGCATGAAAAGGGTTTTATAGGGCTTTTTTCTCATCTACGTCACAGTTCGTTATCTGATATTAATCTTAAGAAGTGGGTCTAGGCTGTGGCGTCCTTTCCTTTCTTTGTTGTGCTCAACCTATCCGGTTGCTACTTCCATCTTCCATTCAAAATAATTATGCTTTTCATTAGCTACACTTCTGTCATCATCTTGGTGGTAATTGATTAAAAAAAAAGAGGGAAGAAAAAATCCAATAAATGAAGGAAGGAAACAAAAAATATAATGAACGAAAGGACAAACAAGGACCCGACATAACACAACAGCCCACGGGGGAAGGAGGGGAGATAGCAATTTCCATTGTTGTTCAGGGCTACCGACAATAATTGAAGTCATTTGAAAAAGTTTTTACGCCGCAGATAAGATGAAAAGGGGGTATATCCATGGTAATAAAAAATATTTGAAAAAATATTTTCGAAATGCGGATATCGAGTGGAAAGTGAGATGTTTTTTTTTTTTGTCGAATCTAATGATTTTGTCCTTGTCAAATGATTAGCTATTGCTCGCCCGATTGCTTTGAGGTGAGGATTCGTTTGCTAATTAGAGCGGATACATCCTTAACACCTCCGAAGGGATGAATTGGTGAAAAAAGACACTTTTAAAATCGCACTCAGTAATCCCCATTGTTCAGTCCATGATGAAGGTAATTTCATGTCACCATCCATACATCCCCATCGAACGATACAAGTGCGCAATGCAATATTCAGCTTAATCCTGCAAATTGCCTCTCGATATTTCATTTCCCCACGAGTGCTTTTCTTACGCTTTATCCTGCAATCAACACGAATTGAGCACACAATCTAACGCCATGTGACATCCAACAGATAAAAAAAAAAGTAAATATATTGTCAGCAAAAAATGAATGGAGTTGGATAGTAGCATTAAGATGACACATGTCAACCTCGTACCCGGATACATATCTCCGTGGTGGGAGTATGCAAATCATATACGTTTTGTCGGAACACACAAGTACACATGTATCTGAAGCGTGGTAAGCGTCAACAGCCAAGTGACTGGCAATTTTGTTATAAAAATCTGGAATCGAATATGCCTCGCAACGAATTGCGCGCTATCATCCTTCCATTCTGTTCCGGAGCCAGCGTTAACAAGTAATAGGGAAACAAAGGTACTACCGCTCTAAGCCGTGACAGGCAACGACGAACCGCCCGAGAGACTATTGTATGAATGTATCCGTCGCATAAATGATTAAATTTCACATGTTTGTCGGTGGAGAAATACCTACTCGTGTGTTTTGTGACAATGAGCACGAGATGAGATGGCAGGCTTATTTGCTGCGAGACTGGCAGTCCGTGATCGACGGTTAAGCCTATCAGTGTATCGACGTGAGGGATAATGATGGATGAGTCAGCATGTCAGTAGTGATACCGGAGCATTTTTTATGTGCGGTAATTCTGGGATTATTTTTGTTCATGTTTTTTTAAATTTTGGGTTGGGTACAGGCATATATTGTAAAAGGAGCTTGGTTGTAAGGTAACTGAAAGTCATATAAATAGCTTTTGCAGCGACTTATGGATTTTCGGTTATTTATGTATAATATTTCAGAAGGCTTTGCGTTAAATAGACATTTTCCAAGTATGTGGCCCGACTACAAGCAAGCCAAGCGGACGTCAAGCTTAAGAATATCTCTTCACGAATATCGAATTTGGTAAGGGTGTTGCTATTGATATGACTGGATTATTTTAACTCCGTCATGGACTTGAAACTGACGGATGAATGAGTTCTAGACCTAAGCGTTCCGCGTGCTTTTATCATTTTTCAACATCGACAATGCGAATCAATATTGGAAGTCTATGGTTGACTACGCCTCACTCCTTTTCAGATATTGACTTTTCCAGATTTCGATATTAGATCTTTGTAATAAACTTCAAGTATAGCTTGCGAAGGATTGTAAGAGCTTTGTCGATACCGCCGACTTGGAAGCATGCTCAATTAGCATATAATTTATTTTACAAATATAGAGTAACCGCGCTCTGCCTTTTCACTAACTAAAGGGTCCGCCAAATAATTTTATTTTTTTTTTGAAAATGCTATAAAAAAAAACTACTGAATATTTTCTCAAATTTCTTTTTTTATTTGAAAGTACAATCCTTCCGGTTAATAATGGAAAATAATTTCATTCAAATGGCTGCCTCGGCTAGCCATGCAGTAGCCTACACGATCGGTCCAATTTTTAAGCACGTTATCGATTGTGTGCAGCTGTATTTCACCAATGGCTTCACGAATATTGTCCTTTAAAGCGTCAATTGTCTCTGGCTTGTCGGCGTAACACTTATCTTTGACGGCACCCCACAAATAATAGTCCAACGGTGTCAAATCGCAGCTCCGAGGTGGCCAAACGACATCAGCTCTGCGGCTGATAATGCGATCTTCAAAAACAGGGCGCAAAACATCGAGTGTAGCTTCGGCTGTGTGGCACGTAGCGCCGTCCTGTTGAAACCAAATGTTGCCAATATCCTCCTCTTCAATTTTTGTGAACAAAAATTCGTTCAACATGGCCCGATAACGATCGCCATTGACTGTAATGGCCATTCCTTGCTCATTTTCGAAGAAAAATGGCCCAATTATGCCTCTGGACCAAAATCCGCACCAAACAGTGGCTCGTTTTGGGTGCACCGGCTTTTCAATGTATGCGTGCGGGTTTTCTGTGCCCCAAATGCGACAATTTTGCTTGTTTACATACCCGACAAGATCAAAATGCGCTTCATCTGAAAAGATGATTTTTTTGGCAAAATCGGCATCTGTAAGTCGATCGCAGGCCCACTTAGCGAAGCGAAAACGCATTGGATGGTCAATTGGCTTCAACTCCTGAACCAATTGGACTTTGTATGGCGTCATACCAAGGTCTTTATGCAAAATTCGTCTCAATGATGTCTCCGAAATGTTCAATTATTGAGTACGACGGTGAATTGATGTTGATGGCGCTTCACGCACACTTTCTGCCGCAGCAGCAATATTCTCGGGTGTACGCACTGTTTTTGGCTTTTCACGCTTTGGTTTATCGATGAGGATGCCAGTTTCTTTCACTTTTTTCACAAGATAACGAACATACGGAGCTGACGGTGCTTCTCTTCTTCCAAAATCCGTACGCAATTTTCGCACACATTCTGCAACATTACCATGATTTTCAAAGTAATGTCGCAACATTTCCCAGCGTTGTTCAAGCGTATACACAACCATATTCGTTCAGCGGAAGGATAAAACTAATTATCTGTTAAATCAGACATGATCTAAGTGTTACCATTCAGGAAATAAGCACTACTTGAAAAAAAAAACGTTAGATGGCGGACCCTTTAGAAAGGTTTCAGCTTCATGGCTCTCCTTACTTTATTGGCTTTCGGAATTTCATTGATAAACTTGTATTTGCTTTTACTAAGAGTTTTGACACATATTGCTCTTCTTTTTAGATGACAAAATTTGGCACCTAGAATGAATTTTGTGGAGCTAGTGAGAATGGCCCTATTTCTGTAGGTGATGGCCCTCTACTGTACTTGGCGAAAATACCGAGACTGGTAAGGGGATGCTTTAGGAGATGATGGACAGTGAGCGACAGGGACAAGTGGTAATCCGTGTTAGGTTTTGATCATCAAAAATATCAAATGATTTCTCGTGACATTCTCAAAAATGCTTCTTAATGACCGAACGGCTTTGGTCAAAAAGCAAGGGGGACAACGAAATTGCGTAGATCTGTTATACGTGATTTTTCCATTTTTATGAAACTTGCTGGTGAACACCGAGCGCGGGTTACTTAGTCTACTGTCAACTGTTTCCACTCCAAAGAAAAGACTTCAAACTGAGACTGTTATGTTATGTTCTATTCGACTATTCGGTAAAATCAACAAAATTTTAGGAAATTTTGAGTTTGGATGGAACATTCGTAATCAAAATCCTGTTTTTATTAAACGCCTATCCAATAAGAGGTGTCATTTTGAATTTGGTGGGCGGCCAAACACATACCCTACAGTTAATGAAACAATTGCTCTATTGCCTGACAAATTTACTATTCGAGTGATTTCTCGAAATGAAGGCTTCAACTGGCCGCCATGATCGTGCTATTCAACACCATTTGACTTTCTTGGTATCAACGTACATTAAAGATAAGGTATTCGTCAACGTTCTACTAACGACTATGCATGAAATGAAAATGTAATACCAGATTCCTTATTCACCAATGCAGCTATAATTACGCGCAAATATGATGAACAATTTCATTGAAAAAAATGGCTCTTTGCAAGTAGAGCCAAGTCATGTACTAGCCAGATACAGTATTTCATTACTATATATAGAAAACGTATCAAGGTAACCATAATTGCTACGTATGGTTAGTGTCTATGTTTACGAATATGGTACTTTAAAGAGTAAGCAGTTGTCAATACGTTGTGCCTTTAAAGTCTACAATTTTGTGCCAAATACAGACCATTTACGGAGAGTTTTAAAACTTTCTTTTTTCAAAGAAAACCGATGCTGAAAGTCATTAACGGTAGGTTCGTTTCAAAAGTTGCGATAGTGGCATCGACACAGAGAAGATTATATAAAGATTAAGAACAGGCGGCGAAAGCGTTGAAAATTGATCGTACAAGTGTTTCCAAAGGTTTAAAAGCCCTGGGAGATACCCAAAAAATAAGAAAATAGTTTCCATATCAAGAAAATCATCTCAGAAATGTTCGCTTGCTTGCCACAAAAGTACAAATTTTCTTCTTTTTGCATTGATATTGGCAATGAAAGAAAAAAACGGACAATTGCGAGTCGGACTCGCCCACCGAGGGCTCTGTACAAAGTTGTAGGTACATATTATAAAGGGTGTATTTTATAGAGGTATAAAACTTTGAAATGGAATAAAACAAAGATGATTTTTTTAAATTGACATGAAATTGACTTTATTCGAAGGATAATCTTCTAACATTATAATTTAAATATAATTTCTGGCATATGACCGCCCAAAACAAGATTGCCGTTGATCCCAATTTTCATAAGTGAATTTTGTTTAACGATGAAGCTCACTTTTGGTTGAATGGATACGTCAATAAACAAAACTGCCGTATTTGGAGTGATGATAATCCTCAAGTGTATGTTGAGGCATCGTTACATCCACAAAAACTGACTGTTGGGTGTGCTTTATGTCCGTACTTCTTTAAAAACGATGCTGGCCAGAACGTTACGGTCAATGGTGACCGCTATAGAGCCGTGATTACTGACTTTTTCGTTCATCAATTAAACAACCATGATGTGCAGGAGCTGTGGTTTCAACAAGACGGCACAACATGTCACACAGCTCGTGCCACAATTGATTTATTGAAGGAAACGTTTGGTAACCGCATAATTTCACGTAACGGACCCGTGAATTGGCCTCCAAGATCGTGCGATTTAACGCCGCTTGACTATTTTCTGTGGGGATATGTGAAGTCGCTAGTCTACGCCGATAAACCCGAAACGATTGACCACTTGGAGGACAACATTCGCCGCGTTATTGCCGATATACCGCCACAAATATTGGAAAAATCATCCAAAATTGGACCTCCAGATTAGACTACGTCCGAACCAGCCGTGGCGGTCATATGCCAGAAATTATACTGAAATTGTAATGTTAGAAGATTATCTTACGAATAAAGTCAATTTCATGTCAATTTAAAAAATCATCTTTCTTTTATTCTATTTCAAAGTTCTATACCTCTATAAAAAACACCCTTTAGATAGTAGAGTAATCGAGTTTCGCAGTTTGTTTAATTTTCTAATAAAATAAAATATGTATTACATAATACAACTAGATAGAAGACACTGAAGTACAGTATGTGGCCAATTAATTTTTTCAACAAATTTTGCTATTTTTGATGTGTGTGTTATGTGAAATGTGTTTTTTTTTTTGTTTGTTTTTAAGAACACTATTAGTTATGGACTTTTTCTATACTTTCTTGAATTTCAACACCAGGTGACCCCAGACTTATCCCCATGTGTGCGGTAAATGTGCACAAACACATGAAGTTGGCAATAATGCGTTTTTAAAAAAATTAGTAGCATTACAATTTTTTTTGAAAATCAATATTGATTTTCATTGATTTTTGTCAAGATGGTTAAAAAGCCGACATTTCTGTCGAAAAAAAAAACACAAACTGCTGCTTTATTAATTTTTTATAGGGTTCGTGCAGGTTCAAGAGCGTAAACTCTTATGGTGTTTGTCACACAACCTGGACGGGGTGCAGATGGTTTGTGTCGAAAATGTTAGTTCACTTCTCTCCGGGGGTTGTTGTCCTAGAGGATTTTTTTAGAAATTCGACTGAATTTGTCGCGTTGGTTTTAGTTCACAGTAACTTTTCTATTTCCATGTCATTAAAGTTTAGGATTGGAAATCGACACATAAAGTATGACTTTTTGAAGTGATCTTGTACTGCGAGTGTTATGCCTTCGTCAGCACCTTCTTGATCATCTCTCATTAATAACTGATTGCACAGTTTTTTCGTATAGGAATTTTTCTTGACTGTAGACAGACTTGAATTACAGAACTTCGGCTCAACAGTCGGTGATGATTACCATTGCACCACGACCACGGCCGGTTTGTACACACTTAAAATACTTTTTGTCTTATATGTATCTACAATGTATTTGATAAATAAATAAATAAATAAATAAAACGACGATTGCATTGGGTACAACTCCACAGAGATTACGAGAGTGGCTATTGGCACAAGTTGAGTTAATTTTTTCTTGAAATTTCTTTTTACAATGAAAACTAAAACAAATTTAATAATTTTTCCGTAATCAAGATTTTATTTTAGGTTGCCTTTAGCAACGAGTGTCGCTTAGAAACCGTGACGCAGACGGCCAAATTCGTCCGCAGAAAGTCCAATGAAAGATATTCGGAGGATTGCGTATTTCGGACGGTCAAACATCCACCCTCTGTGATGATTTGGAGCTGCATAACAAGTGAAGGTACATAGTCAACTGATTACGTTGATTCTGAGGAAAGTTCTTCGGCCGTATTTGAACACATTAAATTCTCTCTGAGAGGAATGTCTTTATGCAAGATGGAGCTCCTTGTCATACATCCAAAGTAAGCATGTAATGTTTGTATTCCATGAATTTGGAAGTCTTACCATGGCCTGGTAATTCTCCGGATCTGAACCCGATTGAGAACTGCTAGGCCTACCTAAAATCTTGCGAAACAATACCGTACAAGAGCTCAAGCAGAACACTGAAGATATCTGGAAAAACAAGCCAGAAGAAAAGAAATTGTCGCGAAATGCATTGAAAGCATGCCCAAACAAATAAAAGACGTACAACGCCGGTTGTACTTAATATTAGGATTTAATATTTTTTTTCTTTGTAGTCATTCTTATGCCATTTAACAATAAATATGTGTAACAAGATTTAAAAAAAATCGAATTAAATTTGTTTCTATTTGCGGTCAAAGCGAAATAACGCATATGTATGTCTCTCATCGGTCATAATTTAATTATTGTGTGATTAATTTAAAAACATACGGCTTTCGGATTTTTCTCTTCCCTTCAAATTAGTAAAAGCTTAAAAAAATTTACAAACAGATTTAGTCATCCATACAATTATGACCGCGTATACCGTTCCTTAACCTCGATGATTGATTACATACTTAAAGGCTATATCTTTTATGATTTTATTACAAATGTATAGTTTTCATCCTATCCTATCCTATCCTTGTGGTATAAGACGATATTACTTGCCAAATTTCATAGCCCTAGGTCATGGAAAGAACCCTATACATTTTGAATCCCTTGAGAGTGTAGAAATATACGCTTTTTGTGGCATAAGCGGCTGTATCTTTTTTTACGTTAAATTAGAAGTTTGATTTTTTTTTTTCAGTTTCAAGACCTTAGTCAAAGCGAATCGAAGATGAGCTTTCTTTGTCTAGACTTCCAATGCACAATGTTAGCGTGTCTCTGCCGCCTGAACGGTTCAACTTAAATCAATGAAATTTTTACTACAGTTGGAAGTGATAATACTTCGGGTTCTTACGAAGCCGAAATTTGGACTTTCGTTATCCAAGAATTAAAATTAAATTAAAATAAATAAGAATAACGTTAACTGTACTCGGAAGCAATTTCCTCTCTCTCTGGCATTCGCTATCAGCATTCACCGTTCGCAAGGGATCACTTTGTCGAAAGCAGTTTTGAATCTTGGTACCAAAGAATTCAGTGCAGGACTTGCATATATTGCCTGTTCTCGGGTAAAAACTGCTGAAGGATTGATTTTTGAACCAGATTTTCTAGCAGAACGCATTTTGGGAATCAATTCAAAGGAAGCTTTCAAGTTGAAACGAAAAGAATTGGATCGTCTAACGAAATTGTAATTCATTTCAATTCGTATTTCATCTGTTTTATTTATAAATTTCTTTATTTTAAGTTTAACATGAATAAAGATTTTTTCGATAAATGACGAGTTTAGATGGTGTAATATTAGTAGATAACAGCCAACAATGGTCGAGCATTTGACAACTGAAATAGAAAAGGCGCCAAACCTGGGCGTAGTAATTTCGCGCCAAATGCAGAGAATTCTTTTTTCACTACAGTCACAAACAATTTTCGGTCACAAAATGCCTTCGACTTCATGGTGTACATTTTATCCAGTGTCTCATCAAACTGAAAGATTAATTTGCCTTGACAAACCCCGTCCGAAACTAAATGAAACAGACGCTAAAATACTTAAAAATGCAAAGAAAACAAAAAAGATGAATAAAGGAATCGCAGAGTTCTACCGAAGAACATCAAAAACCTTCCTTCAAAACTCACCGCGTTTTGCATAAACTGTCAAAGGTGAAAAAAGTCACTACAGCCAGATTGACTAAAAAGCAAGGAAAGAAAGCAGCTGCGGATTTGAAACAGAAAATTCAAGAACTCGAGGAGGAGAGAATGTTTCCAAAATCATTGATGTATCCGTTGAAAAATTGTTCTGTTGTACTCGAGCGTTTGGTGGTACCTGTTGAAAAAATATTTTTTTTATTTGCATTTGGATGTTATTTTACATTAAACATTAGAACGAGACTTCTAGCAGATTCGCTTTGTTTAGTGAATTTATTCACACCTAGTACATATAAGGTTTTAATTTCAATTCGATGCCTCTACGCGTTCCCCAGATAAAGGGTCTTGACAGATAGACAGACGGACAACAAAGTGATCTTAAAAAAGGTCCGTCTTTTTCTTTTGAGGACGGAACCCTAAACTCGGATCTACATATCTCGGAAATCAAAAGCATCAAGAATCATGAGTAGAGCAAAGCAACCAGTACAGAATGTCAATAGAAAGAAAGTTATGCTGTATCTCTGGCGGGACCAAAATGGAATGGTGTACCATGAATAAAACCCAGAAACAACTGAATGAACAAGCGACTCGAATAGACATCATCTATTCCACGCTGTTTGCCGAGTCTGGCGCGCCATAAATCATGATGGATACGCTGGATGAGACAAACTTTAAGATCCTTGCAGTGAATGTAAATTCACTGGTCAGAATTGAGAGAAGAGCTAGCCTCTCGAACATGTTGTTAAACGAATGCCCTGATGTGCTTTTGGTTAGTGAAACTAAACTAAATCAGAAACACAAATTAGGCTACAAAGACTACAATGTAGTTAGAAGAGACCGCCCCCACCCCTCAAAAGGGGGTGGGGTTGCGGTCTTAATACGAAAAGGATTGCGCCATAGTGTAGTGTATAGCGGGATCGTACGAAGGTTTCGAATATTAGAAGCGTGTATTATATGCATTCCTCTCCAAAGTAGGAGACGTATGTATGTAGTTGCTCTTTATGCACCTGATGCACCTCAACCTAGTCAGTTTATTACAGAGCTTGAAACACTTTTTTCGACATCTTCAATTGCAGTCAGAAGAAAATTATTATTTCTTTGGCGGTGACCTTAACGCCAAACACATAACATGGGGAAACGCAACTCCAAATACTAGGGGTAATCTGTTGTTCAATTGGTGGTGTCGAAATACGGCCGAGTACAGACTTGAGATGTACGCGACGGATTCGCCATCCTTTCCAAGAACCGGCTCTTTTTTGGACTTAGCCCTAACAGACGCAAGACTTGAACTAACTACCACAAATCGCTACAGTCGAAATTGCTTACGAACCATCGACTACGACAGTGACCATAACGGACTCGCTACAGTAATACGAATACCTAACGAACTTTCGCAACTGGAACAATACGAACCAATATGCACCTACAACTATCAACAGGCACGCTGGTCACTCTTTGCAAGATCGTTGAGAAGAGAGATACGCCTGAGCGGAATTAATCCACCGGTAAACCGAAACTTGACTAACGACGAAATTGACCGTTACCTGCGACAAATGGACACCGTCATTAAACGAACCATGGACAAATCTATCCCTCGGATAGAACAGACAAGTGACCAAACTGATAGATATAGAACACCAGCAATCGACGCGCTCCACAGGGAAAAAAGTAGAGTTCTCTCTAGGCTTAAACGGCTATACAGACAATTTACAGACCCACACGACCCGGAGATAAGGATGCTAAAATCGGTGATCAAAAATATCCAACAGTTACTAAAAGAAAATTACAGAATAGCTGTAAGTTTGCACTGGGGCAATAAGATTCGTTCTATAAAATCCAATAGTCCGAATATGTTCCCGCAAATAAATAAAATATTCAGGAGAAAAGATCATAACGATATTCCTTATGTCCGAATCCCCCAGACGACAGACAACACAACGATGCTACGGAATGTGGGCATAAATCCAGAAAGTGTCGAGACAGGAGACGGTTTTTTTGTGATCGAGGATCCACAGGAGAAAGCTAATTCGATCGGCGCTTTCTTCGAGTCTGTGTACATGGTGAACAACTCTGTTCATCGAAATCACGAACTTGAGAATGCGGCCTTTTTGAACCACTCACATCTTCGTGCAGAAATAGAGAATTGGCGATCTGAGAATAACAGCTTCACAGTATTCAATGATGAAAACCATGCAAACGGCATTGTCGCCAATGAACGAACTTCTCAATCTTTGTTTGTGCAAAAGGATGAACTCCTGTGCATCCTGGATTCACTAAAAAATAAGAAATCAACGGGAATAGATGGTATCCCAAACGTCGTTTTAAGACACTTACCACTTGAAGCATTAGATATTTTCACCACGCTGTTCAACAATGCTCTGAATAATAACCACTATCCAGTGCAGTGGAAAACAGCGGTGGTCCATCCAATCCCTAAACGGGATAAAGATAGTACAAACCCTACTAATCTCCGATCAATTAGTTTGCTTCCGAATGTTAGCAAGGTGTTCGAAAGAATTGTAAATAGAGCTCTGATCAAATGGGTTGAGGAAAAGAAAATAATACCGGACAACCAGTTTGGTTTTAAAGCGGGGCATGATACCATTCACGCCGCGTCAAAACTAGTTTCCGACATTCAGTGGAATAAGGCCAAAAACCAATGTACGGGTGCTTGCCTGGTCGACTTTGAAAAAGCCTTCGATACCGTATGGTTAGAAGGTTTATTCTACAAGCTCACTAGGTTAGGCATGCCAAATCACCTGCTATACATGATTTATGAAATGACTATGGGAAAGAAGTTTGTTGTTAAATGTAACAATATTACTTCGAGCAGATCCTTTGACATTAAAAACGGTTTACAACAGGGGGCGGTGAACTCTCCAATACTATTTAACATCTACACAAGTGATCTTGTAGGTTTCCTCAACCATTCAATAGCGTACGCAGATGATTTAGTAGCGTACAGATCAAGCCCAAAAATCGAAACTATCAATGCAATGCTGCAATGTGACTTCGATTATATTAAGAGATATTGCGATGATTGGAAGCTGAAAATCAACTTCCAAAAGTCGGAAACGATACTGTTTAGAACTCCGTTGAACATGGCCTCAAGGGATACGAAAAAGAACTGGAGGAAATTCGCAATCATCGGGCAACATGGACAACAATTAGCGGTGAGAAACGCAGTTAGATATCTTGGTATCTGGCTAGACCAGTATCTATATTTCAACAGACATATAGATGCTTGTCTCTCCGGAGCTAAGAGAGCCTTCCGTATGACAAGAAGCCTGTTTCACAGCAGTCAACTTGACCGTAGGGTTAAAATCATATGCTACGTGGCCCTAATAAGGCCCATTATCGCTTATGGTTGTCCAGTGTGGTTTAATGTAGCGCCATCTTATATGGAAAAGATTCGTATGTTCGAAAGACAGTGCCTTAGGGTCTGTCTTAGAATGTACAGAACGCCAGAGTCACAGTTCATCTGGGGGCACGGCAGTGCCCCCGCCAAGTCGAGCAAAAAAGCGGCACGGCCGTACCATCCTTTTCTCGAAGCAGTTCGGGCCATTTTCGACCCCCTATAACTTCGTTGTGGATAAAACTAGAAGCCTGAATTTTCAGTAACCAAGCAGGCATCCCATAGACACGGTATATTTCAAATTTCATTAAATTTGAACCAGTAGTTTAAGAATTATAACTAGTCAAAGTTTCTAATTCTGTCACTCACTCACTCACTCACTCACTCACTCACTCACTCACTCACTCACCGATCATCAAAACTCTAGGCCACTTCTAGCAGACATAGAAGCTTGAAATTTAGAATACAATTAGTGTTTAGTGTATAAATCAAGGAAAAACTAAAATATTTTGCAATTTTGGTCCAGTTTTCTAGATACACCAAATATTATTACTAATAGGATAGTGTCTGTATGTATCCTTTTTCAATTTATCTAGATGGCGATTAACCCCTAAAAATATGCAATGCAACCCAATCAATGGGCGGTTGGGGAATTGGGTTTAGTGGTCAATGTGGTTCATGTATTTGACGGAATATAAAATAAATATCTTTATTATGTACATATATTTAATAACCATTTGATGAACTTATAATTAAATCAATTTTAAAACAAATTGTATGTTCGGTGTCAGAGTTGGAGACTACTAACTTGTACAGTTTCGCTCAAAATTACGATATTGTTAAAACACGCCCAGTCTCCTCTAAAGTCGAGTGCTACGAGATAAATGACGGTAAAAAGTTCCTGAAAAGAAGAGATAACCCATATTTGATCAATCACTATTTCTACGACGGAGAACAAGTACCAGAGAAATATTTCTTCTCTTTACTTCTTTTATTCAAGCCATGACGTTCCTTAGATGAACTCAAAATGGGGTGTGATACTTACACGGAGGCCTTTAATTTGGCGAAAGAAGATTTAAAAGAAGGAATCGATTATGGTAATTCAATGATAGAGTCAAGATATAAGATACAAAAAGCATGTGAAATGATAGAATCTAAAGTTGCTGAGATAAACGAAGAAAGGGAAATTGTTGATGATGACGATGGTCTTGAAAACCCTTTAGACTTTGAAGCTGTGGAAGCTGCAAACGCAATGGATGACTTTCACAGAATCAATCTGGTAGAAGAAGAGCAGACTGATCTTCAAAGTATGATCGCAAAACTTAATGCCGATCAAAAAAGAGTCTTCGATATGATCACACATGAAATGGACACAACTGATAATAACGCTGACGTTTTACGCTGTTTTGTGAGTGGAACTGGTGGCACTGGAAAGTGCTTTTTAATAAAAACTCTGAAAGTTTGGGTTAAGATGTATTTAAACAAAAAAGTGGCAGTTAGTGATCCAACAGGCATAGCTGCATTCAATGTGAATGGATTGACTATACACAGACTATTGCAGCTGCCTGTGGAACACAAGCAAACACCGAGGTACAAGCCACTTTCCGATGAAGTGCTCCAAGTTCTGAGATCAGATTTGAAAGAAGTAGTGTTGTTTATCATAGACGAAGTGTCGATGATATCCAATGTTACTTTAACATATATTCATTTACGCTTGTCTGAGATATTTGACACAAGCGATGATCAGAATTGGTGGTTTGGAAAAAAAACATCTTGTACTTTTCGGGGATCTTTTACAGCTTCCGCCGGTAAGAGAAAAGTCACCTTTTGAAAAACTCTCAACTGCTGAAGCTAACAAGTTGTTAGGTTCCCTCAGTATGCCGAATCTGTGGATTGAACTGTTCGTATACGATGAACTTACTATTAACATGCGACAGCTTAATGATTCTAACTTTGTTGAAATGCTAAATAGAATAAGATTAGGTGTGACTACACAAAAAGAACGCGACTTACTCTCGACTAGATTAATAACTCTAAAAACCAATTCAAATGAAAACAGATTGATTGAAATAATTGAACACCTCTCGAAACTTCCTGATGATACCGTTTGCTTATTACCTACAAAAAACATGTGTCAACAATTAAATACTGCAATGCTTAGATCTCTCCCACATCCCGAAATAAAACTTACAGCTGTAGATAGCATAGATTGCAAAAAGAGGATAACAAAAAGAGCTCGTGAATGCATAAAAAATTATGAAGACGATGCTTCTATGACTGCGGGCCTAGAAGAGAACATAATTATAAAAATAGGAGCAAGAGTCATGTTAAGGCGAAATATTGACGTGAGTCTTGGTTTAGTTACTGGTTCTATCGGTATAGTGCAAAGAGTAAAGGTTGATCCGGAAAATACAAAAATAATTAAGAAAATATACATTACATTTGATAAAGAACAGGTTTACGAGCTTGGTCCGGTCAAAACTAAATTTGAAATTATTAATAGAGCTTATGTTCATCGCGAACAGTTTCCTATATGTATAGCCTATGCTATAACTATACACAAAAGTCAGGGCCTAAGTCTAAATAATGCGCTGATGGATATCGGTTCTGCAGTATTCACATCCGGTCAAGCTTACGTGGCACTTTCGAGATTTACAAGTCTGGGCGGCTTACATCTAATTAATGTCGACTTTGGAAATATTAAAGCGCAGGAATCCTCAATTTGTGAATACAATAGATTAAGAAGCATTTACCGTCCAGACTTGATAAAAATTGTAACATCAAAGCCTTTGAGAAAAACCCATAGAGACAGGGAGTGGGCTTTGAGAAAAACTGCAGCTGAAGCTCAAGAAGTAGTACCGGAAAAGAAAAAGAGGAAGACAACCTACAAAAATAAGAAAAGCTCATAAGACACAGAGTGGGCTTTAAGAAAATCTGTTGTTGGTATTCAAAAAGTAGAAGGTACCGGAAAGGAAGAAGAGTAGGACTATCTACAAAAAGAAATGAGATGCCATCAAAAACATAACTTGTAAAAAAAACCAAGTCTCGCAACTCAGTTCTTCTACTGTAAAAAGTTGTGAGATCTATGTAATACCAAGTCGGTTAATTTATTCAGCCCCTACTTAAGGGACCTTCTGTCTTAAGTTATTACGTAATTAGCTAACCTAACAACATCTTATAGTGACCATATTAATATTAAAAATCTTTTATGTTTTAAATAAATAGATTGACTTGGCAATCGCACTAGACAATCTAATTTAATATAATATGTATTATTTGTGAGATGCATGCGATGGACAAGTCAATCTATTTATTTAAAACATAAAAGATTTTTAATATTAATATGGTCACTATAAGATGTTGTTAGGTTAGCTAATTACGTAATAACTTAAGACAGAAGGTCCCTTAAGTAGGGGCTGAATAAATTAACCGACTTGGTATTACATAGATCTCACAACTTTTTACAGTAGAAGAACTGAGTTGCGAGACTTGGTTTTTTTTACAAGTTATGTTTTTGATGGCTTAAGTATTACCCAAATAAGGTCCTGTACAACGGAGCAGGACTAAACAGAATTGACAATTTTCTAATTAAAATGATTCGAAAGCACATTGTCAGATGTATGACTAGCGAAAATAACTTGATTTTTGGAGCTTATTACCCGAATTACATATATCACGAGAGCACACTCCGATCAGGCTTTATTGCTGCCTAGGACTGGACTCGAAAGCACATGACCTTTGATGGAGGATGGAGAAAAGTTGCGTGAAGTGATGAAAAATAGTTCAATTTCGGCGGGCCGGTCAACTGGGCACACTACTGACATGATTTAAAAAAAAGAAGAAATTTCGTTGTCCAAACGCCAGTAATCAGAAGGTAATGTAATGTTATGGGGCGCCTTTAGTTGGAATTGTATTCCTAACAGGTTGAATGTGGAGAAGTACCAAGACGTGTTAGAGGAAACCCCTATACCATTTCTCGAAGAACTGGACTAAAATTTCATGGGATTTCAACAGGACAGGCTCCAATTCACGTGGTGGCTTTTTCTAAAAAGTGGTTTTTCGAAAGATATTCCAATTATGTCATGGTCAGCACGTCCGCCAAACTTGAACCCAAGCGAAAACTTATGGAGCATATTGGTAAAATTGGTGTATGCTGGGGGATGGCAATTTAACAACGTTCTCGAGCTTACGTGTGCAGATATGGACGGTTGCCAAAAAATTAAAAAAGAAACAATCCAACAATTAATAAGCTCATTGTTAAACACGGTCTGAGAAAGGAAGATTCATCGGACGTGACCTATAGATACACCAGCAAAATATAGATACACCAGTTATTTTTTTAAATACTGTGCACTATTAAGTTTTTTAAGAATTTTGGAAAAGAAGTACGTTTTTGGAGATAATCGAGACATTCGAATTTTTATTATTATTAATACTTTTGATTTATTATCTGTATTTCCAAGTTTTTCGATGACTCCATCATTTTGGGACACACTTTAACTTGGTAATTGTTGCATTGATCACAGTTTTTCAAATACGAGAATGTAACTTCTCTGTTAATTCATCGCCAGCATATTTTATTAATTCTGTTGATGTCAGGTCCAGTCTTGTGACCTTGTTGTTTTTTAACGGATTGTTTCTTTTAATTACTTGATGGTTCGTATGAAAAAAATTAATTCCTTGTCAGGCTTCTCCTTCAAAGCAAGATGAGAAACCGTTTATGAAAAGAAAAGGATTTAAAATATTTCTTGAAGTAGTTACATAAACAAAAGTCCAAGACTACAGTTCGAAGATGTCGAAGCCTAAGGCTGAAAACACACCGGATATTTGATTTTGGTGATTTTGGTGGGGGCTATACCCCCATTTTATTGTGCTTAATTCAAGCTACATACTTAATTTAACTTACAATCTAGGAAACTAAGAAAGAGGGCGATTGAGACGGAGTTTTAGACAAGGAGTGCTGATGTTAAAGTCGAAACAGTTTTTCGCATTAACATTCCGCAGCATACGGGAGATAGGTTCATTGGAGCCATAGGAGGTACGAGAAGTGGGTACATAGAAGAGACGTGGATTTCGTGTATTACGAGGGTTAGTGTTAAAAAAAATTGAGGTATAAAGGGACGCGCAGTCGATGGTACCTGAGAGGAGTCGGTGGATGAAAAGGATTTCGGATATCCTTCTTCATTCTTCCAGCGAGTTCAAATTAATAAGTATTAGGCGGTCTTGATAGGGAGGTAGGATCAGAGGATTGTCCCAGGGTAAGCCGCGAAGAGCAAAACGGAGAAGACGACGTTGGATACTCTCGATTCTGGAAATGTGTGAATGATAGTAAGGAGACCACACTTGAGCGCGTATTCGAGAATAGGGCGAACAAAGGTTATGTAAAGAGACCGACTGACGTAGGGATTGGAAGCCGATCACGAAGCCGAATGCAGAATTTGCCTTAAGAATTGTATCGCTGATATGTGCAAGGAAATTGAGTTCCTGGTCGTATAATACACCAAGATCACGGATCACCTGAACGGTAGAAAGGGGTTGATTATGGAAAAAGTAGAGGCAGGGAGGAGGTTTGTTACGTTTGCGGGAGAAAGTAATAGATTGACACTTTGAAATGTTAAGGTCGAGGCAGTTCTTGGAGCACCAGGTGGAAAAGCTGTTGAGGTCCGATTGAATAAGGGAAGAGTCATCTGAGGAAATGATCTTAAAGAATTTAGCAACGTCGGCATATAGAGAGATGTGGGAATGTTTGATAACCATTTCAATATCATTAATGGTGAGAATAAAAAGAAGCAGGCCTAAAGGGGGATACCGGAGGAAGCAAGGAAGGGGTTAGAGAGGGCAGATCTAAAGCGAACGCTGTAGTGGCGATTTTCCAGGTAAGAAGAAATTCACTTTAATAAGATGGGCTCAAAGCCAAGAGAAGACGGTTTGAAGAGTATCAATCTGTGTGAAATTTTATCGAAGGCCTTACTGAAGTCAGTTGAGATAACATCGACTTCCTTGCCACTTTCTAAGGTTGAAAGGGTAAGGAAACGAATTCAATAAGGTTTGTGGTTGTAGATCTACCTTAAGGAAGCCGTGCTGTCTGGGGGAGATTGAAGACTTGCATTGAAAACTTAAATTATCATACAAAATACTTTCGAAGATTTTGGGTATATGAGACAGTTTGGCAATGGGACGGTAGTTGTTAATGTCATTCTTCGGACCCTTTTTGTGTATAGGTGTTATAAAAGAGGTTTTCAATATCCGGGGAAATTCACCTTGGGAAAGGGATAGGCTGAAGATTTTTGAGAGAGGTAGAGAAAGGGAAGAGGAACATTTTTTTAAAAATATAACTGGGAGGCCGTCGGGGCCAGGGGTGAATTCATCCTTAAGTTGCTTTAATCTTTCTTCGATGATCGACACTTCTTCTTCTTTTCCTTTTTCCGGCGTTGTTATGGTCAGAAGTGTAGGACCATAACTTTCCCACTTAACTGCATTCCTACTGGTCCGCTTGTGGGGTCCGCCGGTTTGACCTCAGAAAGTAGCGGCAGGCTTCCCGGGTTAGGATTACTTCATCGCTGAGGCCAATCAAATGCTGGTGTTTTTGCATTTGTTTTTCGGCGCCTGCCTTTTTTTTTTTTTTTTTTTTTTTTTTCGTGACATGGGCATGCTCCAGATTTTTTTGTTTGATCTTACTCTTACAACACCGGTGATCTCCAGTCGTGTCAACCCACTGATTTGCATGTAAACTTCTGGGGCAGTTTAATGGTGGTATATGTGTCCCTAGGCTCACCTTGTTGTTTTCTAAATTGCCTAGATGTGATTTTTGTTTACCTTTGTTTTAGTCGCCTTTTACGACAAGCGAGAGGTATCGCTGCAGAGATATTCTTAACCCGTCCCTGCACGGAAATAACGGGGTCGACACTACGAGGGAGAAATGGTCCAAAGGAGAAGTTTGGTAAATAGTTGAAATAGGTATAATCGGGTGCAAAGGAGTCATGGGTGAAAGATTGATTGAAAAAGGTGGCAAAAAGGTTGGCGATGTAATGAGTATCATTGGAAGTTTCATTATTGAAGGAGAGTGAGTTTGGGTAGCCATCAGATTTTCTTTTGTAATTAACGAATTGAAAGAAGGACTTGGAATTATTTATAAGGTTGGTTTGCATCTCAACTAAGTAGTGTTGATAGAGAGATTTATAAAGCTCTACAAAATGCAGGTAAGTACCGAAATAGTTCGAGAAGTCATTTGGGGATTGAGTACGAAGGCAAGTTGTCCAGAGCTTGTTCCGTTTGTTTCTCAAAGAACGGAGCCTGCGATTATACCATGGTGGGGAGGTGGAGGAGGTTTTATGTCGAGAAAAGGGTACATAAAGGGAGAAGGAATTAAATATTTCTTTGTAGGATATAGATATGGCATCATTTACGATAAGGTTGTTGAAATTAAAAGGAGCAATATTGAGATATTCATTGATTTGACGGAAGTTGGCTTTGTGAAAATCGTGAGAAATTCGAACAGTGGGGGGAGAGTTCTGTATAGGGGAGTTGTGAAAGAACGACAGAAGCAGGGGAGGGTGGTAGTTGTCGGCGGTTGATAGGGACAGCGGAGAAGCTGAAACTGAGGAGTTGAAAGGGTCACTTGTGAAAATGAGGTCGAGTTGTCTGCCCATGTAATTCAAAATGCCGCTGACTTGGTTAAGGCTGGAATCAGCTCAGGTAGGCGATCAGAGAGGAGGCATTCTTTGGCTGCAGTGGGATTAGAGGCAATGTAAAACGATTGGTCGTCTGAAGGGATCCATTTAAGGTGAGGAAGGTTGAAGTCACCGAAAACTAGGATCTCGTCTTGGGGATCTCGTAAATCAATTAAATTATCGATTGTATCAATGGCCAAGTTATATGTTTCAATAAGTTGTGATGGCAAAATGTAAAAGCAGATGACGTAGAGCGATTTCCAGGGTAGTACAATCTTAATGGAAACAAAGTCGAGACATGGCGAAGATGAAGTTGCTATGAGGGAGGAGTCAATTGAGTTTCGGACAGCTAGAAGAACACCGCGGCATGGACAACCATCAGTAAGTCGGTTAACATCATCGCGATAAACGTTAAAGTTGGATGGGAATAGTTCAAGGTTGTTTATACTAGGGATTAGGTTCGTTTCGGTTAAGGCAAAAAAAGGTAACGTATGTGATTGCTGCAGGACTGCCTGAGTTTTAGAGCGCAGACCTCTTACATTCTGATAATTCTGATAATAAAAGGTAAGAGGAAGGTTTTCGGGGGGCGTTAGAGTGGCAGGGGGGGGGGGGGGGGGCTAGGGATTTTCAGGGACGAAAAAACCTATCATGGTCAGCTTTGCTACGTTGAAGGTGCGATATGCGCTTTGGGTGGTGAGATATTGAAAAACTCGTGATATTTAATGAAAAGCTTATTGAGGGTAGTGAAACCGGTGTGGAGACCTTCCTGTTGAATTGAGACCATTACGCTGGTGTTTGTTTTACCTTCATAGCAAACCGAGTCTGATTTGTCATGAAGATAAGCCAAGAAGAGTCCAATGTTCTCATAGATTTTTTTGTCTTTTAACCTGGAGAGAGCGTATCGAGGTTCGTTGGGGTCAATAGATTGCTGAGTAAGTTTGACTGAAGGTGGCAGTAGTGGAGGGGACTGATGTTGAAGAAAATTGGCTTGTAGATGGTGAGAGAGATGAGGATCTGGCTGTAGCTGAGGTATTAGATAGGGCGGGTGTTGAGGAATTAAGGATGTGGGAGCTTCGAAAATTAGGATACTTGGCTCCGGACTTAAGGTCGAAATTTGGAAATGAGTTTGGATCCGGGTTGTGTGCTAGGGTTGGAGGTGATACGGTTGTATTGGCAAAAGAACTAGTTGGGTTCAGATTAAAGCTGACCCGTTGGCTTCGTGGTTTTGGTGGAACTGAGGGATAAAGAGTGGAACGGATAAAGCAAAACGTTTTCGATTCGTTAGTCAAAAAAACATTTTTTATTTGAACACACACCAAGCGAAACAGAATGTAACAAAACATAACGTTTTGTTTTCACCTGTCTGTGTATATTTCCGCAGGGCCTTTCCTTGCCCTTTTCTTGTGAATAAAACTAGCTCAGTTTTAGAGGGATTTATTTCAAGCCCGCAATTCTCTACTCATTTGGCCACTTTCCTTAGGCTTATTTGTTGGGAGATGTTTGCCGCTGATTGCTAGTGCAATATCGTCTGCATACGCAATGACTTTGCACTCGCTGCCCTCAAAGTACTCGTATTATTATAGTAAGAGTATTTCGTTTACAACTAGCACCCACAATTGCGGCGATAGTACTTCTCCTTGTGGTGTGCCACGTTTTACTGCATTTTTTGGGTGGTAGCAGCTAAATTTCGAATGAATCAACCTGCTTGAAAGAACTTGTTGCTGTACCGGCGCCATCGACAAAAAAGGAATTTAAAGGAAAAAAAAATAAAATAAAAAGGCTTCATCGTAGTCTTCAAGATTTTTATAGGACGCTGGTGTTAACTGAGTAATCTGCAATATAATCGACCGAGTGGATTATAGCCATTTCCTCATTCAGACTATTACAGGGGTTAAGCTGACCATACACACTTCATACGAGTTCTGCCGCCCAGCCCATCACATGCCTAACTCATAACAAAAAAAAAAGGGAATCATGTTTAAGAAGCATTGATCAGTCGTTTCAATGGAAATTAAATTTCTTTCTTTGAACCTAGAAGACACTCATAAAGCACTTCTTCTTAATTACAGCATAATGTACGAGTAAAGGTACAATCGATGACGATTCAAAAAATCCAATTTCCAGCAAGTAAGTGGATACCTGCTATCCGGCGCCCATAATTTCTGGAAATTTAATGAAAACTTTTTGTACGATCTGCGAATATTAATTTCACTTCAACGATCCAAGCCTTCTGTTCACCTTCGAAGTAAAACTAATCATCCTATCTGCCCCCACAAGCCCAGCATTTGCTAAGGACCCATTTACGTCCTTACATTCCGACTCTATTTAATCCTAACAATATCCAAAATATAACTTTCCTCTTACCACTCAGTCTGATTCGACCACTCTTGCCAAACCGACAAAACTTTTTCCTTCTCCGACCGACCTAGTCTTCATGTTTCCCGAAAAAGCCCTTCCATCATGCCTTCAAAATTCATTTAGAAATTTGCATAATCTTTGAAGTAGACTTTCGTATTTAAGAAAGTTCCATTTGCAGGATAATTTAATCAGCAATCAGGACATATTTCATAAAATCAGCGCGATGAGTAAACTTTTCCAACACCTCATTCCCCTTTCCATTTTGCTCAGTTATCGCCAACGTGTCAACGTACCGCTGCCAGGAGTCAAATGCCTCTGAATCCGGCTTGGATGGCATTTAGGATTTGTTGATTGAATTCCACGTGACAATTTTCATCCAATTTTGCAACCGAAATTGTCGGAAATACCACAACCTAGTTTCTAATCAACTTGATTATCTAAAGAAGCACCTGGGTGCACACGGATACAAACCGGTTTGTTGGAAACACCCTGAAACGCTAGAACTTTGGCTAAATGCCGAAGATACGAGTGCGAGTATCTCGAGTGTAAATTAATTTAAATTCTACCACAAGTATCTTTTCCCCAAGCTCCATTGAACATAGAGGTGAGCCGAAACGGCGGCGTCTGTGGATATATGTATACTCGTAGATGCATCCGATAGATATTGTTGTGCTCTCGACTGGCTTTTGTTTTGCAGCAACCGACAGAAGGAAGGATTTACATAAAGGATCCTTGGGTGTACATCACCACTCTACAGTGCTCTCGAAGGACGTATCCACCGACTCATACAAGGAGGCGATCCGACGACTAAAGCTGAGTGAAGAGGATTCGCATTAAATGCGATGCCTTGAAAGAGGTTGCGAAACGGCAATGTGGGAATACAATGCGAAGGTGTTCGATGACATCAGGGATATGGCTGTTGATATTGTTGAGCACGGTCGATGCAACACTCATTGGATGTTAATAGGAATCAGTTCCAGCTTTGGTTGAAAAGGCGTTAAGGGAGCGTAAAGCGTCAATCTGTAAGTAGATGTTGTGCTTGTTGTTCAGTAGAATGGAATGGAAACTATCGGCTTTTGAGTGGGTTGAGCAGCCGTCGTTGTCATCGAACCATTCCGCTACCAGTGGGAGTTCAGTGGTGCGATAAAAGAGGTTGTCATGGAGACAAGAGCTGTTCACACAGCCACTGATTGTCACTTATGGTTTACATCTTCACCTCTAGAGGGTTCATAAACCAACAAAAAAGTTCGTTGGTCTTTGCCATGGCTTGAATCATAATTAAGGCATTTGGAATGCAAGCTCATCTCCTTCCACCAGCCTCTAACTGTTCATTATGTCTCGAGTAAGATATTATTGTAAACACAAGCATCGAACTTATTCCATTAATTCTGTTTGTGGGACCGACAGAACTCCTCCGGCTGCTTCATCAGTCGAGTGATTCTATCCATCCGTCAGCATCCATTAATCGAGGTTACAAGAAGCGTAGGAACCTCCGTAGCTGCAATAGCAGTACAAAGTATAATTAATTAATGACTGCCAAAGACGTTAAGAAAAATCCCATTTCCCGCCATTACGGTCACGACAGAAGACATGACAAGAACAAAACAAATTTCACAAAAATCCTCCGAGCAGACGATTGAACAGTTTGCTACCGTCGTCGTACATCCTTTCTCAAGCTTCTTGTGCACTTGTACTGCTGTCCGGCGTGTCGACGTTGCAGAAGAATGCGGAAACATAAACGTCGCCTTAAAAATGTCGCTCGTAAATTAAACTCGTAAACACACCGACTGAGACCCCTTGCTTTCCGTGTCTGAGCCAGGAGCCCCATATCTCGATGACAATGAAAAGTAGCCAAGCGCAAAGTACCTCTGCCCATCACCACGTTCTTCTTCTGCAGCCCATTCGTCCAGTGCTATCCCAACATCATGGTCGTCGTCACGACGCTCGTTGACTGTTTATAATGGGTCATGACGGCGGAGCGCCTTCCGTACGACCCTGGAACACTTTCCACTCGAACATACACTTAACAGGGACTAAGTGTGGCGATTTCTCTCTTCGCCAACTTTTTGTACTCGTACGGGGAACTTGAAACTCCACTCGTGTAGACCATCTAAAATTGGACCATGATGGCTCTGCTGTGCTCCAGGCACCTTAGCCACATCAAAAGCAGCACAGATGGAATTGACCAAGCAACCGGCGCTACTGCTCTGTGTTGAGTGAGATTCGTACAATAATCATGCTGCTGGCGCATCGAAGGAGCAATTTCCATTATATATCCCACCGAACCAGGGACTCTGGGGCTTTGTCTGTTTCTTTCCAACGGATACGGTGAGTTGCAGTGCACTTTATTTTAATTTTACCGTTAAGAGGGATAGATAGTCGGACCAAGGCGACGACGATGATACTTCTATTCAGGACGTGTAGACAAAGCTAGCAGACTTGGAAGTGGTCGACGGAATCAAATCCCACTAACAGCAAGCTGAAACAGACAGAAACAGTCACGGTGCCGACGATGGGAACGCCCGAAGAATATAATCAACATCTATTGTTATTAACATCCGAATGTAAGCAAGTTCGCGCCGGGTCGTTGGTCAAAGGATCCTAGTCGCTTGGGAGGACAGTTCACTTTATTCACGTATTTTTTCATTGGGTTGCTCGCAGTCGTTGAAGAACGTGATCCATTCGTAGTATTCAAAAACGATAAAACCTCTCAGGTGCAGGTCTGGTGGCTACAGATAGTGCTTTGTAAGAATTGACTTGCACATGGCTCTCTACTAGTATACCCGTACGTGTTTAGTCAAGGAAGGAAGCAATGGGCAATGGGTAGATTTTGGCGCTAGACAAAAATGCTTAAAACTGGCTTAACTATCTTAACAAATCTAAATACCTTATTGGCTCAAGACGGACACTCTAAAACAAACAGTACAACTTAAAGCTATGTCTTTCGACTACTAAACATAATCTTAGAATTATATTATATTATAATCTTAGGACAACTTAAGCTGAGAATAATGATCGCGTTTTCTATTTATATATAAAACTTAAGCCAATCTTAGTTAAACTAATCTTAACTAAATCTACCGTATTCTATCTTAATTTTTTTTTGTTTTTTGTGTTTTGTCCCAACCTTACCCTACCCTAGCCCATGTAAGCCTGCCATTGGTGTTAGGCAGGCTCTGCCTTGAAAAGGCTAAAGCTATTGAAGAATCCACTGACGTAGCTCTCTCAAGCTACCAAAAGCGTTGATGCTGGCGGATTACGTCTCTTCGATCCCGGCGTGAGACCGATCTACTCGTACAGAACCTGAGGCGCTCGGGCTCGCGGAGCGCGACATCGAGTCCGTAGAGGAATCGCGGTTCCATGCAACTGCGACCCACGAGTAAGATTAGCAGTACCGCCTATCTATCCTGGATCAGCCCACATCTGTCTAAATAGAGGAATGGTTTTGGCGGGACAAAGCCATTAAGACGCACTCTCTCGTGGTATAAGTCATTGGGGTAGTAAGCCCCGGAGGTCAGGCTTTTGACCGAAGTCATTGCTCTTGCAACGTGGCTTCGGATCAGTTGGATCAGAAAATTATCCACCCATACAATCCTAGCCCTATTGTATAGAACCTCGTTCGGGTAAAATTAAGTGTACTCAGATTCGGAATCTTATGTAGCCCGAGACAAGTCCCGAGGCATTGTCTCCTTTCCATTAAGCTGGCTCTCATATTAAGGCCATGCAGCAGATTACCTTCAACCTGGAATCAAGTTTGCTGCTCTGAAACAGCCATCTTGTCAGAGCGAAAGCGCTCCGGGTCCTTGCCAGAGCAGCATCTACATGTTTGTCAAAATATAGATACTGATCCAGCACAATCCCAAGGTACTTGACCGTCCGGTCCAAAAATTAAAAACCTGTGCCAATTTTTTTGTAGTGTCCCGAGAGACCCTAGACGAAGGTGTTCTGAACAATATACTCGTAGATTCTGATTTCTGGAAGATGATTTTCAACTTAGTGGGGAGAAGGCGCTCAAAGTGTGCGCTCTCGCCAGGGAATTGTCAAAGCGTGGCCAACGCGCCCTACTGTAATCGTAGGGGTGCGTGTGGACATGCTTGGCCATTTCCGCGAACTTGTCAGGTATTGTGATCACGGCACATAGTCCGCAATGGTCACTGTCGTATACAATGGTCCATAAACAAGTAATAGACCATTCGTTCGTGTCAGCCAGTCTCAGTTGAGAGTCTACCAGCATGAGAACCAGATAGGAGCCGCTCCTAGGATACGACGGACTATCCGTTGCGAGCAACTTGACTATATTCACTGTTGCGTATAAACCAGTAGTAGTAGTAGGCTCTCCTAGTTTTAGGAATGTTCTTTCCGCAATCACTTTGTTTGGCATTTATGTCGTCGGCCAGAATGTAGAAGTTTTCTACCGAGTTCAAGCGCAGAAATCGGAAAAGTGTCTCGACCTCTGCGATGAAAACGTTGGGTTGAGGTGCTGCAAGTGCATAGACTGTACAGTCTCTTTCCATTTCGGAGAGGAATACACCCAATACAGGCTTCTAGCACCTAGAACCTCCGCACTTTACCGCTATATATGAAGATTTAGGTTTAAAATTATTTTTAATGAAAATCGCAACTCCTCCGCCTTGAGTAGCGTTGAGTCGGTCCCTTCTAATTATTCTGTAAGAACTGTGCCGAATTCTGTGCTTCTGGTTTAGCTTTGTTTCGCTAACCAAGAGTACGTCGGGGTCCTGCAACAGGTTAAAAAGTGCGGTTCGTCGCTCGATGCTTATGAGTGAATCTACATTCACCGACAGGATCTTCCAGGGCCTCTCCAGCGGCGTATACAATACGATTGTAAGTGCGCTAGGCCCGGCAGAACTGAGCAAAAACTGTCTATTCGGGTCACCTGCTTAAGGATCTATTGCTGGGACTGCCCAATCTGCCCTTGGATTGCGAGCAATATCAAACAGACATCCACATCCGCCTCCGGTGCCTTAGAGAGAGGCACTGGGGCTTTAGGAACAGCCATGAGCTTTTGTACTGTTTTTCCCGAACCTGTCGCCATTTGGGCGTAGTTCAAGTTGGGTGTGACGGCTGGTGTTTGGAAGCGACCCGAGGGACACTTCTCCTCGACCTTCTGCCTACGGGCCAGGTTTTCTTTCTTGGTGTCCTGGAACTTAGGACATCCCCGATAATTTGCAGGGTGTCCTCGGTTCCTACTAAAGGCACACTCGAGCTGCTCTCTGTCCGTCACCTTGTCTTCCCCAAGGTCGCATTCCTCGTTTTTGTGGTTCTTTGCACACTTAACGCATCGAGGCTGCATTTCGCAGTTCAACGCGGCGTGGCCGAACCTTTGGCAGCGGATACATTGCAAAATGTTTCCGCTCCTCTTTAATTTTTCCCAAGTGACAGTATGGGATGTTAAGGAGGTGATAGTCCATAGCCTCTCCAGCTTGCTGCTGGGTGTGAGCTCTACCAAGAAGAAGGGAATCACTCGCTTCTCCTTTCGGGAGCTAGCCGTGGAAAATAGCTTAACTCCCACGAATTTGAAGTCGTCATTTTCGAACTCTTTGAGCTCTGAGAGCATTTCCTCCGGATCTGGAGGAGCATCGTCTTCAACCTCTCGGCCTTAGGTGTGAAGGAGAAAAACTCCATTGTGGACTCCTTCAACAAGCTTTTTATACGCTTATGTTGCTCCAGTATCTTGCACTGAACAGCATAGCGTTTTTGTACTAAACATTTAAACTGAAAGTTAGCTACACCAATAGCATACTTACAGAGATCGATGGTCTCTCTTAGGGCCGTGATATAAGTAAAGGGCCTTTTCCTTTTTAGGGCTTTGTTGCTGCTTCTGCTGTTGCGGATGTTGTCGCATCCGCTGCTTCTGCTCCTGCGGCTGTTATTGTTGCTGCTGTTTCTGCAGGTGTGGCTGTTGCTGCTACTTTTTCTGGTGGGCAGCTGTTGCCTCTTTTTTCTCCTTCTGCTTTATCCTTTCCAGCCTTTCGACTACAGCCTGCAGCTGGGCGCGTAGGAAGCGTTCTTTTTCCTCAAGCTCGCTACACTCCTCCTCCGTAGCCGAACTTGAAAGGGCGGCGAAGGGGTTATTGTCGGCCTTCCCTATCTTCGGACAGATATGCAATATCTGTTTACACGGGGATCACTGGTTTGTGTTCTGGTTGTTGTTTTTTTTTTCCAACTGCTTTAGGCGTGCAGCTTTTCTGTCGAAGAAGTGAGGGATTAACGCTTAATTAAATTGGGCCTCGGGTTGACCCTTTGGTGTGGATTTTGGGCCATCGGCGTCATTGGTCTGTACTTTTTCGAAAACAACGCTGGTGTGACGGTCACCGTTAATGGCGAGCGCTGCAGAGCAGTGGTAACCAATTTTTTACAGCCAAATTTGAATCATATGTTCCTAGACGACATTTGGTGCCATCAGGATGGCGCTATGTGCCATACAGCGAACGCCATGATTGACATTCTGCGTGAACATGAGTATGAGGGTTTTCTCTCTTTACGTGCAAAGTTCAAACTCTTCCTTTCGACCTTGTTCTGGCCGGAGTTGAATCCTATCGTCCTCTGCATGTCTTGCAACACGCTGTTTTAACTGGTTCTGCTGTTGTTAATTCTTCTGCTGCTAGTTCTTTTGTTGCTAGTTCTGTTGTTGCTAGTTCTGTTGTTGCTAGTTCTGTTGTTGCTAGTTCTATTGTTGCTAGTTCTGTTGTTGCTAGTTCTGTTGTTGCTAGTTCTGTTGTTGCTAGTTCTGTTGTTGCTAGTTCTGTTGTTGCTAGTTCTGTTGTTGCTAGTTCTGTTGTTGCTAGTTCTGTTGTTGCTAGTTCTGTTGTTGCTAGTTCTGTTGTTGCTAGTTCTGTTGTTGCTAGTTCTGTGGTTGCTAGTTCTGTTGTTGCTAGTTCTGTACTTGCTACTTCTGTTGGTACTCGTTATGCTGTGTTTTTTTTGCGGTTGTTGGTTATGTTGTTGCTAGTGCTGTTGATTTCTGTTTGTTAGTTTTGGTGTTTGTTAGTTATTCTACCGTTACTAAATCAGTTGTTTCTGCGTCTGTTTTTGCCTTTGAGGAACATTTTATCGACACCCAGCCTTTTACTTGCCCTTATAAGTTTCTAATTCTAAGTCGATAAATTGTGTACGCAGTGCAGGATTTTGAAAGGGATGTGCCTTAGATGATGGAGGTTCCTCCAAAGGTTGTTGGGTTTGGAGTGTGCAATGAGATAAAAATAATTTGCTAACTTTCTTTACAGAAGTTGTGAAGCCGGTATTGTGTGTCAATTATAAGTAAGTTATACCCTTCTTCGAAATCCAAACAGTGAGCCCATTCTAAGACGTAGAGTTATGTATTCTGGGCTTAGGTCATCTCCTTACTAGTTGAAGTATAAAAATCTACATTTGAATGCATTTCCTTACAGCAAATACCGCGACTAACGCGCAGCCGTCAACATCTACCCCCAAAAACAATTCAAAAGTTTGCAACCTCGTGGACCGAACCTGAATGGGCACACCGTCTGGATAAGCTCAATAACATGAACCTCTCCGAGTTCTACCTGAAAGGAGCCCCTCCCCACGCCAACGTTTCCTGGCTCAAGAAATACTTTCTCGACCATTACTCCATAACAATCCTTCAGTGTGCTAAACTTCACCAAATCAACCCCAACAACCCAAATCGGTTTAAATTCGTTGTTCCCTCGAAATATGCGTCGCTCTTCTCAAACCCCTTACCATTGGAAACCTAAAAATATTCAAGTGGATTTCACCAAAACCGGACCTCAACAGCAGAAGCAGCAATAACAGCAATAGGAATAGTAATAGCAGAATTAATATACGTAAATCTAAGCTCAAAAATAATATTAATAATAAGCCAAACTCCTCAACTAATAATATCAGCCACAAACCCATCCCTTCCAACACTTCGCTTTCCTCCATAAGCCAGAATTCCACAAATCGTCATTCGAAACCAAATAAGCATCCCAACCCTCCCCCTAACCCCGGCGACAACTGGAGCTTCAAGACGAATCTCTTTCCTAACTTCGCACACCCCTCCATTGCTAATGTACAACCTTCTTACTCTGCTGCTCCCAAACCCCAACGTCAAAGGGTTTCCTTCAACCCGACCCCAAAGGAGCTAAATTTTTGCGCACGCATCGATGAGATAATCCTTAAAGCTAATTCTGCACTCGGTTTCGTGAAGCGATGGTCTAAACCCGATCTCTTTACCTTGTCCGGCCCCTTCTTGAATACGCCTCTCAAGTGTGGTCTCCTTACCAACAAACCCACATTTCTAGAATCGAGAGCATCCAACGCCGATTCCTACGTTTTGCTCTTCGAGGTCTCCCCTGGGGCAATCCTTAGATTTTACCACCCTACCAAGACCGCCTTAAACTAATCAACATGAACACGTTGGAAGAAAGAAGAATTGTATCTGACGCGACCCTCTATAACTCTGTCTCTATCAACACTAACTCCCGCAATGTACGAAATCCCCGTCTCTACCCACCCCCCGTACTGCCTATGGCTCCAATGAACCTATTTCTCGTATGCTGGGAAGTGTTAATTCGAATCCTTACTTCGATTTCAACATCAGCACTCGATACCTAAAAATCCGCCTTTTTAACCACCCTCCCCTCTCTCCCGTTCTCCCTAACTAGTAAGTGAAATTAGGTTAAGATTAGATTAAGCTAGCTTAAATTAAGCCCAATAAATAAGAGGCGTTCGCCCCCACGAAAATTAAAAAATTAAAATATACGAGTATCAGTTCCTGTCCATTTTTGAGTCTTACCGTTCATCATCGACATAAAACCAGTTCAAATCCAAGGACCAGATTGTTACCCTAAATGATCGGAGCCCAATAGTATCGCTATAGAAGGTCTTAATACAAACGCCCAGTCTTGAATTTCTCTATACAATCTACTGTCAATATGTTGTTCTAAGGCTGTGGATGGGAAACAATCAAGAAGCTTAGCTCGGATCTACTTATCCACACAATCATCCTTTGCGCCTACTGTCCGCTGCTTGAATGCTAGTAAATCTGGACACCGTCTTTTTAAAGTACGAAACTTGTCTACAGAATCAAAGTTTTAGTTGCACTTTGGCATTCAAATCAGAGGCTAAGTATTCCCAATTCCCTCAACAAGCTTAAGCGTGCTTTTCTGAAGCTGGATATGCTTGTTGGATAAGTAGCTTGCAATCCTATCTTACCAATCAGGGTTTCTGTAACAAAACATCAGCAAGGAAACCTAATCAAGTTCAATGGTTTATTATTAAATCTTCTTCAAATCTGATTAACAAACGTTTTCCAAACGTTCCTCTGTTGCCTCCATCACCATCGCCACCCTTCATGTTCAGTGACCAAAAATCGATTGATTTTAGAAATTATTGCTTCGAATTAGTAACAAATAGATTGATGGTCCCAGAGAAGGCTTACAATAACAACCAGAGGCGGTATCTACATTCGTCCATTACACGACTAATGGATTTTAGATTAAATATTTTCCATTTGAGTAGGATTTTGATGGAACGATAACAACGTTTCCGTCTTGATAAGGAACCGGTAGGGGAATTATGATGAATGTTTGAAATCGAATTAAATGAGGCAATCCTTAAGTTCAATCGATTACGGAACTCCAAGTGGATGAAAAGCTACAACTTTCTGTACGGTTTGGTTTAAATTTTATCCGATATCTTCAGGGCTTTATACTCTCTCTGGAATTTCATACATTTTCGCTTTACTCAAATAGTCCTGATTAACTGTAGTTTAATTTCATTCCCACTACGGTACGGATGTTCATGGAGTGTACATCCATACATCTTCGAGTTACAAATTTCAGCTTAAGCTGGGTGAACTGATGACAGTGGTTTTGGCTGTTAGCATTCCGCGGGCGATTTGTTGTCGGTGCACCTCGGCACTGGGAGCAGTGACAAATGCGTCAGTAAAAAGGACTTCTCGGTCGTGCCTGTCACCGCTTCGGGGTTGTGTTTGCTGAAAACAGCCGTCACAGCACGTAAACGGCAGTTGTTTTCGAGAGCTTATGAATGGCTTTAATGGTTGTCACTACTGCGTATTCCTATGCGGGTGATGGAATCATGGTGGTATGTCCTCAATCGATGTCAGTAGACGGCAAATAGTAAATTTAGGAAATAACCAAAGCACAAAGAGCAAACCTTTGAGCGGGTAATTGCACCGATAACAAGACCTCCTCAGGGACAGTTCCTGTCGATTTGTTAATCAGTCGTTCAGTGATGCCAGCCAAGTTTTGAATAGAACAAGCGTAGTGGAGGGAAAGAGATAAGCAAGTAGCTATGGTACATGGATACGGGTCGATTGGGAACGAGCACGAGTTTGTACACGTCGACTGCTTGGTGCATAAGGGACATGAATTTATAAAGTCGCAACGGAGTAAAGCGTGTTAGACTGTTTTCGTGTTTTTGCATTTGTAATAGACCTACATGGGATACGATAACCCCGTAAATTGTAAAACACAGTATGGAGAACAGGAACATCCCAGTGTCCTGCATAGTACGAGAGTTCAAGGATAAAGAATCTCGCAAACAAAACCGCTCGAAAGTCAAGCAAAATAGTTAATTAAAACTCGACAACAATCTTCATTTTCTCTTCATTAACCAACTTTTCACCTCCACTGTCTGTGGATATGACATTCATTTATGAATAGGTGTGCCCCCCCACCGTAGCTGGCAAAAATATTCCTTTATTTCAACAAACGTTTAAACGTCGAAAAAAGTTGGTCCTCGAATTGGGTAATGTTCCAAAAAAAAAATAAAAAGCTGAGAAAAAAAGCAAACAGAGCACGTTGCCCCGGCGGCAACAACCCGTATCGAGTCCGGAATAAGCACGGGGTAAGGTTCGGAATCTACATGAATTCAAAAACAGGTACGTCGCCAAAGAGTACCGTGAAAAAATGCAGAAGGCTATCATCGTCATCACCGTTCTCACCCTCCACCATCCGGTTCCTTTCGAATCCGCAAGCGAATCGCTTCTAAGTAAGTCGTTCGGTATTTTCCACGTCAGCTCCCTGCCCTGAACCTGGGAGTTCAAAACTTTATCAAACGGCATTCTTCGCAGGAAGTTTCCATTTTCTTCCCGATTGTCTTTCATTTTTGCGTCCTTTTTCGCTATGTCGATATCTGTATCTGAGCATCTACCGGGTTTGTCTGACATCTGGATTCAAATAGAATCCAACTGAGTATTGAAGTGTCTATCGTCAGATTTGGTAGCGTGCCATTAAAGTGTTCATCACGTAACCGCAATAGAACGTGCGTTTTCAAAACAAACCAAAAAACCTATCTACAATATACGTGGTGTAGGGTATATCTACGAGTATCTGCGGAGAAAATACGTTTTTCTTCTGACTGTATTGTATGAAAAAAAAACCCACAAAACGCAGACGAACTCTATAGATCTGAACAGACAGTACTCCCATTCGTACCACATGCAGAGGGAAAAAAGTTCAGAACTCCATTAGTAGATATTGTGTTTAATTAAGGCGTGGGGTAGGTGGTGGATTATCGCATTGGGTTCAGGGTTTTTCACTTCTTTTGCTCTGTGTGCCAGATGTTTGAAATCATTAATCTGACTGCCGGGCGCGGTTAATCTGTTTGTTGTGCAATGTGGAATATAGAAAAACTGCGGCCAAATTACAATTTAGTTTAGTTGATGGGGGATCAAGGGGCAATTAGGGTTTTGTTATCGTGGAATGATTGTATGATAATAGAGCTCATCGGTTGGTGGGTGTTTTATTCGCTCGTGCTATCATAAGCTCATTAGGGGAATACAATTCCACGATGCCTTTAAAGCTCTTGAGAATATTTGTCAATGAGCATCGTAGTCGTTATCCAATACCTTCCGAAAAAATTATTTTCATTAAGAAGGCAATGTTGACATCTTACTTTAGGTCGGCTTTTTTGGCGTTCATTATAATATGTCAATCAACTGCGGGGAATCATAAATAGCGACTTACTTATGTAGGACCTGCCAACTTCTAAATGTTTGGAGAAATCGCCAATTTCTACAAATTTTGCTGGCTAGAAACTTATTTTACGGTGCAGTTATGATCAGGACTAGGAACACTTTACTGCCATTGGTCCGCCTGTGGGGTTCTTCGGCTTAACCTCAAGAAGTTAAACTTAAGGCTCCCCGATTTGGGATCACTTCCTTCCTGAGGCCAATCAAATACATTGTCCAGCATTGTGAACCGTATGTGAGCCTAGAGCTTTCCTTTCAGCTTAGGGAGCATTTTTTGGTAACAGAAAATAGCGGAGTTTTCCCGCCACTTCATCCTCCCTAAGCACTTTTCCATTCAAGTAAATGTCTGCGATAGGCCAGACAGATATTCTGTCTTTTTTGAACTGATATGGTACCCATTGCCCTCCAAAACATTCACCCATACACGTGCTCGTTGCAAGGACATCTGATCTTCACTTATGATGTCTCTATCGTCAGCAAAGAATAACTTATGCACTTCGGGGTCTGTCATTTTTCCTTTCAGCAGATAATCAGGGAATGTAATAAGCAGCAATGGACAGAGGACGCTTCCTAGGTCTACATAGACTTTGATTGGAAATTCTTTGGTGACACCTGCGGGTCTTACTCTTGTCTTTGCTCCCTCATACATGTGGGTTTCAAAAGGTAAATTACAAAAATAAAAAAAGCACACCGAATTCGTTTTTAATTCAATATAAACTTTATCTTTAATTAATTGAGAACAAAATAAAATAAAATACATTGGAATAGTAATAAATTCACTTCGCTCTTTTCTTGCTTTTCTTCGACTTGTCGCTTTGCCTTCTCCTTAACGAATGATGATAATTTCTTTCTTTCCTTTCTTTTTTCCTTTCCGCAATGTCCTACCTTCTCTTTCTTTTCCTGCATTCTTTTCAATTTCTCGTTCCCTTTTGACATTTCAGATGATCTATTACGTTTTTTTTTTTTTTCTTTTCGAATCCCAAATTCCTACACTCGGCTTCATGTAGTCGGCAGCTGATAAGGTGATGCGTGGCCCCTCGCCTGTGCCAACCTTCATGACGTCATAACGGTCCTGTCCTTTTACCCTGGTTACCTTATAAGGTCCATAGTACTTGGCACCCAACTTGTCATCTGGAGCGAACTGTGTTTTTCGAATTGCTACCAACTCGCCCACTGAATACTTCCTTGCTGGCTTCCGATGGCGTAACGACTATCTTGCATTCTCTTTTTGTATTTCCCCTATTTGAATCTTTGCCTGTTCCCTCATTTGCTGCCGATCAGCCTCAAACCCGATTACCATTTCTTCTTCGATTAATCTTGCTAGTTCTTTTCCTTCCCCTCCTGCGGTTCTCATCTTTACTCCTAATAGCAGCTCGAATGGAGTTCGCCCTGTAGCTCGACTGGTTGATGAATTGAGGATCTGCTGCAACTTCGGAACTTGAAGATACCACTTTAGGGTGTTTTTTGAAGCTACATATCTTCGAGAGCACATCAATGATAACTCGGTTTAGGCGCTCGACCTGACCGTTCCCCCTCGGAACCCCGGTAGTGGTATGCACATGAATGATTCTTTGTTCCTCACAGTACCTAGCAAATGCATCTGCTGTGAACGCCGTCCCTCGGTCGGAGATGATACGCTGGGGACTACCGAATACCTCACTTTGCAAAGCTAATTTTTTAATGGTCTCCTCCGATGTCGTCGTTTTTACAGGGCACAACCAAGAAAACTTAGTGAAAGCATCAATAATCACTAAAAGGTACTTATAATTTTTTGACGTGGCCGGCAATGGTACCAGATGATCGATGTGATAGGTATGGAGAGGAACGTCAAACTTATCCATCTGCCTTAGAATTTCCTCCTGTTTTCCCATTTTTTTCGCAGCAAGGATACAAGGAACACAATTCGCCACCACCTCGTCGACTCTCTTCGCCAACTTAGGAATATAATAGTTTTGACTTAGCTGCTTTTCCATTCTGCGTGCACTGGCGTGACCCTGACTATGCAAGTCCTTGATGATAGAATTTTGGATGCTTTTTGGTGCAAGTAGGAGATAGTTTCCGTCCACGAACTTGTATAGAACACCTCGTCGCAGAGAATAGTTTTCAAATTCTTTCTCGGCAAGGATAGATTTGATTAAACCACAGTGTTCGTCTTTTTCTTGCGCCTGGCGAACTCTGTAAAGAATCTCAGATTCGACATTAAATACTGAAGGATACCTACTTAAAGGGTCCGCGTGCTTCAACGCCTGTGCTGGCCTGTGACTAACGGAACAGTCGAATTCCTCCATAAGCAATGCCCATCTCGCCACTCGACAGTTTAGTTCTTTTCCTTGCATGGTGTAATAGAACGCCTGGCAGTCGGTGAAGATTTGAAATTTTATCCCCAGAAGATAAGAACGGAGTTTCTTCAGTGACTTAACAATTGCCAGAACCTCGAGATCGTAGCTGCTATACTGCTGCTCTGCCTTTGACGTCTTAAAGCTGACGAAGAAAACGGGATGGAACATGGTATCATCACTTTTCTGCAGAAGAACAGCTCCCAGACCGTCTTTGCTGGCGTCTGTATGCAATTGCGTTTCCCTAGCTGGGTGAAATAGTTTCAACACAGGCTCGCTACACAGCTTCTCCTTCAGGATATTGAACGATCCTTGCTCCTTTTCGGTTCAGCGGAACTCTTTGCTTCCTTTCAGCATATCAGTTAGAGGCTTTGCCAACAGAGAGTAACCGGCAATAAATTTTCGGAAAAATCCGGTTAACCCAAGAAAAGATTGCACATCCCTCACAGACTTCGGACATGGAAAACCGGATACCCGGGGGTACTGTTCATTCAGAAGTCTCTCGTAATACTGTCGCCATCTGTGGAGCATTTTGTCGCCTTCACCAAAAGCTGGCCTTTAGCATTGTAAGTGAACTTTGGGGAACGAATTTCCGAAGCATTTCTTTTTCTCTGGGCCGATTTTTTGAAGATAGCTGCTCCCTTATTCAAGTTGCTTCGTCGAAGCTCCTGATTAGCCTTATTCCTATGAAACGCCGAAGACGGTATTGCTCGCAACTCCCGATAAAGGCCTTCATTTTGTTTGAATTTGGGCGCACTTCTTCTTCGCGAGCCTATTGGTAGAAGATCATTTTGACCAAGCTTGAAAGCCTTTTTTTCCCGTATCACTACTTCCGTGTTGGCAGGGGCCTTTCGACGTTCAAAGCAGTGATTTGGCTCTCTCCAAACAATTCCCACATATCTTGTGCTTGTTTGCTGGTTTGGTTTCATCCTCGTCTCCATAAAAATGTCTGTCAGAGGAAACTTGGTTGCTGGGCGATCGCCTCTCCCAGGATCATTGTGCAATATTTGACCTGGGGCTTTATGAGTCTTGCTTCCAAACGGTAGTCAATTTTGGTTTTATTTCTGCCACTGTTGGATCAAGCGCCGGGTTTGTTTGACGAACATGGTATTTAACATTATAGGGCCGTATAACTTGCAAATGCTTAGGATGTCTCCACCTAGAGAATTCCTGGTGCCGTACCCCAGTCTTCCTTGACATTCTTCATAGTCTTTGCTTGTCTTCTCGACATGCCAAACAAGAGCTCTTCCTTTGCGATGTTTTTGACGACGTTGTGAAAATCTAGCCAGAATGCATCTTTTACTCCCTGTTCGCGACCGACTTGGCGAGCTTATGTGCTTACAATATTCCACACCGCACCCTCATCACCGATTTGCGAGACATCAAACGGTCACTGAACTTTGAAATTATCAAGATGTTGTCAAGTAGCTCTTCCTTTATCTTGTTCCGATCCATAGTAGTTGAGTGACATAAGCTTCTGTCTTAACGTCTTAGAAACGCGCCCGGATCCCGATGTTTTGTTATTTCGTTTATAATACGCCCAAGATGTCCACACGCCTTCTAATCATCTCGACTTTTAGCTTAGGTCTAGCCGTTGCATTTTTTTGTTAACTCTCGGAAACCGAATAGCTCTTCCATAACCATTCAAACTCAATACAAGTCGATAAAATCATTCCATTTGCTTATGAAGAAGCGAGTCGTTCAGGGAAAATTTACGTACTGCCGGTGACTAAAGTAACCTTCGTCATCTTAATGAGATAGACATAAAAGTTCATACGTCGCTGCTTGAGTTTCCTTTAACTGTACTCGTATGAAATATTTTGAAATATTCTTCAATAAATTTTACGACTTTTCCATACGCTTAAACAAAATTCGAAACATGTTGTTTCAAACCAGACCTTAGAACTAATACTTTTAAAAACCCAAGAACTGGTCCTGGTGTAGATATTTATTCTTTTTTAACTTTCTTATTCGATTTTAACTTTAGGCAACAAAATGAAGTCATAATAAGGCGGAACGCGTTCCGCTAAATATTTGATTGTCCCTGGTGCACTTTGAGACGTCTTGTTGAAGTCTAGCAAACAGAAGGCCCATCCTCGAATTGTGCTCGATTACTTGAATTTGAACCTGAAAGTAGTGACAATAATTTACACCATTTCTCGTAATTTTGTTGTCGGCAGTCAGTCCGACAAAAAGACGTTTAGCATTTTACCCACAGCAGCTACATCCTTTGCCATATTTAATGCTGAGTCAGTTCTTAGGAAAGTCATCACTTCTACGATAAGTTGTTCGGTTGCACTCATATTTTTTTGACCCATTTTTAAGGCTCAAGAAGAGTAAAACTAAATATGAAATCATGCAAAACGTTGCCCTGTAGTAAAATTGATTTTTGCATAAAATTGTTTTGGCAGAAATGATGCAGTAACCAAATTAATTTTTAGCTCAATCCATGCAAAACAACCTTGTTTTGAACGACTGAAACCAACTCGTGTTTTCTTGCCTAAGCCTTCAGTATTTATAAAAAAAATTGGTCCTAGTGATCTTAGGCGGCAATTCTAGAGACTTTCGCATTCTTTCTCATCTTCGTGGCTCCTCTAGACACTACAATTGAGTTCCAACTCCGGTGAACATGCTGGTGAAGTTTTGTTGTTGTGGCAAGAGCTTACATGTCACCTAGTGTGGGCTCCAGGGAACGGGTGATGACAACCGAACTGGGTTTGATCCTGGCAAATTATATTTTACTGGGTCCTATTGCTTTCATTGTAGCTAGACGGAACAGTTGTATAAGAGCTACTCTAGCTTAGACTACTAATAATATAACAAACTAACAGCTCGTGTCGCTTAGGACGTTGCGCGAATGAGCCAAAGGACCCGGTGATATTTCCAATGACTATGGGCATGGAACGGGTGAAAATTCGTCAGATACTAGCGCAATAAACAGAGAAATAAATCACGAGAACTAGACTGAACAGCCCTAATTCCTTCTACTCAAGTCAATCAACGAATCATTTCTATTTAACTCATGAAACAGGACAACAGTGTTAAGAAATATCTGTGTTCACTGCTCTGCATCCATATTAATGGTTCTTATAATTACAAGAAACTAATGCAATACTAGAGAATATTGTTTTTTTCAATGTTCATTATATTATGATGCTCCCTGCGGGATAGTAGTTAGAATATAGACGCACTTCAGAATGCCAGTCGTAAGAGGCGACTTAATTCCTGGTAGATCTCTGCCTCATCAGTACATTGTTACAACATCACAAGTCATCACAACATGACAAGTCTTGGTGTGGTCTTTTTTGGATAAAATATTTCAAAAGGTTAGCTATTTCCCCAATCGAATCTACAGGTGGGAACCATTGAAGATAGAGCATTCATGATAAAGATTATATAAGAATTAAGGGAAGGCTCGTGAAACGTAAGAAGCTTGTACACACCGGAAGCTTCCCAAGTACTCGGCGAAAAAATTCAGTATAAATTGAATGTGACAGCGCTTGGACTTTTAAACAAAACAATTTTTAAGGCCGACTACATTATAGTATACAGCCACTGTGTAATATGGGGTTTGATCCCATTTGGTGTCCAAAGTTTTTTTGCAGGTGTATAGCGCAGTTGTTGCTTTTTTGATGCGTTCGTTCGCATTCAATTTCTAGTTGAGCTTCCTGTCGAGTATTACGCCAAGGTGTTTGACGTGGTCTGCGAATCTAAGGTTTTGGTGGAGCGATTTGAGAAATCTTCAGGCCAGTTTGCCAAGGCCTGTTTTCATCAAATGTCTGATTGTTGGGAGAGGTTTCCCGTTGATTATTAGTGCAATATCGTCTGCATACACAATGACTGCACCCGCTGTCCTCCAGGGAAAGGAGTACTTAATTTACAAGCAGCACCCACAATTGCGGCGATAGTACTCCTCCTTGTGGTGTGCCACGTTGTACTGCCCGTTTTGTGTTTTACCAGCCGAATTTCGAACAAATCAACCTGCTTGAAAGCATTTGTTTCATCCAAAGTATTATATTACCATTAACCTCTAGTCTGCAAAACGCATTACAATATCGAGGAAGGCAATCATGGCGCATTCTTTGTTGGAAAGTAATTTTTCAACGGTCCCAGCTAACGTGTGTAAAGCTGTGTTAATTGATTTTCCCTTATAATAAGCATGTCGCGATTTGAAAAGCATACTTTTTGTAGGTTTTCGGGAATGTACAGGTCCGCCAGTCTCTATAGCGTCTTAAGAAGAAAGGAAGAGAGACCGATAAGTCTGTAGTCTTTTGCAGTTGTGTGGGAGATTTTTCCTGCTTTTGGTATAAATGAAACATTTACTTCCCTCCATGATAGTGGTATGTAGCCCCAGTGTAGACTGGATGAGAATGCACGTTGCATCTCTCTCGGATTTCATCCGGACCTGCAGATTTGAAAGGAAGGAAACTATTTATTGCTGATTAGATTTTCCTTTTGCTTAATTCTTCCTTTGAAATGAACACGAAGACTCGGTATGAGTTGTTCAAACTTGTAGCCTCTGCGTTGTCGGGAAAGTGCGTATTGAGCAAGAGGTCTAGTGACTCTTCGCTTGATACTGTCGCGGTTTGTTAATTAGGTCGGGTATAGTGGAAGCCTTTGACAGTATCTTCCTCACTCTACTGGCCCCATTATGCCTTTCTATTTCTGAGCGGAAGTTGCGCTAAGATGTACTTTGCGCCTTTCTTATCTCAATTTTATATAGTCTGAGGCTGTTCTTGTAGAGGTTCCAGTCCTCTGCTCTGTTTTGATTTTTTGCTTTGTTGAAAAGCCTTCTGCTTCCCTTTGGAAAGGGACAAAGTTTTCCCTTTGTTGGGCAAAACTTTAGAATGAATTTGTTCATAGCTCCTGTAACTTTAGTCGCCAGACGTTCAATGTCTGCGTGCGACATTGGTCAAGGGTCAAGGGCGCCTTCAAGTTTAGCCTCATATTTATCCCAGTTGATCAGTTTAGGATTCCTAAAGGGTTTTTTAGGTGGGATCTCAAAGTTTAGATGGATTTTAGATGGAAGTGAACGAAACGGTGAACAGAGAAGGAGTTCTTTTCCGACAACGACCAGTTTGTAACTGGGATGTTGGAAGAATTAGATATCAAAGTTATATCCAAAACTTCCTGCCTATTTCTTGTTATGAATGTTGGTCTATTGCACTTACTACAAATAATAGGGTCTGTTTCAATAATGTAAGTAAGAAATGCTTCACCTCTTTTGTTGATGTCGCTACTGCCTCAAATGGGATGGTGAGCATTCGCGCCGCATCCTATCAGGACCGCTGTTTTTGTGCGTTCTGTTTTACTGACCTTCTTTCTGATTGTTGTTTGTGGTAATGGCCCGATATCGTCGTACGCCAGGTATGCTGCGGAGATCCATATGCCATCCCTACGGGAGACTTTAGCAGCAGTGAGGTCACAGGTGTTGTAATTACTTAAAAGGATTATATTAATATGAGTTTTTGCTAAATTGCAGGTCTAAGAGTACCTATGCGAAAGTGAAGCAGTTTGTATTGCTTTGTCCTTAATCCGGCAACGCGATTATTGCTAATCCATGGCTCCTTGATAAGGACTATGTCGTCTCCACTTTCTGCAATGTGGAGAATAAGGTTGGCTTAGGCAATCATACTGTGGTGGAGGCTTATCTGGGTTATATATAGCATTGGAGATATCGCTTAAGCCAGATGCCTCTATCACGGGGGCTGAGGAGGTGGGAATCATGGCTATTGCCTGTTCGTATACCTTCAACGTAATCGTTTTAAGGCCACATCGAACTTTACCTTCCTTCGCTTTTAGTAAACGGAACAGGGTAATTGTTCTGTCCGAGTCCTTTTCAATCTCCGTCTTAATGACCTTCCACTTGAAGTCGGAGGATCGGGATTTCGGGATCTGCAGCAGAAGCAACATATATTGTGGGTTTCTGGGTTCCATGAGTATACGGGCGTGGGCCCTTGGCCTGAGCGAGATCCTCATCCTTGCTCACAAACTCCAGCTTAGTACCTTACCTCAAATTATCCATCGCGGCGACAATGGTCCTAAGAAAGGATGCAATACAATACGTTTGTAGTACCGATGGTGCCAGCCCCTGTCGGTGAAACCAGGAAGTTTCTTTTCCGGGATATTTTCGCACATGGAGCGAAGGCTGAGGTTAATCTTACCTTCAAGGATTTTCCAGTGCCCTCCTCATGACTCCGATCTATGATCACTACAGTTAAATGATCCTCACCAGCTCATTGAGAGTGGGCGCCGTAGCGGTGCTCCTATGCCTCTTTGAGGTGGTTGAGGTTTCATCGTGAGAACGGAGCTTTTTTATTGTCCACCCACTTCTTTTGGCTGTGGAAGCGGATGCGAAAGGTCTCTTTTAAGTTCGACTCTTGTGCCTCTTGTTTCTGAAGCCCATTGGTACGAGTAGGCCGCTGTGCTGGTTCTTATGTGCTGAATATTGACCGAACCTTCGAGGGTTTTTGTTTGCTGCTTTTATTCTCGTTAAGCTTGGTCCCACGACATAGCTGGTTTTACTATTGTAAGGCATGTATACTATGATTCTTGCCAAAGCACCCAAAGGAGCTCGTTAGGGCTGGTTTAAGCCAAGCCTTCCATCCCTCTGCACGGTTCTTTCGCTCACACCACCAGGGAGCTAGCTATCTGTTATTATCTCTTTCCTAATGGTCCACTGCGCACAATTGATCCGAATAAGACCTTAGCTGACACTAACCGGTCATTAGTCATTTCCTGCGAGCGCCCACGAGGAGGACTAGAAAAAGAAGATTTTTGCCCACCGACCATCGACTTAAAAATTGCAAGGCCACTGTAATCGGAATTAATAAAACATGAAATATAATACATGGACGCATCACAACCATATGAAACAATGACACAATTCCCAAGCGATTGAAAAATCGAAAACCGATTAATCCTGTATTTAAAAGGGTGACCGAACACGATACAACTATTACTGAGCAATATCATCAAGTTTCAAGGTGTTGTAAATTATTCTCTTAACTGACATCATAAGGCAAGGAAATACTCGGAGACTACCAGTGTGGTTTCAGATCGAACCGCCCAACGAGAGACCCGATTTCCACTATACGACAGTTCTTAGAAAAGAATTGGAAAGTCCAGAAAACGGTCCATTAAACTTTTCGTAGACATTTCTTCATATCTCGATCAAAAATGTATCACATGCTTGTAAGGCTCCACAAGAAGTTGGTGAAACTGACACAAGTACATATGTTTAAAAGAAATAAAGTCAAGTTAAAGCCCGAAGTGGCTTATCTGAAACATTCGAGATACGTGAGGGATAAAAAGGAGACACCTTGTCAATACTTCTTTTTGATTTGGTGCTGGAAAACATAATGAAATCCCCTCATGAAAATGATTGGGGAATAACCCTTATTTGTTTCACATCCGCTTTAGCTTAGGCTGACGATCTGAACCTTCTGAGAGATAGTTAAGGAACATTTAGGAGAAACGTAAAAAATCTAATAATGACGGACAGGGAAGTCGGTTTAGAAGTAAATGAAAGGAAAACCAAATGTATGGTCACTGGCAGAATTGAATCGATCGCACCTGAGTGTGCCCTACATGCATTCAGCCATTTTGAACTCGTAAGTAAGGAGTTTTCTTTGCCAACAAAACTCCATTTTTTTTATAGGGCTGGACGGGGTGTAGATGGTTTTTTTAGTTTTAAGTTTTTTAATTCATTTTTATTTAAAGTTTCTTAGATCAGACAAAACTGCTTAACTATCTTAACAATCTAGATATCTTACTGGCCCAAGACGGACACTCTAAAATAAACGTTACAACTTAAATCTATGTCTTTCGACTACTATATCAACTTACAATTACCATTGCTATAACTAAATTAAGCTAAAAAAATGTTTTTTTCTATTAAAAAACTTAGCATATGACGGGGTGTAGATGGTTTGGGTTTGTGTCGAAGGTGTTCCTTTCCCTACTCTTTTCTCTCCGGAGGTGGTTGTCCCGGATATGATTCGAGAGATTCGAGGGAATTTGTCGCATTAATTATAGTTCGCACTAACTTCTTTTTTTGCTTCCGTGGCATCTGCACATTGCTAGTTAAACAGGGAGCTAAATCTAATATCGGCAATCAATGGGTTATATGTGGTATGATTATGGAGCATTCGGACTAAGTTTTTTTTTACTCCATGTTTTGAGTCATTCAAAATCCTCCCCATATAGAGCGACTGTTCGTATGGGTGTACGTTTCCTTCAACTTTTTTTTCGTAACGGGTTTGACGGGAACTAATTAAGGTATCAATTCCGGATGCGTTTGATTCAACATGCAAGAATGTTTAGGAATTTTCGTAAATCTTATGACCAAGAAGAAGCGACTAGAGTCGCTTAAGGCATCTTAAGTACCCTGATCTCTAATTTGCAAGGTGCTATATGAAGTTGTTAGTTTGGTTAGATCAGCCTCACCCAAGGACCCATTTTTTTAACTTAAACATCTTACAAAAAAGGTATTGTTCAAAAAGTCAAATTTTTGAATTGTATTGTTCAAACGGCAAAGTGACAGCATTTTAAAATACTTGATGCAGTGATCCTAATTTGTCTTTTGAATATCAGAAAATCACGTACCTAAAGTGAAATTTCCAATCAAACTCTTGTTACAACATACATATATCCGTATAAAGGCGGCATGTTACTCTTACGAAAGCATATGTGAGGCTTCGCCAGAAGTAGCGTATGTCTGTCAAACCACTTGAAGGCAAAGATTTGCTCATGAAGTCAGGTCCACGCACGTGAAGTCAGTCATGAAACTTTCCAAATCAAAGTGCTCGGTTTAGATCATATCAGCACTTGGCAGTTAACGCGTTTCCGTTGACATTCGCGATCACTTACTCTAATCTCATTTCTTTTCCCAAATGATCTTCACAGGTACGCTTTCCCTTTCATGAGCCAATCGTAACTTTCATGATTACCAGCTGCTGTACGGCGGATTCCCTATTCACCTGATCACTGTTAATCAGTCCTATAACTATTATTACGATAACGTCTTTTTAAAATCCGAATTTCAGTTACCAAAAAAGTTAATTAGTCATTGAATCATTTCACGCTTGTTCCCACCAATAATCCAATAATTTAATAACCAAAACGCAGAGATAAGAAACTACTGTTGCGTCACAGATCTACCCAAATCTCATTTCGATAATAGAAAAAGAGACGAAAGGTAAAAATCCAAAACGAAAAGTGAAAAACGATGTTAATTCTCCAACCGCTTACGCATATGAAATCCGCCGCGAGCAGGTGGAAAGACTTTCTCATTTCATTCGGCGTATTCGACGGTCCGCATCCGATTTAACTGGTATTCTGGCATCTACTACACGAACATCCATTAATTCAGTGTCATTGTAAACAAAAAAAAAAAAAAAAAACAACAAACCTACCTAGAATCGACCAGCTTCGCATCTGTAGTTACGTCAATTCAATAAACAAACTCGGTCGACAGATACCAAACCGATTTGAATGAGTCGTAAACGAATTAAACGGATGATAACCAAATCTCGTATCATCAAGTCCCCCGCCCGCGATGAAAGAGAAAGTGTTGTAAAGACTCTTTCCAACGTTTAGTGATCTGCATTTTCACGATTTCATCGATTTGGATTTACGAGTTAAGGTGCGAAAGTAAAACTTCCCGAATTCCACAAGAAGAAAACACATGAATCCGCATGGAGCAGGTCGTGAATCCGAACGATTCGGTATCGGTCCGAAGTGCTTAACGTTTCCAATCACGCAATACGACATTTAGGCACTTTTCCTTTCCTCCCTTCGGCAAAGCACGGCTGTAGGACGTGCGAAAGAGGGGAAAACAAACGTGTCAGCGTAAAATTCATGGGTATGATGGTCAACCTTTTCGGGTGGAGGCTTTTCGGGATTAAATTCTTGAAAGTTGAAAATGCTTAAGAGTCAATCTTCAGGGTGTTTCGCGTGCTGCTGGTTGACTTAGTGAAGTGTGCGGTTGAAATTTATTAAGATAGAACGAATGAATGAATTGAGTTGAAAGCGCTCTACAGTAGGGGCGCTCAATGTCGGACTAAAAATAGTTTCACTTGAACGCTAAAGTTATTTGGGTCTTCAGATATGGATTTTTAGTTGTATATTTAGTCGACTTATATTACACAATATAAATATAGAATAACGATCAAACGTTTTTCACTATTCGATTATTCTCATTATTCTTTTGACTATTCGTCCACTGTCCATTCGTTCTACGTAGCCTGTCCATTTTAGTTCTCGTGATTTTATTACTCGGACACTGTTTGGGCTGAATAAAGTCCCTCGAGTAATTGATTGCTCAGTTTTCTCTCATCTATTTCTTAGTCCTGTTTTCCATCATAGACTCTCCATAAGATCTTGATTTCGAAGATCTGAAATTTTTCTTAATCAAGTCCAAAACCAAGATCTACTGGCATTATAAATAAGGATGGTGGGGTAAACGAGTTACTTTTAATAGATTTACTAACTTCTTCGCATTTTCCTAGCTTACAAGGACATGATATATTTCGATCGGTTTTTAAGACTTAAGCAATCGCACCGTAATTTATCAATAATCACAGTATTATGTCCAGTGTCATGCTTGACAATTTTATTGAAAGAAGTTACGTGAATTTTTTTCTAAAGAAACGTACAAGCTTGAAGACGAAGTCAAGATAGCAATATCGAGACTTAATTCCAATGAAATGGCGGGCGTAGACGGCCTGTCTGTTAAACAATTAGAAGCGGCTGAAGATGAGTTGGTAGGGCGCATGTACCAACTTATTTGTAACATATGGTCGGAGGAAAGCATGCCCGACGTATGGAATCTCAGCATCGTTTCCCCGGTCCACAAGAAAGGAGACCCAAATAATTGCGCCAATTTCAAGGGAATAAGTCTTCTTAATATCGCATATAAGATCTCCAGTACAGTATTGTGTGAACGTCTGAGGCTTTTTGTGGATCTACAGCTTCAGGCCAGGCAAGTTCACAGACTTAAATATTCACACCACGACAGATTTTCAGATTTTGGGGAAGACCCACGAGTTCTAAATCGACACCCATCACCTTTTCGTCGATTTTAAAGCGGCGTATGACAGTGTGCATAGAGTCGAACTTTACGGAGTCATGTCTAGTTTCAACATACCTGCCAAGCTCGTCCGGCTGTGCAGGATGACAAACTAACCGATACCTTGTTATGTAAAAAAAAGGGATTTAGACAAGGCGCCACACTGTCGGCAACTTTTTCGATATCGTTCTTGAATATATCGTGCAAGAGTCACTGGCCAACACAAGAGATACGATATATGTATTTCAAGTCTGCGCAATTGCTTACATACGCGAAAGACATCAACATGATTGGAAGGACACAGCGAGACGTCAATAAGGCTTTCGTAAACATTGAGGCGGAAGCAGTTAAGATGCGTCTTCACGTCATTGCCATCAAAAAAGCAAAACCGAACAACACCGACGTTTTGGCCAAAATGACACTCTTGGCAGCTATAATTTCGAATTGGTCAAGGACGTCGTCTCCCTGGCCTCACTTAACATCAGCGACAAAGCAGAACTATTGCCAAGCGCTGCTTCTTTGGGTTCAAGGAGGCAATTAAGAAGTAGAGTAGTCTCTCGAAAGACCAATGTTGCGATATGCAAAACCTCGATCATGCCGTTCCTCGTCTACGGAACGGCAGATGAGGATGAGGAGGCCCGGTCGTTCCAAAAGAAAAATTCTGCGTTTAATGTACGGTTCCGTTTGTATAAACGAAGTTTAGAAGAGAAAATCCAACGAAGAACTGGCATCAGATCCAGCGTCTAAAATGGATGGGCCATGTACAACGCACGGTAAAAGCAGCTTCAGCCTGAAGAATCCTCGAACCCAACCCCGAGGGATGACGCAACAGAGAGTGACCGCATCTAGCGTGGCGCACCAAAGTGGAAGGTGGCCTGAACCAAATTGACCGTGCTGACTGAAGACGCTTGTTGGTTGAGGCTCAAGTTCAGTAGCGCCACCAAAGAAGAAGGAAGGGTACAATGGTCTTTTAGACTTATTTCGCCTCTTACACCATTCACACCCTACCTTCTGGGCTCCAATGACCATTTTTAGCAAACTTTTCGGAGCTTTTCTCGATTACCTATCCTGCATGTGATTTATTTCCTCCTATAGGTCAAATCGTCTTGGTCCTCTCGTCGCATTCGGTCTTTCAACAGCGTTGGCTGTTTAAACTCTAACGTTAAGCAATTTTTCAGGCATTTTCATTTCCCTCCGACGTCCCCGAGCCCGTCCCTTCCGTGCCTTTACAACGTGATCTATGACAGAGCATTAACTGTCGTTATCATATAAGCGATATAATTAGCAGAGCCAACTCCGCAGTTGACATAATAACATGCTGGCCAAGAGAATACTTCGATCCTTATTTCGTAAAACCACTCTTTATCATTTACTTAGAGCAATCGTAAGTCTAGCTAGTCGGACCTTGTCGTCTTCTCACGACAATCATTCTCCCCGGTTTGAGGTTATTAAACGCCAACTAACAGATATGACTTGTTACCCTATGAAAATCTCCTAAACGTGCCACCCTAGGTCAAGGTCTTCAATATTGTTGACATTATATTCGTCCATCGCCTTTTAGTAGGAAACATTGACAGCCCTGTGTGGCTATGTCACTATGACCTGTACTCCTCTTTGCATAAAAATTTCACCGCACCAAGTATGGGTGTAGTGAACTTACAACGCTGCGTATAGCCTACAACCTTACAGGAATCAAAAGTATTTACTTTCGATTACTATCGGTCCACTTTTTCACGCCTTGTCTGTACATCGAAATGCCCGTCAGTGGGCCACTTTCATCGTCATCCAAACATTGACTTTGTTAACACAAAGTCATTATTACGCACGTCATGTACACAACGGCACGTTCTGCCAAAACCCTCACCTTTCCCCCATCACATCACAATACCCAACTGAGGGTCGCTACAACAACAATTTCGCAAGAAAGCAAGCAACAGCCGTGGATAGTATGACATCGACCGGAGTAAGGAAAAAAGTAGAAATCGTCGTCTCTAATGGGCCCTGCCGCACAAATTGGCGTGGACGACTTAACCAAGTATCTCAAATTCAATTGCGAGAAAATGTTAAAAACGAAACTTTTAACTCAGTCCCCTCGGCGCCCATTCGCCTTTACGTACCTTCCGTTTCTTGGTTTTTCTCTTTCGAGTCTTCACGCAAATAAAATTCTAATCACATCGGCCAATTTGGCCCGAACCTTTCTGCCAATCCAATAAGTTCACTTACAGGCAAATGGCAGCGACGAGCTAATACATGAGCGACGATAACTACGGCGGCGACGTTGAAGCCGGGAAAGACGATGACAACAGTAACCACATAGATGGCCACTACTGGCATCGTCGATGTCTACTGCCAGGGGGGACTCACAATTACGGTCTTGAATATTCAATTATGCACGCACATATCGTCGAAAGTGTGACTTCGACTTCGGCGTGACAGTCGTAGAGCCTGCGGCCTCTGCATGAATATCGTCCGATTGCTTCGGAATTGTTTCTCTTTTATTTCCGGCCACTTGGAATCGTTTAGTGACGCTTGAAGGCACTCCACTCATATGCTCGCTTGGGCACAATTGAATTAGCACAATTGTCCAAAGAAGTACCTTCGTAATTGGGTGCGTGTGTGTACGGCTACTGTCTGCAGTTGGCTCTAATTGGGTTCATTTAAACGGCAAACGTGCGGCCGCTGAAGTGTCTTGAGAATGCCGAATTTTGAAAATGAGATGGAAACGCTTTCGCCAGCACTCGCCACGGCCGTAGGGGGATTTGAGAGGCACTTGTGTCGCTATTCATGTCACATTTGGCAGTAAGTGATCCAGTAGTAAGCTGAGCTTGACTGCTCCGGCGGATGCGGTGCAGGTGGACGAGTATTTGCTTAAAAGAATGCAAATACCTTCGAGTTTTCGAGCAAACAGAGGTGTGGTTGGAACGTTACTGCGCACACAAAGACTTCGAACAAAACTTTCTAGGCTAGAGGTATGGCTTGAAGGAGTTTTTGCATGCAGCAAGGTGGGATCGGGTGAAATGCGATGACAGTGTCGTCGGGCTTTGTTGCTTGATGTTGTTGTCGAGACATTTATCGCAGAAACGTGCTGTTTAGCAGGCGGAGTTCGATGTACTGAGCCTTGACTTGACAATGTTGTCCCTTGTCACTCCCACTGAATTACTGCGTAGAATTATCTACGGAAATGTGTCATATCTGAGGGCATCAACGAGTTGATTAAAAGGCACCTGAATGTAAGGATAGAGTAAATTGTTTGTTTGTTGTCAATATTCCGATGACAAGATGGGCAGACGTGAAAAAGAAAATCAACTTATTGACTCCTTTGTGCTTGTCTGCCCAGTTCATGTCCCCGCCATTTTTATATAGAATAAAATATAGAATAATATAGAATAAAAAACCGAAGGTTGGGTTTAACTCCTATTCAATAATTGAATCCATTGTTTATACGTTTTGTGTCCTTGTGACGATGCTACCAGAAGCCACCTTTTAACTTTTTCAAGTTCAAAACTTACTACGTATATCAAATAAGTTAGCCACAACTTATTCCTTAACGTAGTTCACTCCAAGGTACCAGGAGCCCTTCTCTCTGCCTTTGTTCTCCATCATACAATTGGATACGAAAATCGTCCCGAAATGGCCAAGAGCTTCCTCATCCTTCGTCTTAGGACACATAAGTCTGCAATGCTTATGAGAATCTTGATAATAAGGTGTTCTCCGACTTTTTTCTTACTTAGTTGGTTCCTTACCTTCAAAGTGAAAAACGAAAATTAGATTAGGCGGAAAATATCAGTAATGAAGGTTTGTTCAAAAAGTAATGGGAAATGCACACATTTTCAGGCCGGATTAGTGCGATTCGTGAGATTTCTCGTTGCTATACTGATTAACATATTGAGTAAGATATTTATATAATACCAACCTATTCGGCTGTGTCAGTTTCTGCAAGGGTAACGTCTGATCCTATGGGATCGGGTACTATCAATTTCTATTTTCAATTTTCGTGGGGGCAAACATTCCCATTTGTTGAGCTTAATTCAAGCTAATTTAATAACTAAGAAGAACGGGTGAGGGTAGCGCGATCCTCCAACGTACTTAAATTGATTAGTTTAAGACGGTCTTGATAGGGCAGTAAGAACAAAGGATTATGGAGAATGCCAGGGCAGACCTCGAAGAGCGAAGCGTAGGCACCGACGTTGGACGCTCTCGATTCTAGAAATGTGGATTTGTTGATAAAGGGACCACACTTGAGATGCATATTCAAAAAGGAGGCGAACAAAGGTAATGTAGAGGGTTCGAGTCACGTAGGGATTGGAGAATTTTTAGACTTACGCTACATCCATCCAAGTGCAGAGTTGGCTTTAAGAATTATATCATCGATATGTTCGCGAAAATTGAGCTCTTGGGCATACAGTATGGCAAGATCGCCGATAGTCTGAACGATGGAGATGAGCTGATTATTGAGAAAGTAGAGACGAGTACAAACTCAATGTCGTTAATGGTGAGAATGAAAAGAAGTGGTCCTAGCTGGCTAGCGCCAGCTTTTCCGGGAAGCGCCGGAAAAAAGCTAAGAAAGGGTTAGAAAAGGCAGATTTAAAACGAACACTGTAGTAACTGGTTTTTTAACTAAGAAGATATCCACTTCAACGCAGCGGGTTCCAAGCCAAGGGAAGACAGTTTGAAGAGTATTAATCTGTGGGAGATTTTGCCGAAGGCTTTACTGAAATCAGTTGAAATGACATCGACTTCATTCCCATTCTCTAATGCTGAGAGGGTGAAGGACACAAATTCGACAGGGTTGTAGACCTGCATTTGATGAAGTCATGTTGTTTAGAGGAGATTAGAGATTTGCTGTGGAAACTTAGAGATGGCAAAATTTATACAATCTTAATTGAAACAAAGTCGAGATACGGGGAAGAGGATATTGCGATAAGGGATGAGTCGATTAAGTTTAGGACGGCTACTAAAACGTCACGCCAAGGGCAACTAAGTCAGTTGGTATCATCGCCGCAGTAGACGTTAATTTGATGGAACAATTCTTGGTTATTTATGCTAGGGATCCAGTTGGTTTCAGTGAGAGCGAAGATTTCGGATGGTAAAGCATGGGACTGTTGAAAGACTGCTTGGGTTTGTTTGGAGTGAAGACCTTTTACATTCTGGTAATAGAAGGTGAAAGGAAGGTTAGCATGAGGGGCAGGAAGAGGATGGAAATTAGGTGCGAAAATATTTGTCGATGTCGGCTCAGCTACGCTGGAGGTGGGATTTTTACAAAATTATGCATGTGGGATCGTTTTGGTGGATAGATTGAGTTATGGAAGAGGATGCTGTATATTTTCAGCAGGTACAACCTGCCACAAGGTTGGCCTCCATTCGCTGACAATCGCGCGATTGCCATTAAATTTTTTGCTTTGGGGAGAAAATGTTTATCATCACTTTCTACAAAATAGTTGATAGCAGCACTCGTTACTAAAAGCTAGTGGATGTAGTTGTGTTTCTTTGGACAGTTACTCACCAAAATTTTGGACCCGTAGTTTTTATTTGGTAGTCGTTTGAGTGAGTCGATATGAGTGCTTTCGTGAAAATGGACAAAATTAAGTATCGAGCTGTCATTAAATGTTTGTTTTTGACAGGCAAAACGCCTACGCAAATCAAAGGTGAGTTGCAATCTGTGTATGGGGACTCTGTGTATTCTTTTACCACACTGACATTTTGGGCTGCTGAATTGAAACGTTGCTTGGGAGAAGATGAACGTCCAAAAACTGCAACAACTGACGATAACATCGCTAAAGTTCATGAAATGTTGCTAGGCGACCCCCGAATTTAAGTGGGAGAGATAGAAGAGGCTATGAAAATGTCCAAAGAACGTATTTGTCACATATTAAATCAAGATTTAGGTATGAAAAATCTGTCCGCGGTGGGTGCTGCGTTTCACATTAGACCAAAAACGTTTTCGAATGAACGCTCTGTTGGCGCAGTTTAGGCGTAATAATTCCGACTTTTGGTGCTGATTAATTACTGTCGATGAAACTTGGATACACCGTTATACGCCCGAACGAAACTATAGTCAAAACAGTGGACTGCAAAAGGGCAATCAGCTCCAAAAAATGCAAAAACTGTTTTTTAGACTGGGAAAGTGATGGTGACTGTTTTTTAGGATAGTCATAGAGTTATCTTAATCTATTGTCTTCAAAAAGGAAAGCCATTACAGGAGCATACTATGCAACATTATTTGACAAACTGAAGGCAAAAATTGTTGACAAACGATAGACAAAGTAATGCGTCGTCTCACACTTCAGCGGTTCCTATGGTGAAAATCCACGAATAACAGTTTGAACTGCTTGACCATCCGCCTTACTCACCAGATTTAGCCCCAAGCGACTTGTTTTTGTTCCCTAATCTAAAAATTGCGCTCGGGGGACAGAGATTTTCGTCAAATGAGGAGGCAATTACCTACGTGAACAGTTATTTTGCAGAGAAAAACGCCGTGTAGTATTTGGACGGATTAGAGAGAAAGGATCATCTGGCAAATGCCTTGGCTGCCAAAGCACATCAACAACCGATGAAAACTTCAGAAGTGTAAGTCGCTGAATACATGGCCGATCTTCGGACTCATACCATGAGTTTTCCTAAAGGGTTTTTCAGTAAGTTAGGGTAGATGTTGGAATAGAATAAAACAATCTATGTGGGAGGTAATAACAACATTTTTTTCTTATTTGAACGACCCATGTATGCCATTATGTACGAAACAAGACATCGTTCAAATACTTTCCCTCGCCGGGTGGTCCAATTTTTAATGACTCTTCCGCATACACATAGATCCGGCTGAACTTGAGCGATGGCATGTGTTATGTTCACCTTAAGGGTATTTGTCGATTCAGGTTTATTCACATAAACCAACGACTTCCGCATGACTGCATAACATTAGTGGTCAATTCATGTCACCTCTGCTAGAGATAACTTCACTCTCAAATCTAGGTCCATATGGTTCACCTTGGGTCAAAAAGTTCTGTAGCGCTCGCAATTGATGGTGACCGCCTCACCAACGTTGTTTTCGAAAAAAAGTACAGACCAATGGCGCCGCCTGCCCAAAATCCAAACCAAACCATAACTTTTTGAGGATGCGTTGCCACCTGGTGAACCTCGTGTGGATTTTGTTTGTTAACACAGCCATTCATCAAGAAATGCGCTTCGTTGGTTTCTTGGTCAAAATTGGGGTCTTCTTCCAAACGCGCAGTCAACAAACGACGTTGTCTATAGTCATGAACTTTGAGCTCCTAGGTCAGTTGGATCTTGTACGGGTGTAGGCTTAAGTCTCCACGCGAAATTCGCCAAGTTGAAGTCTGCCAAAGGTCGAGTTCTTATGCATTGGGTAACATCGACTGCCGTTCTCGGACGATCTTGTGTGTATTTGACGTACGAATATTGGCTGATTGATTACCTCAAAATGGTCTTAAGTGTGTCAATCAAACGTTGAAGAGTCGACTGTTAAGGGCCACCATGTCTACCGTCAAATGTCAATTTTGATAATAAAGTTTTATCATTTGAATGTGCTGTTCAATCGTGTAATTGCCATGGTGATTTGACATCAGTAACTGCATACTAAACAACAATTTTGACAGATGTCACCGAAAAAACATGGCCGCCACCTACACTAATTGAATTACTCTTAAGTATGTCGTGAAATAATTAAACGTAAAACGTATGCCCCAGCCTCTATATTCACCTTAAGTAGCTCAATAAGATTTCTTTCTGTTACCTTGAAGGGTCTTAGCTTCGCAAGCATGTGTAAAATTTAAGGGGCCATGTGCATTAATAGAGCCCAAATACCGATTTTTAGAAATATTTTAGCATTTATCGCTATCATAACTACTTAAAAGTAGAAGAACGACGCTATTTAATAATAAAAATGAGTTAAAGAACACAGAATTTCGATTAAGGTATTAAGAAGACCATAACTGAATTTCTAACTCAACTTATAGTTTTGCTTCTAGTCCTTAACAATTGGCTACTGAATATTTTGAAGTTGGTACCCTCTAGTGGCATAGACATGTGGCTCATACACTTGATTAAGTTTGTTAAAATGGAACATTATGATGGAGATTTATTAGCGCGTTGTACATGGCAATGTCTTTAAAGCACATATGTATGTAGATGTTATGAATATTTTCTACATTGAAAATCGGAGTATAAGAGGAAATCAGTTTAAGGGGTAGCCGTTTGCGTCTTTGTGAGATTGCTATACATTTTTTTGTTTATGTTTTCCCAATTTTACAGTGCATTTTTGACATTTTATTAATTTATAAAATGTATTGCATGAATAGCTCGTGAAATGCAATGGTTGAGTGCCCGATTCGAACCTGAACATCAAAAACAGCACATCAAATGAAAATGATTTTTTATAGCAAAATTGATTTCAATTTCTAGCTTAACTTTAAGTAGAAAACCGACAACGATGCGGTAAATCTGCTTCAATGATTGAGCAAGTTGGTCCTTGCCATCACCATTCCTGTCACAATACAATAACATTCGTATTTTAATTTGGCAGATATTACTTCGCAAGATGAAAAATATGGTTCTCCTTTTAATTTTTGCACATTGAATATTGCACAGATTGACAATCTGTTTTCTAGAAATTTATTATACTTAAGATGGAATAATTTAGATGAAAAATGCGATTTCTTTGCAGAGTTCTTCCGATCAGATTTCGTAAATGAAGTGATAGTTGCTAATTTAATTGCAAACAACGCTAAACAAAATCTTGGTTCTTTGTAGTTTACAGACGATGATGTCTTAAAAGAGTTATCATCCTAAGATCGAGCACCTGTCTGGCATCTGATAATTTTCCACCATTGTTTTTTTTAAATGTGCAAGGGTAGCCTTGTAAGACCATTAACAATCATATTTAATATTTCTCTTAAAAAGGGTGTTTTCCTTGTTTCTTGGAAAACTCCCTCTATCACACCTTTTAATAAATCTGGACCGAAATTGTCGAAAACTATACGAGTAGAACTATAGCAAAACTTGAATTGATTCCAAAAATATTTGAGGCAATTGTAAAAAGGAAGCTGTATACCTTTGTCGCAAGTTGTAATTTGGAATATCAACATGGATTCATAATTGATAGGACGACCACCACTAACCTGGTCATTTCAACCGACTACTTTGTTCGTAATTTTGAAAAAAAAAAAACTCACAAACTGATTGTGTTTACACCGATTTTTCGAAAGCTTTTGACCGCGTCCAACAATTTAACAATTATTAACAAAGTTTTTGTAATGAGGCCGATTTTGTGAATCCCAAATTTTGACATATGTATCTCCACGTTTCAAGGTCACCAGAATCCAAATCCAACGTTTTTATAGATATGTATGTGTGTGTGTATGTGTATGTGTGTTCGTAATCATTTTTGATCTCGATTATCTTGAGAACCAAAGATGATATTAACATGGGACTAGAAACATTAGACGCGTAATTAGGTAACATAGAACTGAATGAATTTTCAGCGAAATCGGTCCAGCCGTTTTTTTTTTTTAAACGAGAAAACCAAGAAAAAAGGCAAAAGCTGAATTTTAAAATGAATGAAGTGCACAATTTATTCATGCAAATTTTAGACCTTCATATTCACATTGTTATGATTGAGTATTTTAGCAAAAATGCAATCGGAGTTGTGAAAAATGTCATTAAAGAAAGTTATAAAAAAAACAACACTTTTTTTCTACAACAACTCTAACCTTATATCAGGTTTGGAAGTATAGCTTCGGTAAGGCTATAGCAATTAATAATATAAAATTGCTATTAACATTTAAATATTATTAATAACAATTGAATATTGCTAATAACAATTGTTATTAACAATGTTTACAATTAACCATCATCAAACATGTCTTATTATTATTATTGTTTCAGAACGGGGTAGAACGGGGCTCCCACCACTCCCGAGGGAAAAAAAATGAAAAAAAAGAAGATGAAGAAAAAAAGAAAAAAAGAAAGAATATGAGGACAGAAAAGGAAGGAGTCAAAACAAAGGTTACCGGGGACACGGTGGCCACGTCCGAAATCAGGCACGAGGTGGCGGCCGTGGTGGATTTCGGGGCAGAGGTGGAGGAAGCCGAGGAAGGGGTGGAGGAAGCCGAGGAAGAGGTGGAGGAAGCCGAGGAAGAGGTGGAGGCAATCACGGAACAGTATGGCAAGGAGGTCGGGGCTTTGGTAAAGGACGACCAGGTGGCGGTGGTGTTTACCTTTACCAAAGCTTCCACGGTTAAAATTATAAAAAAAAAAATATTAAATAAATTTAAAATTATAATAATAATAAATAATAATAAAAAAAATAATTGTTCTTTCATTCTTCTTACTGGGAAGTTAGTCGTGTGGACCTTACGGTTCACACCTTGACCACTTTTTCAATAATTTATTTAATAAGTAACAATTAATAATTTAATAATTTAACAATTATTTAACAAATCGCAAACAATTTGTTAAGATTGGTTCCGTCCCCTCCAAAGAAATGCGAAATTATTCTGGCGTTCCTCAAGGCAGCTATAGTGGTCCGCTCCTTTTCCTCCTTTTTATAAATGACCTTCCGTCGTTTATAAAATCATCTGATGGTCTTTTACTCGCTGATGACTTAAATATGTTTAGATCTGTAAACTCGATGCCTGATGCAATTCAACTTCAAAATGATTCTGTCAATAACTGGTGCATTTTAAACGGATTGCTTCTAAATATTGAAAAGTGCTCTGTTATAACGTTTAATAGAAAATGATCAGCAATTATATTCAGTAATAATATTCAAAATGCAGTATTGAAAAGAGTAACTTTCCAGAAGAATTAAGGAATAGATTTTGATGTTAAATTAAGCTTCACAGATTACATTGATTATTCCATATTGCAAGGCGCTTGCATAGTTAAAAGATTTAAAACCGCTTGCTCAAAGAAGAATGTATTATTCTGCTCTTTTTGCCAATGACATACTAACAGGTCATATTGACTGTCAACTTTTGCTATCGATATTTATGCCCTCTCTCGCATTCTTCGTCCTAGGATGCAATCTTATTTTAATATCGGCAGGCACATAACTAATTACATATGTAAAAAGTAATACTATTCATACGGCATGTGTTAACTACAATCTAATTACCAGGGATAGGATTTTGCTAACTTTGCCTCTTTTTTTTTGCGTAATCGTATGATAGTATCGACTTTACACAAATCCGTTTTATGTTCCCCTGATTCCAAATATGTAAATTTTATTTTGCCTTTTTTGCCTTTTTACCTATTTTGCTTTTTTTCTCAATTTTTTTTCGCTATAGAACTGAAGGATAATGCACGTTTGCATGTACCTATGTATGTATTCAGTGCAAACATGCTCCTTAAGTGGGCCATACATGCACTATAAATCGAGTGGATCGGTCGAAATTCGTTTTCCCACAAACTTGTGGATAGGTTGACAATCTTTATTTCACATTGTTCACCGCCGATTGAAGATGGAACGCAGGTTAGTTATCGCAAAACTGCACCACACACGCCGATCTGTTGAAATTTCAACCGATCGATGCGATCCAGACTTAACTGTTACATAGTATTTCTTGTTTGTAAACAAAGCCATGCGAAGGATCGCGCGAGTTAAATCGGGGGTCGAGCGGTTTGCCTTTATAAAAAGAAACAAAACTGAGTTAACTTCGACTTGCTCTTTAGAGCGCTTTTTATTAACTGCCAATATATTTTACATTTTTGGTTTTCGTTGGTTCGTCAGTGCAGTGTCGAATTGCTGACCTAGCACAGTGTAAGACGCTGACACAGGCAATGGGTTATTCGCTGATCGAAACAAAATGAGAAAAAATCCTGCGAATACGATTATCTTTTGATGGTCTGAAAATGTGAAACAATGAAACTCAATACGTCGAAGTGCGCGACTCTACGTACATATGTATGTAGTTGGTAGCTAATATCTCTGAGTTTTTTTTTTAACAAAAATTAGTGAAAAAGTATCAATTTATTTATTTAACTGCTAAAATGCCTAAAACGGCTTGCAGAGAGGAAACAAACTTGAAACAGTTTGTGTTAAAATTTAGATCAGATAAATTTTCATCTGACGGAAAAGTGTTTTTATGCAAGTTGTGTGGTATAAAAGTTAACCATGAAAAAAAAAATTATATTGCAAAGCACCAGCAAGCATTGGCTTTAAGGACAAAAGCGAAAACTCAAACGATTACATCTTTTGTTACTGGAACTGAAATAAATTAAGTTTACTACGATATGACAAAGATGTTGTTAGCATGTGACATACCGTTGTATAAAATTAGTCGTCCAGAGTTCCAGACATTTATAGAGAAGTATACACAAAAAAAAGTGCCAGACGAGTCGACACTAAGAAAAAATTACGTCGAAGTGCTCCACAAAATCCGAGCTGAAATGGGTGACGGTAATATATTTGTATCCATCGATGAAACGACAGACAGAGCAAAGCGTTGTGTAACAAATGTAATTGTTGGGCCTTTGCGAGCATATGGTCGAAGGTACCTGTTAACGTCCGAAGTTCTGGAGAAAGTAAACTCAAACGCTACTGCCCAGCTTTTTGACGATTCAATGCGGTTGCACTGGCCAGATGAACTTAAGCGAGAGAAAGTTTTGTTGTTCGTAACAGATGCTGCACCGTATATGAAAAAGAGTGGCAAACCACTGCAAATATTGTATTCAAAAATGGTTCACGTAACTTGCGTCGCTCACGGTGTACATAGAGTTTACGAAAGGATACGCAGTCACTACTCAAAAATTGACGCCTTGATGTCTAACATGAAAAAGGCATTTTTAAAAAAGTCCTTCCCGGATAGCCGTTTTTACGGAAATGGAAGCTGGATTGCCGCTACCGCCTCAGCCCGTAACTTTGCTTATAATTAAAATTAAATTTAAATTTAAAATTTCTGAATTTTTACTACACCAGGTAAAGGGTCCGTCATCTAACGTTTTTTTTTTCAAGTAGTGCTTATTTCGTGAATGGTAACACTTAGCTCATGTCTGATTTGACAGATAATTAGTTTTATCCTTCCGCTGAACGAATATGGTTGTGTATACGCTTGAACAACGCTTCGCTAAGTGGGCCTGCGATCGACTTACAGAAGATGCCGATTTTGCCAAAAAAAAATCATTTTTTCAGATGAAGCTCATTTTGATCTTGGCGGGTATGTAAACAAGCAAAATTGTCGCATTTGGGGCACAGAAAACCCGCACGCATACATTGAAAAGCCGGTGCACCCAAAACGAGCCACTGTTTGGTGCGGATTTTGGTCCAGAGGCATAATTGGGTCATTTTTCTTCGAAAATGAGCAAGGAGTGGCCGTTACAGTCAATGGCGATCGTTATCGGGCCATGTTGAACGAATATTTGTTCACAAAAATTGAAGAGGAGGATATTGGCAACATTTGGTTTCAACAGGACGGCGCTACGTGCCACACAGCCGAAGCTACACTCGATGTTTTGCGCCCTGTTTTTGAAGATCGCATTATCAGCCACATAGCTGATGTCGTTTGGCTACCTCGGAGCTGCGATTTTGGCACCGTTGGACTATTATTTGTGGGGTGCCGTCAAAGATAAGTGTTACGCCGATAAGCCAGAGACAATTGACGCTTTAAAGGACAATATTCGTGAAGCCATTGGTGAAATACAGCTGCACACAATCGATAATGTGCTTAAAAATTGGACCGATCGTGTAGGCTACTGCATGGCCAGCCGAGGCAGCCATTTGAATGAAATTATTTTCCATTATTAACCGGAAGGATTGTACTTTCAAATAAAAGAAGAAATTTGAGAAAATATTCAGTAGTTTTTTTTTATAGCATTTTCAAAAAAAAAAAAGTTATTTGGCGGATCCTATATTAACTCGTTGGGGTACTTGGCTAGAGGCAGTCACATATTATGCCGATTATTTTGAACGGATCAAAAATATCGTCAGCGTTTTGGAAGATGATGCCAGTTGTGTTGTATTTGCAAAGAAGTTGATAGTAGATGAAGAAGTACAAGCGCAGCTGGCGTACATTAAAGTTAATTTTGGATTTTTAGTCGACCCCAAAACACGAATTTTCGAAGATTTACAAAAAACAGGTATTTTTGAGAGTATGTACCAATAATTTAAACTAACATTATTCTCATCAAGGATCATCAATTGGCGAAGTTTGGCCGATATTCCGGAAAAACTTGGAAAAGCAAAGGATTGCAAAGGAAGTCCTGAAAAATTTAATGCAGTTTTCAATGAAAATTCGGGCCTGACAATTATAGAGAAGATAAATTCTGTAATAAACGGCGACCTGGATTCCAAGCTTCCAAGCAATATAGATGTAAGCAATGTTGAAAGTTTCAAGTGGGCTCCACTCGTTTCAGCAGAAGTAGAGCGTTCATTTAGCTCCTTCAGAGCGCTCTTAAGAGATAACCGGAAAAGATTATTACCGGAAAATTTCAAAAAACTCTTGGTAGTCCAATGTTACTACAACTAAATGTTCCTTACCTTATTTATGAATAAATGCTTTTTTAGGTCAATAAAATCCTAACCCTGCTAATTACAAATGAAATTGATTTCTACATGTCAAGACCGCTTCTTAAAAGTATCATAATGAAATTGTCAAAATGTTATTTTACATTTTAGTTAATATTATAAAAGGTTTCTTGTATACTCATTATTGTATCATATTAGCCTAACATATTTTGTAAGCAGCAAGATGAATAATAAATAAATAAATAAATAAATAAAAGTTTATGAGTAACACTCAAAAATTAAAAAAAAAAATTGGATTTTTATAAATTAATTTTTTTTATGGAAAAAAAAAGGTTGAAATTTTGAAAATAGTTTATTGTTTATTGTTGAATGAAAAAAAAATTGTTTAGTGTACAATATATGGACGTTGTCTCCGTCTAAGTCTTTTAATGAAATATTTAAAAAATATTGTTAACGTATTCAAATAAAAAAATCGTTGCTCCCCAAACAAATTATTTTTTCAAGGGATCTAAAAAAAAGTAAATATAACTTTTTCTTAAATAAAACTTTGAGTCAAAAGTTTTTCCAAATATTGAAAACAAATTATAATAAAGAAAGAAAAAAGAAAGTGAATTTTAAGATTTTATATTAAGAAAAAATAATAGAAATTTTCTCGTTCAGTTTTCATAAGCTAGTGAGCCAAATTCAGTCAAAGATGCTAGACTATGTGCGGATCTAGCTTCTTTTGTGGAATTTAAGCTTCGTTTGGGGTTAATATACTAGTGACGATTATATCCAACTGTTTTATAATCACTGAAATACTATTCAACCTTTCGATAAATGAAGGTACACCTGGCAATATAAGCGGCTACTTCAATGATTTTCAATTGCAAAAAAAAAACATGTGCTTGCCAAACACCAACCCGTTTAACTTAAGCTTTCCTTGTTGTTCGTTCTAAACAGATTTTCTAATTGTTTGAAATATCCTCGTTTACACAGATATGATCGGGAGGTGTATATTTGTAGTTTATATCGCACCTAGAGCCTCTTCTTGTGCCATTTGCAATCAACTTTCAGCAGCCGGTGGGCAGTAAGTATGATGGATGAAGATAATCCTACTAATCAGTATGCAAGTGAAAATTATATTTTGGCTCAAATTCAATTTACTTTATTTACCATTACTATCTATGGCCTGTTGCCACATATTGGGAATATGATGAATGCCTTCGCGACAGAAACTTGTTGGATTCGGTGAGAAATACGAGTAGTCATCTAGCCCCTTTCGCGAACCTTTTAAATACGAACATCGTCCTGAATAAGTGGTACTCAGAAGGAGCCAACTCTGGAAAATACGCCGCATGCTAGATTACGTTCCAGCCTAAGGAGAAGATGAGTTCCTCAGTTAATTTAGCTGTACATGGACAAGCGCTGCCATGCAGCCATGATTTCGTGCAAACAATCCGTTCTTTCTTCTGAGAAAACAAATTTCGATGATGTTTGTGTCAACTCTTTAGTGTTTGTTCTCGTCCGTGACTTTATGAGGAACCCCTGGATTTCCTCTATGTCTTTCCCATTTCATGAAATTGAGGTGACATTGTTTGATAAAAAAATAAATCTGCTGTCTCGCAAGAACTTCTTGATTTAAACATGGTTTTTCATCCAGTAAAACTTGGAGTTCTTTTCGGTTTTAAAGAGTTTTTAAATTGTTCTGCACCTAGAATGTTCACAGAATGTTCACCCAAAGTCGAATGAATCAATTTTGCTTAAACAGTATTTTTTAGTAGAATGAAACATGCAAATGTCTTGATTCGCACGGAATAGCAGCTTGAAAATGACTAAAATCGATGTTAAAAACAGCCTAAGCTGAATATATCCAAAAACGCGGGCGAATTGTATGTGTTCAGCTATGTCTTTTATACAACTAACTTCCAAGTTTCGACTTGTATACTTTAAAAAAAAAAATTCACCAGTTTTCACGAGTTCATCTCATAAAAGTCAGTGGCTCCACTTGTTATAATAGGTTTTTCAAAAACTTGGAGGGTTTATTGCTCTGACGTTTCCAGTAAAACTTCTGTAATTCTTTGATAAATGTAGTAGGATTTTACCGCGAATTGCAAAGAGAAACTGAAAATTTGTTGCAGATTTTGGGCAGGTAGCGTCATTGGACCCGTACACTTTCTACAATGAGAACTTCAATGGCGAATGGTATCAGCAGTTGGTAATTGACTTTTTATGGCTTCAATTAAATGGCATGGATATGGACGACACCTTAAGATATCGCACGATGTCATACATCAGAAGTTTAATCGGAGTTCTTGCAAGAAATGTTTTGGAGCCTTATTTTCAAAAGAGATGAAGTGGAATAGCTACAAAAGTAATTTAACTTTTGTGGGGGCAAACAACCCCACTTATTGAGCCTAATTCAAGCGAACTTTACTTAATTTAATCTTACTTAATCTAACTTAATAACTAATAAGAACGAGAGATGAGGGCGGGATAAATAAGTCGGATTCTTACGCATGGAGTGCTGAGGTTGAAATCGATGTAAGAATTCGAATTAACGCTTCCGCTACGAGAAATGGGTTCATTGAAGCCATAGGCGGCACGGAGGGTGGGTAGATGGAAGAGACGAGGATTTCGTACATTGCGAGGGTAAGTGTTGATAAAGACAGAGTTGTTGAGGTTCGCGCAATCAATGGTACCTGAAAGGAGTCGGTGGATGAAAAGAATGTCAGATACAGTTATTCTTACTTCAAACTTGTTCATGCGGATTACTTTAAAACGGTCTTGGTAGGGTGGTAAAATCAAAGGATTGTACCAGGGGAGACCTCGAGGAGCAATACGTAGGAACCGCTGTTGGATGTTCTCTATTCTAGAAATGTGGGTTTGTTGGTGAGGAGACCACAGTTGAGAGACGTATTCAAGAAGGGGCCGGACAAAGGTTACGTAGAGAAATCGGGTAAAGTAAAGGTTCGAGAATTCTTTAGACCATCGCTTCACGAAACCGAGTGCAGAATTAGCTTTAATCTCATCGATGTGTGCGCGAAAATTTAGCTTCTGGTCACATAATATGACAAGATCGCGAATGGCCTGAACGCTGGAGATGGGTTGATTATTGAGGAAATAGAGACGAGGAGGAGGTTTAATTCGTTTACGTGAAAAGTGCTTGCCAATCACCAAATGGAAAAACTATCAAAATCTGATTGAATAAGAGAAAAGTCATGACTGGAGGAAATAGTCTTAAAGAGTTTGGTACCGTTGGCATATAGTGAGACGTAGGAATGTTCAATCATCATTTCAATATCGTTAATGCTAGGAACGAAAAGATGTGGACCTAAGTGGCTGCTTTGGGGGACGCCGGAGGAAGCTAGGCAGATCTGAATCGAACACTGTAATAGCAAATTTCCAAGTATTAAGATATCCACTTCAAAAAATTGGGTCGAAGCCAAGGGAGTATAATTTGAAGAGTATCAGTGTGTGGGAGATTTTATCGAAAGCTTTACTCGGATCGAGTCCTGTAAACAAAGCCGTCAATCTGCCGTTCTATAGTTAGAATGAATAACAGATATAACGAAGCAAGCAAAATTAAATCAATCAACAAAACCCAAAAGCATAAGCCATGTGCAAAAAAATCGGCCAGCTTTATAGGAAATGGAAAAATCGCCCGAGGAGTAAAACGTACGAAAACGAGTACAAGGATTTTAGAAATGTTGTTAATAGAAATGTCCAACTTGTTAAAGCCAATTTGTACAAACGAAAGTTTGTAAGCGCAAATAATGATCCGAGGAAAACATGGAGCATTATACAGGGTGTCCCACGAGCAGTGTGCCAAAAAGTTAAAGCGTGTAGGTCTGGTCAAGACAAGAAAAAAATCGTATGGGAGGGGGGGGTCTATTCCCCCCCGTTTAGCCGGGAGGGGCAATTTTCTAAAAAATGGACTTAATTTGGAAAAAAAATTATTAAAAATCAACAGTTAGATCCACAATGCCGTGATATACTTTTTTGTAAAGCCAGAAACCTCTTCTTTCATCTTGTTTCTAAACGAAGCTGTTTTAAGGAATAGTTTTTGAGAAATTAATTTTCAAACTCAAAATTTTGAAAAAAAAATTAAAAAAAAAATTTCTAACTATTTTTTTTCAAAATTGTATGTAATTAAGTACTAATTTTTTGTCCAAAATTCAATCCTCTTATTAGTTTTTAGTTAAAAACAGAAAACCGGATGCAAAAATGTTTTGTAGTTTTTGAGAAATTAAAAAAAAACCCGAACCATTTTTTTCTAAGAAAAATCTTTTTTTTGGTTTTAACGCGACTGGACTTGTAGGCAAATTAATATATGAAACATTGACCTCTTTTTTATTATTTTTAAAAAATTCGGAGTTTTATGAGAATTCAATAAAGTGACACAGTATTGGAATAACCCTGGATTAATCCTTTTTTTTTCATTGATAACGCCTGAAAACTGATCTGCCAATTTCGTCTGAGTCCGCCCGCCGCCGATGGGTTCTACCCGCTAGAACCTTAAGACAATAAAACCGCAATTTTTCTTTATTGAAAAACAAAATATTTGCAACCCAAATGTAAATAAAAGGCATCGCATTTTTAATAAAAAAACCATTTCCAAATCGGATTTTAACTCATCAACACATTACGATGTCAAACTCATACTCTCGAGAAGAATTAACGGGCATGCACTTCTGCTACGGTTTAGCTAATGGTCGAGATCGTGAAGCCTCTACGCTGAAAGATATCCCAATTGGAGGTGTCCCAGTCGTAGCATGTTTTCAAGAATCCCCCGACGTCTGCGAGAGCACCGAGTGCTAGAGCATCGAAGAAGCGAAAGATCAGTTACAGATGGATCAGGAATCTTAGATGAAAGAATTTTGGATTTGGTCCGACGTAATCCCTTCCTTAGTACTAGGGGGATAGCTATTATGCTTGGAGTGCCCAAATCTAGAGTATGAAGAGTGCTTCATATAAAAAACTTACACCCGTACCATACCAGGCCAGTTCAGGAACTCACCTCAACCGACAAGTTTTTGAGAGCAGAATTTTGTCGATCATTACTGCTTCGAGATGAAACTGAACGAAACTATTTTGCAAGGATATTCTGGACGGATGAAGCACAGTTTACCAGAGATGGGGTTACTAATTTCCACAATTTGCATCATTGGAGTAGCATCAATCTACACAACAAAAAACAAAATAAATCACAACACCGCTTTAGCTGTAATGTTTGGCTTGGTATTGTTGAACAAACTGTAATCGGGCCCCGGTTTTTGAATGCCGTTATTAATGGAGAATCATACTTGCAGTTCCTACGAGACCTTTTGCCCGATTTGATGGTTCCTTTGGCCATAGCAGATAATTTAATCTACCAGCAAGATGGAGCACCAGCACACTACAGCTTACGGGTTAGAAACTGGCTGGAAGATCATTTTAGTGACCGTTGGATCGGAAGAAAGGGTCCCACGGAATGGCCACCTAGATCACCAGATTTAATTCCTCTAGATTTTTATGTGTGGGGATTCATGAAGAATTATGTTTACGAAGTGGAAATAGTATCTTTGGATATCTGTATATCTGGAGTCAAATTGTTTGACTTAGTGCAGCCATTAGAAGGAGATATAATCTTTGCCTTCTAAAAAATGGGGATCATATTGAAAATTGATTATAATAAAACTCCAAATTTTTTAAAAATAATAAAAAAGAGGTCAATGTTTCATATATTAATTTGCCTACAAGTCCAGTCGCGTTAAAACCAAAAAAAAGATTTTTCTTAGAAAAAAATGGTTCGGGTTTTTTTTTAATTTCTCAAAAACGACAAAACATTTTTGCATCCGGTTTTCTGTTTTTAACTAAAAACTAATAAGAGGATTGAATTTTGGACAAAAAATTAGTACTTAATTACATACAATTTTGAAAAAAAATAGTTCGAATTTTTTTTTTTCATTTTTTTTTTCAAAATTTTGAGTTTGAAAATTAATTTCTCAAAAACTATTCCTTAAAACAGCTTCGTTTAGAAACAAGATGAAAGAAGAGGTTTCTGGCTTTACAAAAAAGTATATCACGGCATTGTGGATGTAACTGTTGATTTTTAATAATTTTTTTTCCAAATTAAGTCCATTTTTTAGAAAATTGCCCCTCCCGGCTAAACGGGGGGGAATAGACCCCCTACTCCAGTACGATTTTTTTCTTGTCTTGACCAGACCTACACGCTCTAACTTTTTGGCACACTGCTCGTGGGACACCCTGTATACAAGCTTCTTGGAAGAAAGAAACTTTCAATAGATGAGACCATCCAAAATAATTTTCCGGATACTCACCAAGGTGTAAACGACATTGTTGGTAAATTTGCGGAGTGATTTTCAAACCAGGTATCAAACATATTACATGTTTGTATATCAAGCCACGAGAACTCTCAACTACAACGAAATATCTACATAGAAGAAGCAACAGAATCGGAAGTATACTTAATGCTTTGTCGATTGAACGATAAGAAAGGTCCTGGAGCAGATAATATTAAACTAGTTGATCTAAAAATGAACGCTGTGTGTCTAGCTCCACTCATTACAAAACTCATAAACCTAAGTATATCTCGGTGTCATATCCCAAAGCTAACGAAATCGTCGATCATTCGACCAGTATATAAGGGAGGAACAAAAAACAACATTGAAAACTACCGGCCAATTGCGATCTTGTCAGCTGTCGAAAAATGCATGGAAGAAGCAGGACTCAGTCGACTGGATCGTTTTTTGACTAAGCACAAAACACTACACCCGAACCAGTATGCTTTTCAAAAAAATAAACGTACAGCAAAGGTTAATGCTGGATTAAACAAGGGCCATCACGTCCTTGTGCTATTTATTGACTTCAGCAAAGCGTTCGATACTTTAACGCACGGAAATCTTTTGGAAAGTGTCAATAGAAATGGTTTAAGAGGAGTACTGGCAAACTGGCACAGGAGCTATCTGACTGATAGAACAATAAGAGTTAAAGTGTTTGATGCAGTAAGCGAAGAAAAACGTAGTGAATATGGTGTACCGTAAGGTTCAAGCCTTGGCCCTGTCCTGTTTATACTGTTTACCAACGAGCTTTTGCGACTATTTAAAAAATGCACTGCCTATGCATATGCCGATGACATTGCAATTGTGATCAAACACAAGAATTTCAATTCTGCTGTGACGATACTGCAAGGTGAATTCAATGCTGCTTCGAATTGGTATCATGATAACTCCCCTATTATCAATGCACCTAAAACAAAAATAATGGACATACGCGCCCCATCCGAACGAGCGAAAACAGTCCAAATCGACCACCGAAATTGCTGCTCTCTACTATCAGCCAATATCGTATCAATTGAAGTAGTCAGAAGCATAAAATATCTTGGAGTAACCATCGACGAACATTTTCTATGGCGTGAGCATGTAAATGTCTTGCGTCTTCAACTAAAGAGGACTAAACTCGCAATGGTATATCTTAAATGATACTCAAATCTCGACGTGCAAAAGCAGGTGTACTACTCGCTAGCTGAGTCGCGCATGAGATATAGCCCTAGAGATGCTAGATGTTCCGGAAACCTTCAACACATACGGAAATCGAGAACTAAGATGTACCATCCCAAAGTTACTAAACACACTTTCTCAATTTACAAAAATCATTTCAAACTTTAAGAAAAGAAAAAATGAACTAAAAAAGTATTTACTTCAATTGTATTTTGTAAAGTAAAAGTCAAAAATTACTCAACTTATTGACATTGCTAAACGTAAATGTTAAAAACATAAACCAACATTAATTGTCCACAATGAGACTTGGACAGTGAATTGAATCACTCAATTTCTGAACGAATCCACTGAGAAGGAACTATAATACATTCAAGAGTTGTACCTGCGTACCATTGGCCCCCTTAAAGCCAGTTATCTCAACAACCACTCTGGATCACCATAAGTCATGACAAACCTATATCATAGAGCCTGATTCTACTTAAGAATGGTATATATAAAAAAGACATAAAAATTAAGGGAAGAAAGCGATGGCGAAATTTAAATACTTTTGACTAATAGAAGTTCCAGTTCCATTGAGACTGGAAGAGAATATTTCACAAGTTTTAGCTAAACATATGATCAGTCTTAAAGACATACATAATTCAGAATTGGAATTCTAATCAAAGCCGTATCATTCAATACCTGTTTTGCTTGATAACTTCCTTATCACGGTACACCCTTTAAATCAATACAGGAATAAGGAAGCAATTATATTCCCATTAAGCTTGCCTTCCTGTTGGCTTTCACATTAAATTCAATCCGACCACTATGTGTCTAATAATCAATCTCGTGCATCAGACATTAAACCCAAAGCAAAACCGGAAGATTTCATTGAGCAATAATCTAACAAGATAATCCACAGAACCAAGTGATTACAAAACCCGACACACCTGACACCCCATCCACGCTACATACCCCATCTAATTGTTAGTATTTCCCTGAATCCAATCACTTCTTCTCCTAGACAAACACAACACGATGCGACACCATCTAAGACCATCCGCACTCCATACCCACTCGCAGCATAACTCATCATCGCGTAACTCAAGTTCTTGCTTGGCAAAGTACAGTTTTATTACAAAACCTACCTACTTTCGTTGCGTTGCGCTGCCTCGTCGTCGACCTGAACCCATTTTAATCTGGTTATTTCATCTCACTCTCTTCCTAGGAAATGTATTATAGTAACTGCCTTGATGTGTGATATTAAACCCATTTTTTTTTTTTTTTTTTGACAAGACAGTTAGACTTACGACATAGCGTGGCTAATTCTGTGGTAAATGGATCTTCACGGAGGTCTGTGATTCTGGGTCACGTGACCCATTGTAACTGCGATGTAATGAGTCCAGTTCCCAGGCTTGTTGTCGTGAATCACGGTATAGCGGTGATCTGGTCGAAATTTCATGATCCTCAGTCAGACTCCCGGACTTTATGACGTGAATCTATTATGGCCGCATGGATTCAATTCGAGTATACTGTGCGTACGAGTATGGTTCGTTTAAACTATCTAGATCCACATACATACCTATGCGAACAATTCGATTTCACTTTGATACAACACCGATGACGCGGCTTAAGCCTCAACTCAGTGCAGTGTACAAGTACACATGACTAACTCACACTATTATCGTCGTGGCTCGCTGATACTTCTGCCTTTAGGTGTGTGTCTATGCTGTGGGATAACTGTTAATCCAGAAATGAAAAACTAAATATCTTAACAGCCTCAACAGGTATGCTGGTAACTTTCGGTTCGACTGTTGATCAGTTCACTTCGTTGGTTCGATAAGCGCGCTTCATCTTCAGCACGCAGATACAGAGAATAAGCAAGAAAAAAATTGAAAAAAAAACTTCAAATACTCAGTAGACGGTGTAGATACAAAAGTAAGAAAGAACTCGAAGACCGAATGAAAGTACCCCGAGTACCGTCATAAAACGAAAGGTGAAAAGTTTCTCGGTCTTCAATCGAAGTCTCGGTGCCAAAGAGTGAAGAGTGTTGTTTTTTTTGTTTTTCTTAAATATACAAGTACCTATCCAAGTGCGATACAATAGAAGGACGAACGAAGGAGAGTTTGTTGTTAGTGGATACAATCAACATCCGTGTGCCGTGGAATTTTAATTCAAAAGAAAATTTTTTTTCTCTGTTCTTGTGAGTTGAGAAAGTGATTTTTATTTTATTCGTTGTTATTGCTTCTTCTGGGAATGATGAGAAAGTGTTGACCTGCGTTATAGGAATTGATAAAATTAAAACGAGAATAGTGTGGAAAAACTTTTGATAGCAACTGTATGCGTAGGTAAACAGTAAGCCATCTGAGTCATAAGCGAATCTATGCCAAACTAATTCAAAGAGCATTGAACTGGAAGTAGAAGACTATCAAGAGCTGTTGTAAATCTTGTATTTTGTTACGATACGACAGTAATCGGAAAATGAAATCAAATTAGTGGGAATGTATGATCCCGAACCGGTTATCTCGAGGCAAAGTCCCATCTTCACGGTGAATAATGGTGCCATTGGCTACATTCTCTCTCTCGTTACCCAGCGATGGTATCTGAAGTTCAAAGCAGTCAATAACCATTTTATATAGTGCTAAAGCAAATTAGGGCGATTTGTATCCACAAACCGAAAAAAAAATCGGCTAAAAGCGAACCCCCAAACACGAATAACCATAGTCGACTAGAATTAGGGGAAAACCCAAACAAAAGATACGTTTCAAGTTCACCAAACCCGATGCAGCATAGTGCAGCAACCGCAAATGTTGTGGAAAACATGTTTTCCTTAAAAATCAATATCTGCCGCTGATACCAGTACCATCAAAGGACACAAATAGTTTAGCTACAACTACAAGCAATTTTCCTAATTTCCCGCTTCGTGGAACGTTGCTTTTCTGGGACAAGAAAAAAACACGAGGAAAAATCGTCTTCAGGTGGCAAGTGACACTTTGGAACCTGCGGGCAAAGTTGAGGTTTTATTATAGCTTCAATCTTATTTTCTCGATTTTTTCCTTGTACCCCGCCGTGTGAGTGTGAAAATGCTTGCGCCATGTGGTTGTATCCGGACAAGACTGGTGTTCCAGATAAGCCACTTTGTGGGGTACAGGTGCGTGTATGTATCCGTGTACTCTACCCATGGAGCACAATATTCTGTGTCACTGCGAATCTGGGTCAATGTAAGTACAAAGTGCGATTTTTCTCTTCCTCTCAAGAATACCAGGGAAAATGACTTTTTGTACATTTTTCAATCTCTTTCGATCCTGACTAGACTGTAAAAGCCAGCTCACTAGGTATACGCACTGCGTTGGAGGATTAGGGGATCTTTGGATAATTTATTTAACCTACCAAGGTGATGGCGTGGTGCAGCGAAAAGTTAATGAATAGGGTGGATTCAAAACCACTTTGGTCGGGTCATTGGGTTATTCCGGCTTACAGGGTCAGACATTTAGTTGGGAGTAATCGGAATATCATCTCCGGCGAAAACTCTTCTTTCGGATTTTATTCTATTTACCGGGGTAGCACTCATCGTCTTGGTGTTAATTGAATTAGCAACTACAGAAACCTGCTTTGTGGCATCCCATTTTCAGAGTTTATGATACGATGAACCTTCGTCTGGTTATGCAATGATATTAGTCTTTGCTGTTATCTGCCCGAGACGTCTAAGTGCCATTGTGTGGCTTGGATAAACTCAGTTCTCGGGAGAGTGCGAATGCGATATGGGTTACTCGTACGTTCCAAGAGATTGGCAATATAATTGAATCGACTCTTCCCCCCTACCGAAAAATTATCTAATCTGGCAAATCCTCTACAGTCTATAAATATCCACACGTATCCAGTCGATTTTTTCTTCTTTTTTCCTCCATTTTCTCTATCCATATCGCATTCCGATGCATGCATCCGAACGACAATGGGTCAAGTTTTCTCTGTCGACGTCGTCGTATGCGTACAAGCAAAAGAGCTTTCACTCAATTAATTCATGATCATGACTGGTTGCTTGGCTATCTGTTGTTATTCATGTTTTCATCTTTCTTCTTTATCTTTCTCCACTTTTTTTCGCTCTTCGAACTTATAGCCGCTGCCTGACACACAGCTTAAGACAGTTATTGTACAATCAACCTAATTTCTCATTGCAAAGAAGTCGAAGCGAAGCGATGGCCAAAAGAGATGGAAGAAAAAATATGTTGGCTCCCTAGAAAGTTGTCTTGGTTGTTTTTACCTTTTTTTCGGATTCCATCGATACCTGTCTGTGGGGCACACAAAAATAGAAATAAAAAGTAAAAGTTTTAAGGGGGGCCTCAAAAAACAAGTTCCACACCTGCCTAATACGGACTACTAGCTGATAGCTCATGTTTTCTTATCTAGTATCTGTGAACTGTTTCTCGACACGCTGATGAATAATTGATTGCAAATAGCGCTCGATGAATCACGTTAGGTGATGGTGGAGTTCACTGACTTTCCGGTAGAGCACACGGAAGACTGCCGTCATTCCCAAGTAGTTTAGACATAAATAAAATAGTATCCACAGGCAGTAGCACCTGTATATTTTCACACTGCCAAGTTCATTGCCGTCTTGGTTGTACTTCATGCATCGTGCGCTACACTCGCATACGATGGATGCATTTCTATTTTGTGTGGATTTTTTGCTTCTCCTTTGTTCGTGGACATGAAAATGCACGGAGCTCTCGAGCAAGTTACTGTGAGATGTGTTGCGTGTAACAGCTACTCCAGAATTCGAAGTGGGTTAAGAGTCCACTTTTTGCCTCTCGGTCCATCGGAGTACTGTGTCGTTGTGAACGGCATCTGGGTTAATGTGACGCACTGTAAAGTAAAATAAAAACAGCAACTTCCACTTACAAGACCTGTCCGTCTCCTAACCAACCACTGAAGCTAACTAACTATGCGTTCACGGGCAGCCCCGACATAACTTGTACGACGTGTACTGCGGCTTGAAATCCATTTTATTTTTCCTTGATAATTTATGCAAACACTGGCGTTCACTGCCACTTATGTTAGCCTCTTCTATCGTAGGCACTAACGAGGGGAACGAGGAACCGGTAGAACAAAATGAAATTGGCAATTTTCGCTGTATGCCTGTTGGGCTTCATGCTGTTGGAGTGTCATTCGTCACCTGTCCAAATGGTGGAGAATCATGAATTGATTGCAAAGGCTCGAGCACTTGACGGTCGACAAGCAACGACAGGTGAAGTGGCACCGGCAGCCGCCGCAGCACCAGCCGCCACTGCTGATGAGGACGACGATGATGAGGATGATGACGATGACGAACCTGATCTAGGGGACCTGGTGGACGATGATGATGGTGAGTGAAATGTGAATTGTGGAAACAATGGTTGGTTTTCATATAGTGCAATTTCTGTCGGGACTTGAAGATGATGATGATGACGAAGAGGATGACGACGATGACGAGGACGATGATGATGATGATGAAGAGGATGACAGTCCACAAGGTCAGGCTGCCCCAGGTGCGGCGGCATCAGATGATGATGAGGAGGATGACGATGATGACGACTACCTAGATAGAATCTTCGACGACATTCTTGGTGGTATGCTTACACGCAGACAACCAACTGATGTACCCTCATGTACCTGCTCTCTTTCTCTGTTTGTTTTATGTAGATGACGACGATGATGATGATGACGAAGATACACCCAGTTCTGTGGCTGCTGCTGCTCAGCCTGCACAACCTGCTGCTGCTTCAGTTCAGCAAGCCGCTCCTACACTCGTCGCAGCCCAACCGGCCGCTGCAGCGGAAGTACTCGAAGAAGCTGCATCGAATGCCGCCGAAGCAGAAAACACAATCGCATCAGCTGCCGATGAAGTTGCCGAAGGTGAACAAAATGTCTTTTACGACGAAGCTGGCATTGATACCAAAGTCGATATCCAATCGCTGAATAACAAACCCTTAGAATCGACTACAGCGAAAGTGGCAGTTGCCGCGGCACCCGTTGCCGCCAATGAAATCGAATCGTCCGACGATGATGATGATGATGATGATGAAGATGATATCACCGGCGCCCTGACCGGTGATGACGACGACGAGGATGATGACGATACCGACGATGATGACGATGATGATGATATCGTCGGTGACGATGTCATTGAAGCAAGACGTGCACGTGAGTCTAAAAAATCAAAAAAATCAAAAAAATCTAAAAAATCGGCTTTGCATTAACCTTTTGAATTCTGCTAAGATCTAAGAAAACCGAACTTACATAGAGTTAGCTAAAAAAACAAAAAAAATAAAATCTGATCAAGAGAGTTTGGTGCTAGTCAAACTATCTAACTCGAAACACAAAAAACAAAAAAAACATCAAAACGAAGACATTCAGAAAAAAAAGCATTTTTCCGCCTTCACTCTTCTTCTTTTTTTTTTTCTGTTAGAAGTAAATTTAGAATTAAATTCTTGTAAGTAGTAGATTTAAACAAAAATACCAAGAAACACTTTTGAAAATACAATCATCATGTCCAACATCATCACAACATTAAACGCCATTCAGTGGGTGGTTGGGAACCATGAAACGCTTGAAAAATGGTGTCCCATCTCATGTACAGAAACGAGAAAAAAAAATTTCTTGACATACCCGCCGGATTTCACCTCATTATTTTTAAATTAATTTATTTTTTCCGTTCTAATCACGCTCAGATACATTTGAAAATAGTACACATCCAAAAAAAATCCAAAATCCAAACAAAAAATGATTTTAATTGTGTTTTTCTGTCTTAAGCTATTTAATTTATTTATTTATTTATTTAGAAAAGAAAAATCAAAAAACAAAATACCGAAATAGAGAATGATATTGTAAAATTTATTGAAAATTCTGTGTTTTATTGAAGGAAAAAAAAACAAAACGAAAAAATTCTTGCGGTCAATCGGAGCATAGGGAAATCAAAAGGCGTGGTTTTAAAATTATTCCCAAAAAGCATTCACTAAAAACGATTTATTTAAAATGTTATCTAGATTTTTTGAAAATGCTTTCTCGGAGAAATGACGGTTTTTTCAAGCGTTTGCATATATGTATAATATGACACATGCATCTACGTTGTGCATGAAAATTAGTTTTTATTTTGTAGTTTAAGCTCTAATTAAAAAAAAAAACAACAAGTTTTAAAAACTACTATCTAAGAATTTTCTATTAAAACTACGCCTTATGTAGATTACACTGTCGCTGTCTTTCGCTCTTCTCTCAACTTTTCTTCGCTTTCCTTCACAGGAAAATAGTATAAAAACTGCGCTTCTTAGCTTTATATGCTTCTCTTGTGTAATTATTTTTCGAGTTCTATGCTTTTATTGAATTTATAATTTTTTTTTTAAGTAGTAACAAAATGAACATTTTCCTAATTTCTTATTTCTCCCCATCCGACGAATTCAGGTACGAAGTATTTCCTAGAGGATAGGTAAATTAGCTGCTAATTGAAATACTTTTTCGTTGCGACATTGCCGCCAATGTTCCACCATATCCTTTTGTTCCCTCCTTTTGTGTGGAACTTTCTCCTTCCCAGTTCGCTTTGTTTTCCGTAGCTTACCCGTTTATTTTGCGGAAATTTTAAGAAGCTAAAGATATGAAAGGAGCATAAAATATATTTTTTTATTCACTAAATGGAAAACAGAAGGAAGGTACTGTATTCAGATACTTGTCTCCGTTTCGCCATATTTAGGTGGAAGATTTGATAATGTTTATTGTGAGTCTAGGAGTATAATATTCAAAACTCTACTCCATTCGGTCGATGGAATTGGTAGCATAGAGCAGAATTTGATTTTAACTTTTGTGAGGAAATTACCTTGAAAATCGGTACTAAAGTTAGGGCAGCATTTTGGATGAAAAGGTGCGGAAAGTTGGGAAATTGTACGTACAGTTACAGGTGAGTGACTTTGAAATTTCGAAAATGATCTAGTTAGAGACCAAAAATTACATGGTTTTAAGTCACTCAAAATGTATGTGCGAGATCCACAGTGGAGTAGGTTCGGGCCAGGTTTTCTATTCAGGATAAAGGATAATACAGTTAACGATTCAAAAATAAAAACTCGTTCCCAAGGTTCTACATTTCGAAAATAGGCAAGCTTGATAAGTCACCGGCAATTTTGATTTTTCTGAATAAAACCATTTATTTGTCCAAGTCAGTGAAATGCCTTTCATTCGCCAAAAACTCAGAAAAAAAATCCGGAACTCCACCGGGATGATGATGAGCTTCATGAATGGTCATATGAAGGGTCTTCCAATACGGGCGCTAATTTTTTCAATACTATAATCAATATTATTTGAAAGGACTTTTTATGGTCTTGGTGTTGAAGTGACCCGTATGCACCACGTACAATTTTCGATGACTTTGTCTCATAAATTTGCTGAACGGCGTTGGTTATGTTGACGAACTTATTATAGCCCCAAAGAAAAATTCTAAAGGTTTTGAATGGAATGATCTTTTTAGCCATTCCACCAGACGCCAGGTAACCAGACCCTCAATTCGCACGTGCAGAATATCCATCATAGCATGCGCTGTGTGGCTCATTCAGTATAGTCACATATCGTCAGTATCCTTATTATCTAATTTAGGCTACAAGAAGGTGAAGTGCGGACTTATGATTCCGTCCGACCAAGGTCCGTATCAAATTGTGATGCATTTGGTGCCGGTGTATCTCAGGGAACGCAGAGATTTGTCTCGGGTCGTTTATCTTGCCATACTTTCAACATACCTTGCCATTTTCATGTTCAAAACATCTGGAAAGATTTCATGGCATAAACCAATTTATATCCCGACATATTCAGTAAATGTTCTGGTTTTCAATGCAATGTCTTTACAGCCTTCCCTAAAAACCCTTATCTCAGTCGCAAACCCTAACATTATTCACGTGCATCACAAATAAGGAGCCGTTGCTCAAATGCTGATATGTTTGGCTTTTGACGCCAATAATACAGTTTTCAAACTCCACTAAGGCCTAGTTTTCGGAATCCCCTGTAGTACACTTGTCTGGAAAAAGTCTGGAAAAAAAAATTCAATATTAGGAGCCGACTATTGAGAGTAGACCCGTCAAGGAGCTCGAGCTCTAGTCCTGCGCGGGCCTTATTGATTCCCTTAACAGCTCACAATAAACATGACAATCGGCTTAGCCAACAATTTGCATATACATACTTTTCTGACTTAGTTATAAAATCAATAATGATAAAAATACGCGAATGGGACTAATAAAACTTGTTGAGTTACAAAATTCCCGATACTTCTTGAACATAGCTCATATATTTCCTAAAATATTTTACTTTACTGTGGCAGATTAGGGCGAAGATATAAATTTACTCGACATTATCCTATCTGTAGCAGCCTCATCCTAAGAAAGATGATAGTTCGAACCGTTGAGTAATGACCCGAACAACAAAAATCTCGGAGTGGCGCTAAAACGTCAACGAAACGCATTCGCCATTGAATAAGTTTCTAAATGCTTTCGCAGCATTTCTACAGAAGGTAAAATGGTCAATTATACTACCAATTGTATAACTGAAATCATGGATTATGTAGGATGAGCCAAAGGCTTGCATGGAGTTTTTGTTAAATTAACCAGGCCTTGGGCAATTATAAATGCAACACAACATCGTTCATGTGCCCGCCACCGCTTCTGTTACCGTCGATCATCCGAAGAATAAGTGGATCAATGGTCGAAATTGTTCAATTTGGAGTCCTGACTTTTTACTGGTTATTATAGACTTTAATCTTCAAATGCCCAGTTGTCTTCTTCTAACTTTTCTTCTTTTCCTTTATGAGGCGGTTATGATCCAGAGTAGGAGGATCACAGACCTCCCACTTTATTGCATTCCTACTAGTCCGCCTGTAGTTTCAATTTTCCTTCCAAAACATCATCAACTGTTTTTCTCAGGGACGTCCGATCTTCACTTTTGATGGCTCCATCGTTAGCAAAGAATAACTGATGCACTTCGGGGTCCGTCACTTTTCCTTTTAGTAGATAATCTTAGCTTCTTAAAAGGCGTTACAGCTCATGACGAGCCAGAGCCAAGCTTCTCTCATTCACGTATGTTGTATGCGATTTGTTTTTTCCATACAAGTGAACGGAACCTACAGTTCAATGCCGATTCCGGACGGCGAGAGCCGAGAACTTTTTCAAGGCAAGTGTACTGCGGGCCGTTTTGCTAGTACCCCACCGAGGAGAGAAGCCGCGAAATGAACATTCGATGGCATTGGTAATATCGGAATCGGAACTCGCTCATCGCGCGACACGCTACCCATTGTTCCACGGTGTTCTCAAGTAGATAAGCAAGGATTGAAATAAACAGCAATGGACTGAGGACGCTTCCCTAGTGTACGCCGACTTTGATTGGGAACTCTTCGGTGACGCCTGTGGGACTTACTCTTATCTTTGCCCCTCATACATGCCCATGATCACGCGCATTTAGATTTCTGGAACTCCTCGTTACCCGTAAGAGATCTCTTGGTGTTCTATCAAAGGCTTTCTCAAAATCAACCAACACCGTATGCAAGTCCTTTAAGGAATCCCGATGCTTTTCCATGATGACCCTTATACCTTGGGTTGCGTTTGTTGTTGATTTACCGGAGACAAATCCGCGCTGGTCATCAGATAGCCGTATTGTATTTCCTAGTCTGTCATTTACCTATAATACCCGTTTAATAATCTTCATGATTGTGATATCAGCTTGACAGAACGGTAGTTATTGCAGTTTCGCCTATCACCTTTTCCTTTGTGCAAAGGAAGAAGCTAACTTATCCTCCACTCATTAGGCATTGGTTTGGAGCTAAGAGTCATGAGCTATCTGATCCCAATGTCTCTCATCATTTTTCAGAACTCAGAGGGTATTTCGTCTGGCCCAAGCGCTTTTCTTTTTTCTTTTTTGATTACTTGGCCGCATTCCTAACTCCTTCGATACTAATGCCGGATACTTCGTTATGGTTAGGAGCGACTCTCGAAAAGTATGTATGCCCGGGGAAACTGTTCATTTAGTATTCTTTCATAAAATTGTAGCCATCTGCGGAGAATTGTGTCTTCTTCCACAAGAAGCCGCCTTGAGCATTGTTTATGAACTCTTGGAAGCGAGTCTCCTGGGTATTTCTTCTTCTCTTCTTCAAAACAGTTTTGAAGATAATTACTCCATTATTCAAGTTGTTTTTTCGAAACTCTTGATTACCCTGGTTCCTCTCAGATGTCGAAGACGATACTTTTTGCGTGCATATCTTTGCACTGTCTGTACATACATTACCTTGAAATGGTCAGGATGTTGCCAAGCAGCTCTGCCGCGCGGATGATCTGGAAATCTGTTTTTACCTTGTTCCGATACATAGTAGAACATCTTATAAGCTTTTGGCTTAACGTCCATCTCCGATGCTGCTCCATTTCGTTTCTTATACGCCCAAGATGCTTACGCGCCGTCTAATCATCATTTCACTCATACTTCCAACTATCCAACTCGGGACTCTAAGGTTACGCCTAAGCCGTCGCATTATTTTGCTATTTCCCGGAAACCGAATAGCTCTGACGCGAGACTTTAAGGTCGCCTCAATCAACGCTAGCATTTAGGCTAGTTATGAATTTGAAAACTACACGCTGTTGGTTTTTGATTTTTGTTTGATCTTACTTTTATAACACCAGTGATCTTCAGTCATGTTAACCCACGTATTCGTATGTACACTTGCGGGACAGTTTTAAGATGGTACAATACGAGGGTTGTCCGATAAGTACTTAGCCTAAAAATGAAAAACAAACATTTTGGAGAAATGGCGATTTATTTTTCAATAGAGTCTCCTTTTAGCTTGATACACTTGACCCAGCGATGCTCCAACTTCTTTAACCCGTCTGAAAAATACGTTTTCTCGAGGTCTGTAAAGTAGGCCTCCGTGGCGGCGATGACCTCCTCATTCGACTGAAATTTCTGCCCCGCGAGTGACTTTTTCAAGTTTGGAAACAAAAATCTGGAGAATACGGTGGATGGGGCAGCAGTTCGTAGCCCAATTCGACCAATTTGGCCGTGGCGAGGGCGGAGGTGTGAGCCGGTGCGTTATCATGGTGGAAGAGCACTTTTTTCTTCGCCAAGTGAAGCCGTTTTTTCTTCAATTCGGCGTCGAATCGGCCCAATAATTTGGCATAGTACAGCCCTGTGATCGTTTTGCCCTTCTCCAGGTAGTCGATGTGGATCACACCTTGTGAATTCCAGAAAACGGTGGCCATCACCTATCCGGCCGATGGGACAGTCTTCGCCTTCTTCGGAGCACGTTCGCCGGGTGAAGTCCACTGTTTCGACTGTTCCTTGGTCTCTGGTGTGTACCAGTGGATCCATGTTTTGTCGACTGTCACGAGACGACGCAGAAACTCCTTCGGATTGCGCTTAAACTGCTCTGAAGTGGTCTCACGGTTGCGCTTGTTGTCCGGAGTGAGCGGCACCCATCGCGCCGACAGCTTTCTCATGCCCAAAATTTCATGCAGGATATGATCCACGCGATCTTTTGAAATGCCTACTGTCTCAGCTATCTCGCGCACCTTCAATCGGCGGTCTGCCAATACGAGATCGTGGATTTTTGTCACGTTATCCTTCATGGTAGCCGTTTTCGGGGCACCTGGACGTGGGTCATCAAAAACCGACGTGCGACCACGTTGAAACTTCGTTAAACCAATTTTTGATGGTCGCCATCGAAGGAGAAGAGTCACCGTACACAGCATCCAAACGTTCTTTGATTTCGCTGAGCGATTTCCCTTCCAAAAACAAGAATAGAATAACCGACCGATATTGCTCTTTTTCCATTTTTCTAAAATCCGCGGACACTCCCGCTTCCAAAACAAAACTACGAGTCCGGCTGAAATTTCGACAGTAGCCGTCTTCAAGAATGTACTACACGATAGTAAGTTGCTCTTGCGATACTGGCGCCATCTGGCGGCAAGGCTAAGTACTTATCGGACCACCCTCGTATGTAATATACAATATGTAAGTATGAACATACATATGTATGTGTCGCTAGGCTCACTTAGATATGTTTAAGTTGTCTAGGTGATTTTTCCCTTTAGTCGCCTTATACGCAAGTCCTAAATACTTTTTTGGGGTACTGCAGGGATATTCTTAAACCATCCCCGCATGGAAAAGTCTTTCTTTTTAGATTTAATGGGAGTGTAAATGAAGATCAGCCTTTAAAATGTATCCAAACGTAGCACAAGGCTCAAAGGCTGGTCTCGATAAAAAACCATAGAGCCTGGCTGTTTTCGAACACTTTCACTCACAGCTTTGATGTTTTTGTCCGAGCATGTTGATATGGGATTTGACCCTATACCGAACCCGATTCTTAAAAACGCTTCACTCTTGCATGGCTTCCGGATTCACAAGAGTGATTATGTCGACCGATAAATTCATACATTTTACGAAATGGATCGTCCTTTTTTGAAATGGGTGTGACAAAGAAAAAAAAAACTTTTTGTCTGATAAACGACAGACTTAACCTGCCAAGGACTGTAATTGACATCTGTCAACCAATTGAATTGAAATCAAATTGTTGATATTTCTACTGAAGTATGTATACAATATTCGAAAGCAAAATAATTTTTGTTCGATCTTGCTAATAGATTTTAGAAAATACTTTAGATTTGTCTGACTTCGATGCCTAAGCTCATATAAACTCAATCCCATTTTACACTTTATTTCTATGACATAAGGATTTAGGGCTGTCTCCAAAGTTGATCTTCAGACAGTTCTTCAGTAGCAATTGCACCTTAGCTAACATTTATTTTTAAGAAATCGGTTTCAATTTAAATAGACATTAATTGGCTAAGCTGGCTATTCATTTCTAGTATGTAAATGACACTTAATCGGATGGGTCGGTCTATTCGGCTCCTGTACAGTCGTAAAATATTAAAGGCAATACTAAATTCATGCGTGCAACCCCAGAATTTTAATGACTCCTGCCCAAAGTCATGACAGCTTAATGACCATTGCAGCCTTGGACTTTGTGTGTAATTCGATTGTTCAAGGACATTTCAATAGGTTTCTATCACTCCAAAAAATGTTCAGAACACGGCTCCTTATGGTAAGTCTTCTATCAAATCTACCAAGCAGCTGTAAAAAGTTCATTAGCATACACGCCATTATATCGACAGTAGTTCCAAGAAGATAAACAGGTTTGTACCTTACTTTACTTACATACCTCAATTTGTATCTATATAAACGTCGTTTAATGGTTTGGAACACATTTCTTCTATGCTACTTCTCGACTCATGTATCTGCTTACAAAAACACATAACCACATGCTTATACACACCACACCACTCAATCTATTTAGTTAGTAATAAGAACAAACGATTAGAACCATAGCACTAAACTCACTCGTTTTTTGGCTTAAATACCTAACATGCAAGATAACCATAAAAAACGCTAGCTACACCACCATATAACCAACAAAAGATTAAAACCCATAAACGCTTGCTTCAATGTCGTCATTACACCGCACTATACACCGCTTGCCTACGCTTAACCCAAAAGAGTAGACATACTAAAAGGGACACTTAAAAGCCCGGCAATAAAGTCGGCGCTAAAATGCCTAAGTGAAAAAAATAAATTGACCAAATTCGCTTTGCAACTATTTATATTTATAACAACAATAATTATTAACCAATAAAAATGCTATTAAGCGATCGCCTAACCACTAACCACTAGTAGAACCACTACCGCTATTAGCAACACGACCACTAAACAGTGCATGCACTGGTTAACGCCATCACCATCAATAAGAGATTGTGCCGTCGCACCCTCTCACCATCGACACAGTGGGCTAATTGGAATGGGTCAGGCTGTAGTCGGTAATAAGCTTGTTGTTCGGCTGTCATCTCTATAAATCCTTTTCAGCATGGTAGATAAATTTAAGGAGAGTGTAGCGGTATGCCGCAGTAATAACCATTTACAATCGAGCCATTGTTCGATTTCAATAGGATAACTTACTTCAACGGCTGGCTGTTCGGCTCTATTGAGAGCAAGGACTATAATTGACTTTTCATTTTTCCTTTTCTTTTTCCTTCGTCACATCCTGTAGATGGAGCGGAAAAGAATGTCGTGATTGAGATGTCAAAGGATGCCTTCCAGGACCGGCATAACCAATTTATCGATGCGATTTTTTCTCGAATCAATCGCATTGTATCGGAATCGTACGATCCGTTTAAGGTACGTTTGACCACGTCAGCGAAGCAGGCAACAAAGTCGAAGGCTAGCACCAAGAAGGCAAACAAGAAAAGGTAAAATATTGACTTTAATATGTTGCTTGTATGGATGGGCAATATAATAATGATGTGGAACGTATGTCCATACATGCGTTCCACACCCCTATTTCTGTGACATAAACACAAATATCGAACCAATCCCACCAATTGTATTTCGCTTCGTTTCAGTAAAACCAAAAAGGTGAAAACTGTTGTCAAAGCGCGTTCGACCGGTGCTACTGATAACAACAGCATCGCTGAAACCACAGTCCCCCAACCGCAATCCGCTGAACAGAAAACCATACCAGCATCTCCCAAACCAGCCGTAGAAAACAACAACAAACAATCACAATCAACCGCAAGCACCGAACAGGCCGAGAAACGAATCGTCCCGCTATTTTCCGGCGGCGCGAAGAACAAAAAGAAAGCCCAACCGCTACGTTCCACGTCCACTGTCAACAACAACGCCAGTAAGCAAACAACACCAACAAAGCAAAAACTCAAACAATCCACCTCTACCTCCGGAACAGTTGCCGCGCCAACGGAAAAACTTCGTCGCGTCGAGGGCACGCTTTCCGGTCTGGCATCGTTGCGTCGTGCGGGAAATGCCAAAGTGGTCGCCGATCCGGAAGGTAGAAATTCGACAATCAAAAGCAAATTCACTCTCGGTCCGCTGACACTCAAAGTAGAGAAGTCGTTCAAGCGCGGCAATGTGCGCAATGTGAAGACAGCTACCGCCCGTACCAACGAAATGATCGGCAGGATTAAATTCAGCGTGGTCAACGACCGAGCGACCCTAGTCTCAATCAAGGTTCAACAGCCGAAACAGGTGAGAGTCTACCATCATTAAACGCAACGAGTGTGATTATAGTTTTACTCCCGTCTCATTTCCAGGTCGAGGTGGAGAGTAAGGATAATCACGACCGCACCAGGGAGTTTGTCTGGCGCCGCACACCGAAAATCGCTCGTCTGGTGTCCGAGAAGCTGAAGTTGGCCGCTGAAGCATTATTCCAACCTACGGCCGGCATCGAAGTCGTTCGATTGTGATTTGGCACTTTATACTTGGTCCACAGTCGTCCTTTGAGCAATTAGGATTCGTGTCTTTGAGATGATTTATTTATTTATTTATTTATGTATTTATTTGCAATTGAATTCGGACGCGTGTCCTGTCTCAAGGCGCATGGTTTTTGGTTGCGATATTTCAAAGAAGTTTCTTGAAACTTTCAATTTAATTTTCGGGGGGAAATGACGCGCAGATACTCTATCTGTGCAGTTTATTTATTTATTTATTTATAGTTATCTGTCAGAAAATTCTTATAACGACGAGTGGGAAAATAAACAAATTTAAGATAATTTATGACTTGTTTTATGCTTGGCATCATATTTTTCTTTTGCTTGAAGATGTGCGGCGAAGTTGTGTGTGCATCAGTCAGTTGTTGCTTACCTCCACGTGCAAGGGCTGGTAGCTTTTCCTTAGAGGATTCTCTGGTTTTCTGTTTTTGTTTTTGGAATCAGAAAAGTTTGACAAAGAGGAGAGTTGGGGGCGGGTAAACCTTGGAAGAATACAGATTTTAGAGCTGGTGCTGCTGGTGACAGGTTGTAGATAAGTTGATAACCTACTTTGGAAGGATAATTTAGATTCCGGTGAAATGAAAGTGCCTGGCTCATGCTGCTTCATTCTTTCGTCTTCATTGAAAATTAGTTATCTATATAGATATCTTGACTGATTGGTGCTGAATCGAATACTATTAAGCTCGTTTCTGTCGACTGGCATTTTGCGGACTGAAGTTGACGCAGCGTGGAAAAAGTTTATGGTAAGGATATTTTTGCGTTTGAATCGTGAAAAGTGAATCTTCTCTTTCTTCTTGATGAGCTCTTGATATCATCATTAAATAATTAAAGTATGCAAGGGTTATTCAACAAGAAGAATCATTTAACATTTCACGCCAATTTGATTTTGTCGGCAATAACTTTCATTTCCGTGAACCTTAATAAGCTAAAACCAAAAGGTTATACAAATTTACTGATAAATACTCTGATAATTTTCGTTATTCACTACAGAATCAGTGATAATATAAATTTGGTTACCCAGCTGTTTCAAGCTATAGATAATTTGACTTGGGTGTGAGCATAGCAGACAGTTGAATTTTAAAAGTGCTCCATAGTTTCAATAATTTTTTTTTTCTTTTGCCCAAAGAAAAGTTTTCAATTTTATTTTTTATTATTCACTTATATATAATTCTCGTGTCACGTTGTTGCTCACGATGAACTCCGAAACTACCTGACCGATTTTCACGTATATTTTTTTTTTTAATGTGTTTTTTGCTGGCGTGCTTAAGATAGGATAGTTTTTATTTTAAAATCAACTATTTTTATATTCCATATACTACAACGTATTGTGTAGCGTCAATTTTACCTTATCTACCAACATCTTTTGAATTTTTGCAGACAGTCAATGGTCGCGTATTTAATACTTACCAAGATGCATGTCACGAGCTTCAACTGCTGGAAGATGATAATCAATGGGATTTGGCATTTTCTGATGCAGCTTTAGCATCTACGCCAAAAAATATTCGTCAACTATTCGCAATTATTCTGACGACATGTTATCCGACACAGCCATTAGCATTGTGGGAGAAATATAAGATTTACTTAACAGAAGATATTTTGAACTGAGTAAAACTAGCGGAAGGATGTCCGAACAAAGATTTCACACCGGAGACGTACAATGAAGTATTGGTACTACTTGAAAATTTGTGTATTGTTGTCTGCCATCGCCTGATCGCCCTGCCACTGACTTAGTGGACACTGATATGCAACGAGAAAAACAATATGACGACGTTGACTAAGCTTCAATTATTGCATACAATGAGCCATTATTGACAGCTGAACAAAGAATTATTTACGATCGAATCATGTTGACTGTCGATGTGAAACAAGGTGGTTTCTTGTTTTAGACGCACCTGGTGGAACCGGTAAGACATTTTTAGTGTCATTAAATTTTGCAAAGATACGTTCACAAAAAAAATTGCATTGGCACTTGCATCGAACGGCGCATTCTGCATTGAAGCTGCCTTTAGACATTCACAACAATCCAAACGCTATGTGTAATATTAAAAAAAGAAGCGGAATGGCAGCGGTATTGCAAAGAGTTCAATCGTTGTCTGGAATGAGTGCATTGGGTCATAAACATGAAGCATTTCACAGAACTGTGCATGATTTAAACGGCAATAACCGACTTTTGGGTGGTGTTGTTTTATTATAATACTGCCTGGTGATTTCCGGCAGATATTTCCTGACATTCCTCGCTCTACGCTTGCTGATGAGATCAACGCCTGTTTTAAACAATAATTTTTATGGAAAAACCTTGAAACACTTCAATTGACCATGAACATGCGAATACAATTGCATAATGATCCATTGGCACGATTTTCACCAACTGCTAAATACTGGAAACGGTAAAATCGAATTGCATCAAAATACACAATGTATCAAATTACCAGACAATATCTGTTGTTTATTCAAAAACCGAACTTATTGACAGTGTATTCCCAGATATTTTAATTAATTACTTAAATCATAATTGGCTCAGTAATCGCGCGATTTTAGCAGGAAAAAATGTCAATGTTGACGATAACACAATGACTCCTTTTTAACTCTTGCAAAAGAGGGAAGATCTGTTCAGCCAAGTCATGCGCTATCAACAAATGTTACTTCTGAATAGGTTTAGTACTAAAATTACACAAACGTTAAAAATGCGTAATTGCATTTACGACATTCAAACTCAAGCTTGCACCACCAAATTTTTTTCAGGGTAGCAAAAGAAAGTTATTCTTTATTTTTTTTTTTCTCCAAAAAATATCTGTCCCAAAGAGCTTTAAATTAAACTAAATAATTTTCGGGGGAAATATTTTTATTTTCAAATCTTATCATATTATTCGATCTTCAGACCCTTTACTTTTTTTTGTTTTTTTGTGTACACAAATAAGTCCAACAGCCTTCCTTGAAGACGTTCCTTGAAGAGATTCGAATAATTTATTAGATAATTTACTATTAACAATGCGAATGAGGTTATAAGCATTTAAAAAAAAAGAATTTAAGGACATAATCCAATTTTAAGAAAAGTGTCTCTTTCGACCTGATAACCAGCCCTTTAACTAGATTTAGTTTTAAACCCCAATTACCTCTCTGAATTTTTACTAAAACAAAATCCAAAATATCAAAAACTGAATATAACTCTTCAGAATTGAAGTTCATTGAAAGCCCATTTTATAATATATTCGATAATATATTCGAAAACACTCGTTTTGATATACCACCTATATATTATACGAGGGTGGTCCGACAAGTACTTAGCCTACAAAAGAAAAACAAACATTTTGGAGAAATGGCGATTTATTTTTCAATATAGCCTCCTTTCAGCTCGATACGACCAAGCCATGCTCCAACTTCTTTAACCCGTCTGAAAAATACGTTTTCTCGAGGTCTGCAAAGTAGGCCTCCGTGGCGGCGATGACCTCCTCATTCGACTGAAATTTCTGCCCGGCGAGTGACTTTTTCCAGTTTGGAAACAAAAGGAGGTCGCACGGGGCCAAATCTGAAGAATACGGTGGATGGGGCAGCAGCTCATAGCCCAATTCGACCAATTTGGCCGTGACGAGGGCGGAGCTGTACTGTACCGGCGCACTTTTTTCTTCGCCAAGTGGGGCCGTTTTTTCTTCAATTCGGCGTCGAATCGGCCAAAATAGTACAGCCCTGTGACCGTGTTGCCCTTCTCCAGGTAGTCAATATGGATCACACCTTGTGAACCCCAGAAATCGGTAGCCATCACCTTTCCGGCCGATGGGTCAGTCTTCGCCTTCTTCGGAGAGCGTTCGCCGGGTGAAGTCCATTGTTTCGACTGTTCCTTGGTCTCTGGTGTGTACCAGTGGATCCATGTTTCGTCGACTGTCACGAAACGATGCAGAAACTACTTCGGATTGTGCTTAAACAGCGTCAAACACTGCTCTGAAGTGTTCTCACGGTTGCGCTTGTTGTCCGGAGTGAGCAAACGCGGCACCCATCGCTCCGACAGCTTTCTCATGCCCAAGATTTCATGCAGGATATGACCCACGCGATCTTTTGAAATGGTTACTGTCTCAGCTATCTCGCCCACCTTCAATCGGCGGTCCGCCAATACGAGATCGTGGATTTTTGTCACGTTATCCTCCGTGGTAGCAGTTTTCGGGGCACCTGGACGTGGGTCATCAAAAACCGACGTGCGACCACGTTGAAACTCGTTAAACCAATTTTTGATGGTCGCCATCGAGAAGAGTCACCGTACACAGCATCCAAACGCTTTTGATTTCGCGGCGCGATTTCCCTTCCAAAAACAAGAATCGAATCACGGACCGATATTGGTCATTTTCCATTTTTCTAAAATCCGCGGACACTTCCGCTTCCACACGCGGTCAAAACAAAACTACGAGTCCGATCCGGCTGAAAGTAGCCGAATGTACTAAACGATAGTAAGTTGCTCTTCCGATACTGGCGCCATCTGGCGGTGAGGCTAAGTACTTATCAGACCACCCTCGTATATATACAGAGGGCGCCATCTTATATGCGTCGATGTAAACTTCGAATAAGTTCAACAATTGTAAACCGATTTTCATATGTCATAGCATTTTGAGAACGCCAATTCAATACAATTCAAAACAGTAGGGGAAACGCCTGGGGAAATATACTTACAAACCTTTGCAACTCATTCCCAATTACCATTTCATATCCCTCAAAACCAACTTATGTACCTGATAGTTCTCGTAAGCGTCCGTCAGTGATTGATATTTTTATCAGTAATGTACCTAACCAATTAACCCAACCAGTTTCTGTGTGTTCACTCAGTTCCGACCATAATCCAGTTGTATGTAAATTGAATTGTTTTATAGATTGTAATACCAAATACCTGGCAGATATTAAAAACGCTAACTGGGTACTTTACCGGAAGCAAATAAGCTCATATTTGCGGGGTGTCCCTACTAACCTTAACAGTGTGAACTCCAAGAATCATGTTGATGTTGCAGTCGAATACTTTTCCCGAAATGTACATCACGCAATTAGCGATTCTGTCCCAAAAGTTCAGAAACGTAAACACCTTCCCAAGCTTTCGAAACACATACTAGACCTAATAAAAATTCGTAATTCAGCTAGAAGAAATTGGCAGAGATATCGACTTTCCGTTTATAAGGAGGAAATGAAGTATCTTAATAAGCAAATTTCGCTACTCATTAATCATGAACGCAATATTACGTGGAACAATAAGCTTCAGAAACTGGAGAAAAATGCGAAACCCTTCTGGAATATTGCTAAGATAATAAAAAACAAAAATAGACATATTCCACAACTACAAAACGAAGTATATACAGATATTGATAAAGCGAATGAACTTGCTTCTAATTTTATGAAAAACCACTCCGTATCAGAGAATTTAAGCGACCCTGCCACAATCAGTTTGGTCAATGCTCAAATAAACAGTTTCAATATGTCGTGTACGGATGCACCCCAAATCGCTTATGTTTCTGATGACGACATTGCATTCCATGTGAAAAACCTTAGATAAGGAAAACCCCTGGATTTGACCAAATAAGTAATATTTATCTTAAGGAGCTACCCCACATTGGCATCAAATTTATAACATTTATTAAAAACGCTTGCTTAAAAATAAGATACTTTCCCAACTCCTGGAAATTGGCAAAAATTATTCCAATTAATAAACCTGGAAAACCTCCGGACAAAGTCGAAAATTACAGACCTATCAGCCTTCTCAGTAGCCTAGGTAAACTCCTAGAAAATATAATAAAAGAGAAGATGATACAGTTTATACGGGAGAACAATATTCTCCCAAATGAACAATTTGGCTTTCGGAATTCGCACAGCACTTCACATCAAGTCTTAAGAATAGTAAAATATGTCAAAGAACAACGAGCTCAAGACAAGTCTACAGGCATGGTCCTGCTTGACATAGAAAAAGCCTTTGACTCTGTGTGGCATGACGGTCTTGTCTTCAAAATGATTCGTCACAAATTCCCGCTTTATCTCTGTAAAATAGTCCAAAGTTTTCTTAGTAATCGTTCTTTTAGTGTATCCGTTAATAATGTTCTTTCTGAAATTAAATACTTTAACGCTGGGCTTCCGCAGGGTTCTGTTCTTGGTCCTGTCTTGTACAATGTGTTTACGTCAGACCTCCCAAATCTCCCCTTTTGCAATATAGCTACTTACGCCGATGACACAGCAGTATTTACATCACATGAATTTTCTCTCCAACACATAAAAGAAACGTTAAACAAAATTAACATAAGTATAAGACTATTATATCCAGAAAATCTCTACTATCACTAGAAAACAAAATAATAATTCATAAATGTATATTTCAAACAATAATTTTATATGGGTGCCAGGTCTGGGGTAACTGCGCAAAGAGTCACCTAGCAAAACTACAAATAGCACAAAATAAACTCCTAAAAATGATGCTAAATCTACCTTGGCATTTTTCTACAAAAGCCTTGCATAAAAGAGCGAAAGTCGAATTGATCTCTGATAGAATAAATAAACTTAATGAACACTTTAAGGTTCGCTGCGACAACTCCGAAAACCCCTTAATAAGAAATTTATTTTCTCAGATTTAATTTTGACAATACTTCCAAGCATATTCAAGAAACCATATTAATACTTCCAAGCATATTCAAGAAACCATATTAGAAAAAAAAAAAAAAAAACATGTTCCATCCTATTCAACTAATTTAATTTGATTAATTATTTATTTATTTATCGTTTATTTATTTATTTATTTATTTATTTATTCATTTATTTACTTATTTATTATTTATTCATTGTATTCGTTAATGTATTTATTTATTTATTTGTTTATTTATTTTATTTATTTATTTATTTACTTATTTATTTATTTATTTAACTACTTATTTATCTATTTATCTAGTTATCTATTTACTATTTATTTTTCTTTTTTCAAATGAGGTTTTTTTCAAGAATCAGTTTTTCCTCAAACTGTAAGCTTTTTCTTTAAGTACATCTTTGTAAACAAATAAAATGGCAATTTCAGTAGCAAGATACAATTAGGTATCAAATCTCTGTGTTAAATATTGTGCGGTAACTCAGACCATGTAAATTTTAACAAAAATCTGAATAAAATATACATACATACATACAATTCAAAAACCATCAATCGCTTCACACCAAAATAACGCACGGAAATAGTTTCAATGTTCATTAAAAATGAACGCTCGATTGTGCTAACTCAACGTGCGTATCGTGCAAAATATCGTGATCGTGTTGCGCCCAAAAAAGATACAATTCGTCGTTGGGCCTCGAATTTTTTCAATTTGGTTCTGTGGCAAGCCCTTGTGAGCAACCTAGGCCACGTCCGCGGCGTTCAAACTCATCTATTCGGTCTGTGAAAGCCAGTGTTCAAGAAGACCCACGTTTGTCATATCGGCGCTGTTCGCAGCAGTTAGGCATCAGTGGGACCACTTTGCGGAGAATTTTAATGGATGATCTTCACTTATTTCCCTACAAAGTGCAGATAACTCAAAGAATTTATCCACAATATGAGCCACGGAGCTTGGCATACGCACAAAATGTCGTTGTAATGATTAATGCTTAGCCGGAGTTCTGGCAGCAAATTTTGATGACCGATGAGGCATATTTTACGCTCTCTGGTTAATAAACAAAATTGTCGCTTCTGGGGCACCGAAAATCCTTACATTGTTCACGAAGAGCCGCTATATGATCAAAAAGTTACTGTTTGGGCGAGTGCATATGCTAAAACCATCATTGGACCGTATTTCTTCAAAGTTGGCGATACAATGAATGGCGATCGATATCAGTGGATGTTGGCCCATTATGTGGTCCCAGAAATGGGTAAAAAAGGCTCATTTCACTTTTGGTTTCAACAAGACCGCGCGACATGCCTTACTGCGGACAAAACAAAACGTAAGAAGTTCCCTGGAAGATTGGAGTCAAAAAAGGGCGATATTGACTAGCCTCCGAGATCGCCGGATTTGACTCCTTCAGACTTTTTTCTTTGGGCATACATGAAAAGTAAGGTGTATGCTCACGGCCCGAAGACAATAGAACAGCTTAAAAGAAACATTCGTGCGGACATCGCAGAAATTTCGACCGAAATGCTCGAAAATGTCATGGAGAATGCACGAAAACAAGCCCATTTTTGCATCGGCAATAAAGGCGGTCATTTAATTGATATTGTTTTCAAAATAAATTGTAAAGGTCTAAATTGAATAATTTTTTTTTAATTTTCAAAATCAGTTGAGAATTGTTGAAGTTATTCGAAATTTACATTGACCTATAGGTATAGATATGAGATGGCGCACGCTGTATATACTCGTATGTATATGCCTAATAAAAGCAAACCCAAATTGCCAAAGGGAGGGAGAAAGTGTGCAAATTTCACATGGTGGTTTGTAATTTATTTACTAACGGAAGGCCCCATCACCGACGCAGTTTATTTACCTTTCATTTGTTCAAATAAGCAAGTCAAAAAAGAATGAGAGCAAAACACATTTAGCACATGTCATACTTGAAAAAATGTCAACACTAGGATCATAGGAAAATTGTATTTCAAAATTGTTCATTTGTGCGACCATTCCTGATGTGAAAAAAGCGGCTGAGGCCGATGTTGGTCTTACTAGAATGAAACTACAGGGTGTGTGTGACTCAGGAATCCCTTTTCAGCATATATTTTCTCTTAATTAATAATATACATATGTACTATGTGTCTATATGTGTTTGCTTTATTTATTTAAGCAACGGACTTAATTAAACCATTTTACTTTCATGTTTTCGAAATTGACAAAAAAAAATCAATTTGTATTCGAAACTTCCATGAGATAATTGAAAATATTGCTTTCAGTTAATTTAGGTACACCGAAAATGTTAGCCTTCCGTCTGAATGCTCAATTTGCTCAACTGTGGAATACATCCACAATTAAATTCATAAAAGAAAAAAAGTTACAATTAATCAAGGGAGGAAAAGTCTTTTTCAATAAACTCAGTATAATAAAAAAAAGTGTATCACATGCGGATTTTCAGTGCCCCAGAAACGAAGATTTTTCTTATTGATTTAGTCGCTTAAGGGGCACGCTTAAAAGACACCTTAAAATTTTCAAAAAATTTAAATTTTTTTTATGATTATTTCTTGTTTAAAAAATATTGAAAAATACGTTTTTAATAATGTAAACCTCAAATTTTCCTTCTAAGATATCTAGCGAGCGTTTTAGGCACATCTCGTCAAAGCCTTATTTGTATAGTTAAAATACTTTAAACTCATTTTCCTCGAAACTACGTTTTGCAAGTTTGCGGGCGTGATAAAATAAGAACTACTCGACCGATCGTACTGAAATTTTAATATGTTGTTTCAAACTCGTTAATGCTGGGAATGAACTAGAGACAGAAAGATCGGTAATATAGTTTTTGAGTTTTTGGCCGACTTTGGCCATTTTTGAAAGAAACGCCGCCATTTTGTTATTTTTTTACCAATTTTTTTTCTTCAAGTTCATTCCCTGGCGTTTTCGATGCTGATCGAAACCCAGATTTTTGTTGTTTTTTTTTTAGATGTTCCAGTGAGCCGCAATCACGCCCGCAATGATTTTTTGATGTTTTGTTTTTCAAATTCCAGTAGCCATATATGTGATTAAAAAACTCCAAAAAAAATTTTTTTGTATAACTCTTTTACCTCAAAATATATGTGTAATTTTTCAAAATGATATCTTTTTTTTTATTAAATTTATACGCATTTGAAAACGTAAAATTTTTTTTTTGCAGGTGTCATGTTCCCTTAAGTGGAAATGCGCCTCGTCGCTCATGATGATTTTCGACACATAATCGTCTTCTTCGTTGTTGAGATTAAGGATGCCTTGACAGTAATTTACACGCGACTGACGGTTAACATGCATTAACTGATGCACTGTTTGCACTTTTTACAGGAACATGTGTAAGTCTTTCACTAAAATTCGCTGTAGGGTCCGTCAGGTGAATGCCAATTGAGTGGCCCGTCGTTTGGTTGATGTTTCATCGTTCTAAGCAGAATCGGCAGCCACAGCTGTAATATTCTCAGCCCAACAACCAGCCCGGTGGCGACCATGCCCTGCATGCTCTCCTGTGGTGCCAGTCTGTTCGAGTCGAGTAGCTAAGTGCCAGAATGTTTACCCAATTGGCGCGACACGATCAGGAAATCGACATCGAAATTCACACTGCGCTAACACCACCCACTGCGAGGATCGTCTACTGGAGCTAGCTTCAATAGCTTCTGTATTCAGGCTGAGAGGTCTGCTCTGATGAATGCTACCTTCGTGCTAAATCTGCCTGGATCAGGTGCATGGTGGCGAAAATCCCTTCCCTACTACCTATCAGGTAGTTAGTCCCCCAAAATTAACGCGCGCCATCTCTTGGATTCCGGGGAAACTTGGAAACAAGCTGAATGTCCTGGCGCGGTTACATACGCAGAACCCGGGACTTGAAACGAGGGCCTGGGTTGTCTATTCCTACAAAGAGAGTAAGGTCTCTCTGAAAAAATATGGCTTCACTCTGGTTGTGGGGATGGACAACGGCTCTGTCGAGACACTGCTGAAATCCGCGTACGATTGACGTCCCTATTTTGGCCTTGGTAGGATTTTATTCCATTTTGATGTCAAGTAGTCGAAGGATGGAACGTGCTCCGCAGTCTAAATCTATGACTTTTGCTTGCCTGTTACCGCTCTTCTCAGTAGCAGAATTGCATGCAGTAGTACAAATCATCACATTGCAACCCTTCATTAACCATGGGTGTTAAACGCCTGTTTGGTATGCTATGATTCTTTATGATGAGCGATCCGAAAGGTCTGCCTCATCATATCGAACACACTATCGGTAATCAAGTTTGGTCAATTCTGTGGAGAAGATCTGGTGGCTGCTAGAGTTAGCTACAAAGCGCAAGGAGATATTGAACACTTCGCCGTGGTGTCTGCTTACTTCCCCTATGACTCGGTACTGCCTCCCCCTGTGTTGCAATGCTAATGCTCAAAACACTGTTCGAGGCAGCAGCAAATGCAACCGGAGAGGAGACCATATCTTAAACTTCACTCTTTCGTCTGACTTTATCATCGACAATGTGGGCTCTCAATCAACCTTTGTGGCGGCGAGACGACAGGAGGTGATTGACCTATCCCAGTCTAGTAGGCATGTGAAGGCCATCACTAACTGGAGAGACTTACCAGATGCTACGTTGTCAAAACGCAGATAAATTGAACTCCAGTTGAAGTGTGGTATCTCCAGTTGTGCAGTTTTCTAACCAATGAAAACTTTTCTAAGAATACTCGGGTCTGATCGAACAGGTAACAATATTTGGGAAATATCAACTACTGCTCTAGTACAAATGCGTGCGCCTTACCCCGCGCAATGACGACAAAGAAGGGCGAGATCTCCTCAAGTTGACAGCTCTCCCGGAAGCAAAGCAAGTTGATTAAATGAAAAAGTGGAAAAGATTCGAGAAGTGAGATGTGGACATTACTTTCAGTTGTAATGCAGTAGAATTACTGAAAATAAAACACCCAGAAGAGCCTATTAAATCTTCTTCGATTACACTTAGTTCAGAAATCTAAACCACCACCATATGTACATGGGATTGGGGCACATATACACTAAAGAAGGCAGAAGGGGTCAGTCCATCTGATCCGTGATCCCCCCGCCGGAAAATCAAGCATTTTAGAGGGTCCTTTCTTTAGATAGATGATAAAGCACAGGATTGCTAACGAATTGATCCCAGTGTTTTCAATTTCCGAAACCAATCTATTATCCACTGGGCCACGGCGATCCTGGGGTCGGGTGCGATTACCCGACGTCGACATATATGCACTCTTAGCTCCATTAAACTCGAATCCATCGTTTTTTTTCCATGTAGGTACATGAACTATTTTTTGCTTCAAATATCTCAAGAACAAGTAATGATTCCTACTCCGGACCAATTTCATTCTACGACTAGTTTTAGAGGGACCACCTGATAGGTTTTAATAGAATCACAATGCTGAGAATATGGGAAGATCACTTCTATAGATTGTATAACGGCCATGGTAGACAAAATACCGCTCTCAGGCAGAATGACTCATTCGCAACGGATCCCGACATAGGAGAATTCTGTCCACCAAACATAGACGAATTCAAGATAGAAATATCAAGACTTAAGTTTAATTAAGCCGCGGTCGCATACGGCCGGTCTACTGAGCTATTTAAGGTGGGTAGAAGTGAGTTAGTAAGACGCATGCACACACTTATTTGATCGGAGAAAAGCATGGCCGACGAATGCAGCTTCAGGTCAGGCAAGTCCATAATACTGCGGCAGATCTTAGAAAGACCCATCACCTTTTAGTCGGATTTGGAGCGGCGTATGATAGTATGCATAGAGACTAGCTATATGGAGCCATGTTTAGTTTCAACATGCCTCCCAAACTCGTCCGACTGTGCAGGATGACAATGGAGAACTCTCGCTACTCCATTAAAGTCGTAACGAACTAACCGAGACCTTTCAGGTTAAAAAAGGATTTAGAAAAGGCGACACCCAAGGCTAAAAGATCGTGGAAGTCACTGGCCAACACAAGAGGTACAATTTGTTTCAAGTCTGCATAACTGTGTGATTGAAAGGACTCAGCGAAACGTCAATAAGGCCTCTTAAGGTCAGTGAGGATAAATCCGGATATCTGCTGCCATAAAAAAAACAAAAAAACGCACAACACTGACGTCTTGGCTAAAGCGTCACTGTCATCAGCTATAATTTTGAAGTGGTCAAGGACTTCGTTTACCTTGGCACACTTATGACCAGCGACAACAACACCAGCTCTGAGATAAAATGCAGAACAACTCTTGCCAATCGCTGCTTCTTTGAGCTCAAGAGCCATTTTAGAAATCGAGAGCCATTTTAGAAAGACCAAGGGTTAAAGACAAAACCTTAATCATTTTGGCCCTACTCTACGGCACAGAGGCCTGGACTTTAATAAAAGCGGATGAGGAGGGCCTTGATCATTTCGAGAGAAAAAGTCTGCCTTTAATCTACGGTCTTGTTTGGGGGAGATCCAAAGATGCAACGTCTAAGATGCCTAGGCCATGTAGAGTGCATGGACAACGCAGTTCCGGTCTGAAGTGCCTTCGAATTTTACCCGGAGGGACGACGCAGCAGAGAACAACCGTATCTACGTAGGCGAACAAAGGGAAAATGGGAGTGCGGAACTCGAAACTGCTAGCCAAACACTGTGCTGGCTGGAGACGCTTGTTAGTTGAGGCCTAGGTTAATCCCGGACTGTAGCGCGACCAGAGAAGGAAGATCTGAAAGGATTTGCAACAATTCTGATGTGGAGTTTCGTTTTCCTAACGAAACAACGACCGTAAACTGGCTGTAAGCTAGTCCTCATCTCACACGTCTTAGAAACAAAATATGAGAATCTTTTTGGTTAGATCAGTCGCATCCACGAACATAGCTTTTTTTATGTGGAAAACAGCATTGGTTATATTGGTATATATATTGGTAAATATAAATAAGGGCGTGTATTGCCACTACCGATGCTTGGCTTGTGTTTTAACTTTCAAATAAAAGGCAGAACTTTACGTTAAATTCCTTTAAATTATTTTAAAGGGCTAAACTCACCGTTTGTCTCATTCTTTCCAACTTTTTAGCCAATAATTGAATGTATGCAGGTGCGTTTAAAAAGTAACGTGAATTGCATAGTCGGATTCGTTCGAATTTTCTTTTTTAAATTGATGAACATGTCTAAAACATGTTCTTAAACATGTATAAGCTAGCCAAACCGGGTACTATCAGCTGTGAAAGTGGTTATATGTGGCAAAATCATTTTTAAAATTTTTTTTTAAGCTTACAGGTCTTGAAAATTCGTAGGTGTAAGTGTACATTATACATTCGGAACAAATTGAAGTCATGCTAAGTTTTTTTAAAATATCACTTTTCTTGGCCTAAATTGTTTATTTATTTTAATTATTACAAATTAATCGAAAGGCCGAAAGGCATAGCCTTAAGTAGTTCTATTTGCTTTAGAGTGTCCGTATAGGGCCAGTAAGGTATTTTATATCAGTTGTTGTTTAAGCTAGTTTTAAGCATTTTTGTCTAGGATAAGTGTGTTCTACAAAATAATAAAAACAAAAATGAATAACAAAAAAAAAAAAAAAACAAATTGAAGTTGGTATACTGGTCTTTAGTTAGGTACTATTACTTTCTTCCATATATGTATGTAAAACTTCAACAAGAGGGCGAACAGTTTTCCACAATTGTACTTGAACGTGACGCGTAAAACAGGTTAGTTCTCGTCATAATTCATTGAAGCTTTAAAAGCCTTGGGCGAACCCATTTGCATGACCCTCTAGTCCACAAGCAACGTAAAGGTTTTTGTATTGTGTAAGTCAGCATAAACCCTTCCACTTAATTCAGTATTAATCAGTTACAATCCATTACGGGTCAGGGACGGGGATTTTTCGAATTAAGTTGAACGTTCTTTCAATTAATCATAAACTGTACTGCTTTAACCATTCGTTATTTTAGGGATTTGAACATCATGCCGGAATGGAAATATGTACATCCTACGCGACGACGGCAACACCAATATTAATTATGGACAAAGCTCCTGAACGAAAAACGCACACACATCAATTATAAATGTCCTTAATTGCGTGACACATAATAACTCATTCGATCCAGTCACGGTTCTGCTTTCACTGGATTCGCATTCCCTGTCTCCTACACCTACATCGTATTTGGACTAAGCCCTTAGCCTATGCTAATAATGACTATACATGGATTAGTTCCCTTCATACTTAATTCCTAAATTCCTAAATTGAAATCCAATATCATTAAGTGTTTGCGACTGACTTTTCGCAGTCGTGCCTCATACACTCTCGGGCAACTCGTTAATCATCTCACCGTCTTTTATTCGCCACAACAATAAATCACACATTCCCAGCATTCATGTATACATATGCAATTGTGTTTCCTGCCTAAACATTAAGCACAATGAGTACGCCACATGCATGGAGACATGCCTCAATCTCAGCGCGAAGGACCTTTCAAATTAAATCCACGCGCCAAACATAAATCGTCCGCCAACCGCGGCTCGTTGTGACTCACATTCCAAGGCTCATTCCACTGCCCATGCCGACTGTCCCTTTACTCACGCATCCCGTGTGCCTTGAATTTCTATGAATTTTGCTGTTAAAATTAAATTCATTTCGCAAATTAATTTCCCACCATGAAATGTCGTCGTCCAAAATAACAAAAAAAAAAAAAAAAAAACCGAAACTCCAACGCGAATCACTTCGCCATTGTCGTGGATGCTCCCGGGTGCCAGAACTCATTTCGACTGTCATGTCAATTATTTATTGCACTCAAGTAATTGAGAGTATTTTTGTGTTGCCCTCGTCCCCCATGAAAACCCCCTTAGCGGTTTCGTGAAATTTGCATAATCACTCGGAATTGAAAGTCAAGGTGGCACTGCGAGTTTCTGGGCGTCCAGGGTCGGTCTTCAAGGCTTCAGATTGGGCGTTTTCATGTTGGAATGTATAGTATATGTTGTTAGCTCGGAGTTCAAGTCAAAAATGTGAAACATAAAGAATTGAATTCAATCAATATGCAGTCACAATTGCGTCGTTCACAAGGACATCATGTCGTGGTGACAGCGCTTGAAAAATCGTCGGCAATTTTCCTCTGAAACCAATTTATAATACAAATGAGCACGTCGTCGGGTGGCCTAACAGGTGGGTGGTCATGAAACGTCAAGCTGTGTTTTGGCTCTCAGTGATTATATGGCTGAGAAAAGGAACAGTGGGAAAGCTGACAGGTTAGCTCCTATTCCCATTAGGTTATTATTATAATACCCCGTCGTTTGCGTAGGATTTTTTTCAAACGAGCTGTAATGCAAACAAAACGTAACAGTCTCGTACTTGACGTATTTTTGGAATCAAAATTGAGAAGACCCATTAGCGTCGGCTGATTAGGCGTCCTTATGTCTATTCATGATATAACATTGCAGCCTACTGCGGTCTATGGTGGGCGTGTGGAAATTGATTACCATTGTTTGCTGTTATTTGTCAAAATCTATACTGAAAATGGACGCCGTTGCCAGGAAGTAAACCAGAATAGATTGCTGCTCTTTGAGTACGAGTATGTGCTTCTTACCTGCCACATCGTATGAACCTCTGAGACCGTATCAAATTGATGCATTTAGGTGAAGATAATTTTAGGAACGCACTCAGGACCATTTACAGGAATGAACTGTGTAAGAACATACCTTTCCTTCTGGTTTCCAGCCTAAGCTCATCCGATTACGAAAGATGGGGATAGTTATTTCGTTATGTGTGCAAATCTATGCCCTGAAATCGAGCTTTTTTTAGGAGAAAGTTGGTCGAAAGTTGTTCAGTAGTACAAGAGGTACTACCTAGTATAGGTAGATATTATCGATTCTATTGGACAAGGATAATAAACTGGCGAAAGAAGGACCAAATTTAAGAGGAGTGTTCAAATTAAAAATTTAAATATGTGGTTTTGCTAGCTGTCTAAATCTGACTCTCACGATAAATGTCTGAAAACTCTCGATATATGCTATCAACTGTCGTTGTGAACATCGAATCAAGGTTAGGTTTCTACCTGCTAACTTAATTAAATGGCGCTAGATTTCGTGGTTAACCTGGCCTTCAACTAGAAATCTCTCAGCAACCATGATTTTTAGCAGAAACTAGAATGAAACCCCAGCTTTTAAATTACCGCTGATCTTTGCCTACAAGCTATAGCGAGCACGTGGGTACACGGGATTTATCGAAATTATGTCAGCAATCGCGCACATTGTTATAACTCCCCGAGTGTGTGGCGGGAGTACATTCAATACATTCAAATGAATTCGCTGCGACAAAATGAAATGAGCTCACACGTATTTACGGAGCTCGTTTGTAAAGAGTTTAGACGCTAGGAATCTGATCATCAATGTAAACAAATGGTTTTCGCGCGGAAAGATGTATGAAAGTCGAAGTTCTCCGTCTGGTTTCTGACTTTTAGGCTGCTGCTTCCAGTGTCATATGGATTATTGGTTGCGGTCCATTCCCAAATAGATATGGTTCTCTTCAGGATGGTGGCTATTCGCTTTACAGAACTGTCCCATCTTAGGCACTTGACCTAGCTAATGCCGCTCTACAGTCCATCCAGTTACATTGGAATTCCTTTTCTCATTCACCCTGTGGGCTGTGAAAACCTTTCCAATTTTGCCGCTGGAGTAACAGTTCGCTCGTGAAGAAACGCCATACGACGGCTCTCGACTTGTACGACACCTAACTTCTTTGCTTTTGGACCATTCTCAAGGCTCTCAAACGAGGGGCAAACATTTTCGTCGGTTCGGGGCACCCCTGTCTTCCACGCTTTCATAACCACTTTTGTAGCCTTTCGCGACATATCCTTTCACGCATAAGACCGTCATCGTATTTCTTTTTAATAATTTAACGCGCTTCAGCTGTAGTTTTTTTGGATGAAAGGTGAAGAAAACTTCCCAAAAATAACTCTTAATGGATTCTTCAATAAGGGCAGGTAGATGTTGAAATGGAATAAAACAAGCAGTGTGTGAGGTATTAACAAAATTCTGATTAAATTTTCAATGACTCTTCCGCATAGATCCGGCTCAGTTTGTGCGACGGCCTGTGTTATGCTCACCTTAAGGGCTTCGGTCAATTGTGGTTTATGCACATAGACCTACGAATTCAGGAAATCCCACAAGAAGAAGTCTGGCGGTGACCAATCCACGTTACCTCTGCGAGAGATAACAGGTAGGAAGGTAGCGCCGACCTAGTGCTAGTGCTATCAAATAGCATAGAGCACTGCGACCAGTGTAGGTCTATTGTGCCTGCTAGCCAATTACACGAGGAGTTTCTCTACTCTCTTAATAAAGCTGATGATGTCCCTCGTATGAGCTGAGCTGATCCCTTCAGGAGTCATGATTTCTCTGAGGAATCTACGCTTCCTGAGACGGCGGAGGTCCGCGCACTCGCATAGTATGTGCTCTGCAGTTTCTTCGTCCTCTAGACAGACCTGACACTCGGTTTCAAACGAGAGGTTAATTTTGTTAAGATGATATCTCAGACTACAGTGTCCCGAAAGGTAGCTGACCAGTCTTCTGATATCGACTCTATTATATTTGAGAATATTGATAGAGTGTTCGTTCAGGGGCCGTATGAATCTCTTCGATTGTCTGAGTCCCTGAATGCTGTTTCGTAAGTGCAGGTGTTGAGATTTTTCCCACTTGTCCAAGAAAAAATTAATCTCTAACTTAGGGATTCCGCAGAAAGGTTGGGCTCCTATGTACCTTTCGCTGGAAACTTTCTAGCGAGTCGGTTGCCGATTTTGTTGCTTTTAAGGGCATAGAAAGCGGTGTCCTGGCACGCGCCACAGTTTGACTTTATTTCTTTTGCCTAGGTCTTGCAGGGCATCGTGGCATTGCTTGACGCCACTTTCCCAAGCAGTGCGGTTGGGAATCAGTATATCAAATATGTTATCTAAGGTGAATGTGTGTGGTAATGCGTCCGAAACTATGGTAATCATATCCAGCTCAGGAAGCTGTGGTAGAGGGGACATGTGACCCAATGGTCAACGTAGCTGGTCTTTTTCCGAGCGGAGGGGTTTGATTGCACTACGAGGGTGGTCCGATAAGTACATACTTATCCTACAAAAGAAAAACAAACATTTTGGAGAAATGGCGATTTATTTTTCAATATAGTCTCCTTTTAGCGATACTCCAACTTCTTTAACCCGTCTGAAAAATACGTTTTCTCGAAGTCTGCAAAGTAGGCCTCCGTGGCGGCGATGACCTCCTCATTCGACTGAAATTTCTGCCCGGCGAATAACTTTTTCAAGTTTGGAAACAAAAAGAATTCGCACGGGGCCAAACCTGGAGAATACGGTGGATGGGTAGCCCAATTCGACCAATTTGGCCGTGGCGGGGGCGGAGGTGTGAGCCGGTGAGTTATCATGGTGGAAGAGCACTTTTTTCTTCGCCAAGTGGGGCCGTTTTTCCTTTAATTCGGCGTCGAATCGGCCCAATAATTTGGCATAGTACAGCTCTGTGACCGTTCTGCCCTTCTCCAGGTAGTCGATGTGGATCACACCTTGTGAATCCCAGAAAACGGTGGCCATCACCTATCCGGCCGATAGGACAGTCTTCGCCTTCTTCGGAGCACGTTCGCCGGGTGAAGTCCACTGTTTCGACTGTTCCTTGGTCTCTGGTGTGTACCAGTGGATCCATGTTTCGTCGTCGACTGTCACGAAACGACGCAGAAACTCCTTCGATTGCGCTTAAACAGCGTCAAACACTGCTCTGAAGTAGTCTCACGGTTGCGCTTGTTGTCCGGAGTGAGCAAACGCGGCACCCATCGCGCCGACAGCTTTCTCATGCCCAACATTTCATGCAGGATATGACCCACGCGATCTTCTGAAATGTCTACTGTCTCAGATATCTCGCGCACCTTCAATCGGCGGTCTGCCGATACGAGATCGTGGATTTTCGTCACGTTATCCTCCGTGGTAGCCGTTTTCGGGGCACCTGGACGTGGCTCATCAAAAACCGACGTGCGACCACGTTGAAACTCGTTAAACCAATTTTTGATGGTCGCCATCGAGAAGAGTCACCGTACACAGCATCCAAACGCTCTTTGATTTCGCTGCGCGATTTTCCTTCCAAAAACAAGAATCGAATCACCGACCGATGTCTGGGGGCACGGCAGTGCCCCCGCCAAGTCGAGCAAAAAAGCGGCACGGCCGTACCATCCTTTTCTCGAAGCAGTTCGGGCCATTTTCGACCCCCTATAACTTCGTTGTGGATAAAACTAGAAGCCCGAATTTTCAGTAACCAAGCAGGCATCGCATAGACACGGTATATTTCAAATTTCATTAAATTTGAACCAGTAGTTTAAGAATTATAACTAGTCAAAGTTCCTTAATTCTGTCACTCACTCACTCACTCACTCACTCACTCACTCACTCACTCACTCACCGATCATCAAAACTCTAGGGCACTTCTAGCAGACATAGAAGCTTGAAATTTAGAATACAATTAGTGTTTAGTGTATAAATCAAGGAAAAACTAAAATATTTTGCAATTTTGGTCCAGTTTTCTAGATACACCAAATATTATTACTAATAGGATAGTGTCTGCATGTATCCTTTTTCAATTTATCTAGATGGCGATTCACTCCTAAAAATATGCAATGCAACAATCAATTTGCGGTTGGGGAATTGGGTTTAGTGGTCAATGTGGTTCATGTATTTGACGGAATATAAAATAAATATCTTTATTATGTACATATATTTAATAACCATTTGATGAACTTATAATTAAATCAATTTTAAAACAAATTGTATGTTCGGTGTGTATGTTGGAGACTACTAACTTGTACAGTTTCGCTAAAAATTACGATATTGTTAAAACACGCCCAGTCTCCTCTAAAGTCTAGTGCTACGAGATAAATGACGGTAAAAAGTTCCTGAAAAGAAGAGATAACCCATATTTGATCAATCACTATTTCTACGACGGAGAACAAGTACCAGAGAAATATTTCGGATAAAGTTCCGAATAGTACTCACCCCCGATTTTTTTAAAATTTTTTGTACGTATAGTCTAATGTATCAAAGTTAAAAATCCAAAGCGGTTTTTAGCGCAAGTGACTGGAAAGGACTAAAAGGATGTGCTAAATTTGAATATCCTGCAGAAATAAAACTCAAATATCTTTAAAACTGCAACAGCTATGTTTGTAAATGATACTGCAAATTAAAGCAGTAATTAAGTGCTTTTAACTGACATCAAAAGTATAGTAATCCGTTCACAAATATTGAAGATATGAAGAATTTTGAAAAAATAGGTCAATATTTTCAAGGAAAAAAAAAATTAAAAAAGAAAGTGTATTATAAAGGCATATGTTTTTTACGGGATTATAAAACTACATTTGAAGTCCTTTTCAATGATACCAAACATGCTTTTCACAAAATATTACTTTACGCGAACAGTTTATTTCTTCAGAAGTAACATTCATCAAAGTATAGTTTACAAGATAATTGCTAAAAGGAATGAAAAATGCTCTTTTTTCTGCCATGAATACATATGTATATATGTGCGTCGCCGTTTTTATAAGTAAATCGCAGTGAAATACCTATGGGGGGGCATGCTGCCCCCCTGCAACCCCCCTGCTTGGGCTCACTGTAGGATTTGGGGTAGGTGCAAAGTTGGGGTAGGTGCAAAGTATGAGGTTGTGCATACATATGTGTATCAAAATATTAGAATGCCCTTTACCATATACTCAAATTTTATCAAAATCGGGCAGGAGTACTCTTTTGTTAATATTTATCATTATTCCATCTTCTCTTTACAAATTTAGTCCTGAATAATAACTTTTAAATATAACATTTTTATATCAAAATTCAAATTACAATAACATTTATTTCACATTTCATTATTTATATACAGTTTGATACACACACACATACACAATATAAATATTTATTATATATATAAATATAATATTTAATTTACGTCAATTTGACAATACAAATCATTGACCAGGGTAACAGCGCTTAATATCCTTCAGCAACTGATTAAAAGGATCTTGGTTCAACTTTCTGACGCGACGACGCCACAAAAATTCGCATAAATGTTGCTCCATATTGTCGACACGGACACCACCACGAGATAATTGACGACGCATCCACCGCCACGACGACTCAATATTTTGGGTATGAGCCCCTGTTTCGGAATCTACAAATTCTTTGGAATGATTGACAGTAAAGTGATGATATCCGAAAGATTCTAAGTCCATATATCCCTTCCAACAATCTGTGTGGATAGTAGTTCCCAACTTCACATGTTTTTGTATTAGACTTATTAAAGTATTTTTGTCTCTTTTATTTTCGGGACAAATTTCGAGACGGTATTGAGAAGGACTCCCACGAAGTATAATGCCTAAGACACAAGAACCCTCAACAACACGCTCCCTATGGTATTTACGACGACCAATTTTACATTCGTCAATCTCAACAACTTGACCAACACCTCCTATTTGACCCCCTTCCTCGAATTGTTCGTCTAACGCCAACATACAGACTTCTCGACAAAACGAAAACCGATCCGCAACTGTCTCACGGGAAACTTACTTTCCATCAATAATTGAACTTTCTCGGATGGTTTGTTCAAATGACATATTTAAAGAAAAACAATAAGTAATTAGTATGCAAACTTCAGGTGAAATACGACATCTCTCAAACCACGTATTATTTGCAACACTTTCACAATGATAGTATTTGCTTGTCTTACGACACTCAAATAATCCACATATTAATTTTAATTCATTTAATACCATATATTTTTTATGCTTATGACAATACTTTGTCGCTGGAATTAGTCCAAGATCTCTTAACCACTGCAAAGTTTTCGAATGATCACTTAAAATACTTGCTAATTGAAATAAATTATACGTTAAATCCATTGCAAAATACAAAGTATGAACAATCGCGGAAAATTTAGGTCTACCTTTGTGGACAGTTTCTACTCAACAAGAGACGAAAAGCTTTTTCATCATCGGTTGTCTTTACTTGGGTCCGTTATCGCCGTTATACGAGGGGAAAAACATTTGTTTATACAAATGTTACTCCCAGGGCTCACCCGAGCTTGATGAATGTCACTTCTAAAGAAAAAAACTCCTCTCTTAAGGTGATGTTTAACGAAAAGTATAGCATGTTTGGTATCGTTAAAAAGGTTTTCGAATGTAGTTTTATAATTCCAAAAAAAAAATATGCCTTCATAATACACTTTCTTTCAAAAAAAAAATGTTTCCTTGAAAATATTGACCTATTTTTCCAAAATACTTCATATCTTCAATATTTGTAAACTATATACTATAATTTTATTATCAGTTAAAAGCACTTAATTTCTGCTTTAATTTGCGATATCACTTATAAATATAGCTGTTGTAACTTTCAAGATATTTTCTGCAGGATATTCAAATTTAGCACATCCTTTTAGTCCTTTCCAGTCATTTGCGCCAAAAACCGCTTTGGATTTTTAACTTTGATACATTAGACTACACGTACAAAAAAATTGAAAAAAATCGGGGGTGAGTACTATTCGGAACTCCACCCAATATTTCTTCTCTTTACTTCTTTTATTCAAGCCATGGCGTTCCTTAGATGAACTCAAAATGGGGTGTGATACTTACACGGAGGCCTTTAATTTGGCGAAAGAAGATTTAAAAGAAGGAGTCGATTATGGTAATTCAATGATAGAGTCAAGATATAAGATACAAAAAGCATGTGAAATGATAGAATCTAAAGTTGCTGAGATAAACGAAGAAAGGGAAATTGTTGATGATGACGATGGTCCTGAAAACCCTTTAGACTTTGAAGCTGTGGAAGCTGCAAACGCAATGGATGACTTACTGAGAATCAATCTGGTAGAAGAAGAGCAGATTGATCTTCAAAGTATGATCGCAAAACTTAATGCCGATCAAAAAAGAGTCTTCGATATGATCACACATAAAATGGACACAACTGATAATAACGCTGACGTTTTACGCTGTTTTGCGAGTGGAACTGGTGGTACTGGAAAGAGCTTTTTAATAAAAACTCTGAAAGTTTGGGTTAAGATGTATTTAAACAAAAAAGTGGCAGTTAGTGCTCCAACAGGCATAGCTGCATTCAATGTGAATGGATATACACAGACTATTGCAGCTGCCTGTGGAACACAAGCAAACACCGAGGTACAAGCCACTTTCCGGTGAAGTGCTCCAAGTTCTGAGATCAGATTTGAAAGAAGTAGTGTTGTTTATCATAGACGAAGTGTCGATGATATCCAATGTTACTTTAACATATATTCATTTACGCTTGTCTGAGATATTTGACACAAGCGATGATCAGAATGGGTGGTTTGGAAAAAAACATCTTGTACTTTTCGGGGATCTTTTACAGCTTCCGCCGGTAAGAGAAAAGTCACCTTTTGAAAAACTCTCAACTGCTGAAACTAACAAGTTGTTAGGTTCCCTCAGTATGCCGAATCTGTGGATTGAACTGTTCGTTACGATGAAATTACTATTAACATGCGACAGCTCAATGATACTAACTTTGTTGAAATGCTAAATAGAATAAGATTAGGTGTGACTACACAAAAAGACCGCGACTTACTCTCGACTAGATTAATAACTCTAAAAACCAATTCAAATGAAAACAGATTGATTGAAATAATTGAACACCTCTCGAAACTTCCTGATGATACCGTTTGCTTATTACCTACAAAAAACATGTGTCAACAATTAAATACTGCAATGCTTAGATCTCTCCCACATCCCGAAATAAAACTTACAGCTGTAGATAGCATAGATTGCCCCAGATACCTAACAAAAAGAGCTCGTGAATGCATAAAAAATTATGAAGACGATGCTTCTATGACTGCGGGCCTAGAAGAGAACATAATTATAAAAATAGGAGCAAGAGTCATGTTAAGGCGAAATATTGACGTGAGTCTTGGTTTAGTTAATGGTTCTATCGGTATAGTGCAAAGAGTAAAGGTTGATCCGGAAAATACAAAAATAATTAAGAAAATATACATTACATTTGATAAAGAACAGGTTTACGAGCTTGGTCCGGTCAAAACTAAATTGGAAATTATTAATAGAGCTTATGTTAATCGCGAACAGTTTCCTATATGTATAGCCTACGCTATAACTATACACAAAAGTCAGGGCCTAAGTCTAAATAATGCGCTGATGGATATCGGTTCTGCAGTATTCACATCCGGTCAAGCTTACGTGGCATTTTCGAGATTTACAAGTCTGGGCGGCTTACATCTAATTAATGTCGACTTTGGAAATATTAAAGCGCAGGAATCCTCAATTTGTGAATACAATAGATTAAGAAGCATTTACCGTCCAGACTTGATAAAAATTGTAACATCAAAGCCTCCGAGAAAAACCCATAGAGACAGGGAGTGGGCTTTGAGAAAAACTGCAGCTGAAGCTCAAGAAGTAGTACCGGAAAAGAAAAAGAGGAAGACAACCTACAAAAATAAGAAAAGCTCATAAGACACAGAGTGGGCTTTAAGAAAATCCGTTGTTGGTATTCAAAAAGTAGAAGGTACCGGAAAGGAAGAAAAGTAGGACTATCTACAAAAAGAAATGAGATGCCATCAAAAACATAACTTGTAAAAAAAACCAAGTCTCGCAACTCAGTTCTTCTACCCTAAAAAGTTGTGAGATCTATGTAATACCAAGTCGGTTAATTTATTCAGCCCCTACTTAAGGGACCTTCTGTCTTAAGTTATTACGCAATTAGCTAACCTAACAACATCTTATAGTGACCATATTAATATTAAAAATCTTTTATGTTTTAAATAAATATATTGACTTGGCAATCGCACTAAACAATCTAATTTAATATAATATGTATTACTTGTGAGATGCATGCGATGGACAAGTCAATATATTTATTTAAAACATAAAAGATTTTTAATATTAATATGGTCACTATAAGATGTTGTTAGGTTAGCTAATTGCGTAATAACTTAAGACAGAAGGTCCCTTAAGTAGGGGCTGAATAAATTAACCGACTTGGTATTACATAGATCTCACAACTTTTTAGGGTAGAAGAACTGAGTTGCGAGACTTGGTTTTTTTTACAAGTTATGTTTTTGATGGCATTCCTCTTTTTCCATTTTTCTCAAATCCGCGGACACTCCCGCTTCCACACGCGGTCAAAACAAAACTACGAGTCCGATCCGACTGATCGATAGTACACGATAGTAAGTTGCTCTTGCGATAGTGGCGCCATCTGGCGGTGAGGCTAAGTACTTATCGGACCACCCTCGTACGTATAGCAACCTTTTTAATAAAAAGTTATTCCGAAGATATCCTCTTGGGCACATATGTTAAGTGATGATAGATCTTATTAAAGCGGTATATATATAACCAGTGGATTACCTTAGGTTTCCCCAGGTTGTACCGTAGGTGCGCCGACAGGCCCACAGTGCCCTAGTCGCCTTGCAAGCTTGATTTTGATGTTGGGGTTCCAGTTAAGTTTGTGATCAAGGTACTAGATACTTGACTTCTTCTGAAAATCTGTTAGGGACAAAATCGTTTAGGGAGACGGAGCATGAACTAAGGTTGTCTTATTTGGGTTTATCAATAAACCCTCTTTGTTATGCTTCTTCCTAGATGGCGTTACAGCTTACGGGGAGCCAGAGCCAAGCTTCTCTCACTCACTTATGTTGTGTGTGATTTTTTTTTTACACAAGTGAACGGGACCTACAGATTTCGAACGGACAGAGCCGAGAGTCATCTTCAAGGCAAGTGTAATACGGAAGGTTTTGCCAGTACCCCGCCGAAGAGAGAAGCCGCGTACTGAAAATTCGATGGTGTTATCGGGATCCAAACTCGCTCATCGTGCGTCAGAGGCCGACACACTACCCACTGCGCCACGGTGCTTTCTGTTACACTAGTCAGAGATAAATTGAAGCGCAAGTTGCTTGCGTTCAAAAGCAGAAATTTCGTTTTACCCGAAGACCCATAACTATAAGGTCGTCGGCGTATCCAATGACTTCATAACCGAGGTTGGTTAACCTGTAGAGTAGGTCGTCGATGACTATCGACCAGAGAAGTGGTGAAAGGACTTCACCTTGTGGACACCCTTTAGCTGCCGATGCTGTCACAGAGGCCTCTCCGGATGCAGCTAATATAATAGTGAGGTAGTCTTCGCCTCTCCAGAACAGTGTAGTGGTGATTGAGTTAGAGTCAGTATTATCAAAAACCCCCTCAATATCGAGCAAGGCGCAAACTGTGATCTCCTTGCGTGTGAAACTATTTTCCACATGCGCTATTAAGTGATGCAGTGCATGCTCAATAGATCCTTCTTTGCGGTATACATATTGCTTTGGATGCAGAGATTTTCGATTTTCTAATATAAATACGTCAAATATGAAGCTCTATCAATTTTTCCATTGTTTTTAGCAGAAAAGACGTTAGGCTTATAGGGCGATAGGATTTAGGTTGTTCACTTGGTTTCCCAATCTTAGGGATGAAAACAAGGTTGATTTCTCCCCAGATTTGAGGAATGTATCCCAAATTGAAATAGGACCTAAAGAGAGCTATCGTAGTGCTGGAATGATATCTAGGCCTCTCTGGATGATAGCAGGAAAGACACCTTCTTTACCAGTTGCCAATTGCCCATTTAACTCTATCAGGGCTGAAGAGTCTACCCGATAGGCTATTTGTTCTACTATTGATTGTGACGCTCATTAGAGCATCGAGAGGTGTAAGCTGAGTAGTAGAAACAAGGAAATGTACCTTAAGCAAAGTCTCCAGGGTTTTCCTGCGATTGACAGTGAAATTGCCGTCTGATTTGCGAAGCCCATTGGTGTGCTCTGTGGGATAGGGCTTTATAGAGTCGGACCGCGGTTGGTGGTGAATCTACGCTGTCGTACTGTTTCCTCCAAGACCTTCTCTTGAATTTCATCAGTTCGTGGTTGTATTTTGTTAGAGCAGATCTATAATCAGTCCAACTCTTCGTTCTTTTAGCTCTGTTGAACAGAGATCTCATTTGTTCCTCGTACGCACCGCTTGAGTGTTTCCATCTTGGGTGCACAGCTGTTTTTGAAGGATGAGATGAGTGAAAAGGAAGGTAACCGCCTCACTAACAGAGTTTTCGAAAAAGTACGGACCAATGACGCCGCGGCGTCGGCCCAAAATCCACACCAAACGTAACTTTTTGAAGATGCATTACCACCTTGTGAACCTCGTTTGGGTTGGTGGCGTCCCATAATTGGCAATTTTGCTTGTTAACACAGCTTTTCATCCAGAAATTCACTTCGCTATTTTTCGGCCAAAATAGGGGTCTTCTTCCAAACGCTCCAAGGTCCAGTCAACAAACGACGATGTCTATGGCCATAAACTTTAAGCTCCTGGTTCTGTTGAATCTTATACGAGTGTAGGCCCAAAACTAGATGCAAAATTCGTCAAATTGAAGTCAACGAAAGGCCGAGTTCTTGTACACAGCGAGAAATCGACTGCCTCGGGTTTTGCTGTACACTATCACGGACCGCGACGATGTTGCCGACCGATCTTGCGTTTAACGGACGAATGTTGGTTGTTTGATTACCGAATCGGTCGTTTCAAATTTTGCCGCCAAACGTTGAAGAATCGACTGTCAAGGGCACTTACTGTATGATCAGTAATTGAATAATAAACAACAGAGGTTCAATCTGGTTATTAATATAAAGTCTCGAACTTGTGTTTGTCCGGGAAGGTCAGCTAAAAAGCCGTTTTATCGCCGACTTGGTGTTGGAAATTAATGAACAAGGTTTGAGTTAAGAGCAATAGTAGAATACCTCTCCATCCACGACCGCACTTTCGGAGCTATTGTAAGCAACGTTATGTATAAGTCACGTTATGAAAAAATTCAATGACTATTTGTAGCTAGGGCCGACGGGAATCCTAGATTAATTAAAGCAAAAAAAAAATCGTTATCGTAAAAATGTTGGATTTTTCTTTTGCTTTGAAGTGACACCTTTTGTTGGATGAACTAATATTACTGATGAGCCACTTCAAATTTAGTTTGACATTAAAGAAAAAAATATAAATAGTTTGATATTTCGTAAGAAATATTTTCTAAAGCCTTCGGCTAATAAGTCCCATCCTAACAGGAGCTTTGTTCCTGCTTCGTCCTTTCTTTTATTTCGTTGCCCCTGTTATTATTCGTCTGCCCTAATTGCAGGGAAGTTTGGAGTGACTTCGAAGAAAGAAGCATCAACGTTGGACGTTTTATATAAGAATTAAAATTTGACAATATGTTTCCCTAAAAGGAGAAGCCTCTCGTCATCTGTTTTGTTTTTGCCCGAATCACAAGAGCCACCACGAGCTTTAATATACATTGACATGTGTCCCGGAGTCGTGGGTGGTAAATCTGCCGTCTTTAAATCGCGCAAACAATACCGTAATTGAAATGATTCCTTTTTCATTCCTTGAAAGAAGCAACATAATTCGAGATGCATCTCTTCGGAAGATATTGGATTCCAATGCCTCGTGCTGAGTGAAATTGTATATGCCACTGTGCCATCAAAAAGAGTATTGTATTGCAGCCGCTGATTGATATACCAATTTTTAAAAGTCACCAATCCCAGAGACCCTAAGGGGAATGAAATACAACACAATGAAAAAGGTTAGCTTCTTGGAATTTTCTTTCTTTTGAACAAGCAAGGAGACAGCACTTAAGAAACCAATGATACCTTATTCCGTAACAATTTTGTTATGTCAAATTCTATAAGAGCTTTGTAAGTAGAGAAGCTCCTCAAATTTCCACTGGCATAAGGGTACTTAAGTCATTCCCGATTGGTTCCAGGAACTTTGAAGCAAGTCGGGAAGTGAAGTAAGCGAAATACTATAAGTGCAATCGCAATTAGTTTCTCAATAATCCAAGCCTAGTGTGAACTGCTCATACACTCCATCACTAAGTCGAGCGCAATGGAAGAACCATTGCAAGCACTTATTACTTAATTAAACCACTTCACTGCGTCGCTATTGGCATCTTTGTACATTCCCCGTACATCTCATTCAATACCAACTGCAATGGCATTTGCCTTTTCCGCCTCTGGATCACCGAGTTCTATGATTTCTTTCGCCGTCGACTTTCTATTTATCCATTTGTCGGTGCTCCAGATACTCGTACTACACCTCGGATGGAAGTGAAGTAAGCAAATCCCAGAAATGCATGTCGCTAAACAAGCTTCATATGCTCTCCTCTCGTATACTTGTGCACGAGTTCACTCCTTTGAAATTAACCGCTATCGGTAGGAGTATTCTCTTCGGCTTGGGCTTGAAAGATATTATTTTTATGGCATTTCCGTTCTTTCTTTTCACTTTTGCGTTAGTTTCTTTTCTTCAGGAATAAAGTGTCCGATCCAGGCAGGTTTTAACGAGCAGCAATATGAGAAAGAGGAAGAAGCAACCATTCAGTCTGTACGACCAATAAGGATAATAAGCCATAAAATAGAAAAAACGTGCAGATACAGATTAAAGTTGCTGAAACGAAATGTGTTTAAGGTGAAGATGCCCTCGAGTGCACGATAAATGGCAGTGAAAGTGGGACAGGCTCGACTGCCATACCCCAATTGGGCATCAAACACCAAACACACATAGTGTCCCTGATGCGATAGAAAGTTGCAAGTACTTTCATCCTTTCCACCATCTCCTCGCCATCCGAGCTCGAATTCGAAACTAAAATTCACTGAAACCAATGGTCAGATGGTATACACCTCGTCGTGCCACTATGCTCCAAGGTCCCATCGCGCATGTTCTCTCTTACGTTCCACAAACATACGAGCCAACTGCTAAACTGACCTATTCCAGACGTCGGCGGCGAATTCGATGTTCTATTTCGGGTATTATCGCGGCGAATATTTCGTTCATCGGGAAAAGTTAGAATCCACACAACCTGCGCCCCTAGATATGCTCAACATCAGGTTTTACGATTCAGTATCTTTGCGACGTTTTCTCATCGATGACGCGACGGTAATTTAATGTTGTAAGCCACGTTCTCGGTACCATACACGGTGATTAGCATCGTCGGCTAAACTCGTCTCCGTCTGTTGCATGCACGCTTTTGTGCCTAATGCGTTTTGTTGTTCTTCCATGTTTCGTGTTGTATGTATCTCCATCACATTATGGTCGTTATGTCACACCAGCTCACGATGGAATAAGTATGTTAACATCATGTGGGGTATGTTAACTGCTTTATCGCATTGAAAAATCCTGACATCAAGCGAGCAACACGAACTTAAATTAGTGCCCCATCCATAGGTATCTGAAACATAAGTGAAAACGAAGAAAAACAAGGCAAACGATTTTGCGACAACGTGATAAAAAAAAATCCGTCGCGTCATTTTCACTCTAACCGATGACTGTGACAAGGACGCTGCTGCAGCCTTCTCCTCTCTTAACACCACCGACGAGTACAACCAGGACAACGACAGCGCTGATCATCATCATAATGATGACGATGTCAGCATAATACCACAGGATATAGCCGTCCCCAACTACCGAGCTGTTGCTCGTTGTAGATTTTCATAGATACGAGGACCAGTGGAAAAAATGCATTTCCTCCATCGCCACACGACTGAGGTATTCGCGGATTCTCGCCATCCCCATTTTCTCCCCTAACTATATTTCGCTCGTTCGAGTGTTGTTTTTTTTTTTTTTTTTTTTTTGATTCTGTGCTCTACCTCCTTCGGGTTTTTGTGCTTCAATCTTGTGCTCGGTTCGTTTAATTAATTGAGAGTGTTGAATAATTAAAAGCAAAAACGGAAGAAAAAAAATAGCAGATAGTGTGCCTCATTGTAACCTTGTAGTCCTTCACTCGCGCAATTGTCACTCTGTCATTTCTCGAGCTCGCTCCCCTACTCAAACCGTGACGTCCTTCGAATCATTCAACTATAATTAAAAAATCACAGAGTATCCTTACAGGCAATTGTTCGTGTTTGCATAGATACTCGTAGTGTTAAAAAAAGAGAATTTAATGTGATGAGTATCTACAATAAAACGTGAAACAAGGATGTGCTCTAACAATACCGAGCCAGTTAGTTATTTAGAGCGAGATTAATCGTTGCTTTATGGTTACGAATCACGATATAATCATTTTAATTATGAAATAAAACGTGTGTGCGGATATCGCATGGCATGTCAACTGGATATAAAAACCAACCGACCACACACTAAGCCGAAAACAGCCCCGACAAACTAAAGTTACTTCATTGTTTGTTAACGGATACTAATCTAGGACAACGACTTGGACATTAACCATCACCATTATCAAACATCGAATCAACACCATCGCCAACCGAGCCCGACCGATATTACTACCGAAACGACGATAAACATCACATGAGCTGTCATCATGATCGCAATTATAACATTATTCTTCTATATGACAAGTGAGTATGACATCGGATTTATATTTGCTTAGCTATTTGCCTATGTGTTTGTGCCTGGGCCGGAATTCGGCCAGCTTGATGGAGGATGGGGGCCATAAACATATCCATAATCTATATCTGTATTATGGCGTCGTTTATTGGATCGGATGAATAAATTTTACATTTCCAATGACGCTTTGTGGCTTAGATATCCTGTCTATCGCAGGCATACATAAATCACGAACGTCCGAGTGGAGTGTTTGCTTTGATTTACAGAATATCTGCATGACATGCAATTTGTATGGGATTCATGACTGTTTTTCGTAACCGTATTAGCTTGATTGAATTCCGACTTGACTGCAAATGCCAATTCCTCAGATTCAGACACACTCATACTTGAAATATGAATACCAAGCAATACACTGTCAATCAGGAGTGAGATGATTGATTTCAATTCGATATCCTTTACACAAATCTACTCGTATATCCCCCGTCTCAGGATTCATCATCGACAGGTGGCATTTGGTATTCAGCCTCGTCTACTTGTCTATTTTCGAATGCACCTACTATTTTGTTGAATTCACTTTTCTATTCTTCAACGTGCGGTTGGTGATTAATATTAAAACAAAATCACATCCGGGACACAGCTCCACGCGGACAATGCATCCACATTTGAATTTTAATGAGCTTGTTATATGTAGGGGATAAATTGTTTGTTTATTTCGCGTTTTTATGATGTTTCGTAACAAGCTCGGGGTGTTTGTGAAAATACTTTAGAAAATGGTGTTTTGGTATTTTTGTAATTTTTTTTTGGAGCCGAATGCAACGTGTGAAAATTACGTGTTTTTATTGCTGAGTTTATTTTTTGCTATCAAATTATTTTAAATATTTATTGCACTCAATTGGTGGGACATTTGCTGTGCTGATTCACTAATTGGCGGGTAAATGTTTAAAATGCTTACCGCAATAAATTTAAAAAAAATGAAAAAGATACAACGGCACCAGCAGAGTGCAGTTTGAGGTTTCTGTACAAAGTATGCTTTAGTACAATTGATTCATGTTAGATGAGGTTAGATGAACCGACGTTGTACACCGACTGTTGGGTACGAATGTGGCTTCGAAATTTGTTTCAAGTATATTCAATTTTGAACAAAAACAGCGACGAATGGAGGCTGCCGGAAAGAAAAAGTTCATGGCTGCTATATGTTGATTATACAGCTGCCTAGGAGAGGTGAAATGGGGTAATAATTTTCCTTCATTCCAAGTTGTGATGGCAGACACAGAGTTTTTTTTTATTAAATTTTTCTTCAAGTTTCCCCAACTTTGCGGCTGTGTGTCATTTTATTTTAGCCTACGTATCACTGGCGGAGCATTCGTGTGGAATTTATCTCTAGCAATGTTGCTAAAGGGAAGAGTTTGAAAATATAAAATCGCGCGATCTCAGCGCCCAGTTAAAGTCTTAAATTCGAGTCAAAGAAATCTGTTACGCAATTTGTCCCGCCTTGGAGTACAAGTCGAAGGATTAGCAAAACAAAAATTCCTCTACTTCTATAGCATCAATTTAGACCTTTGAAAAATGATGTGTTGCTACACTATTTCTCTTGGCTTTGAGCACAGGCAAATTGAAATGAGTTTTGTGACCAATACATAAGAAAAGGGATAACTATAACTGCACAATTTTTAGGGGCATGGCTCTCCTAAACTGCACTTATAAGATCTTTTCTATCTGCTGGGTTTCAGGCCAGGAGCTTGGAGAAAATCTACAAGTTTCACCCTAAGGTCGCATATAACAGTGTCTGAGATTGCTTAATGTTAAGTACCTGTGAGTGAGAGCGCCGTGGCGCAGTGGGTAGTGTGTTGGCCGCTGACGCGTGATGAGCGAGTTCGGATCCCGATAACACCAACGCCATAGAATTAGTATCTCGCGGCTTCTCTCCTCGGCGGGGTACTGGCAAAACCGCCCGTTGTACACTTGCCTTATAAAAGCTTCTCGGCTCTCGCCGTTCGGTATCGGTATCAAGCTTTAGGTTCCGTTCATTTGTGTGAAAAACAAATCGCACACAACATAAGTGAATAAAAGAAGCTTGGCTTTGGCTCTTCACGAGCTGTAACGCCATCTAAGGTGTCTGCCTGGCAGTACAATGGACCAGTATTTGTATCTGAGTGCTCCGACAGATAGCAGAAGCCTCCAACAAAAAAAAAAAAAAAAAAACCTGTGTTCGGCAAGACAACGCATTTTTTTGCTTTTTGTTTTCATTTTTCAATAAAGTCTCCTCGATCGTATCAACGTACATTTAGTCAAACCTTTAAGACCTTTAAACCTTTAAGGTCTCCGTAGCAGCGACAACTTCCTCGTTTGACATGATTCGCTTTCCGGCAAGTCATTTTCCCATGTTTGGAAACAACAAGAGCTTGCATGGATCAAACCTGTACAAAAGGGGGAATGAGGTAGTAACTTGCGACTATTGCTAATGAGTGAGTTGGTCCTTGTCTTGGTAAAAGAGCAGTGTTTTATGTGCTGTGTGGCCTTTTTGTCATCAACGAAGCATAGCATTGAATCGGTCCAATAAATCGGCATAGTATGACCCCGTAATTGTCTTCCCTTTCCCCTTTCCCTTTTTTATTTTTGGCGATGAATCCGTGTTTCGTCAACAGTCACGAAGTAGAAGTTCTTTCGGATCTTACTATGTGAAAAATGACAATGGAGAAATCGCTCCGTTAAGGTCGGTAATGAGAACTTTGATGTTAAGAAAGAAATGTTCAGAGAGGACACATTATCATGTTAGATCTTCAAGCGGACAAATTGGCCAGGCAAGGGTTTGAAATGGACATCAGCGAAGCGGAAACGTCATTGCAACTGCTGATCAGCGTATTATACTGGATCATAAATGACATAATTATAAAAGAAGCCAACTCGTCTTGGCTCACAAAAAACGACAGCCACACGACAAGATCATCGTGGCCACAGCTCAATATCGGAAAAATAAAGAAGCTCTTGGCGCTGTACCGAAACTCGGTCTGTATGCTCGGCGGAGTGATCACAGGACACTGTCCCATCGAAGCCATGCTCCAGAAATGGAACTCGGGATCCAGCGATCTCTCCCGGAGCTTCGGCGATGAGGAAGAAACCGAGACGATTCAACATCTGCTTTGCCACTGCCCAGTTCTCCAGAATCGACGCCTAGCTTCGCTGGGCCAAAGATTCTTTACAGAGATTGCGGACGTAGCAAATGCAGATATATCGGATCTTCTAAAATTCATAAAGAGCACGGTGTCGTTTCAGCCACCACGTGATAGGACAGGTTAATTATATGTGTACTCCACGAATGAAGGGAATCACAATGGGCCCTTTGGCCTCCGAGTGGATGTGATGCTCAACCATCACACTCCCTTTTCTTAACCTAACCTAACCTAACCTAGATTTTCAATATCATTCTTGGAAAATCTTGCGGGACCCCCTGGCTGAAAGAGAAGATATTTTTCAAGTGTGTAGAATTACTGTAGATGGTTTTGACTTGATTGTACGAATCCAGCGAGACATGAATGAGAGCACTGAAGCAGATATAGGCTGGCATCAAAGAAAGACCCACAAATATTTGAGTTTGGCCAGTATATCATCTTTGGCAGCTATAGCTTACTAGTGACGAGCAGCATCGACACCAGTGCTGAGATCAGATGTAGCATACATGAACAATTCTTGCCAACCGCTGCCTTTCATAAAACCTTTGTCTTCCTGGTTCTCCTCGATGACCCAGAAAGGTGGATATTATACAAGCGGATGAAGAGACTTTTTGGGAATCAGATTCATAAAGATAAAGCGTTGTACATGGTCTGCAGCTGCCACACTATTGAGCATATACCTAACATTTTTGCATTTTTCGTAACTGCTCTCTTACTAACCATGTAAGCTAAATTTTTCTATAAGAACATTCAACATTCTGCACCACGTGCGAGTCGAGAAAAAAGCTTTGAATTCTGAGAGACGCTGCCAACACTTCGCATTTCGGAGAGTATGCTTAACATTTTTGCGTTTTTAGTATCTCCTTCCTTATGGAGCGTGTGAACTAGATTTTTCTAGATATCTGACCTCCAATTCTTGTGTCAGCTTGTATAGGCCGATATCTCTGTGAAAAATATGATGCGAGATGCGTAACCCATATTCTATGTCAATATCGAAATGAGCTCATCCGTGTTTTCAGCCGCACTCGGAAGCGATATTTTCACTTACACATCTAAGATGATCTAGACTATCGACTAAATTCCTAAAAGCTGTCCTAGAAGGCGCTTAAAAAGCAACCAAAGCATTGAAAATGTTACGAAACCTTTTCGAGAAATATTTAGGGGAAAGAAGTGTACCTTGGAACGCTTGTACCTTCGGGCGACAGTCTTTTTTCATACTTTGAATTTATTTGAATTTCACATTATTTTTTGAGTCGGACTTAAATAAAATACGTCAAAACGGGTTTTTGCGTCGTCAACGTTATTTTTTCTCAAATTTTCTGAAGTCTGTTGTGAGAATACAAATAGTTCGACTGGGGTGTTGCTAAAGTGAAATATTGTGTCAGTGTTGTGCAGAAATTTCAATTCCCCAAAAAAATGTTTCAACCGCATGAGCACAAAATAGCAGTGTCGTGCACCTTGGAATGAAATTTTTCGTGTACTTTGGCTCATTCCAAGGTACACAGATCACGTCATATCCTTTTCTGTTGCTAATCCCTTTTTTTTTGCTTTCATAAGGCCCAAACTATGCCTCGCACATTTAGAGAAAAACGAGCCCATTTTAACGAAAAGACATTGAAGGAGGCTTTAGAAGATGTAGTTTGCAATAAAGAAACCATCGGTCAAGCTGCCAAAACGCATAATACTTAAAAAAAACTTAATTTCGACACCTAAAACTTTATCGGGATTCTGGCTCTTAAGCATTCAGCTATCATTCAAATATCGCACACAAAAAAATAATTACCACTGAAGAAGAACTTTTTTAGTGGAATACCTTGCAACAGCAGCTAAGTTGCATTATGGACTTTCCAATTATGACACAAAGAAGCTAGCATTTCGTTTTGCAAAAGCATATGGAAAAAATCTGGCAGAACCCTGGATAAAGAGCGAAGCAGCCAGAAGAGATTGGACGATTGGCTTTTTGAGACGGACCCAGCCTTGTCACAAAGAAAACCGGAGGCAACAAGTATTTCCAGGTCAACAAGCCTTAATCGTTCCAATGCTTCCTTAATAACCATAAAGATTTAACCGACTGTCCATGTTCCACCGAAAGTTATAGCTGCCAATTAGGCTGCTCAAACGTGGAACTTTTCATACAGTTCCTAAAGCACTTTATTTCGCATTCTACGCCAAATCCAGACCCAAAAGTGTTGTTACTTATGGACAACCATGATACACATATGTACATATGTATATCTCTCGCAATTAACCTTGCGAAACAGCATGGAGTTGTACAGGCGGAAGGGTTCGCCTCTCATAATATGCAGCCTCTTGACAGAACAATATTTGGACCGCACAAAACCTATTACAATAAAGCTGCAAGCGAGTGGTTGCTCCACAATGCTGGAAAACTCACGACACTCTATAATATCGCAGAAACTTATGGAAATGCTTACCCAAAAGCATTTATTCAGCAAAATATTGTGAAAGGATTTGCGCAATATGCTCTTTCAATGAGGTGATGAGTTCCTGACCAACTATGTGACCGATCGGCCTTGCAACCAATCGGATGGGGAAAGCTTACTGGTGCAGATAACCAATTAATTAGTCCAGATGACAAGCACCATCCACAAGTTAAGTTGCAGCTTCTTCCAACTTCATATCAACAGAACATATTCGACCACAAAGGTCGCACCGCGTAAACAAACTATTACACGCGGGAAAAAAAAGGGAAAGACAGGGATTTTAACAGACACCCCGGAAAAGGAAGAAGTCGTGGCAAGTTGTTCTAAAAAAAATATTTAAAAAGGAAATGGCAAAGAAAAAAGTTTTTGACGATGATGAAACTTTAGAGCTACCAATGGTTCTCAGAACACAGAAACATCGGCAGATGAAAGATGTAAAAACAACCGGCGATTGATGAAAGCGATGAAGATTTTAGTGGAGATGACGAACTCGTCATAAAATGCCTGCACTACCTTCGTGTACCTTGAAACGGTTAGGAACCTGTCATATTCTTAGTTCAAACGTAAAAAAATATTGACTCATCCGATGAGATCTTTACATTTTTTTAAAAGAAAAACCACACTGTTGCTAAATACGAGCTCGTTTCTATCGTGTGCCGAAAGATAAAAATGTCAAAAAAGAATATGTCAAAATCCTTCCGAGGTATACTACCTTCCCCTAATATTTTTCTACTTCAAAATCATTTACATTTACATAAATTTCAGTTTATTATTAATAACCTCGCGACAGAGAAAAGTTAAGGCCTTCGTCTTAAAACAGAGCGAATGTTAGAAATGTTATCGGTATTGGAGGAGACTGAAGGACCTAAGGCAGATGTAGATTGATAAACAATATTATTTTCAGTAATGAAAATTCTCGTTATTTGTTGTGCACGCGTCTTACAATCGAATCGATGACTTGTTTGTCATGTTTTAAAGTCAAAGCTTGTAAACGAAACTGCAAGCCTGATTTTAAGTTTGAAATTTTTACCAGTTTTCTTGGAAACTCTATCGGGAACTGCGTTTGGTTTTGCCTCTGGGTGATTATGATGTAATAATTCACTGAAAGAAAACGTCATTTCCACTTATCAACATCCTCGCAATTGGCGGCGGATCCTTGCTGGGCACTTAATAACAGTAGAATACTATGGGCGAGCACTGGAAAGCAGTACCTACCCATTTGCCATTTCGCAGTCAAAAAGCTTAACAAAAACGATCCAAGACTCGTAATGGGGAAGAAGTAATTTACTAGCGCAGGCAAGTACGAGGATGTGTCCTACTAAGCGACGATAACGTGACTCACTTAAGTTAATTTACCATCCTCTTACTGCTGATGTTAATCTAATTCTGGCTGCCTCATGAGGAAATGGAAAACCGATATTTTGGTTTGAAAATTAACATTGCTGTTGTGCTCGTAATTTAAATATTGCGATTTCCTTTCAAAGGAAATCCTACGATACGTAGAAGTATCGGACGTAGAGCCCTGTTCGTCTGGTGTTTTCTTGACTTGAGATTTTTAGCCCAGGCATTTTAGTTTATTTTTTGTGTCTATAAAAAAAATGCTCTGAAAGACTCAAAATCTGCCCAAGAACCCAATAGGGAGGGCATTGTGTAGATGGTTTAGTTTATAAGACCGATAAACAGATAATGAATTTGTTTCTTCTTCCCGTCTTAAAGCTTTAATCGACACCTCCCTACAGCAATGCACCAGCGAGGGTATAACTTCATCACTTTCGTTCACACCGAGACGGTCTCAAGGCTGATAGTTTATAATACGGTTGAGTGAAAAGTGTTTTAAGGCATTTTAAGCTGTCGTCAAAGTCAAGTGATCAACTTAAAATAAGACACGTTAAAAACGAATAAGTGTCAGACTCTTTCAAAAACAAATCATCCCTCAGAAAAAAATGATAGATTCCATGATTTTACTTTAATCTTATGCGTCCACTTTCTATTTGTCGCTGTCATCTATCACTGCTATCATTTCTACACACTCAAAATACGGCCCTAAAAATACACTCCGAGACACGGCGGTATTAATTTCTTTCAAACATTTATTTTTAATCTATCGAACACGCTTCCCAACAAGTGGGTGCTGCCGCTGAAATAAATTGTATCCAATCCTGGCGTCAATATATGCTCGAAAACGCATTTATCTACATTTGAAATGAAAATTACGGTATTTTAAGTGGATGAAATAGCCTCGAGCAGTGGGTGTGATTAAAAAAAAAAAAAAAACACATGTTTTGTAGCACAAATTCTAAAAATGAACTCTAATTAAAAGTAATTTCAAAATTTTAATTCAATTCGTATTTAATTAGTAACTATATTATGGGTCGAAATCACAGTCAAGTTGGTTTTTATAATTTGGCTCGTGATTTTAAATAAAGCCATCCGGTTTGATTATAATTGACCTTATCGCCCCTATCTACTCGTAATTAAAGGACACATTTTGTTCTATGACGCGTTCCATGATATCGAATTCGTTTCTCGCTTGAGCTCACTTACAGCTATTTGAGTAACAAACCCACAAGTGAAATTCCATTCAAACAACATATTTTACATAATGAGAAGCGAGAAGAACAATCAACCGCAAAACACGTTCCACAACATATATTTAAATTCATATCGTAACTCAAAGTTATTTCAAAAAGAATTTTAATTAACAATTTGAGTAAATTACCATTTCACACGCGTCATTGCGCAGAAAACCTCCTTTTTTCTGCCCTGTTTACGGAAAGAGGCTTTAAATGAGTCAATTTAAAGTATTAAATTAATTAAACGCCTTAACACACGTTCCACACACCATCCGACCACAATTAATCTTCAAATGTGTTACACACACGCGACTACTCCCCTAAGCGACTGACACGCACTGATCCGTGTCATGTAATATGCGTGAAAAGTGCATATTTCACTAACTGCAATTAACGCATTTGTGGCAATAATTGTTGTTTAATTGGTTCCACGGCAGTAAAATAACGTGATTAGCCTTCAGTATCTCGGATTGATTTTTCATATCTACTTCATCTAATAACCGCTTGTAACCCATCCGTGATCCGGGGTAAGATATTCGATATTTTATCCAGGCAGTCAGTTTTATCGAACCCACATTGTGCCTTAGGCGAGCGGAAATATTCAATCCACATTTGGATAAACGCAAGTCATCAAAATAATACCTTTTTGGGTATGGCTTTCTTGGAGAAATATTGTGCGGCGTGTATGGGAGAGATTGAATTCGGGTTGCGTGGAAACGGCATAATAACTGCGTTGAGTCGCTTTTTGAGTTTATTATATAGAGGTTTCACGATTCCGGAAATTAAAAATAAACTTTGAATATGTAACATGTGTAAGTATAATACAGAGAAAATCCGAGGGATTTATCGAGGTGAAAATGTATTTTCGATGGGATTGCGTAAGTCCATTATTGCGCATCTATTTCCACGGGATACGTTTAATGTGAAATCCTCTAAAAAAATATCAGATTTCTTCTTCATCTTTTTACTATATGTGCCTACCCCGAAATATGACGGATATTTTGATGTATAATTGAAAATAATGCGAATGAATGTTTGTGTCACTTGTGGGCGATGCTCCTGCCAGTAAACAACCTATACCAGTTGTATAATTCAGATTTTATTTATTCAAAGTACATTCATATTTAGCTCTCCTGAGAATCTGCTTTATGTTCTTAAGCTCTTTTGGTGACAGAAAACAGTCGCACATAATCCAGTACAGCGCGGACGGCGCGGCGGTATCTCTGTCATCTCCATCCTGTAGCCCACGTTGCTTTTAAAACTGCAAAAATATGAGAGAGAGTTATTGCTTGTATTAAAACAATGTTTTTTTTTTAATTTATAATTGTCGATCTTTATTAGAGTAAAGCTCACTTCCAACTGACCATCGGGTTAACAAACAACTTGTTTACCCGGAAATTTAACGCCACGCATTTTTGTTGGGAAAATTATCCCAAGCTCCACTTTTAGCGCGTTTGTTCTTCCCATGTTCAGTTTAGTTGATTTCCACGATCGCTGATCTGCAATCAACTATGATGTAGAAAGTGGTTGGTTACCAGGGAATTACTGATGTGCAGTTGGATACGAATGTATCATGTAACTAGAGCGATATATGTAGATATGTACAGAGACGAGATATGTAGATCCGCCAATTTCGAGATCCTTCATCTGGACGATCGGACCTTGGTTTCCAGGTGATATTCGTAAGTTCATGTTTTTTTCTTTGCTACCATCAAATGTCTAATTTCGGGCGGGTTTGTACAACAAAGAGGAAAAACACCTTGAACTTGTCGAGTTGAAAATAATTCGAAATATTTTTTTCTCATCAGAAAAGTTGTTTACGTAAATTGGAAATCTCGCTTGCTGCTATCTTCCCATATTTTCGACAGGAGATGAATAGCTATTTCGGAAGAGCGCCTCCACTTTAGATGCTTAACGCTCTGTACCGCAAAATATACTAGGTTAATAACTTTGCTTCCGCCGTTTTTTCCCCAACATTTGAGGCTTTAGTGAAACAAATTGGTTACACATGTATCATTCAAAGTATTTTCCATCGCTGGCCATTATTTTCTCCCATCTTTCAGGCAGTGTCGAAAAAATTGTTCATCTTTTGAAGCGATCCACGAATCGATCCAATTTGTGACTTCTTCATGAGATTGGAAGTGTTGGTCAGCCAGGCCATGTGCCATTGACCGAAACAGGTGATAGTCAGAGGGAGCAATGTTTGGAGAATACGGCGGGTGGGCTAGGACTTCCCATTTTAACGTTTCCAAGCACGTTTTGACCTCTTTTGCAACGTGGGGTCGAGCGTTGTCGTGCTGCAATATCACTATATCGTGCCTCTCGCTGTATTGCGGCCGTTTGTCTTTTAGTGCTCTGCTCAAACGCATTAATTGCGTTCGATAACGAGCATCTGTGATTTCACTTGGTTTTAACTCCTCATAGTACACGACGCCGAGCTGATCCCACCAAATGCAGAGCATGATCTTGGAGCCGTGGATATTTGGTTTGGCCCTCGACGTGGAAGCATGGCCGGGATATCCCCACGATTTTTTGCGTTTAGGGCTATCGTAATGAACCCATTTTTCGTCCCCGTTCACAATGCAATGCAGAAATCCCTTCCGTTTTTACCTCTGAAGCAACTGTTCACAAACACACAAACGGCGTTCAACGTCTCTTGGTTTCAACTCATACGGGACCCAAGTTCCTTCTTTCTGAATCATGCCCATAGCCTTGAGACGTTTTGAAATGGGGTGCTGTTTCACTCCCACTGATCGTGCCAATGTCTCCAATTCTGCATCTTCGAAAACTTTCTCTCTTCCACCAATATGTCGGTCTTCGACGTTAAAATCACCGTTCTTGGAGCTTTGAAACCACTCACGACACGTTCTTTCACTAATAGCGTCCTCACCATACGTATTTGAGAGCATTCAATGACACTCAGCCGCTGTTTTCTTCATATTGATACAAAACAGTAACACCTCCCGCAAATGACGAGAATTTGACTCGTAAACTGACATTTTCAATCGAGAACAATTTTATGATGCAGACACAAATCGACTAATGTTTGAATGGTGCTCTGTTGACCGAGGTCCAAGCCAACTGCCTGATGTCTGCGATTTGTTTTTTTTTGGTCGCTACTTACCGTTATCGCCACATATCGGCAAACGGCGGAAGCAAATTTGTACACCTTATAAAATTTTAAAAATAAGTAGTGTCAATAGAAAGAACTAAAATTACAAGTGCTTTTGGGAAAATCTTAATTTTTTTTATTTATTTGAACAAAAAAAACAACAAATTTGAAGGAAGTGTGACAGAAATGTCACTGGACCTTTGTATCGTTTTCCTTGAACTTCGTTTTCGATAGGTGGATGGTTTTTCATATTCGATGCTACACCAAGCTTACATAAAGTTGTTGCAACTTCAAGCCGAAAATCGGCCGAGATCATATGTTATCTTGCAAGCCCTTTGCTTTGTGAAATCTTTCGCAAAGAAGCCATGCGCTTGCCATGCTTAAACCCAATAAATCGTAAGGCATGCAAACCAGCCACCTTTTGTAATCCTGTTTCGACGTATAGTAACAGGATTTAGTATACCACTTTTTAATATGTATTGTAGTAGTGGCAAAATTGTAAAAATACAGAGTGCGCCATCTCATATGAGGCGATGTAAATTTCGAATAACAACAATTCTCAACCGATTTCGGAGATTCAAAAACTTTTATTCAAATTAGACCTTTACAATTTATTCTGATTAATTTTTGAAAACAATATCAATTAAATGACCGCCTTTATTGCCGATGCAAACTGAGCATGTTTTCGTGCATTCTCCATGACATTTTCGAGCATTTCGGTCGAAATTTCTGCGATTTCCGTACGAATGTTTCTTTTGAGGTGTTCTGTTGTCTCCGGGCCGTTAGCATACACCTTGCTTTTCAAGTATCACCAAAGAAAAGGAGTCAAATCCGGCGATCTCGGAGGCCAGTCAATATCGCCCTTTTTTGACTCCATTCTTCCAGGGAACTTTTTACATAAAAGATTCATTGTTTTGTCCGCAGTATGGCATGTCGCGCCGTCTTGTTAAAACCAAAAGTGAAATGAGCATTTTTTACACATATCTGGGACCACATAATGGGCCAATATCCACCGATATGGATCGCCATCCACTGTATCGCCAACTTTGAAGAAATACGGTCGAATGATGTTTTTAGCACATACACCGGTCCAAACTGTAACTTTTTGATCATATAGCGGCTCTTCGTGGATAATGTGAGGATTTTACGAGTAGGTGTCCCAGAAACGACAAATTTGTTTATTAACTGAGGGGAGCGTAAAATATGCCTCATCGGTCATCAAAATTTGCTGCCAAAACTCCGGCTCAGCATTAATCATTGCAACGACATTTTGTGCGTATGCCAAACGCCGTGGTTCATCTTGTAGCAAAATTCTTTGAGCTATCTGCACTTTGTATGGAAATAAGTGAAGATCATCCTTTCAAATTCTCCGCAAAGTGGTCCCACTGATGCCTAACTGCTGCGAACGGCCTCGGTATGACAAACTTGGGTCTTCTTGAACACTGGCCTTCACAGACTGAATACATGAGTTTGAACGCCGTGGACGTGGCCTAGGTTGCTCACGAGGGCTTGCCACAGAATCAAATTGAAAAACATTCGAGGCCCAACGACGAATTGTATCTTTTTTGGACGCAATACGATCACGATATTTTGCACGATACGCACAATCGAGCGTTCATTTTTAATGAACATTGAAACTATTTCTGCGCGTTCTTTTGGTGTAAGGCTATTCATTGTTAAAATTGTACTGAAAAGAGGTTTCCAAAATACTACGACATATGAAAATCGGTTAACAATTGCTGAAGTTATTCGAAGTTTAAATCGACCCGTATGAGATGGCGCACCCTGTACAATCTGTAATTTTGGTTATGAAGTATTTCTCACGATAGACGCATGAAAACATTTGAGGATGCGCCTAGATCAGGTTTGTCGGGCAGTACCATATTTTCTGAGCCAGTTTCGCGTTCGACTTTATACGCAAATTCACAGACTTCACTAAGAACGTGGAAGTTATTAAGGTCATGCAATTTGACCTCACTAAATTTTTTCTTGTGGGGTTTTTTGAAGTCGCAGTTATATTCATATAAAATACAGTCGATCGATGCAAATTCAGGCGGATCTAAGCGGAAGAGTCATTAAAAATTGGACTACAAAGCGGGCATTTGAACGATTTTATATTTCGTACATAATGGCATACATGCGCCTTTCAAATAGAAAAAGAATTCGCCTAGTACCTCACACACAGCTGATTTTATTTCATTTGAACATCTACTCGCCTTTATTGACAAACCATTTACATTGAATATTTTAGATAAGTCATCCTTCGTTTCCCTTTAAGCATCTTTTATCAGTTTCACCAACTTTTTTTAGATTTCCAGCCTCACGTTTTTAAAGTCGTTTTATGGTGTTTGTCACACAACCTGGACTGGATGCAGATGGTTTGAGTCGAAGATGTTCGTTCACTACTCTCCGAGGGTGGTTGTCCTACATAGGGTTTTGAGAGATTCGACTGAATGTGCGTTGGTTGTAGTTCACAGTTACTCTTTTTGTTTCCATATCATTAAGGTGTTGGAAATGCACACACAGAGTATGAATTTTGAAGTTATTTTATGCTGCGAGTGTTATGCCTTCATCAGCATTTTTTGATCATCCCTCATTTACAACTGATGTTGTTGCACAATTTTCGCGTATAAGAATTGTTCTTGGCTATAGACAGACTTGAACTACAGACCTTCCGCTCATCAGTAGATGAATAAATTATGTGTAGCAAGTGAATTGACATGCTTAGCCTGGTGAGCTTGTAAAACAGATCTTCTAACCATACGAAGGCGCATCAATTTTCAAAATCGACTAGATGAGCGCTCGTACGTTGACTTTTTGTCTTATTACCGGGATGCCGGTTTTGACGCAGCTTAAACGGGATCATTATTCGGCTCAAAACCAAACTAATTGTCCGGTAATCTTTTCTATTTTACTACCCAGTTAATTAGAGCTTTGCTTAACATGTGTTCAAAAACCTTGCAACTATCGGAAGCAAACTGATTCAGAGGGTTGTTCAACATCGTTTTCATCACTAAATACGCTGAGACTGTTATTCTCAGATCGCCAATTATCTATTTATGCGTAGGGGTGCAGTTTGAAAAGGCTGCATTTACAAGCTTGTCATTGCGATGGCAAAGCTGTTCTATGGACTTATGCCCACGGTCCATAACGCTATGTTTTTTGTCGTCCGGGAAATATCGTCATGATCCTATTTCATAAATATTTCATTTATAGGGGGAAACATAGTAGGTCTATTGGATTCAAGCTGGCTCTATAAGCTGTCTATATAGCCGTGTAAGCTTGGAGAGAACAACTTTTTCTTTCTGTGAAGCTCGTCGATTGTTGGTGTCTGAACTATCTCGGGAATTCTGAAGATCTTACACTGTACTTAAATTGAATTAGAGCTGTGAAGACTACTCTGGTAAAATATTGTAGGGGCACACTGATAGCTTTCATAAGGTTTAATTACTCTAAGTTTCCGTCGGGGTCTCTTTTTTTATCGATGAATTTTCTTCAATTCTCTAAGTTTTCTCTTAGCTAAGCCCTAAGCACCTGGCTACTAAGATATTTCTACTTTCGAATTAATTTCGTTAATTAGCATACGTTTTTAAAGTCCTCAATAATTAAATCCAATGAACAATCATACCATCAAGCATTTCTAATGACAAAATTCTAAACATTACCATATCGCCAAAAATCATCGATGCAAATGTCAAACATATTGCTTTACTGAATTCTTGTTCAATCGGTGCGCCAGTAGCCATCATCTACTCTCATTAAGGTATGGACGAACCTATCTGTTATGTGAATGGAAGGTCGTTCATTCCATATATACATACGAGTATGGTATGTGGTTTTATATGCCATAACCTTCTCCGTTTAACCAGCTATTGACATCATCGGTTGTGTTATTGAATCATTTATTCTACAAATTTGAAAAGCAAGCTAATGCGTCTACCATATTTACCTGTTGATTATGGTTTAAACGATTGTTAAATGCTTTGATGAAATATTGCCTTACTCTCAGGCACATGACAACTTGATTTTTATTTCATGCTAATGTGAATTTCATGAGAAGGTCCTCGGGCATTGTATCCTTCCGCTCGATATCTGGGTCCGTCACGACCCAAGGTGTCAATTCGAGGTTAAATTTAAATTCTTTTCCGGTCGAGTTAAACATTTTTCAGCATTCGTTCCACATATGTTCCACATACCGTAAAACCCTTCCCATATGTTCTGACATTTTTTTTGCTTTTCTTACATTGAAGATATAACGGCTGTTGCTTAGTTTTGGATACGTGCGTTTAATTAAATCCAAAACATCACGGATGACAGAAACCGGTAGGTGAGGCCTGCCAACGAGTGACACATTAATACCACAATTTCATTTGCATACGTCCTTCGAAAGACCGTCATGAATGCCGTGTAGAAGTTGCGGACGTTTCTGTCATTCGAAAGAAGAATTCACTTCCCTTGTTTTTGGTTTATTCCACTTGCGGTACCGTTAATTTTTTTTTAATCCTTTGGGATGGCAGATGTCAAAATCTTGTGTGCGCGTGACGAATGGCACCATAACAAAGTCACCCGATGACGCCTATTTTTTTTTTTTATGCTCGCATTCGTTTCCGTTTTTGTTTTGTTTCTGCGTCTGTCAGACTTTGCTTTATGGGGAAATTTCCGAGCCGCAATATCCAGACTTTAAGATTATGTGTTTATTTACGCCTCGGCTTAATTGAATGTGGATATTTATTATTGTACACGACTGTTTTCCATTAAAATTCGACTCGTGAAAAGTAATTTATGTCGTATTTGTGGCAAAAGGCTAAATAAAGCATTGGTCGTTGGGCCTTTTTTCGCTTTTTTAATTACCGCTATTAACGAGTTTCCAACTTATCTGACTGCGAGCTGTAAAAATATTAATAAATTAATGTTTAATGCGCGAACTTGTATAATTTTTTTTGGTTCTCTTTACTACAACGATGGGCTTTGGAAAAAACGGTCTTAATTCGTATTAAAATAATTTCCATACAAATGTCTGCAGCCATTGGCAATGGGATAAATAAGGGCAGATCAAGGGTATGTCGATAATGAAGAGATGAAACCTCTTTCTATTGTTTTCATTCTTTTTTTCAACCTTCTCCGTCCGTTGGTTGAGTTTACGCTCACATAGAATGCTTCGGCCAATTTCCAAGTGCTTTCGAATTGAATAAGTTTCGATTTGAGGCAAGCAACGACCATCGTCCTTATTGAAGGAAAGTACTTTGATGAGTTGTTTAACAATATTACAGAACAAAATCTAATTTCGAAATACTTTACTACAACGTACGGGATAGTGGGAAGAGGTTTGGAAAGTTTGCAAAGCAATTGAAGTAAATTTAAAGTGTTTTCCAAGTTTCATATGAATCTGTGGCAATAAAACTTCATGGGGATGTTATGTACTTAAAATGCAGTTAAGCAAAGTTTAATATAAAATTGAATGGCTTCTCCTAGTGTACTAGCTAAAGGGCACTAGGTAATTGCCTAGTTTTAAGTAAAGACATTTCCAGAACAGGTAAAGAATTTGTGAATTTTATATCCGGATTTAAATGTTTTTTCTTAAAAAGCTTGCATTTTTTTTGATAACGTGTAGGTTGTGAACCGGTGTTCGGAAAAAGCACGGCGAAATTAAATAATGTCAACAACAAGTGTCAAAAAAGATAGAGCAATTTTCGATTTTTGAAAATAGTTCCATTCGTGAGCCTATGTATATCAATATTTTCCCAGAAGCTTTTGTTTGGTATTCAAAAATGAATTTATGTTGACGACCCACTCAAACACGATGACAGTGACTCTCTCGTAAATAGCGAAACACAAGCTGTCAATTGATTTACCCGACATAGTGCCAAAACAAAATTCTGAAAGCGTGCCAACGTGCATGTCAAGCACAATGTATGCGACAATTTATTCTGAAAATTGACACCGACGTCAAAAGGTACTCCGACAACAAAGGGCTAAAGCTAGGCGACGTGTTGTAAACAGCTATTCACTTAAATACATTTGGGTAAACCATTTGCCCTGTTCCATTAATTCGCTTCAATCATGTACATATGTATGCGGCTTATACAGTTCTACCCCAGGAATTTAGGTTTAACGTCCTGGGTTGCCCACAAGCACCTTTGCCCATGAACATATAGTATGGTCAAGTACAGCAGTGACCGTATCAATAAGATTCCATGGCCATAATTGAACAATTGTGGTTATTTCCTTCAGCTGCTCTTCTACCGTCCTCTTGTTCTATCCTCTCATAATTAGGCATATAAACCGCTCGGCGTACCTACTTAAGATTTTCGAATTTCCGATAACACAATACCTTACAGCGGTTATATCCGAATTTTCCATCTGCTATACAAGACAGAAGGGATTGAAAAATCAGCCCCAAGTAAAAACTGGAAAACAATTTGAATACCTTATCGAAATGTTATCTGATAGAGTCGCTTAAGGCGTTTGACCTTTATATCAGCACTACATGGGCAACGACCCAAAGTAAGTTTATGATTACACGATTTGATTTGTTTTTTTATTCTGTGGAAAGGTCCTCCGGATGTATAGGAATAAAGAAAAATGGAAAAGGTCTTCGGGGTTCGGGTAATGATTCAAAGAAAATTAGACATTTTTCTTAATTAGCGCCGATTAGATACATACACTCATGCCCGGCAGGCAAATGAGCTTTGTTTTCAAGACACCAATTTACCCGTAGTTCTTCGTTTTCTAAAAATAAATAAAATTATATGAGGGAGGAAGCGAATCCACTTTTGTAATCATTGCCCAAGCGTTCCGATTGCCCTAAGTAGTTCGGGATTGTTATTTAATAACCTCGTATTGATCGGCTGTTACCTAGTTATCATTATAAACTCAGCATGAGATGATAATAATATAGTTATTAGTTGAGAATTCCCCTTCTATGAGTTGTTTCGAATTGTTCAACGGATTCGTGTGGGAATATTGTCTCTATTAACAATAAAATATTTATTGAGGATCCTTATCAATAGATAAAGGGTTGAGATATATAATACTATTTTTAAAAAGGGCAAGCTACAGATATCGACACATTTATTTACGTCGCAATATAGTCAGTAATTATAAAAAGCTATAAATACCATATGGTGACATTCAGATAAGGATAATCCTAAAGGGTAAACGCGCATGTTAAATCGCGGGTCGAGCGGTTTGTCTTTTTAAAAAGTTGCTCTATTGAGTCAGAGGAAACAAAAGTTGCTCTATTGAATGCTCTTTATTGGCTGACTGATATATTTTACATTTTTATTCTCCGTTGCTCCGCCAGTGCAGCAGCGAATTGCTAATCCAGCACAGTGTCGAACGCTGACACAGGCAAGGGATCATTCGCTGGTCGATTTCTAAGTATCAGCCGTGGCGATGTATCCGGTATTGGCTGCGACGAGACATCCGGTATATTTCCCGGAATTGTTATGTGGGAATGTTGCTTTGGGTCAGCCGCTGGGTTCAACGTAACCCAGGAGGAAGCAGTAAAAAAAATAACTTCTCGTGATACGATACCTGTTTACTTAACTCATCACAATGAATGCAAACACTATTAACCCTAGTTTGCGGATTGGGGTTCGCGTGAACCCCAGCGCATGTTTAAATGCTTATAACTTTTTTTCTAAATCTAAACCTGGGACGAAAACTAAGTGATCGAAATTCATTTTTCTTTACGTTTTTCGTCCTTTTTCCATCAAGGCGATTTTAGATAATTTTCTGGAATTTTTTTCTGAAAAAAAGTCACAAACCAAACTTGGGTTTCATCCGAACCCCAATGATTAAAATGGTTAAAAAGTCTTCAAAACACGTATACTTTATTTGAATATGAATAAAAATAGGGATATGAATAAAAATGAAGATAACGTTTAATAGTAAAAGCCTCAATCACTCTGGAATCGGTGGTAGTTCTGGGAGGCATGTTTCGGTGGTGAAGACAACCCTTTTTTCCACAAACATCACATGGGGTTTTGCTCTTCCTGTCCTCTGCTCTTGGACAAATGTGACACCTGGTCTGAGAATAAAAGATCTTTCTGAAAAAAAAAAATGGATTTACATTATATGTACCTATAAAATACCTGTTTACGAGGAAGTCTCTCGTCAACTACTCGAAAAACTGGCAAATTTCTTCCCATAATGCGAAGGGCATCCAAGCTTGACTTAGAGATTGTATTTTGCGTCGAAGAGTGTGAACGGCCATCTAATTCTAATTCCATAAACTCCTCTGCCAGCTGAATTAGTTTGTCGTTTCTAAATAATTTTTTGTTCCTTGTTGGCGGATTGAAATGGCGAAAAATAATTATTGTGGCAACATCTAATAAATTGTAAAATACAACCATAGGCCAGCGACTATGTAGTTTGGCGTGAACAGGAATAAATTGACACCATTTGGTCGAATACATCGACTCCACCTTTTGTCCGGTTGTAATCCAGTATCATGTCCGGCTTCTTATGACAGCCTGAAATTGCCTTTTCAAGATTGTGCTGTGTTGATAGTAAAACAACTTGGTTATTTTGTTTTGGAACATAAGATACTAATGCCATTCTCTGCGAGAATCCAAAATGAATGAAGTGGACGGTATCGTTTTTTATTATTTATTTTGATGGGTTGGTTATTTTTATCTAGAAGCTCTTTGACAACAAATGATTTTGGTACATCTCTTTTAATTTTGCGGATTGTGCCAAGAATTGTTATTTTTTTATCCAGAAATTTCAACGCTAAATTCACGGAAGTGAAAAAATTATCGACTGTTAGGTTATGTCCAGTGTGGGAATATCTTGGCATCAAAGACATCACCACGTCGTATCCACGGCCAAGCCCGACACTTTCATCACAACTGCCAATATATATTGAAAATTTCAGTGGATATCCCGTTGCACTTTCATTGAGCCACCAGAACTGTAGTCCATATTTTGCAGGCTTGCTGGGCATATATTGCCGAAACTTACAGCGACCACGGAAGCCTTTCAATTGCTCATCGATGGTAAGATTTTCAGAGGGAATGTAATTTGTTGATAAAGTCTGATTCAATTCGTTCAAAAGTATTTCAATAGGCTGGGGAATGTTTGTTCTGGCTGATGATTGAGTTCGGCGACCAATTGAATCGTCGAAACGAAGGAAGATGTTGAGCTTCTCAAAACGTGCACAATTCATCACGGCTCGAAGAATTGGATGACCCTTGATAGGATCCCATAGTATACACGGCGGTGACCATCTCTCAATGCTCCAATATACAACAAAACTCCAACATATACCTGGAGTTCGTTCATTGTCAAAGGCTTCCAAATGCGTTGCAATTGTCGATTCGCATTCAATTTGGTACATACATCATTGGCTTTTTCATTTGTCCATTTGATAATCTCATATTTTATTTGGTTGTTGAAAATGCGATTGAAAATAGCGAGAAGAGACGAATTTTTCAAATTTGCCACAGGGCCAATAGCTGCACCAGGTCTGGAAACATTACTACCTTGGATACTAGACAAAACTGCTGCCTCCGGCTCTTTCATCCATTTTCGACCACTGGGGGCAAGAAAAAAAACTCTTCATCCGGCGCTGAAGCCGACGTTGACAGTCCTTGGTTATGCTCAATCGATCGGTCAAATTTTCGATCGGTCCTAATGCCTCTGCCACAGCTTCATCAATGTCTTCATAGTCCGCTAAGAAATAAAATTATATTATAATAATTACAAGCCGTATAACGAAAAATAAAACTGACTTTCGTCTAGTGCGTCATTTTGCACATAATCTGGATCATTCTGTGTGCCATCGCCGCCAACATCAAATGGGTCAGTCTCGCCCTCTTCATCAGATTCCATGTCTAACATTGCTCTTAATGCAATTGCTCTTTCATCTTCATCACCTCTATTATATCTCCTCAATAATATATCTAAATTAGACACTGAAATACAAAATCGAAATTTTTACAAATATTTATAATAAAACTGGAAATTATAATTTTACAACTCACTTTTTTGGTAACTTCAAATTTTTCTTCTCACTATTTTCAACAATTTTTATTATCTTTTATCAAAACCAAACATGTGTTCTCATAATATGACACCGCACGCACCCTATTTTTTACACTGATGTTCTGGTAGAACGTATTAGATTTAAACAAAAGAAAAGAATGTCTTTATTTCACTCTTTTTATTTTGTTTTAAAAAGAAACCGAACACGAGCAGGTTGCGTTCTTAAAATTACCAAGAGATTGATCCCCGGTCGTCTTCAACTACTCTTTAAATAGGCTAGAGAAATGCAAGGATATTGGGTTACAAATGTTTTATTATCGAAAATTCCCAATATGCTCATTTAGTTTTATGACAGGAAACGACCGAAGGGTCTTTGGATAATTAGTGAACCTATGTACTTCCTCGTTTTCGGAAATATTCCAATGGTCCAACGGTCCATTAGAGAAAACCAAATACAATCTAGTCAGAGGGAATGATAATAAACTTAGACCGGATGTAACTCGCGTAGCCTACTATGGTAGACAATTTAAAAATGTTAATAATTTTTTTTATAAACATTTGAAAAAAATATTTAAATAATATATTCATTTATTGTTTTAAACATTTAATAACTTAAATTCATAAATATTATGTAAAAACTTCAAATGCATAAAAACTGGGGTTCGCGCGAACCCCAAGTTTGGTTATTGCATTATTTTGCGTGCCGTAAACTAGGGTTAATAGAGCGCTCCAATCCAGACTATGAGTTTGGTATTTGCTCTATACAACCCACAATTCAGGTTAGTGGCTACATTTCGGAATTTCTTCCCTACTGCGACAAAAATGTCAACAAATATTCAGTGGAAAGTCCATTCAATTGTTCGTTATACAATTTGATGACGAATATATGTATAAATTGGGAGTTGATACCTTAAGTGGTTCCTGTGACATTTGAATGAAAAAAAAAACATTGGTTCTATTTGATCACACAAGGTGGCGCAAAGTCATTCACCCTATCGGAAGACGTTATAATTTTTGCAAATGGTTTCGTACGTCAATCATATTTGACATATGGAAACTAGACAGCTGCAGTATAGAAACAAATAAGCAATGGAGCACTATACTCTGGAAGAGTGTGGAATAATTGTGTCGATTTTTTTTACCAATAATCGGTCGGTGGTGTTAGCGCTTTCCACTTTAGCGGTTAAGTCATTAAACAAAATCTTCGTTTCTGGTGAACTGAAAATTCGCGTGTGATGTACGAAGAGCCATTACATCCACTCAAAGCCTTTGCAAGGTGCGGCGTCCACGCGGGAGGAGTGCTTGGGCCATATTTTCTTGGGGACGTCGTCGGCAATACGGTCACTAATACTGGCGAACATGTGGGCTTGGTGAACATGTAGTTTTAACAAGACGGTGGCACCGCACACACAACACGAGCCACAATGGATATTTTGAAGGAAGCGTTTCCTGGTCGCGTAATCTTCCGTTTTGGGGATTTGGCATGGCCAGAAAGATCGCCCAATTCAACCACCCCAGATTTCTTTCTTTGGGGCTACTTGAAGTCACGGGCTTGTGCCAACAAGCCTTACACATCGGATCCCTTAAGGAGAAAATTCGACAGGAATGCGAACAGTTATCACCGGAAAGTCATGGAATATGCGATAAAATGGGTATAAATGTGTATCAACACTGATAGCAACCACTTGGCGGATATCATCTTTTCCACTGAACAAAAAAAATTGTAAAGGTCCATTTAAAGATTTCCATCTCACAAAATTATTTTTTCTATTTAGTAAAAAAGCAATTCAAAAACCAAATTGAGTGATTCATTTTACGCCACCTCGTAGAAGTCTTAAAATTTGGAAATATGCCCATCAGGGATAAAGTGGAAATCCTCAAGATTTTCCCGCACTTTTCATATTAGTTACCCATGTTCGGAAATGTTCAAATTCGTGAGAATGGTATACAACTATACATATATCATTTGTCTTGAATCCAAATCCAAATGTGCGGCTACCATTGACTTATAATGACCGCGATAAAGAAAGCCTCTATAGGTCGATCAAATAATTTGTTTGGAGAAAAGATTTTAACCGACAAATAATTGGAACACAATCAAAAACTAATTATTTTCCAACTCAATGATATGCATGCCGAAGATAAGTTTTTCTTTTTTCTGTGACTAATTTTTATTAATTTTTTACTTAAAGCTACCTTAGAATAGACAAAAATGGGCACCAAGACCGTATGATGTGTTACCGTTGAATTTATTTTTGTGGGGCTATTTTTGACTAAAGAGTATATTCGTATAGTCTTGACTGAGTTATTACTCGATATAGGACGAAGAGTCATCAAATTATCTTGCCAGACTCGAGTCCTATAAGAACTGCCGTGGAGGACATTTGACTGACATTCCATTCATAATGGAGAGATCCGACAATATATCGAAATCTATTCGACAAATGTGTTTTACTTAAATTTAATAATGTGGACGATAAAATGATTGCCGGCAGATGTCCTGACAGATTCCTTACGATGATTCGACCGGCCCATAAAGCACACTAAACAGTGAGTTTTAATGGTTGCAAGGATATTTCGACAAAGGCTTCTGGGTATTTTCCACTCCAAATTCGGCATATTTGATTGTTTACGTATCCATTTAACCAAAAATAGGTCTCATTGGAGAACAAAATTTTGCGTTGGAAATGAGGATCAAGCTGAATCATGTATAATGGTTACACGGTTTCAACTCCTGCATAAGCTGGATTTTATAAGCTTTTAAGGATCTTTCCGTAAAATCTTATATAGAATGGATGGCCATAGCTCTAACTGTTGTGCGCGATGGCGAATCGACTCATCCGATTCTCCCCTCCACAACGGCAATAATATTTTCTCTTCGCACTGTTTATCGTTTTTGGGGATGCGTATTATCCACTAATGTGTACGTGCTACGAAAACGATTCATCGTATTCCGAACAACTAGCTCAGATGGACGAGTATGTCGACCGTAAAATGGACGTAGCGCACGATAAGGTCGGCGAACCGAACTATGGTTTTAAAAATAAGTTTGCACAATTTGCATGCGTTGTTCTGACGTTAATTTATTTACAGTAAAATGGGCAAATGTACTTACTACAAATCAACTTTCAACTGTCAAAATGACGATTTGTAGAAACAGTGTTGCCAGTTTGAAACCCAAACCCTTGAAAAAAATTCCTTTAATTTTTAACTATATTTTGAGGTGTATGGTAGACCCACCTTAAAATAAGAATCTTTAAGGGCATATTTTTCCATACTGGACTGTTGCAATAACCGTCGCGTCGTCGGTCGTTTGACGACATTATGAGACTTAATTTTCATTCGTTATTCTCAATATCAACGCCATAAAAATAACAGCGATAGGGGGACAAATATGGAGATCAACATTCAAAAACGGATCGCCTAGGACTCTTAGGCTAGTATTGCTCTACTCTGAAACATTACTGCCACTTCAGTGCTTTAAGAATGACACCCGATGCTTATTCCGAAACCACATTGATATGTGGCTGACTCAGAAATAAAGACTTAAGCTTTTGGCATGTAACCAAACGCCTGATAATAACCCACAAAGCCAACATTGTTATGAAAGGCTAAGTATTGTACAACATACTCGTACGTAGAGATTCCCAGTTAAAGGTGAGACTGGATAAGTAAAACACCATTGAGCACCTCTCGGACAGACCAGCCTCGCATAGTATAGCAAAGATTCGGCGTTTTATAAAACAGGTTGTAATCTCTTATTTGTACCCGATTTCTACATTTCGGCATTAACAGATGTAATATATGATACTTGGCCATGGCTGATCAATAACTATTTTGAAAAACTGCCATTGAAATGAAGATCCTTTGCTGACCGCGTCTTTCCCAAGCTCGTCGAAAATTTTGAATTCGATTTACAGCACAAGCCATAGACTAACGAAGAAAAATACTGTTCCACTCTCGATTTATATTCCAACGAGCTGAATGTCCCCGCTTTGCTGGGTCCTTTAATAGATTTTTTATAGGGTTCGCGCAAGTTCAAGAGCTCTTATTGTGTCATACAACCTGGACAACCTGAGATTCGACTGAACTTATTTTATTTCCATGTCATTAAGGTGTTATACGAGGGTGGTCCGATAAGTACTTAGCCTACAAAAGAAAAACAAAAATTTTGGAGAAATTGCGATTTATTTTTTAATATGGTCTCCTTTTAACTCGATACACTTGACCCAGCGATGCTCCAACTTCTTTAAGCCGTCTGAAAAATACGTTTTCTCGAGGTCTGCAAAGTAGGCCTCCGTGGCGGCGATGACCTCCTCATTCGACTGAAATTTCTGCCCGGCGAGTGACTTTTTCAAGTTTGGAAACAAAAAGAAGTCGCACGGGGCCACATCTGGAGAATACGGTGGATGGGGCAGCAGTTCGTAGCGCAATTCGACCAATTTGACCGTGGCGAGGGCGGAGGTATAAGCCGGTGCGTTATCATGGTGGAAGAGCACTTATTTTTTCGCCAAGTGGGGCCATTTTTTCTTCAATTCGGCGTCGAATCGGCCCAATAATTTGGCATAGTACAGCCCTGTGACCGTTTTGCCCTTCTTCAGGTAGTCGATGTGGATCACATCACATCTTTCCAGAAAACGGTGGCCATCACGTTTCCGGCCGATGGGACAGTCTTCGCCTTCTTCGGAGCACTTCGCCGGGTGAAGTCCACTGTTTCGACTGTTCCTTGGTTTCTGGTCTGTACCAGTGGATCCATGTTTCGTCGACTGTTACGAAACGATGCAGAAACTCCTTCGGACTGCGCTTAAACAGCGTCAAACACTGCTCTGAGGTGGTCTCACGGTTGCACTTGTTGTCCGGAGTGAGTAAACGCAGCAGCCATCGCGCCGACAGCTTTCTCATGCCCAAAATTTCATGCAGGATATGACCCACGCGATCTTTTGAAATGCCTATTGTCCTAGCTATCTCGCGCACCTTCAATCGGCGGTCTGCCAATACGAGATCGTGGATTTTTGTCACGTTATCCTCCGTGGTAGCCGCTTTGGGGCACCTGGACGTGGCTCATCAAAAACCGACGTGCGACCACATTGAAACTCATTAAACCAATTTTTGATGGTCGCCAGAAGAGTCACCGTACACAGCATCCAAACGCTCTTTGATTTCGCTGCGCGATTTCCTTTCCAAAAACAAGAATCGAATCACCCACCGATATTGCTCTTTTTCCATTTTTCTAAAATCCGCGGACACTACCGCTTCCACACGCGATCGAAACAAAACTACGAGTCCGATTCGACAGTAGCCGTCTACTAGAATGTACTACACGATAGTAAGTTGCTCTTGCGATACTGGCGCCATCTGGCGGTGAGGCTAAGTACTTATCTGACCACCCTCGTATATATGCATACATTGTATGTGCATAAAGTACGTATTCGTAATAGCAAACACAGCGTCAGTAGAAACAATGAATTCATATGGAGTAACACGGAATGCAACCTCAGGCATTGCCTTAGCTAATATCGTAAATATCGTAAGCTCGAGCTCAACCCCAGAGTTGAGCTACTGGGCTCTTTTTTCAGTTAAAAAGTCATATAAAATGGGTTTTAAGAGCCTAGGATATCTACTAAAAACCATCCTATGTAATATGACTAATCAGGACAAATGGATTGATATATATATTGTTGAGGTACTGTTACGTACCTACTCCCTACTCACGGACAAACAGAAAAATGTGTTCTCTTTAATAGAAGTAGAGATAAGCTACGTTTCAAATCATCACCTGCAAGGGATTCCCAATTTAAAAACTAATAAGGTAAAGGATATCAAGAGGCTACCTATACCACAAGATCATAGTTTTTCATAAACCTTATGAACAAAAGAGAACCTGGAGCAGAAGCTTCGCAGAAGTAAAAGAACGAACAGGGCTAAATGTGGAAGTCCAATATTAGAAGCTGACCATCTAGAGCTTGGGTGACGCTAATGAACGCTGAATATATCAACAATAAAACTGAAATCTAATCAAGTTGCGGATGCAGGTGTGTCACCTTTTGTACCATCGATTGGGCACCACCGTTAGGTGGAGAGTTCTGCATGCGAGTTCTAGCTGCTTCACCAAGATTATGAAGTAGAGAGCTCACTGACGCCTTTAAGGTTAAGATATGCTTAAGACAGTCGTGGCTGTGGAGTGTTTTTTCAATATTTGTTTTCCTATCACTCTAGAAAACATCGGGCAAAGTGACCTCGACCTAGCTTAAGACTGCATATAGACGTATGTGGCTTAAATGAGTATCAAGAAAAATGTATGCTTTGTTGAAAAAATGCTTGGACATCAAAGATCTTGCCTCCTTTAAGGCTCGACCACGATTTACTTTGTTTTAGGTTTTATCCTTGGGAAAACCAAAAGTAGTAATCCCACCAGCCTCGAACAACGTACAGCCAAGTCATGGAAATCATGTTTCGCGGTGTATAGCAGAGTACCAGTCAAACTTTCAGAAATACACTCGTCTTGGGAGAGCTTCTTTAAATTCGTCGCGGGAGTTGGCAGTAAAGAGTAGAGTCATTTCCCTTATCGGAGAAATGAGTCATCCATAGTAAAAATGACTGACATAATCGTCGATTCTGATTCTAAAGGAGCTGCAGTGGCAGTTTTTTTATTTTTTTTTAAATGATAAACGCGTGCTAAAGGGTTTATGAATACCCTTAAGTGAGATTTGTGGGGGCACGACATAAGGACAGGGAGAGGAAGTACCGGTGCACATTGGTTTTAAATGCTTGTGGATTGTGAATATGAAATATTGAGCTGTGAAGAGAATTCAATATTCAGGTGATTCGGCTAAAATAAGAGCCTAAGTAAATTTATAGACATTCCCGATGAGACGAGATTGCGGTAGAAGTTTTGAAGGGAAGGAATGCATTTGACCAGCTCGCTTGAGCATTATTTATTAGAATAGCGACAAAACAATGATAGGAAGATAATATTGCGTTACTGTTCAAGCGAGTCAATTGACTTTGCAATATCACTGTGACATATAACTTTTATCACCTCATTCTGAATTTTATTTAGAAGGTGAAGATATTTCTCTTGGGAGCACCAGATCAGGTATAAACGTCGTACTCGAGTTTGGGACAGAAATATGCTTATGGATTGAAGGCAAGTCAGAAAGAGTGAAATATTTATAAAATTTTTTAATAAATACCTTTCGAACCCTTCTTGGGAAACTCGGATATGCGGCCATCATATCAACGACGGAAATTCGTTGAGTTTCAACGATTATTCATTCATGGATAATGGCCGATTAATGGTTCACTTAAGCATTGGGTTTTACCCAATTGCTTATAGCCCACTTGATATTGCTGTCGAGGTCAAAGTTAAATGCTTAACATACGTTGCGTTTCAGTTCTTCGACCGAAAAGCAGGAACGCGAGTCTTGGAACGAACATAAAAAGCTGAGATTACTGTCATCAGTGAAGGGGTAGATTAGATTATGAGGATAAGTAGGAAACATGAGGTCATTTATAATAATAAGAAGAGTTTCGATGACAGGGCAGAGCCCTGGAAAACACCGACATTTATTTGGTTAATATTAGACTTGAAACCATCGAAAACGACTTGAATTTAATTGCCCTAGAGTTGAGTTCATCATTCATCGATACCACGAGCACGCATTTTCGACAAGCCTGATGCGAAACTCTTTAAAACGGCTTAGAAATATTGCGCAGATCGGTTTTGCTTTTACCGTAGTTGTGCAAAGATAGGTTCCACCTTTCGGTAAGATGCCATCAAATCAACAGCTTTAGATTAACGAGCCATCCAACAAAAGACGTCATTTTAAGTTACATATGTGCTAATACTGAACCCTCAGTAGTTACCGATAATTGCTAAAGAAGTAGGTATATGGTTAGGGGGTTATTAAAAAAGCTACATCAGATGCTTGCACAACCTGGTAACGATTTTAAAATTCAAACAAAGCGCTGTTGTTCGCCTTGTTCACCATCAAGAACTTTCTCGCATAGCTCTGGTGAATTTCATCTACAAATTTGAAGGTCTCGGATAAGTTAGCGAAGTGAATACTCCAACTCATGTTTGTCTGACAAGGCCAGCTGAAAATATCACCGCCGTAGCTTAGACTGCCGCTCAAAACCAAGGCCACTTTGATCCGCATTTTGCATAAAGATCCTGGCCGACATGACTATAACGTCCGCTTGACAAAAGAATTAAATTGAACTTTGAGCCATGTCCTTTCACTTGTGTGAAAAACTAATCACACATAACATAAGTGTACGAGAGATGCTTGGCTCTGGCTCTTCATGATCTGTAACGCCATCTAAGGTAAAGGGAGCCATAAACCTTTGCGTGAATGGATTATGTTAGCAAACCATGTTGACTTTTACTTTGCCTTCAATTGGTGAGATGAACTTGAGCGACGTTAATTTTTAGCACAACGATTCGAAGAACAGTTGTTCGCGACGTAGAGCCACAATATTGCGAAAACGTGATGGAACGTGATCGAAATGTTCATCAAATGATTGACTATTTTAGGGTACCGAGGTGGGCGATTAAGAGATATTGCATTCCAATAGTAATCTCAAAGCCATTCTTCTGACCTAAACGAAAAAATTACATTTTTCCATGGAAATGTCAGGTTTTCCCATTGAAATAATATGACACCTCTTGTTGGATAGCTCTGTACATATGGAAATCAGGCTCCGGCAACATTCGAATCTATTTTCCCCAGTGGCCGAATATCAAATGGCGCCGAAAAAAAGGTTTTGAAAAACAATCATTCATAGTTCAACGAGCAGCTTAGAACCATACAAAGCAACTTTCCAACTTTATCGATGACCGTTTTCAAACCGATTTATCTGCCCAAATGTAGCCCATCAAGAAGGGCAATAAAAGCATGGTATACATAACAGACTCCCATCACTATAAAAGGATACATAAATTCATACACCAAGCCCATATTTCAAAGGAGAAAAACTGACCAAATGACAACCGGCTGCTCCATTTTACATTCATCCCAATGAGCAATATCTTTGACTGATTATCATAAAAAGAAAAGCATTTCCCTTCGCTTCTATACCCGGATACCATGAGTTAAGTTCGTAAAAACCGAGAATAAATCGTTTGCAAAGACCGATAAAACATCTCCACATTTATGCCCAAGGGTTAATATAAAATCAACACATTGAATCAGGATATTGATCGTAAACCAACGCAGAGATAGGACATCAAGACGCAAAAAAAAAAACGCAGAAATCGATTCACATCAAGCAATTTAAATGCCTTCGGATCGTGTAAGCTGTTTTTTGTCTTCTCTGTACTTAAAATAATAAATTTTATCTCACTCTTAACATACGTTCATGACGACACACGAGAGCCTTAACGGATACAAAACAGATTAACGCCAAACGAATTTATTTCATCCAATTAACCCGCGCCCATTAAGCGATCATTAAAAGCGCAATTTCACTAATTTGCACCGATAATTCGTGCGCAAGTTGGTGTCGCCCAGAACGACCTATTGTACGAGTCTTGTGTTCCAGAAAAGAACGATTTCAACGATCACTTTAAAAAAAAAACCGAAATTCTAGTGGAAAAATGTGGAATTTTCGTTCATCGTGCCTTGTCATCCATCTGTGTCGGCAATATTCGTGATATCAAAATGAATGCGCACGAATTCCTCACCTACTCGAGATACGAGCTACGAAAGATGCAGATACAGAACACAAGAGCATGTGTCCAATGGAAGCGACCCGACCGCCTACAAAACCGACAAAACGTTGGATATCACACATCCGCGCCACAGTGGATGGTGGCCCACCCACCTTTCCGAGGGCAGAGTCAAAACGCACATCACCAGATACACATCAGCGATACATATGTACAACAGAACGACCGACGCATTGTAGCGTGCGATATTGTTCTGTTGCCTAGTTTTTTGCTCGCTCGTGAATCCCACAAACCGAAATCCAAATTCCCCAAAGTTAAACAAACAAATGCTCGACACGCGAATGTGTAAGGCGAAAACAGAATGTTGTAAACACACGCCCTATTCCGTCGCCGTAGTGAGGATAGCTACCGCAGTCGTCTCGGCTCGTGTGTCAAAAAGCTGGCGGCATGCTAAAGTGCCAAATGACGACGGCGATTCGCAACGCCTTCGGTGTGTAAATATTTAATTAAACATGCTGAGAAAATTGAAGGAAATTGCGGGATGACGAGTCGAGCGGATTTGTTACGGTTGGTAATGAAACTTGTGACAATTGTGTGATGCAAGCAGTCCAAGCGTGTCTGTAGGGTGTTTCGGCGATTTCAAAGCCTACCGCGGGCAATCCCAAAACGATTTGCAGTTGAAATCGCGACAACTTCAACACTCGAACACTCTCCCCAGCTCAAGTTCTCTTTAATTTGTTTGCTCCTTCAAGGCATACTCCATGGAAGTAGGACTTAACACAATGCCTCCATTTGAATACTGAATAAACACTTGAGCTCATTTCCTATTTAGTGTCCTGAATTCTCATTTAAATTCGATTCAAAAATCGAGTGGTTTTCCGTGTTATTTTTCTGTCCCCCTGTTTCCATTTTTATCCGGTTTCGGGCGAAACGAGAAATCTTTCGCTTTAAATCAATTCCATTTCCGTTGGGCTCGACCTAAAGATAAGCTGTTTTTTTTATTTCCGCTTTAATCAACGAATTGCATGGAGGATCTTGAATGCTCGGGATAAGATACAAACAAATCACTTAAAGGAATGTTTTCAGATTGCCATAATTGCAATCAATTTGGAGATGAACGAAGGATGATATTTGTCTTTGGTTTCCAGCTCCCTTTATCCTTGGAATTTTTTTTTTGTGTATTTGTGGCTAACGAGTTTTGTAATCCATAGGGAGCATCCGAAATCGTTGGGTTGTGGATGTTAAATTAAAAGTAAAATCCGAATAAAAGTGAAATGGAATTTTCGTTTTGCAATTAACTTCAGACTCAAGGGATTAGGCGTAGGTTCTTTCATTCGAAATGCCACAATCTGGAAAAAGATGGAAGATACGAAATGGCATTTTATCGTGTCTGGAGGAGGAAAAGAAATCAAATGACTGAGTGCTGGGCTTCGTTCGTTTGAACTCTCTAAGGGTATTGAACTGATTAAAGGCGTCGGTGAATGATTTTTTTTAGGCGAAGATTCGGTGCTCTACAATATGTAGAGCACGAGACGGTTACGAGACGATCATATTCCAGAAACTTTTTGGAAACTCAGTATTTGCAGTAGCATATGTCCCACTCGGTGAACCAAGGGCCCTTTAGATTCTCCTTCTTCTGGGAAATATGGAATTAAGTCTGTTGAAATTTATTGCTGGGGCATCATTGCAGTGTTATTTTTGGATACATATTTACGAAGAAGACAGATAGTGTGGGTAAATCCATGATTCCTGCATTTTTTCGTACGCTTCATACGACGACATCATTCGTCAACTGAATCAAACACAAATGAGAAAATATTACGTGCACGCTCCGAAGGGCGAGTTGTCGCTGTGTCTTCCAGCTTTTAAGGTTAGTTTTAGTATTAAAAATAAGGGCTGCTGCTTATTCAGATCTAAATTATTCAAGCAGACTCATCCAACGCCAGAAAATATACGAGGGTGGTCCGACAAGTACTTAGCCTCACCGCCAGATGGCGCCAGTATTACAAGAGCAACTTACTATCGTGTAGTACATTCTAGTAGACGGCTACTGTCGTTTGTTTTGACCGCGTGTGGAAGCGGAAGTGTCCGCGGATTTTAGAAAAATGGAAAAAGAGCAATATCGGTCGGTGATTTGATTCTTGTTTTTGGAAGGGAAATCGCGCAGCGAAATCAAAGAGCGTTTGGATGCTGTGTACGGTGACTCTTCTCCTTCGATGGCGACCATCAAAAATTGGTTTAATGAGTTTCAACGTGGTCGCACGTCGGTTTTTGATGAGTCACGTCCAGGTGCCCCAAAACGGCTACCACGGAGGATAACGTGACAAAAATCCACGATCTCGTATTGGCAGACCGCCGATTGAAAGTGCGCGAGATAGCTGAGACAGTAGGCATTTCAAAAGATCGCGTGGGTCATATCCTGCCTGAAATTTTGGGCATGAGAAAGCTGTCGGCGCGATGGATGCCGCGTTTGTTTACTCCGGACAACAAGCGCAACCGTGAGACCATTTCAGAGCAGTGTTTGACGCTGTTTAAGCGCAATCCGAAGTAGTTTCTGCGTCGTTTCGTGGCAGTCGACGAAACATGGATCCACTGGTACACACCAGAGACCAAGGAACAGTCGAAACAGTGGACTTCACCGGGCGAACATGCTCCGAAGAAGGCGAAGACTGTCCCATCGGCCGGAAAGGTGATGGCCACCGTTTTCTGGGATTCACAAGGTGTGATCCACATCGACCATCTGGGGAAGGGCAAAACGGTCACAGGGCTGTACTATGCCAAATTATTGGGACGATTCGATGCCGAATTGGAGAAAAAACGGCCCCACTTGGCGAAGAAAAAAGTGCTTTTCCACCATGATAACGCATCGGCTCACACCTCCGCCCTCGCTACGGCCAAATTGGTCGAATTGGGCTACGAACTGCTGCCCCATCCACCGTATTCTCCAGATTTGGCCCCGTGCGACTTCTTTTTGTTTCCAAACTTGAAAAAGTCACTCGCCGGGCAGAAATTTCAGTCGAATGAGGAGGTTATCGCCGCCACGGAGGCCTACTTTGCAGACCTCGAGAAAATGTATTTTTCAGACGGGTTAAAGAAGTTGGAGCATCGCTGGGTCAAGTGTATCGAGCTAAAAGGAGACTATATTGAAAAATAAATCGCCATTTCTCCAAAATTTTTGTTTTTCTTTTGTAGGCTCAGTACTTATCGGACCACCCTCGTATACTTAATAATCTATCATTTTATACGCCTACTGCAATATACACTGCAGTATCAAGTACGTATTTTCCACTGGAGATTGATTTAGGTCCCGTAGACCACACTGTTGCCTTGAAACTTTCATTCGAATTTTGTGTGAATCCGCCGAGACATCGAGAGAGAAGATCGTCGGTTAGTTACATATTTGTATACTGGAGTGATTGGTTCGCAAATTTATTGAGAGAGTGGTGCTTCGTGTGTGTAACTTTTATCTACAGTAGCCTGAGCCTTCTGCCTCTTACACCAGGATCCTTCTCCGCCCGGACACTTGTCGATAGTTTGTGGTCCAAAGTAGTGCAAATGTCAATGCGCATTTTTTCAATAGAGTTTGAATTTCTCCTTATTGCTAAGCCATAGTACTTAGAAAAATCATCAATTAGTTTGCCAGTCGATTTTCTTTCCTCCAAGGCCTTTGGTTTCTGCACGTTATCGATACACTCTTTTTTTTTGTACCGTAACGTTCTTGAAAGTTGTACATCCAAGAGACGTTTGAATGTTTTTGAGTCACCATCGAAGCTTCATTACGTTTTGGAAATTGTGTGGTTGCGTATTATAGCGTAATATCGAAAACTCGATCTAACGCCAGCATGCAAGCGGCATTGTGAATCATTTTTATGTCCCTAAAGTATACTTTAAACGAAAAAAAAATATTCGAAAATGTCAAAATCCTAGAGCGGTGTGACCCCTTAATAACAAAAATTGCCCTATGTGGGACGGCATCAATTCGCACGAGGTTCACCAGGTGACAATGCATACTCAAAAGGTTACTGTTTGGTATGGATTTTCGCTGAGCGGCGCCATTGGTCCGTACTTTTTTAAAAAAGACGTTGATGAGGTGGTCACCGTCAATGACGAGCGCTACAGAACGATGATCACCAATTTCTTAGGGCCTAACTTGAATCATATGGACCTAGTCGACATGTGATTTCAGCTGAACGGTGCTACGTACACACGCTATGATTGACGTTCTGCATGCACGATATGAGGGTAAAGTTATCTCTCGCAGAGGTGTCGTGAATTTGTCATCAAGTTCATGTTATTTGATCGCGCCAGACCTTATTTATGCCAATAAACCAGAACTGACCGATGCCCTTAAGGTGATCATAACACAGATCATCGCTCAAATTCAGCTGGATCTATGGGGAAGAGTCATTGAAAGTTGGACAATTCGGATCTGTGTTACTGTAAGAACCCGAGGCGGGAATTTGAACGATGTCATATCATATCCTATACATGGGTCTTTACCTCACACACAGCTTGTTTTATTTAATTTTAACATCTACCCGCTCTTATCGAAAAATCCTTTAGACTGTGCTTGTCTTAGGGGTTCTGCTAATGTTTAATTTGGGATACCCCTGATTAATTGAGTCATTTCTAATGAATATTGAAGGTGAAACGCCTTGAATAATTTCATTTTCTCCCGGGTTAGTTTAACCTCTCTAATCATGAGCTCCCTCTCTCCTGGCGAAATGCGTATTTTCTTAGTAACTCAGTTAGCCTTTTTCGTTTGGAAACGCAGCCTCATGCCAATTTAACCGCGAATAAAGCCAAATAACTTTTGAGATTCTAAGAAATGTCTCTCCTTTCATGCGGTTTGATTCCCGATTGGATTTACCGAATCTAATATGAGTTATCAGCAACGAAAACACCAACTACCCCTTATGCAGACTATTCCAATTCAATGAAATCTCCATTAACCCCAAGGTAGCAACCGGTTAATAACATTTTACTACAAAAATTTCAAAAGAAACCCATGCAAATGCTCCATTAAACAATTCATGCAACGCGCTCATTCATCACTACGAGCGTTATCTTAAAACACATCTATCGGCGCTCTGACAACAGCTCCCGGAGCAGTGTGCGACGAAAACTTAAAATCATAATTTCCCGAGAAGAAAATGTTTTAAAATCCCATTACCACAACCAGAGAGGGCAAAAAAATGTTTTTTTTTTTTTTCTGTAAATTTCCTTCAACTCGTATCCCTGTGCAGATGAAGCCCATACCAGGCACCCGACAGGGATGCTTACTTTGTAAATTTGTTGAAACGAAATTTAATTTTCATTTGCTATTCCCGTAAATCAACAACTTTTTGGCAAATTAAAGGATTTACAACTCGTTTTAAAATGTTCACTACGGCCATGGACTAACCTGGAAGCTTGCCGTCCATGCTTGCTCGGATGGTATCGTACGTAGTCCATACGCATGTTTTTCGAAATATGATAGGGGAGATGAGAGCATTGCAGGAGCATAAATAAGATGGATATATGTATGTTATGCTTATCCATCGCAGTAAATAGCTCCATAGATGTGCATGACCCGGTTTCAGTTTTATGGCAAGAAACCAGAACCCGGAGCTAGCTACGAGCACTATACTCCTCGTTTGGTTGGTAAAAAAAAGGAAACAAAAATATCTAACGCACTCGTAATATTTCTTCATTTCCTCAACGTCTTAACCATGCCAAACATCACGCGTCACTTGTTTTTTCCTTCCGTCCTGAGAGTCCATGTGGAGGAGCAGCGAGGTTACATGTAAGGAAAGTCGTATTATGATAAACATCTGTCAGAAGTAGAAGAAGGAAGGGATAATGGCGAAAGATCTGCGAGAACGAGCCTACATCATCCGCTCTTGCACGCAGTCTTCAACAATACGAGCACCGAGTACGAGTACGTTCGTTAAATAAATAGATACTCGTCCCGTATGTACATTTCATCTTATGATTAAAATATATTGCCAGACTCGAGTAGGAAAGGATGTGATACTCATGTGACTGCGGGACGAGCTGAATGGGTGAGTGACAGGAGCAGAGTTGGTCCTTGCCTGTTCTATCCATGCGCTGCCAGGACAAGATGAAACATAATTGAAAGATATATCGCATATCTAATGGTAATTTATCTAAAAAAGGACATGAGTACCAAGCAAGAGAACAAGTACTAAGCCAGTTGGCTCGCTCGTCCTTTCTCATCTTGTAAAAAAATATAAAACAAATTATTGTTTCACTTCTTTACTAAAGTACGTTTTGTATTGCTTAGATAGATTAAAATTTATCATTTGAAATTGAAATTTAGTTAAGGCGAAAAGACTTGTTGAGAATGGTTGCCTGAACGAGTATACAATAGTGAACGAAGGGTTAACAAATTCAAGTCCTAGTTTGGGTATAACTACCCCACAAGCTTCGTGGAGGATTAATCATCTTTGTTGTTTCCATTGTTATTCGGGCTTCGTCGTCTTTTGTCGCTGCTTTTGTCGGATGTTTACTTTTCCCAACTCGGGTTTCATTTTCTTCCATTGTAATTGAAGTTGACAGCTGGAGATTTGGCCAAGATTTATGTAGTTCTTTAAGAAAGCGAACTATGCCGAGGTAAGTTATAATCAAGGATCTGCGAGTAAGTGACATTTAAATGAACTTGTATTCTCTACCCTTCAGACCGAACTGCTGTTTCTTGGTATTACTAATGATCGTCATGGTTCTAATAGGCATCAAAGATGAACTTTTCCAGGAATACATGTAACCAGTGGTTTTTCTTTGAAATATCTTAAATATTCTCATGTGTTTGATGCACACATTTGATAATAACAACCTTATAACAGGAGCACACTTCCTGCTTTTCATGATTCCACTAAGTAGCGTGAAGTGGAAAAGAAAACATGAGATCGAACAGATACGGCACACGAAGGATGTAAAGGCTGTAGCTTTAGATTTGTTTTAGATTTACGTAAGTCAATTTCAGAACTGATTCGTCTTATTTAGGCCACAGATTATGGTAAATTATGGTAAGCTATCATAATTGGTAACTGGTAATTGTGAGTTTCCGGAATTGTTTTTATCAAGCTTAGAACAACGTAAACCTTTTCCTGGAAATTGAAATTGCTGTCGGAATACTTTTACTGTACGAAGCAGTTAACGTATTTTCGAGTCTACTTGTTCGTATATACATACGTTGATGATACAGAGGAATCTTTTTTCAAGGAATTAAGTCATCTCCATCTTTTGGAATCAAGTTTCTAAGTAAACAAAAGTTAGAATGCATGCATTAATCTGTATAATTACGAACCTAGACGGAATGAACACATGAATGCCGACAAGCTAGAAATTTTACGGGAAAGAGTGATTGTTTAACCAGCTGTGTGGCACCATACTGCCGACAGACAAGGCAGACTATAGCCAAAAAAATCAGCCAACAACCTTAGGTTTGATTAATTTTCAAAATGATTTTTATAAAGTGTGGTCCAAAGACACCGCCTAGTGGACTACCTCTACCACGTTGTTGTTAATCGATGTTTTATATTTTTTATTATTGGATTCATTTTATATGCAGCACCTAATGAGCGAAACTGCGTGTGCCATTGGTTTATACTCCTGTGTAAACAGTACTTATAAGGATGTAGGAAACGACTTTTTTTACAAACTGTGATACAATGTGGTGATGAGTGGACACACCTGGGTTTCTAGTTATTCTCGCAGCGAAGACTTTGATGTCTTTCTTGACCTAATCGGGGTACTACGTAGGCATCTGTCTACGAACTCTCACATCGGCGGACTTCTGAGTGGATAGTACTTTAATTATTATTGATCGGCAGACTCCTTTGTAAGATAGTTGGGGGCAGTAAACGAGAGATTGGTAAGGAGTACCACATCCCACCCTATTGTCGTTTTTTTTTTTGTTTTTTCTTTTTTATAAGTCGTGCATGTTCAAGAATGTATGCTCTTATAGTGTTTGTCAGACAACCTGGACGGGGTTTGTGTCGAATATATTTCTTCACTACTCTCCGGGGGTGGTTGTCCTAGATAGAATTTGAGAGATTCAACTGAATTTGCATTGGTTGTAGTTGACAGTGACTCGTTTATTTCCATGTCATTAAGGTGTTATATTGGAAATGCACACACAGAGTATGAATTTTGAAGTGATCTTATGTTGCGAGTGTTATGCCTTCGTCAGCACTTTTTGATCATCTCTCATTCACACCTGATGTTGGTGCACAGTTAATCCCTTTAGGAATTGTTCTTGACTATGGACGGACTTGAACTGTAGACCTTCAGCTCAACAGTCGGTGATGATGACCATTGCAGCACGACCGACCACCCCTTTGGGTTGGGACACACAAGATCCTGACTCTCCAGGTCAGGGGTCGCGCTTTGGCAAAGACTTTATTGTGTTCAGAGATATTGAAGAATGCAGAGAAAACAAATAACATTTATTTGGATACGGGTTTGTAATACGAAGCAGACCTAGGCAAATAGATATGAGCTTCCGGCATGTGAGTGAACACCATATTACAGGAGGGCGCAAAATGAATCATCCATTCTTGTTTTTGAATTACTTCTTTACTAAATAAAACAAAAAGATTTTAAGTGTGACGGATATCTTTAATCTCTACAATTTTTTCTGTTAAGTGGAAAATATGATATCCATCAACGAGCTACCGTCAGTGTTTATCGCATTTTTCTTGACTTTCGCAAGGCTTCCGATGATAACTGTTCGCATTCCTGTCGAATATTCTCCTTAAGGGCTGCGATTGTCTGAGGCTTGTTGGAATAAGCCCGCGACTTAAAGTAGCCCCAAAGAAAGAAATCTGGGGTCGTTAAATTGGGCGGTCTTGCTAGCCATGCCAAAGCACCAAAACGGGAGATTACGCGACCAGGAAACGCTTCCTTCACAATATCAATTGTGGCTCGTGCTGTGTGTGCGGTTGCACTGTCTTGTTGAGACCACATGTCCATCTAATTCCAGTGGTAAGAAGTCGCTTATCATGCCCTGTAGCGTTCATCAGTAACAGTGACCGTATTGCTGATGGCGTCCTCAAAAAAATATGACCCAATCTCTCCTCCTGCGTGAACGCCGCACCACACAGTGGCTTTGAGTGGATATAATGGCTCTTCGTGCGTCACACGCGGATTTTCAGTGCGCCAGAAATGAAGATTTTGCTTATTGACGTAACCGCTTAAGTGTAAATACGCCTCGTCGCTCAAGACGATTTTCGACACAAAATCGTCCTCTTCGTTGTTGAAATTAGGGATGGCTTGACAGTAATTCACACGCGACCGACGGTCAGCAGGCATTAACTGATTCACTGTCTACACCTTGTATGGGAACACGTGTAGGTCTTTCACTAAAATTCGTTGTAGGATGTTTATTCGTTCTCAGCGACATCGGCAACCACAACCGCGATATTCTCGGCCGAGCGACCAGTCCGGTGGCGGCCACGCCCTCCATGGTTTCCTGTGGTTATAGTCAGTTCGAGTCGAGTAGCTAAGCGCGACACGATTAGGAAATCGACGTTAGTCAAAAAAATCGACACAATTATTCCATGCTCTTGCAGAGTATAGCGCTCCATTGCCTGTCTGTTTGTTTACTGCAGCTGTGTCGTTCGCAAAGGTCAAATATGATTGACGTTCGACGCCATTTGCAAAAACTATAACATCTTCCGAAAGGGTGATTAATTTTGTGTCACCTTATATTATCCGTATCAAAACTAATTTTGGGAACGAAGTTGATATTGTTCTTTCCCGACTTTACAGAAGAGAGCGAGCCATGGATGCACCAAAACTTCAAAAGAAGAGACCCCTAAAACCTTTTCGGATGATGTCAAGCTCATTTAAGACCAATGTAATTTGTAAAAACCATCGAAGAGCAATGAAGATGTTGTCCAAACGCCGTCAAAGAGTCCGAGCCTGACGCGCTCGATATCACGTCACCGCCTACATGGAAGTCATGGTTCGATGATGAGTTCAAACAGTTCGAAGATAAACAAAATGGGATCAACTCACTGGGAGTAAAGCTACAATTCCAGATTTTCTACCTTGAATTTTGCAAACTTTTACGAGGATCTCAGGAAAAACAGTAGTTAATATTCTACGACCGGTCGCTATGAGCTTTGGATTATGTACTCAATAACACAGCCAAGTTTCAGATTCATAGGTACTCGGCAAGTTTGGTTTGATATATGCATACTGACGATCAGTTGGAGAGACAGGAAAGCCTTTGCATAAGTCTTCCCTATCCCAGCTTTGGTAAGGTAAACGACTAGAAAAGGCTTCTAGAAAGAAAAAAGTAAGAGCACGAGAAGCCTCTGATGGTGGATATGCTATTGAGGGAGTGACGTTCGAAATGTTTACCAGAATGTAAAACGAATATGCCAAGGCTGTAAAACCAGAATGAAGGCTTGTATGGATTAACATAAACAACTTGTCACAGTTGTGACAAAATAAAGATGTGGAGTCAGGTCTGTTTGAGAAAAGTTCATTTCTATATACAGAATGGGGGCAACGACAGTCGAAATGTCGCTGAAAAGCATAACGATCCATTCAAATTTAAAGAAGATGAGCTTAAGATATCCAACATCAAGTCTAATAAAGCTGTTGGTTAACTGCCTGCTGACCTATTCAAAGTAACTGAAGATAAGTTGATCAAGCCCATGAACAACTTTATTTAAGATATAGGCGGAGAAATAAGTGAAGTCTCAACACCGGTTGTCCACTTTATAAGAAAGGGGACCCCGATCCTCTTCCTCTGGATCAATCTTGAGTGAATCTTTCAAACATAATGGCTGGAATCTCGATGATAATACCGAAAATTTGATGCTGCGGCAAGTCGTTCGGGTCAAATTGTGCTTTATTTCGAAGTTTTATGACCAAGAGCCGGGCGTAAAATCTGGCTTTGTGTCTGAAAGGGTGAAATTGGTGCGAAATTAGGTTACTATGGCCTGAACTGCCTGCTCAGCAAGTCGATTACGATGGTTATTAAATCGTCGGAGTACACGAAAAACATTTTTGAGAGAGCACCAATTTGGATTATAAAATTTGATATTTTTGTAAATTTTGTAATCGGATCGTAGTTCACTCTGCGATAATATGGCAGTGCTAACTGAGTACGCTCGACTTCAATACATATCAAGACTGATGCGAAGGGAGTCGAAAATAGAATACTGAAAAACCAAACAGCCAAAAAATCACTCTTTATATGCTGCCATCAAATAAAGACACTCAAAATAGACGTCATGGCTTGAACGCCACCTTTGGCAGCTTTAACTTTGTAGCTGTCAGGAAATTCGTTAACCTTAAAGTCGAGCCGCGGAATAACCGCTGTCAACCGCTGCATCTTTGGTGTCAAGGAGCAGCTGATAGGTAAAATCTTCTCTTGAAAATCAGGGCAACTTCTCAGAAACACTAACTCACTCCGGTTCTCTTCTATTACCCAAAGGTTGGACATAATAAAAGACAGATTGAAACGCTCTTTGGTAATAGGAGAGAAAAAATAGACTGCCTAAAATCATTGGCTGAATTTTTGATGCAACCAAGGAATATACGGACAGTCAGTGATATCGGCTTAGTTAGAAGATGACTGGCTCATGTGGAGCTCTACACTATTGCTTCGACCCGAAGAATCCTCGCTTCTGAACCCCAAGGACGACATCGCAGAAGACAATCCCATGGGCATTTAACCAAATGGCCATGCAGCATTAAAAGCAACTGAGTAAACATTTTGCCGGCTAGCGAGGCTTGTTGGTTGAGGCTCAAGTTCACCCGAATTTTGATGCCCTTTATGTAGGTTAGTAACTGAACCGGACCAACTCGGCTTGTGGTATTAAGCTAGAGGTTCTAATTTATCGATTAATTTCAATACAACTGTGCGAGAAGTAGCACAAACTTACGAAAGGTTCTGGCCATTTTTTCACTTCACTCTGCTTGTAGTGAATTTTCACTATTTTAATGCTTTTTTTCATTAAAAGTTACGGCAACAATGATTGAGTATTGACAGCTCAACAATAGCGTCCAAGCTACTCATTGTTTGAACTCAAAAGCCAGTTGAAACAAACAGACAATTTGTTTAAGCTATTTGAAACAATAACAGAATATGAGTTATGAACGAATGTTGATCTAAAATCAGTGACGCTCATGGCTATGTCAAGTATGTTTGAGTCTCTTACTAAGGCGCAAAAATGTGTGAGCAAGACCCGTCATAAACAGATTGGAACCAAGCTTCAGTTCGGGAGCCATGGACCTTTTTTCTTGATTAAATACCAAAGCGTCATTGCCATATTTGAAGTTAAGTAAAAAACCACAAGCCATCATTTAGCGGTCGTTAAATCCACATAAAATCCTGTTTTGATAAATATTTCTCCGAGATTTACTGACCACATTGCTACAATCAATGAAGAGCACCCATATTTATTGATTTTCTCCCTCCTCAACTGGAAACGAAAAACATCGATTGTACCCGTAAGTGCGGTTTCAACAACAAGACATAATATGCCATAACAATTCATTAAAGGAAACATTCAAAGAGCACATAATTTCGCGTAATGGACCTATGAAATGGGCTCCAAGATCGTGTGATTATTCACTGTAAGCGAAATAGCTACTCCTGCACGGGGAGAACATAAATAACGAAAGACTTGGAATTCAGCATTCGCTGTGTTATTGCCGACAGCTGCTATTCGAATCCATCTATGTGTACGCGTGTGTAGGTACGTTTGTCCCTTCGAATATTTATGAATCTGTTTTTCGTCTTCCATATCTCACGAATAAATAATGATATGGACCACGGACAAATTTCAGTTGACGCACAATTACATAATTACTGTAAGATAATGTTTGCAAAAATTTTAAATTGGTGGATTGCTTTTTATAATGTAAAAATTTGTGTCCTAAACCGAAAGTCACAGCGGGAAGTCTTTTCCTATGAACCATAACATGTGTTATCTGCATTGATGGTGATCCTTCCGCATTAAATATATTTTTTTTGGTCCCTATATCCTTGACTAAAAGGTTATAGGATATTTTCAGACAGGCATTTACTCAAAAACGAGACTTAAATGCACTCTTTGTTGTCAGATGGGAATTTATCGTAAATTACCACCTCAAGTGCGTGTTGGCATACAAGAGATAGTATGCCTGACCCGAATCAGGAAGATAGAAATCTTTTGTCTGCTTCTAACCTAGGTAAAGCAAATCTCCTGGCTCAGATCCCTCAGTGTACGAGTAACTTTCATCCTCGTCCTTCACATGCGTGTATGTACATACGATATGTGTATATTTTATGACATCATGTCAAACTACCCATTAGGCTAACGCAATTTACTAGGCCAACATGATATATTCCCATTCCAATTGCTAAATTTTTTGCATAAATCGACTCATGTGAAAATAAAAACGAAAAAGGGATAATAGTGCCTAGGCTGGGTCGAAAAAGGATTCACATTCTTCATCGATTGTTCCTTAAAATTCAGACTCTACAAATTCCAAACGATGCCCACTCAACTCACCATTTGCCCTGTCAACTCCCGAGTGTCTACTGTCCCCGAGCTTGCTTGTGATTTTTTTTTCATTGAATACTAATGTGACCTAGAAATGTCCAAACAAAGGAAACAAAACAAAAAATAAGGACAAGAAAAATACAAGGATGTCGGGAAAATTAATTACACCACCAAGAAGATATATTTATTTATACATAATATATGTATATATATGTATTATAGCATCTAAGGATAGTTGACATTATTCATCACTGGTCGTGGGAAAGAGCGAAAGAATGTCCTTTCTATAGTGAAAGTTCCCAGCGAGGCCAAAGAGTTTATTACAACATGTGTCCTGTGGCTGTTTTGTTTGTAGACTTGAAGTTATGAGATTGATTAGGGGCATTCGTAGCATGTCCTATGTTTTTCTTTTTTTTTCGATTGTTCTTGTTAATTTTTTTGGGAAAGTTTTAGGAACTGTCGCAGGATAATATCTGGTCATTTGGGAATGGTTAGGCTTGAATTGATCCAGCCGAAGGTGGAGGGATATTAGTAAGAGAAATGTGTTCGTCACTTCGGGCTGTTATGGCCATTGTGTTGTCTCGTGGCAATAAAGGAGTCGGGCTAATAGAGTTGGGTGAACATTAAGATTAATTAACTCGGGAAACTGTTGCTATTTGAGGATAATATGCTGAAAGGCCTGAAACTGAACGAGGAAACTATTCGTGCTATGTGGAAAGACCGCATGGACCTTATATGGGACGTATATCGTAGGAGAAATTAATTTTCTGAACCATGTTTTAGTACAAACAGGCTAGTTAGGGCTTGTCCAGTCATTACATTTTTTTCAGACCCTCATCAGAGACTAAAGGTCAAGGGATCTTCGAATAAAATATGTATTTAGGAATTTTAAATGTAGAGTTTTTCATCAAGTGCGCGGTAATTTCTTAAGTCAATCAGGATAATAAAGATTTTGGGCTAAAACGAATTAAGTAAAATGAGTATCTAGGGATGATGCAGGTATACAGTTCAAATTTATTCATAAAACCACCGTGAACATACTTGCAACGATCGATTGATGAAGAAATTTTCCACAACGCTCCGACACATGTCGGCCGGCGATTTCGCGTTCGTTACCACTCTTGAGCACCTGTAACGTTGTTGGTTTGTTGCTTAGAAAGTACATCTTGCATTATAAACTATTTTGGAAAAAAATCTTACTTTGGTATATTGCCTGGACCTTGCCAACGATGTATAACGATGCATTATCTAAAGCATGTAATTCCCTCTGGCGATTTTCCGAAGCTGCTTGCTCGTGAGCTACGTTCCCGTCTCCTGGAGAAAGATTCATGTAGTCTTTATTCTAAGAGTTAGAAAAAGAGGCCACAAATCAACCAATAATTTCAACCAATAGTTTCCACTAAAACGGGAAACTAAAAAACGGTAGAACGTATGCTCGACCTGCACATTCGCGAGCTTTTAAAAACCCACTTTCAAACTCTCAATATGCCTACTATGTTGTTGCACGAGGTCGGGCGAACTTTTGAGAGTTCCATTCACCCTAAACATTATAGCCTAGCGACTCATGCGATCGCAATTAGGCAAAAGCCTCTTTACACAATCCGTCAAAAGAGGTACTCCCTAATGATATTTCACCTCTTTTATGGCTGTTAGTCGTCAACGGCATCCAAGTTGAGCTCGACAGCAAGGCAATAAAAGTGGTAGCGTATGTGGACGACGTGGTAATTTTAGTATCAGGGACACTCCGTTCTGTGATTAGTGAAATCAGAGTTTACACTTGGCCTACAGGCTGTAGCCTAAGCATAAGCCCAAAGAAAACTGTGCTTTTATTATTTACCACCAAGACCAAAATAGCGTCATTTAAACTTCCACGGCTTAAGAACTCGACCCTATCTCTTTCCTCCAAGCTAAGTATCTAGGCGTTCTGCGAGATCTAAAGCTGAACTGAAAGTCCAATATAGGAAACCGGGTAAAGAAAATTAGTGTAACTTTCTACGACTGGAACAAAACTTTCGGTAGAAGGTGGGGACTCAGACCTAAGCTGACCCCGTGGATGCCCACAGCCGTTGTCCGTTTTATCCTTACCTATCGCTCCTTAGTTTGGTGGCCAGGCCTAAGCAAAGCTTATAATATCGACAAACTTAATAAGTTCCAAAATCAGCAGGAATCGGAACCACAAGAGCCATGAGAACATGCTCCTTCGAAGCACTTAATACTACTGCAACTCCTCCTCTTGAGCCTTCATAAAAACAAGGCAATCTGACTTAAGGAAGCGGGCTTCTTGTCAACCAGACTATATGGGCGTGACAGAGCTCTGTCATTGCTGCCAAAGAAGTTGACCTCACATACTACGGACTACATCACAGCTTCCCTCGACCTCAATATTGTGGTGCACTTTCACTTTTCTTCCAGAGAAGAATGGAAAGCGTGCAACCCAGTCGCAAGATTTCAACTTCTGATTTTCACTGATGGCTTTAAGCTGGAGCACGGTGTGGGTTCGGGAATATTCTCGACACTTCTCTTGCAAACTCATTCCGTCAATTCCGTCTCTCCGAAAACTCGAGCACCTTTCAAGTGCTAGCGATCCGGGAAGCGTGCAACTTACTCAGCGCAGCCCGCTCCGATTTCCATAGTTATTTGTAGGGACAACTAAGCCGCTATTAGAGCTCTTTCATCTGCTACCGATCTCATTAAACTGATGGAGCTAACTTCTAGACTGTCACGCGCCTTTGGACTCTAGGACACAGCAACGTAGGAGGGAATAAGAGGGCCGATGAGTTAGCCAAGCTCGAGGCCATCTCAAACTTCCCTACTGAAACTGTGAACCTGTCGCTGAACATTCTCAAAAGCGACAACATGTTTAATTTTTTTTTTACATAACCAATCGTTGGTGGGCTCATTTAACTAGGTACAGGGTATCAAGATAAATCTGGCCCTCCTACTCAAAAAATCAAACAAACGACCTCCTCAATAGACACCGCTACAACACAGCTAGAATCGTGGCGGTTAGAAGGGCCACTGGCCTATAGAACTCCCGCTTCCAGAATAGACATCCGGTCTAATATGTACTGCCGTAGATGTAACAACACAGGAAACCCTGCACGGGTTTCGCTGCAGAGGCCCAGCACTGGCAAGTCGCAGGTTCCGCGCCTTTGGCAAAAACTTCTTCGATGATCTCTCAGAGATTATCAACATAACCAGTGTCCTGAGCTCCATAGGCTGGACATCCCTTTTCACATCTCTTAGGTTTCATGAGTTTTGTGGCATCAAAACGGCGCCTAAGCAGTAATTGTACCCTGCAGCGCATAGTTAGGTAGTCACCTTAACCTACCAACCTACCTTAACAATATTCATATATCCTCCATGGAAGTTTCTTCAGGATTTGGTTCTGACTTTTCATATACCATACCGGGCAAAAACTCGGCCATAACTTGCAGAATATTCGCTTCCTTACTGTCAAAAGCGTGCGGATTGTGGATATAAATGTAGGATTAAATTTTCTCAAGGAAAGGGAGAAAAAGAAACAAAGCGCACTGTGGGTAAAAAGTAAATGTATTTTTGTTTGGGGAAAATGAGTCGAATTGATAATTTTAACACAACTTTATTTAACAAAATCAATTCCTCCGTTCTTCTCCGTATCTATTTTTCGACTACTCTCTGTAGCTTGACTACCTTCACCTGTCCCCTTTTCTTACTTAGCCCATTTTTTCTCCTGACTATCTCTTTATTTAGCCTAACTCTCTTTATAGCGATACACTTGTCTTGTTGTTATTGTTTTCGTTCTACCTACATAAATATGAAAAAGTAAATCCAACAACAATAAATCACACGATCTTGGCAGCCAGTTAACATTTAAAACTAAACTAAAATGCTTAATCATTTTTTAGGGACATTTTCTTGCAAAAATCCCGCAATGGGTCGTTTAGTGTGAGTCCTCATTCTGTTGGGGCCACATGTCCTCTATATCCATACCTTTGATTTGAGATTTAAAAAAATTGGTTAAAATCGGTTAAAAATCTTTCTCAGCACCTTCAGCGACGGCAGCTATATTTTCTGCAGAGCATGCATTTGGATGATAGACTTCTTCGAATTTTTCTTCTTCCTAATTTTAGTTCTAGTTTTAAAATCATTTTTATTTATTATTTTAGAACAAACTTACCATAGAAAAAAATACTTGAAAGTAATTTTTATAACAACTTACATAAAATACCTTACTGGCCCTTTACGGACACTCTAGAACCCACAGAACAACTTAAGACTATGCCTTTCTGCCTTACGATTAACTGATAATAATTAAAATAAATGAACAGCTAAGGCTAAGAAAAATTATATTTTAAAAAACGAACCTACCCTAGTTTATATAAGCTTACCATTGGCATGTGGTCATCTTTGCCTTAAAGAGGCTGGCGTATTAAAATTAACCACTGACGATACATTGATCCAAATAAAGGAATGCCTTTGGGGGGCAAAGCCGCTAAGGCGCTCTTTCTCGTAGTACATATAGCTAGGGAATAAAGCCCCGAAGATCAGGTTATTGACCGAACTCATTGCTCCTGCAACCTGACTTCGGATCAGTTTTATTGCAAAAATGTTCACCAGTACAATCCTGGTCCTATATATTATATACCTCGTTTGAGTAACATTTCGTGTACTCAGATTCGGGTGTTCTATGGAACCTGAGACAAGTCTTGAGACATTGTCTCATAAACACCCGAATCTTTTCCATAAAGCTGGCTCTCACATTGAACCAGACGGGGCATCCATAGGCAACCAAGGACATGATTGAGGCCATGTAGCAGATTACCTTCATTCTGAAATCAAGTTGATTGCTATGAAGCAGCTATTTTGTCAGAGCGAAAGCGCCCCGGGCCCTCACCAGAGCAGCACTTACATATGTATGTATATGTTTTTCAAAACATAGACACTTGTCTAGCAAGATCTCAAGGTTCTGGTTTCACATTTTGTTTCGCCATTGAACGATCAAAAACTGAGAACCTGCGCGAGTGGCCCTAGACAGGCTAACTTCTGGAAGTTAATATTCAATTTCCGGTCATCGCAATACTCCTGATTTTTTTCGAAGTCACGCTGCACAAGATTAACAATGACGTCTATCGTTGGACCTGATCTGTACGCGATTATGTCGTTTGCGTACGCTATAGTGAAGAGTAAATAGCAGATCGGTTAGGTAAATGCTGAAAAGGATCGGCGAGTTTACCGTGCCATGTTGCAGTCCATTTTTGATTTCAAATGTTTGGGCAGAAGTCACGTTGGCAATTTTCACAACGAACTTTCTACCGGTTGATGTGCCAATAATCATATATAGCAGCGGTTTACTTATGCCCAGGCGACTAAGCTTGTAATAAAGCCCTTCTAACCACACGATGTCGAAAGCTTTTTCCATGTCAATTCGACAGGCACCCGTGCATCGGTTCTTGCATTTATTCCATTGGATATCCTATACGAGTTTTGACGCATGCATAGTATTACGCCCCACTGTGGAACCGAATTGGTTATCCGGAATGATTGTATTGCCCTCAACCCATTTAGACAGGGCTCTATGGACCATCTTTTTAAAGTCTTTCCTAATACCTTGCTAACAATAAAAAATTGGAAGGAAGCATATCGACTGGAGATTTGCTGCGTTAGAGTTGTCTTTACCCCTTTTGGGAGTGGTTGCACTCTACAGTCACAGGCGGAATGTGCCTAAGCACAACATTGAATATACCGTCGATTCCCGCCGATTTTTTCTTCTTCAAGGACTCGAAGGTCATCCGAAGATCTTCCATCGACATGAACAGAGTGATCGCCCCTCCATTGGTGACGGCATTATTTGCCATGAAATCGTCATTAAACCTGGTAAAACCGATCGATATCATTTCGAAGGTAGAAGTAATGGGGCAGGGCTTTATTTTCCAGATCGTGGTTAGGCCGAATGCTATCTTCTTACACCTTCTGGAAGACAGCTCCCATTGTCGCCACCTTCTCCTAGGGATCCTCGATCATGAAGAAATTGTCATTCAAGACGGCGCTCTCCGGATCAACGCTGACTATTCTTAGCAAGCGTTCATTGTCTGACGTTCTCAATTGGACGGTAGGAAGGAGGCACTCGAAGTGAGCGATCTCGTTAGATTACTGACAAAGCGGGTCCAATATGTCCTACTATGATCGTAGGGCCGCGTTTGGACATACTAGTACTCTGCCATATCCGCGAATTCGTCTGGTACTGTGATCACAGCCATAAGTCCATATTGGTCACTGTCGCATACGAAGGAACCTAGGCAGTTAGCAGACTATTCGTTCGTTTCAACCAGTCAGCGTCTATGGTACGGTCGGATGAACAATTACGTCGCCAATAATCTGCCCTCAATACGTGGGACATACGAAACAGAGATGTCAAATCCGGACTACGAATTGGACAACCCTCTACAATCTTCAAAATTCCCTAAAATATATCATTTTGTTTGGCATGTACCCCCATCTTGTTGGAAGCATCAAAATGTTGGCCATAGACAGTCTTCCTATAAGGCACAATAACGAACTCCATTGAGTTCACATTGCGATCATTTTCATCGATAAAAAATGAACTATCCTGGAGCGCCTGTGGATTCGCTACTGTCCAATAATAAATCAAATTAAGGATTTCCTTCAAACTTTTGGAATGCCCAATTGTAGAAGTGTCGACGCAACAAATGATCGACAGTCAATTTGATCTTGTAAAGACCTTTGTGTACTTTGACAGGCAATTTGATATTGACATTCCATTAAAATAGTTTAAGGATACGTTTGAAAGATTACGTGAACTATGGGTCTTTATCAACGTTATCCTCTCCTTTTAAATCCCAATTAAATATTAGACACAAGCGCCTCTCCACTAATCCTTTAGCATAAACTCCTGGAGCACTATTGACTGGACGTGAAGTATAAAATTGCCACTCTTGGCTAGAATGGCTCCAGTGGGACGATAGAACCCTATTTTCGACACGAAAAAAGTCGCGCTAAATTTAAAAAAATCCTACTAAATTTTTGAACATACTTTATAGACTACGAGGAGACCAAGGCCAAAGAAAACGGCTTGAAGCAATTTCATTGAGTTGTCCTGACCCATTTTGTTAAAATTCAGAAACGATTATCGAAGGGAACACGAGATCCACAGCATTTTGTTTGATTTGCCCATTAATTTGAACAATTACGTCGTTTCCAAAAGCAATTTAACTTCCTGAATTGCTCTTGAAAGCTTTGAGGGATATCAAAAGGGAAAAGTTATTTATTTCCCATTCACTGAAGGTGAACGATTTATTTCTGCTCTATCCTACCTTACGCCAGGGTTTAAAAGAGCACTTTCTACAGATGTCAAACGATTAAGAGCCCAAACGCTTCGATTTAAATTCTGAAATTGCCCTCATTTGAATGAACTCTCTCTCAACCCTCACCTATTCTATCCCATTCCTGTTCATTCAACCGACCTGTTTTCATTTTATGCTTGCTTATTAACCTCATGAAATTCAAATTTCCTTTCAAGTTCCTGCTGAGGAGTTAAAGCATCGAATATTATCCCACCGACACATGTAATGCCTTATTGAACTTGAACATCCTTCTGATTAGGACATTTTGCCGCATTTAATTTCATTTATCTTCAACAACACAAGGAAATAAAGAACAAAGAAAAAAAGGACTACAAGAAGGATGTCATAATGAATTTCGAAGTACCAGTGTGGTTATTCGTTATCGTTTCCTTTTTTGTATACTAGCTCCTGGCGAAATAAGCCTATTTTCGTCCTTTTTCCTGTTTCCATTTTTTTTTCAAATTTCTATCGCCGGACAATCTACGAATTTACATTATTTTTTTATCGTTTAAATCGAGAGCCTTGCCTAGCCATCTAGTATTAATGTTTTTAAACTTATTCACTAAAAGGACGACAACGACTGTACAGATACCGTCATGAAGCTAGCTAGTCGGTGTGATACTTCAGATAAAAGCTTACGATGCTTAGTCATGGCACCCCTTCTGCTCGGTAGTTATTTTGAGTAGAAATTTGTAATTCGACCCATGACCTATACCAATATACCTAATTGTCTCATTCAGTAAACCCCCCTACAGCGTCGAGAGTAGAATTCCCTTAATTGGTTTTTATTTGGAAGGAAAAGCATGCAAATTCTAGGTGCCTATACCATCCCTGGAATAAGGATAGATAACTACTTATGTTATTATCCAGAGACTCTCTGAGGTCGGGGTTACCTGGAACCATGAAGCATTTCGTGCTTAAGAGAGGTAGGACAGAGTTTTTATCGTGCGGCTTAGGATTTGAGTTATTGGTAATGAGGCGCATAATCCAGTTTGTTACAGCCAAGCCAGGTTAAATATCAATTACAAACTCTGAGCTTTAAAAGAAGAAGGGAAACCCATCTCGAAAGTCGAAGAGCACAAATTAGCAACGCTATCAGGACACATGGTGCTTGCGACAGCATTATATCCGTCAGCGCATTTCGAGTACTCCCGAACGTTCCTACGTGTAAGCAATCTTGAATGATTTTGCCTAAAAGATACTCGATGACAAACGCAATTTACCTCATCTACAATCCACTGTCATTCGATGACACATGACAATCGTAATATAATCCACACAGCCTTCATCAATCGAATGTTGTTAAGGCGGGTTACGTCCAATTTATATGCCTTGAGGTTGTGCCACAGCTGAAGGAGGACGACGACAAGGAGTAATGCTTGTCAAGGCGAATTCACATTATCCACACTGCTGATATCCGAATGGCCGATGGGGCCAGCTGTGGTAGCCAGCCAGTGGAGGATGTAATTTTAGGTTAAATTCGATTTGCCCGAATGTCCCTTTTATACTGTGCCTGCCTGTCAAGGCCAATCAATTAAAACATAATCTGATTTCCTTCCACTACGAATCTTGCTTGCTCGTGTTTTGTGTTCCTTTTTTCTTGTCTTTTGAGTTGGTCTATCTATGAGTCAGTTGTTGTTATCCATTAACCCGAAAGGATAAAAACACAAGTGGAAAAAAAGCACGAAAAACAAAAGTCGAGAGCCCAGAAAGGGACGTTTGTAAATATTTTTTTTCAGATAACCGGGGCTTTTGGCCATTCTGCTGAAAGGATTTTATAAGCCCAACCCTTTTATTTAAATTTTATGTCAGGATATAAATATTTTATACCATCACCTAAAAATAAGATGCAAACCAAAAAAAAAATACGACGTGAACTAAAAGAAACTTTAGGAAATAAATTATGGAGGAGTAGGGGATCAGAGGAATAATTGTGTATGGAAGAAAGGATAAGGGAGGATGTGCGATTCAACCAATACCCATTTGGCTTTACTTTTATCAAACTCCTCGGACGAAAGGATATGATTTTGATTTTTATGTTAAAATATTTTAGCTGAGTTTGATGGAGCAGGTAGATGAGGGTACCGATGCCAAATTTTGCTCCATCAGCGTAAAAGTATTATAGCTGATGTAGAGAATTGGGGAAGTTTATGGATCCGCTGTGATGACATGCCTTTATATATAGGCTCTAGTGAAAGTGGTAGTTTATAACCTGTAAACGAAAAGAGTTTTAGCCATATCTACTTTTACTTCGAATATGATGGAAATTCGAATATCTTAATCCAGCAGGTATATCTATTGTAATATCTATTAGCTTACCTCATATTTCCCATCCATCACTCCTGGAACTTAACATAGGATATGTCGCAATGATTGACTGATGTTTCGAGCCTGGGCAACTTCGAAATATAGACTGCGCTTCCTGAACTGGAGGAGTTAACTTTAACTTCAACGGCTGAAGATGTTTTGGTCAAGAATAATTTAGGATTGAACTAAAAATCAATCTTTTGAATCAGGACTAGGGCAACGCACTTGTTACTCGTATCAAGTGAGTTTTGCTTGGTATATGAGAGACATCATTTGGAATACTATAGATTCCCTACTATAGGGATCAAAAAATTATTATTTTTTGTTTCCTTTGCCAACTTTTGTGGGCATTTAAATGGTGACCGCTACAACTAAAGGCACATCACTAAACTGGCCGCTTCAATTTAAAAAGTAGTAGTCAATTTATATCATATTTTGCAATTTATTTAACTCCAACAGCTTGACTATGTATAAGGTCTTCAAAAGCCATTGTCCTGTAGGCTCTGAGTCATACGAGGGTTGCCTTTTAAGTTTTTACAATCGAACAATAGGTGACGGTAATGAGTTGTGGCACCACTGTATTTGTTATTGCGAAGCCAGTGGCAAATTAGAAATTGACTGAGTAAGTTGTTGATAGTGAACGTTTAAAAGAAGCAAGTTTGTGCAAATATGGAAATCATCCGTGAAAGCTGGATGATTTTTTATGATTTTAAAAAGGCCTCACTCAACAAAAATGCATAGAATCGCTTCGTGCAACTTTTGGTAATGAAGCACCATCAGAGAAGATTGTTTACAATTGGTTTGCAGAATTTCGTCATGGTCATGCGTCCGTCAATGATGAATGTCGAGAAGGTCGGCCAAAATCGGTTGTCATTCGGAGAAACATCGATGCTGTGAGCAACGTGATTAAAGAAGATCGGCAGATATCGCAGACTGCAATACAATCGATTTTGCATGAATATTTAGGTGTGAGAAAGATATGTTTCAGTTGGATTCCGCATAATTTGACCGAAGCGCAAAAAAAGGGTCGTGTTGATCGGTGTCGACGTTCAAAATCCGTATACAACATTGTTACAGGAGACGAAACTTGTATATATTCGTATGATCCTGAAAGCAAACTACAGCCAACTGTTTGGGTATTTAACGATGAACCCAATTCCACTAAAGTTGTTCGTTCACGGAGCACTTCCAAGAAAATGATCGCTTGTTTCTTCGGTTATACTGGACAAGTCGCAACCATTCCATTAGAGGATCGAAGAACTGTTAATGCCGAATAGTATACAACAATTTGTTTGCCAACGGTCTTCGATGAAATAAGGAAAAATAACAAAAACGTCGCATCATTCTTCATTACGACAACGCCCGCTCCCATAAAGCACGTCAAACAACTGAATATTTGATGGAGAAAAACATCGAATTAATGTCTCGTATTCACCCGATTTATCGCCTAATGACTTTTTCTTGTTCCCCACTCTCAATCAAAACATCCGCGGACAGCGATTTTCATCACCTCAAGAAACTGTTGAAGACTTTCAAAACCATGTTTCTACGATATCAGCTTCAGAGTGGAGAAAATGTTTTCGGAATTGGTTTGGGCGTATGCAAAAATGTATAGACCTTAAGGGCGAATATTTTGAAAAGCAATAAAACACTTTGTTTCGAACTTGTTCGTTTCTGTTTCACTTTTTGTAAAAACTTAAAAGGCAACCCTCGTAGCATTCTTTCATATGAGACCAAATTAAAAGCCTGAGCTTGAGTCCTTGTATTTCTGTTTTAATGCGGTGCTAATAGTTGGACGGGCTAAGCCCATGACTTTCTGCACCTAAAAATGTCGTAATGGTCTCACTTTTGGTCGCCAGTGACAATTCGATGCAAAAATGCTTTCCTATTCTGCCCCTGAAGCAGCTGCTTTTGTCTTTTTGTTTTTCGGATCATTTCCATGGCTTTAACCCTTTTTCTACTGTCAACTCCCAACGATTGTTGAATTCGGCAATTTTTGAAATCTTCGACCTTTTGCGCTTGTCCAGGTTGTTCATTATTATCCAAGTCCAAATCATTACTTTCATAACGTGCAAACAACTACCGACACGCTTGCTCAGCTAGAACATGGTCATCGTTAGCTTACACTTAAATTCGATAATTTCGATCGCAATTTTTTTTATACTAAAGAAATGAGTAGAACGAAAGTAATTTATTTGAAACAAAGTGCATTTATTCATGCTCCGAAACGGTCACCTAATGACATGATTTATGGGAGATAATTAACGGTTAGATGTTGAAATATTTCTTTATTTGAAAGGCACATGTATGAAATATAACGTGGTTCAAATGCCCACCACGGTTTCTTACGATGATACGGATCCGAATGGTCCAACTTTTAATCACTCTTCCGCATAGACCCGGCTGAATCTAAGCGTTGGCCTATGTTTTGTTCACCTTAAGGGCATCGGTCGACTTCGGGAAAGCTCCCCGAAAAGTCTGGCGAATTCAAATCGCATGACCTCGGTCGCCAATTCACATCACCTCTGCAAGAGATAACCTACCCCCAAATCATTCATGCCGAATGTCAATCGTGCCGTCCGCTGTGTGGCACGTAGCGCCGTCTTGCTGAAACTATATGTCGTCTAGGTCCATATGGTTCAATTTAGGCCATAAAAAATCATCGTTCTGTAGAAGAAGTAGGAATACGATTGGTTTTATGTGGCAATTTACAACCGTATATGAGACATGGATCTTGGCTCGAGTTCTCAATTCTCGGACCGGACGGGCGCCCATTGGCGAAACAGAGTGTAGTCGAATACTTTGGGATCTGGCTAGACCAGTATCTATATTTTGACAAACATATAGATGCTGCTCTGGCGAGGGCCCGGGGCGCTTTTGCTCTTACAAGATGGCTGTTTCATAGCAACCAACTTGATTCGAGAGTAAAGGTAATTTGCTACATCGCCTTAATCAGGCCCATGATTGCCTATGGAAGTCCCGTGTGGTTCAATGTGAGAGCTAGCTTAATGGAAAGGATTGGGGTGTTTGAGAGACAATGTCTCAGAACTTTTCTTGGGTTATATAGGATACCCGAATCCGAGTACACGAAATTTTACTCGAACGAGGTCCTATACAATAGGGCCAGGATTGTACGGGTGGATAATTTTCTAATAAAACTGGTCCGAGGTCACGTTGCGAGAGCAATGACTTCGGTCAATAACCTGATCTCCGAGGCTAACTTCCCTAATTACATGTACCACGAGAAAGGTCGCCTTAGCGGCTTTGTCCCCCCAGAGGCATTCCTCTATTTTGATCAATGTGGGCTGATCCAGGATAGATCAGCGGTACCGCTAATCTTCCACGTGGCCCATAAATTTGTGGAGCGGCGGCTCCTCTACGAACATGCTGTTGCGCTCCGCGAGCCCGAGCGCCTCAGGTTTAGTAGATCAGTGTCGCACCAAGATCGGGGGGACGTCGCCCGACAGCATCAACGCTTTTGGTGGCTGGAGCAGACTGCGTCAGTGGTTAAATTTAATAGGTCAGCTTCTTTAAGGGAAAGCTTGCCATATGCCAGTGGCAGGTTTACGTAGATTAGAAGAAGTTAGAGTAGGTTAGGATAGGTTAGGGCAGGCTAAGGCACGCTAGGGTGGCTGGAAGGCTTACTTTAGATTAAGCTGTAATTAAAAAAAACAAAAACAAAAAAAAGTCAGAAAACAATAACGAAAAAAAAAATATATGTATTATATATACAATAGGTATATCACGTATGTATTTTTGTATATATGTGGGATTTATTTCGTTTAAGTTTATAATATTTCAATTCGATTACAGAGAATAACAATATGATCCGCGCGTCCTACCACTCTCAGTGCTTGATTGCTACTGTCGCTGATTCACTACTCTACTCTACTCTAGGGGATAGGGAAAACGGTTCGGACTGCATGTTCGTGTGCGTGCGTGTGGTCTCATCGTGTCGTTTGCCAGTGGCGTGATCGTCTGCTGTTGTTAGTCCCGTACGTCTGTTATGTTCGTATCGTAAGGTGTCTCATTGTTGTTTGGCTCTATCCCACATATGTATATTTTAGTTAAGGTAGGGTTAAGTTGTTTTAAGTTATAAGTTCTAGTGGATCTACCACTATACGCCAGAATAGGAAAAGCAGCAGTAGGTGGAAGCTGGTGGTTTAGCGCGAAAGAAAGAAAATTCGTTTTTTTCGGAAAAGTCAGGGCCCGCGTGTTTGGGGATCCTGTTAATTGATTGACTTGCAAAAGGCAGACCAATTACAGGCGATTATTTTTCCAATCTTCTCGACCAACTGGATGCCAAAATATGTGAGAAGACGCCTAGTCTTTAATCAGATCAACGCACGTGAATACAAAGATACGCTGGCGATGGGAAAATTGCCGGATTTGGGGTACGATTCGCTAGGACATCGCCCCTATTCTCCGAATTGTTCACCATCAGACTTCTATCTGTTTCTAGTCTTGAAGAAATTTGTTTCTGAGAAGCGATTAGCATCTAATGAAGAAGTTAAAATGGCCGGAGATGAATATTTTCACAGCCTTCCAGGCTCTCGCTTTTATATTGAAGAAACGCTAGACAAAGGGTGTTGAAGTCAAGGGACATTATGTACAAAAATAAAATAATTTGTTCATTGAAAATGGCGGTCTTTCATTACCAGGCAGATTACTTATTCCCGAATTTGATCATTTTACTACGAAAGAGGCAAGAACACCGCGCGATTTATTGTGAAAAATGTTAACTGTTAAGCTTCAAATAAGCACTCGTGATGGTTCTAAAGAATATAACGACGGCCGAAAAAAGTGGATAAAACGCGAGAATTTCGTTAGAAAAACTCCGGAGTGAGATGAACCTGCTCAAACGACTTCGAAGCCAGGATTGACATCCCACAAAGTATAATAAAAATTAATGTTTCGAAATTTGTCTGGCTTCTTGGTGCGCTCCTATACATAGTCTAAGCCTTTCGTTATGCGAGTATTTAATGATGACAGCAAAAGCTTATCATAGAGAAAATCTCCTACATTCCTATGAAAGCAAAAAAAAATACGGACCATTTGTGGATCAATTTTAATGATATAAGAAAATTTAAATATGTGTGGTTGAAAATATTTTCTCAAAACCTCCCAAAATAATTCTCTCGTCTTTTCGAAATGATTTCAGTTAGAAAGAAAATTCTGTTTCTTTATTAGCTTTCTTGTCTTTAATCTATGGAAAAAGACGATTTTTAGGTATCACAAAACAGCCCTTTCAGAAAAGAATCTAAGTGTTTGTATCAAGGTCTTTGTTTTCCAAAAAAAACAATTAAATTCTTGAAAAAACATTCTCGAAACTCGGAAGTTCAGAGTCTCGTTGACAACACTTCGCCAAGCCTCCCTCTCATGAACGTGTTCATTCCCTTTGTTTCTTTTTATGTACCTCATCCGTTCCACCAAATTTTTCATGATTCGTAACCTAATGATACCTTTCTGATTGGTTTTCTAGAATCATACGCCTTTTTTAAATGTATGACTATTGGATGGTGAAAATCTAGTGCGTAGAAAAAATCGGCATGATGGAAAGAGAGACAGTATTTGACGTTTGAATTGTAAATGCTCCTTTTTTGGGTTCCTTGAAAAGTATTTGACACAATTTTGACCAGTTTAAGGTGTGGTCAGATTGCCTATATTTATTTGTCTGGCATTGCTGATTATTGATGTTGAAAATTAATGAACGTCGTTATGTGTTACACTGTTACTACGATAATAGAAAGAAAAAAGTGTCAGCAGGTAGTTCATCTCAAATGTGGATATGAGGTATAGAATAGATCTAGGTCTAGGACCTCCGACCCAAAATTTGACGAAAGAAATTACCAGTAAAAGAAGAGTCCGGAAAGCACTGTGATGCCGAACGATTGGAAGAGTCGCCCGCGTTCTGAGCTTCTATCGCTCCTAAAAAAACCCGAGCTCCAACGTTAGCAGCTAAAGAAATAATAAAAACTTTCAAACTATAAGAAGTCAACAAGGACTGAAAGGCCAAACTGATAAACCAAAGAAAGAAAGAAAAATGGACAATATTTGATTCCGAAACGCACCAAAAATCGGCAAATACTTTCCTAAAATAAACGAATGCCATTTTGAATCGCAATTGTTTTGCTAACACCAAAGGCGCGGGTTCGACTTACCCAAACCACATACGGAGTAGAAGAAAGCACAAGCAGAAGATATTACACAGAAAATATTCAACTGCCTTTGACTCATCAGCATAATTATTTTTAAGGGTGATTTAACATTCATAATTTTTGCAATTTTGATGAATTGTTGAGCGTTGGTTCCTTGGATACGGCCTAAAAGACGGTCTTGGCGAAACCTCAAGTTCCTATGGCAACCCACCTTCGTGTAGCGCATATGCATAGCAAGTATTGACATAATTTACACTGAATATACCAAGGAAGTTTATTTATAATGCAACGTACGGGTATATCTAAAAAGTAATACAGAAAATTCTACTTGTTACATAAATTCGCCAAACATTGCTGGGCGACAGTAAGTTCCACGAATTGATATTATCAGTACAAAGCATCAAATACGAGTTGACGCGTAGTTACTCGTAAAAGAAGCACAATAAGGTTAACAAAAGAGAGGTTTGGAGATTCTGCCTAAGTGCAGCCAATCTTGATGGCTGTTGTAGCTAATAATAGGGAAACATTCACCGTGAATTTCGACGATCTCATGAAGCTAAAATCGAATGAAAAACAAAAATTAAGAATCGTTAGCGCTTGAAAGGAAACGGGACACATCCGATAATAGAGAGCAACGAACATACACGGTATGTGTTTTGCAGTTTTCTCATTGTCGGACGATAGCACCCGAAAGGTAGTTGATATTTGTTATTGGAATATTTTTGGAGATTTATTTCAGAGAGTTCAACAGAGTTCTTCAGATCTGTTTTAATTTAACAAACGTTTTTCCCCAACGACAAAGAAATTATTAAATTTGAAGCTTAGATGCGTTTTCCAGAGGAGTCTTTTCTGGGTAGTAGGTCGACAGCTTTGTTGTCACTGATGCCGCTGCACACCAGTTTACATTTATTTTTGTGACGGCTGGTTCCTGCAGAGCACCACGATGGTGCTTGACGAAATTTGTCTGCATGCTAAACGAGCACATTGTCTTGAGTATTGTTTCGCTAACGATAAGTAAGTTGACAGGTATATTATACCTTTAGTGCCAATCTCGATAAAAGACAGTTTATTTATTGCCGGGATCGAGGAGACGTAGTCCGACAGCATCAACGCTTTTGGTGGCTGGAGAGAGCTACGTCAGTGGACACTTTGAGAGCTTCAGCCTCTTCAAGGCATCGCCTGCCTAACACCAATGGCAGGCTTACATAGGCTAAGGTAGGGTAAGGTGGGGTAGGGTAGGTAGTAGTAGGGTATATATATTGTATATAAAACAAAACAAAAAAACAAAAAAAAAAAAAGATATATGTATATATTAAATATATATATTATGTATATAATTTATATATATATATTTTAGTTAAGGTAGAATAAGTTAGGTTTAGTTACATTAAGGTAGGCTTAAGTTTTATATATAATACAAATGATCATATGCTAAGTTTTTAATAAAAAAAACATTTTTCTTAGCTTAAGCTAGATATAGTAATGTTAGTGGTAAGTTGATATAGTAGTCGAAAGACATAGATTTAAGCGTCTATTTTAGAGTGTCCGCCTAGGGCCAGTAAGATATCTAGATTGTTAAGATAGTTAAGCTAGTTTTTAAGCATTTTTGTCTAGGGTAAGATAGATCTAAGAAGTTAAGAATAAAAATGAGTTAAAAACTAAAAAACTAAACAGTTTATTTATTCAAGGTCAAATATATAAAGGGTCCGCCATCTAACGTTTTTTTTTTCAAGTAGTGCTTATTTCGTGAATGGTAACACTTAGCTCATGTCTGATTTGACAGATAATTAGTTTTATTCTTCCGCTGAACAAATATGGTTGTGTGTACGCTTGAACAACGCTGGGAAATATTGCGACATTACTTTGAAAATCATGGTAATGTTACAGAATGTGTGCGAAAATTGCGTACGGATTTTGGAAGAAGAGAAGCACCGTCAGCTCCGTATGTTCGTTATCTTGTGAAAAAAGTGAAAGAAACTGGCATCCTCATCGATAAACCAAAGCGTGAAAAGCCAAAAACAGTGCGTACACCCGAGAATATTGCTGCTGCGGCAGAAAGTGTGCGTGAAGCGCCATCAACATCAATTCACCGTCGTTCTCAACAATTGAACATTTCGGAGACATCATTGAGACGAATTTTGCATAAAGACCTTGGTATGACGCCATACAAAGTCCAATTGGTTCAGGAGTTGAAGCCAACTGACCATCCAATGCGTTTTCGCTTCGCTAAGTGGGCCTTACAGAAGATGCCGATTTTGCCCAAAAAAATCATCTTTTCAGATGAAGCTCATTTTGATCTTGGCGGGTATGTAAACAAGCAAAATTGTCGCATTTGGGGCACAGAAAACCCGCACGCATACATTGAAAAGCCGGTGCACCCAAAACGAGCCACTGTTTGGTGCGGATTTTGGTCCAGAGGCATAATTGGGCCATTTTTCTTCGAAAATGAGCAAGGAGTGGTGAAGAGGAGGATATTGGCAACATTTGGTTTCAACAGGACGGCGCTACGTGCCACACAGCCGAAGCTACACTCGATGTTTTGCGCCCTGTTTTTGAAGATCGCATTATCAGCCGCAGAGCTGATGTCGTTTGGCCACCTCGGAGCTGCGATTTGACACCGTTGGACTATTATTTGTGGGGTGCCGTCAAAGATAAGTGTTACGCCGACAAGCCAGAGACAATTGACGCTTTAAAGGACAATATTCGTGAAGCCATTGGTGTAATACAGCTGCACACAATCGATAATGTGCTTAAAAATTGGACCGATCGTGTAGGCTGGCCATGCAGTGCCAGCCGAGTCAGCCATTTGAATGAAATTATTTTCCATTATTAACCGGAAGAATTGTACTTTCAAATAAAAAAAGAAATTTGAGAAAATATTCAGTAGTTTTTTTTATAGCATTTTCAAAAAAAAAAAAAATTATTTGGCGGACCCTTTACATTGTGAGGGTATCAAGTACTGTATTTACCATTTCGAGTTTAGGAAGTCCGTGGAGGTAAGAGATGTGATCTGACAGTTTATATTGACTTTGGAGGATGGTGATGACAGCTTTCTGTTCAATTTTTTGTCCATCATACAATAAAAGCGTAATTTCAAACGCCTACAAAATTGTTGTTGAATGTGTTCGTTCAAACTCTTCAAATGTGCATATGTACATATAACATTCATGAAATTTGTTGACTCTCTGTTGCCAGTGTTGGTGAGTTGGATTTAATCACCATTACGGTTCATGTATTTGATATTGTAATTTATATTTCATTCACAATTTATAGTTCACATTCACTTTGTGAAATTTTGTATGTATTTGATAGGTGCGTACAGAGTACAGACAGATAGGAGAGCCTTTCCATAAGTCTTCCCTGCCTTAGCTTTGCAAGGAAGAGAACTAAAGACTAGTTTTGTTTGTGTACTTGCAAAAATTATTGAAAGAAGGACGCATTTCCTTAAAGTGATATTTTTAGTATTGTTGGGATATAAACTGATTTATTCCTTAATATAGCCACGAGTGACTAGGTTTTCATTAAAAATCGGTCCACCAACTAGTCGCAGGTTTTAAAAAGGCGTATAAACTATAAAGCGTACAAAAAGGTATCATTAGGTCACGAACGCCGAAAAATAGGCATGTTTTACGAAACGTGTCATCTGAAACGTTCGAGATAGGCGAATGATTAAAACTAGGAGACACCTTATCACCACTTCTCTTTAACTCTGTGCTAGAATACGTCACGAGATTACTTCCAGAAAATTATATCAATGTCTTTGAACACCAGATCTTAAGGCAAAACTAGGGGGGAAACAGGACGAAGAAACAGGCAATGGAGAAGATTATAAAATCAAGAATTCCTAGTTATAAAATCGAAAAGACTAACATGAGCAGGACGCATCAAAAAATAATGAGAGGAAAACCCAAGGGAAAGCGTCCATGTCCGAGCGGTAGTGAGAGCCCTAGTAAATTCTAACTCCACAAACCAAAAGGCCGGAAAACTATGAGCAGATTAGAGAAGATTCGAAAATGTCTGCAGTGAAAGTTGCGGAAAGCTTAAAGAAAGAGACATCGTAAGTGTGCGCCTACAAATAATAATCCTCAATTTATATGCGTTCAGAAGAATGTGCACCATTTTCACTTTGATAATTCTTTGTTGTATGCATCAAATATAAAAAAATGCTTTGATCTTGCAAAGGAGCACACAAAGGAGTCAGACAAATTTTGAAACAATACTTTTCACCGCCGAGTCCTAATTTGAATATTATTTTCCAAAGTTGAAGATCCGCGTTTAATAAGGGAACAAGGGGTTAGGTTTTAGATCTCAAAAATATTAACAGAACAGTAAAAAACGATAAAGATTCTGTTATGGTAGGTGTGCCATACGAGCCTGTGGTGTATGAAATTATTACATTAAATAAAGGTGGTTACTTAGAGATTAAAAAAATAAAAAAGGAAATATAATAAAAAATTTAACAACTTTCCTTCTTCAATCCAAATGATCTTTGTTAGTACGAAAATGTCGCCTGTAAGTCAAAATATTATTAATCATCCACTCCAATGTTAAGAAAAAAATTACGAAAAAGAGTCATAAGAATAAAACTGCGTCGACAATTGAGCTTGAGGTTATACGGTAGATAACTAGGCAGATCAGTATGCGCGGGCTTAACTCCGCTACTGAAAATTTTTGATCGAGCGAGCAAATTTGTTGTTTTATCAACCTTGCTCTCGCTCCGCATGGCATTTTTCTAAACTTTACTTCGTTATTTCTCACTATTTTTCAATCAAACAATTTCATTTGATAATTTATGGCTCATCTACAGACCTAGATCTATCGAATGACATGCTGCACACATGTGTGGTTATAGCCGATATCTACATTTAGTGCGTACAAGATTAGTCCGAAATCGTTTTCGGACCACTATATTCCCCGTACATGCACGCGCTAGACCAAAAAGTGGGTGATTGCTCTCGCTCCGCTACGCTCCGCTCGATCAATTATACCCGACATAAAGGAAATTATGGCTTTCGAGGGGTTTAAAACTTAAGGGGCTTAAAATGAAAAATATTGGTTTATGGGAAAATTGTTGGGGAACTTTTCGTTATTTTTGGATTAGATGCTTCTCTTACAAAATGGATTTTGTTCAAGAACATTCAAACCATTATTATCTCTTGGCCTTTTGTCATCTTGTGGCAGTTTCATTCTGAGTTTTTCAGATAAGGCATTTTTAGATTATAATCATCTAGGCGCAATGTAAAGGTTACATGGTGGATGCATTAAAAATTCCAGAAAGCTCAGTCAATCATTGAAGATGTTGTTGTCTGGCGTTATCGTAATGGAACACAATGTCCTTTCTATTGGTCATTTCTGGACGATTATTCGCATTGGCAGTGTGGCCTAATCGACAATAGATCGGAATCGTAGTTTTGTTTTGACCGCCTGTGGAAGCGGGAGTGTCCGCGGATTTTAGAAAAATGGAAAAAGAGCAATATCGGTCGGTGATTCGATTCTTGTTTTTGGAAGGGAAATCGCGCAGCGAAATCAAAGAGCGTTTGGATGCTGTGTACGGTGACTCTTCTCCTTCGACGGCGACCATCAAAAATTAGTTTAATGAGTTTCAACGTGGTCGCACGTCGGTTTTTGATGAGCCACGTCCAGGTGCCCCGAAAACGGCTACCACGGAGGGTAACGTGACAAAAATCCACGATCTTGTATTGACAGACCACCGATTGGAGGGCATGAGAAAGCTGTCGGCGCTGGGTGCCGCGTTTGCTCACTCCGGACAACAAGCGCAACCGTGGGACCACTTCAGAGCAGTGTTTGACGCTGTTTAAGCGCAATCCGAAAGAGTTTCTGCGTCGTTTCGAGACAGTCGACGAAACATGGATCCACTGGTACACACCAGAGAACAAGGAACAGTCGAAACAGTGGACTTCACCCGGCGAACGTGCTAGGAAGAAGGCGAAGATTGTCCCATCGGCCGGAAAGGTGATGGCCACCGTTTTCTGGGATTCACAAGGTGTGATCCACATTGACTACCTGGAGAAGGACAAAACGGTCACAGGGCTGTACTATGCCAAATTATTGGGCCGATACGACGCCGAATTGAAGAAAAAACGGCCCCACTTGGCGAAGAAAAAAGTGCTCTTCCACCATGATAACGCACCGGCTCACACTTCCGCCCCCGCCACGGCCAAATTGGTCGAATTGGGCTACGAACTGCCCCATCCACCTAAAAATCGAGCTAAAAGGAGACTACATTGAAAAATAAATCGGCATTTCTCCAAAATTTTTGTTTTTCTTTTGTAGGCTAAGTACTACCCTTACATACCAACATTTTCCTGGACTCGGGCAGTATTTTTGCCTCTTTCATTGTAAAAAGACCAAATTCGGGAGTAAGCTCTCCGCCTGATAGTAAAAGACTGCGATTTTCAGTTAAAAAATGATTTTATTTTTCTACGTGATCTCCATCGACTTCAACACCTTTGATTTCTTCAACATCAAAGCGGGAGTCTGGAAGGCTGTGAAAATATTCATCTTTGGCCATTTTAACTTCTTCATTGGATGCTAATCGCTTCTGAGAAACAAATTTATTCAATATTAGAAACAGTCTGATGGTATCAAATTCGGAGTACAAGGGGGATAACCGAGTAAGTCGTACACCAAATCCGGCTATTTTCCCATCGCCAGCGCATCCTCGTGTACACGGACACGCACACTTGTGTACACCTTCGTTGTTCTGGTTAAAGACGATTTATTTTTCTTCATTCCAGGCCTCTTCCCGCTAATTTTGGCATCCAGTTGCTCGAGAAGATTGGAGAAATAATTGCCTGTAATTGTTCTGCCTTCCGCAAATTAATCAATTAACATGATCCCTAAACTGTAAGACGTCTACTGCAAAAATTTCGTGTAAAGAAACTACTTAAGAGAACAAGTTGTAAGTTGTATACATCTAGGCAGAAAACATACATGTTTAGCGACTGTCTGTCTCAGAGCGCAGGCGGGTAATGGGCCGCCAGCTACTCCTCTTACGATTGATGTCGTTCGCTTCACGAGGAGGAGGAAAAATACTGGCATTTCTCAGCTGGTGCTACAAGGCATTCCCATTCCGATATCCAAGGAACCTAAGTACCTGGTCATCTTAGATAGCAGTTATCTGGTCATCTTAGATAACAAGCTTTTTTTAGTCAAAGCATGTTTAGTCTTACAGCACCAAAGCGTTGTCAGCTTTTTGGCAATGCAAAGGTGCCTTTGGCAAAACATAATTTCATATGAAATGGTCTTGGGTAGAACTCGCATTGGAGTGGCAGTGTACGTGCGCGAGAAATATTCTACGATCCCTGTCTCATGGATATGCGTTCTGACGCAATTACACCTACCATCTTATTGCGCTGTAATTTCACAATCACATTTCCATGGCGTTAGGACTGGACACTGAACTTGGAATGGACTGTCTTCGCATTTTCACAGATGGCTCCAAAATTGGGCGGGTGTCCGGCGCTGGAGTTTTCTTTAAGCGCGGAAACATTCGACTGCACTTCTCGTTAGGAAAATATGCGTCTGTCTTTCAATCAGAGATATACGCAATCCTAATGGCCATGCACTATGTTGTGAAGCACAGGTGGAAGGGAAAAAGCATATGCGTCTGCAATGACAGCCAAGTTTCACTCAACCTCAACTTGGTGTTCAACTCTAATTAGTGCATGAACTCAATACCTTTTTGAACAAAGTTAGAAGACTAAATTGGTTTGTATGGGTCCCAGGTTTCTCTGGGACTCAAAGGATAGTTTTTCGGGACTTGAACCTGCCTTAGGTCTTCTTTCTTCCACGGTAAAATCTGACATCAACGACTGGGTCTTTAATGCACACATTCGTAGATGGAGGGAATATCCAGGATGCAGGATGTCTAAGCGCGTACGCCCTGATGCCTGCAAGAAGTTCGCAACATTCTTCTTATCTTTAAGGAGATTGTAGAAGACTTGCGGGCGTTATTACGGGCCATTACACTTTTGCTAAGCATTTCTACGTGCTTGTCATAAGTGAGACGCCTACCTGTGCTGCATGTTGCGAGGAGGATGACACCGGAGAACATTTTCTCTGCGACTGTCACACCCTTGGGGCCGACATGATGTGTGCCGAGTCTCCTAGCTCTACATCACTGAAGCCCCTCCTCACTTTTCTCCAGACTACGGAGAAAATGCAATAAAGAAAGGTGTACAGCCGTCCAGTATTTGTGTCTGAGTGCTCCAACTGATAGTAGAAGCCTACAACAAAAAAAAAAGTTAAAATACTCGTATTCATCATATTTTATATCTGGGTTATAAGCTCTTTCATCATGTTTTTATTTCGGAAAGATCGTCTTCGGTTTCGGTTCCTTTTAGCTGAGTTTTTTCTATATGGTTTATGGTATGTCAGTCGTTGGAGCCTCTACGATTGGTGTCGGAGGATTAGCTCTGCCTGAAGCCGAATATTTAATGGGGGGTGGTCGTGGTGCAGTGCCGACTCTTGAGCCGAAGGTCGGTAGTTCAAGTCCATTCATAGTCAACAATAATTCCTAAACGGAAAAACTGTGCAACAACAACAGTTCTTAATGAGAGATGATCAAAAAGTGCTGACGAAGGCATAACACTCGCAGCATAAGATCACTTCAAAATTCATTCACTGTGTTTGCATTTCCAATATAACACTTTACTGACATGGAAACAAAAGAGTTACTGTGAACTACAACCAACCCAAATTCAGTCGAATCTCTCAAATCCTATCTAGGACAATCACCTTAGGAGAGTAGTGAGCGAACATCTTCGACACAAACCATCTGCACCCCGTCCAGGTTGTGTGACAAACACCATAAGAGCGTACACTTTTGAATCTGCACGAATTATAAAAAAAAATCGACTGAATGGTGGACTGTTTTCTTATGAACGGCATCTGCGAATGATGTTGAGGGTTTAATATGGGATAGAACAGGGCTCTGAGCCTGTCCGTCAGTTCATGTTGGTTGTTCTTTTAGTATTTTCTTCCGTAAGGCGGGAAACCTGGGTACTTTGAGAACTTTGTAAATTTCACAGCCATTATAGTTGGCCTTGTGTGATTCACTAAATAAGGAGCATTTAATACTATTGCTTTCAATTTTCAATTTGCATTGAATGGTCTTGTGTTTTCCTGCATATTTTGGACAGATGGGTTCTCAAAGGTGTCACAGTTTGTTTTTTGGTGTGGTGGTTCAAATGATATTTTGCAATGGAGTAGGTGAGTTATGTTATATATTTCTTTGTTATTTTTATTGCTTACAAGTTCAATAGCGAAGAGCGGTAGTGGTGTTTTCTTTCACCTTTGTAGTGTATTGTGGACATTGATTACGTTATGTCCATGTTCGGCATAGTAGTTGTTTCGTTAGTTAAAAATATTTTTAAATTTAAAATAAGGAAAGTGTAAATGTGAATAATAGTTTCATTCACGTACTCATTTATATTCCCTAAAGAGAAAGAGACCTGCCATGTTGGAGCACTTTCGATCCAAAATATAAATTAAACTATTTGTTACTTTTATGAAATAAAAAAATAATTTTTATTTGGCCAGCGGTTACCCTGGCAAGAACCAAATTACAAGTGACGCTTATTCTAACTTATTCTACCTTAAATACTAGAGTACAAGTGCAGCGGCTTGGGCTATCAGATGACAGCAGATAAGCGGAGTGTAGTGGATGTGATGATGTGGTGGATGGATGGGTAGCGTGGATACTCAGGTGACCGTCGGAATGCAGTAGATGGGATGGACCCGTAGCGTGGATACTCAGGTGACTGTCGGAATGCAGTGGATGGGATGGACGCGTAGCGTGGGTACTCAGGTGACTGTCGCGTCTGGTGTTGGCGTAGGTGCATTGACGACAGGTTGAGCTGAAGGGCATGTTCATCTCGCAGGCGCATCGTCAGCAAATTGTCTCACCTACGCTCTGGCGTGTGTCCAATGTTTTCCACGTTAACTTATATTAATAAAAGAAAAATCCTGTCTAGCCAGAAAGGAGGTCAAAAAAGTTTCGACACATCCTATCGTAAGTGTTTGATATATTTCCAAAGACAGGTACAAACAAATACACCTGATCCACATTCAAAAAGTTTTCTCATTTCCTTAAAATGACTTTATTTTGTTTTTTTTTATTGGGTCGTCCTTCCGCTCTGATAAAATTAAAATACAGAAATGGTAAACAGGGAAAAAAAACTACTCAAAAAGCGTAATTTCCGGCTTATTAATCAATCGACAGGAAAGTGCAAAAACAACAAATTAAAATGGGAAAAATGCAGTTCATTCCCTCATCAATCCTATTCTTTTAGCTCTTGATTATGCATTCGTACGCAGACTGCGCAACAAATAAATTGTCGTTGAACTGATTCTTGATTAATTCACCGAGTTGCTGTTGGACTTCTGACAACATTCATTGCCGCCATGTTCCTCGAACGGAGTTTTCATCAAAATTTATTATTGTACAATTCACTATAAAAGCGCACAAGGATAATCGAATATCCTGCGTCGTCCGAATACATGTACATGTACGGTGCAAACAACTGAAGTTGTGGCTTTTATGTTTGCGCTTCTCGTTCTGCTTATGTACGAGTATCTCCAGTCAGTAACTATCAAATTTAATTAATTTCTTTCATTTAATTATGAAAATCCTCGGCAGGATGTGATACTCCGCACTTCTCCAAACGGACTATTTCATGTGTACACACGCGCTACCGCACTAGCATATATATTCCCTGTTTACATGTGTGTTTGTTTTCACTTAAGTGAGATATGTTTATTTTCTTTTTTTTTTGTGGAATGCAGGACTTAATAAACAATTGACATTATGACCCATTCCCGGGGCAGGCCAGTGAGGGGTTGGCCGATTATGCAAATGGACCGGCGGAATTTTATTAAAATGTCAAACGCAAATGAGTGACCGAGGGAATGCTGATGGTAAGGTAACGCTTATATTGCGGGTGGTGTTTGTGGGATGCCCTCATAACTGATGCCATAACCTGGGCCGGATTTTAATTAAAATGGCCCATCTTGTCATCATTCCGCGTAGACAAGTGACAAGAGCTCGTCCCTCGGACATCATCACTGCTGTCATCGTCGTCCTTAAGTCTTATCTGTTTTTTTTTAATCTTGGAGAAGACATTAATTGATGTGTCGGTTGCCGTGGGGAGCGAGAGAGTAAGTAACGCAATGTTCCATTTTCCTCGAGAATAGCCCTTCTGGACTAGTGAGTGGTACTAAAATGGCATGAAACCTGGATTAGCTTAGCCGTCAGGTTTATAAGCTCTCTCCATGATACGTACACACATACTTTCCGTGGATCCTTGAACTCTATATTTATACATCTTGTATAATACTTCCCGATCAAACATAATATATTTTCCTTGGTAATCCGGCAATATGGGATTAATTAAGCCCTTGGGAGGTAAATAGGATAAATAATTCAGTGGTCCTTTCTGCCTCGGGATTTACCCGTATGTGTGTATAATCCTTCTACTGATACATTAATCAAGTAAAATATTGAACAGAAGCAAAGGGATTGACTGCTCACAAAGGACGTACTTTCGAATTCAATCCAAAAAGTCATGTATTCTGCTTCAAATGCATTATTAAGTGAATCGCCGTACCGAATTTTTTTTCATAGGGAAATGTTACTCATACGCCCCGAAATTACGGTGAAATAGGTCATTTGCCGGGTGGAATGGATTTCATGACTAATTATAATATCGTGAAACAGCATGTATCTGCCGATTAAATCTTTTATAGGAACAAAAAAAAACAAACATATAATACAGAATCATCCAGTAAGAGGTGTCATATTTAATAAGTAGAAAAATTCGACATTTTTACGAAAAGCCGAAGCATTTTAATTTGTTTTTAAGTATGAACCCTGAGGTTTGTAACGAGGTACAACAGGTGCCGAACACCTTACTCAGCTCTGACTACAAATAATTATTTTAAGCCATTTGACTGAAACGGTCGCATCAGAAATATTATCGAAACCCACACATTGTGCAAGTGTGACCGGATCCCCAATCGATAACCAACCAGATTTTGCCTTTTACAAAATTTTCTTATTAATAATAAATGCGTACCAAAGGGTTTATGAATACCCTTAGGCAATCGATGTTAAAACAGAGCTGGTGGATGATTGTGAATTGTAATATGTGGAAATGATTGGCCTAGGAAGACCATAATCATATGGTTTGGCTAAACAAAAAGTCTCCAAATGTTACTGAACGGCCAGAACCAGGCTTAAGGGTAAATTTATTATCATTCGTAACGAGACGAGTATTGCGGTTGAATTGTTGGAGGAGTGGAATGCGTTTGGCTTGCTCATTTGAGCATTGAAATAGCGTCGGTCCTCGAGCGAGTCAAGTAACTTCGAAATATCAATGTCTCCTATCATTTCTGCTGCTCTCTTTGAATTCTATTTAGCAGGTGCATAGAGGTCCTGGGATCTCCAGATCAGATATGGGCGTTATAGTCAAGCATGATATCTTAGAATGAATATGAAATACTGAGAGTGCTGTCGTCAGCGAAGAAGATGATTTTACTGGAAGTAATAGACTGGAGCTTCATAAGAATTATAAAAAGTGTCGGTAACAAGACAGAGCCTTCTGGAACAGCATTTTTTGACAAAAGTCACTCTTGAAACCACTCAAAGAGACTTCTATTGAACGGCTCGAATTGCAATTTCTGACCCATGGAAGAAAACCTATAGAAGAAGAGATTCATCGATAGCCAAGAATTTTTGAAAAAAGGAATTTCGCTCTAAAGATAGCGAGCAAACGATCTTGCTTGAGGTTGTGTAAAAGTAGGTTCTCCTTTTCGGTGAGATATGCCATCAAATCATCAGTAGACCTGGTGCTTATGACTTTAACAAGCTGGACAAATGACAAGAATCATAACAAAACAGTGATATTGCCAGCGTGACACGCTGTACACGTAGAGATCTTTACGTACTTTGGTAACTTTACCAGTAGATATATGGATTTATGTGTGCAATCTGGAAGCTGCAAAATATGCATTAAGCAGATTGGCTATGTCTGAAGTGGTGACAGCTGGAATATCAATGAAATGAACGTGTGGATTGAAGACGAGGTGAAATTTTTTATGTTACTTACGAACAACCGGAAGAATTTGGGACATTCTAACGTTCTTTGCCTCGCATATTCATCATGGGATCAGAAGGGTTGGCTTCGTAAGTCCGCAAATATCTCTGATAATCCCTTTGCAATTCGACTCTTCATTCTCTGAGGAATGAAGGATCTCATTCTTAGCAAAATACGAAGGCTGATCGCATAAAATATTTTTTGCTTGCTAATACAACATATAATTAAGGTTAGAGTAAATAAACCACGATTCCCAGGAGGTACATTCATTTGAATACGAACCGTCGAAAGGACAACATCGTGGTGGTCGTGATGCAATGGTAATCATCACCGACTGTTGAGCCGAACGTCTGTAGTTCAAGTCCGCCCATTGTCAAGAACAATTCCTATACGGAAAAATTTTGCAACAGCATCAGTTGTGAATGAGAGATGATCAAAAATTGCTGACGAAGGCATAACACTCGCAGCATAAGGTCACTTCAAAATTCATACTCTGTGTTTGCGTCTCTAATATAACATCTTAATGATATGGAAACATTTGTTAAGAGTTACTGTGAACTATTGGGTCTATAACTTAATTCGTGCGGTTTGCTAAGTGACAGCGTAACTTGTATTATTCCATTATTATTATTCCATTGGAACATGCGTTGGAAAGCTACTGTCATTGTACGTCATTTCAGTATATGTCATTCATTTGAAGCGTAAACAACAATAATTTTTTTTCACTCAAATATGTCGAACTTTGTGCCTGAAAAAGTGTTTTTGCGGGGAGTTCTTCTTCATTACTTTAATATGAAGAAAACTGCTGCCGAAAGTCATCGTATTTTGGTGGAAATTTATGGTGAACATGCGCTAGCTGAGCGAACGTGCCAAAAGTGGTTTGCACGATTTAAAAGTGGTGATTTTGGCTTGGAAGGCGATGAACGTCCTGGGCAGCCAAAAAAGTTTGAAGATGAAGAACTGGAAGCATTACTCTATGAAGATTGTTGCCAAACACAAGAAGAGCTCGCAGAATCTTTGGGTGTCACTCAAGCAGCCATTTCAAAACGTTTAAAAGCAGCTGGATATATTCAAAAGCAAGGAAATTGGGTTCCACATGAACTCAAGCCGAGAGACGTCGAAAGGCGGTTTTGCATGTCCGAAATGCTGCTGGAACGCCACAAAAGGAAGTCATTTTTGCATCGGATTGTTACTGGTGATGAAAAATGGATCCATTTCGACAACCCCAAGCGCTAAAAATCATATGTGAAACCCGGCCAACCAGCCAAATCAACGGTAAAGCCGAATATCCACGGCGCGAAGGTAATGCTCTGTATTTGGTGGGATCAGGAGGGTGTGCTGTATTATGAGCTGCTAAAACCGTGTGAAACCATCAATGGACAACGCTACCGAACACAATTAATCCGTTTGAAGAGAGCAGTAGCCGAAAAACGCCCGGAATATGCGACCAGACACGAGGCAATAATTTTCCATCATGACAACGCTCGGCTCCACGTTGCTATTCCGGTTAAGAACTATTTGGAAAACAGTGGATGGGAAGTTTTACCCGCCTTATAGCCCAGACCTTGCCCCTTCTGACTACCATTTGTTCCGGTCGATGCAGAACGCCCTCACTGAAATACGGTTCACATCAGAGCAGAATATCAAAAATTGGCTCGATTCATTCTTATCTGTTAACCCGGCGCAGTTCTTTCGGGATAGGATCCACAAATTGCCAGAAAGATGGAAAAAAGTCATAGCTTCAGATGGGCAATACTTTGAATAATACTATTGTACATGTTTTTCTTAAATAAACGGTCAAATTTTGAAAAAAAAACTGCACGAATTAAGTTATATACCCAATACAACCAACGCAAATTCAGACGAATCTCTTAAATCCTATCTAGGACAACCACCCCCGGAAAGTAGTGAACGAACATCTTCGACAAAAACCATCTGCACAAATTATAAAAAAAGAAAATCAAAATGGACAAAAGCCAAAATAGAGCTGTCATCAAGTACCTCTGCTTCAAAAAACTGTCTACAACAAACACACACAGTGACTTATTGAAAACATTGGGGTTCTCTGCTCTTCCATATTCCATATCTGGGCCAAGAAGTTTAAGCTTGGCAGATCGAGCAGATGAATAAAGTCCAAAAAGTTTGTAGCGTTCAAAGGATCCTCTGCGCGTGGGTATCGAGAATGTTAACCGAAGAGCGAAAGACAAAAACGAGTCGACATTTTGAGGATGAATCTCGAGAAGTTTCAAGCAGATCGCAAAGAAATTTGTTACATTTCTTGACCATGAACGAAACTTGGATCCACCATTTTGATCCTAAAACCAAACAGCATCGAAAGCGAGTCTCCTCGCCTCAAGAAATTCAAGGTGTCAAGTTCGGCAAAAAAGGGCATGGCATCTGTTTTTTTGGACACTGAAGGAATTATTACGGTGGAATTTTTGGAAAAGGGAGCGACTATTTCGGGATCTTACTACGCAGATCAAAAAAGATTGCGAGAGGTCATTGAAGAAAAAAGACGCAGCAAACTGTGAGCAGGAGTGCTCTTTCACCAAGACAACGAACTGCTGAACACCTGCCCTATTCGCCAGATTTGACCCCCAGTAGTTTCTACCTCTTTCCTCACCCTCATTAGCGATTTAAGTTCGAGGAAGCAGAGATACAATTCGTATAATAGTGTCGGATAGCGAGTCGAACTTGTTATAAGTTGAGTTGCCATCAAATTTGGGCTGCTACTCGTATAAACAAATCTGGAGTAAATTAAATGCTTTCGGTCATTACCTCAGCCCACATGGTTGGACCAAAACGTGAGTTACGACCGAGAGTGGACAAACAGTGACTTGTAAAGTAACTCGTGAGGAGCGATCGGTCGTGTTCGTTGTTTTTCTTTTCACTCGCGAGAGAGTGTACACGTGCACACAAAGTACAGCGAATACGAGGGTTAATTAATCGATAAATCAACAAGGGCGTGAAATATAAAAATACATCTCTTATTCGATGACTCCTTACATTTCCTTTCATAGCTTACCTTTTACACTACGCTCGAGGAAAATAAGGAATGTATGTATATGGTGCCTGAGCTCAACCAGTCGTTAAGAGATAAAAAAACATGTCATTAAAACGTATATTTTTATTTTGTTTTATTATTATAATTAGTCTTGCATGACACTGCCATGTCAACAACACACGGTATTCCCTTCCTTCTAAGAACTGACCGCATTTGATATGGTTTGATTGCGGTGATTGAAGGTGACCGATCAATTCAACGTGGTATACTCGGTGGTTAAAATGATGTCTGGGAAAGCGGGTAGCATTGATTCTTTTACGATTAAAACTATATTGAGCCTATCGCCTACGAGTACATCGTCCAATTTTGTGGACGAGCACGAGCTGTTCTGCAGGTTTCTCTTATTTTCTTTGGTCAAGTGCTATCAGTCTAAATATCATATGAAGACATACATATGTACCTTTTTGAAATATGAAATATAATGAGTCGGTGTCCGCCGACCTAAATTAAATAAAAGGTGGCGGTTAAATGCTTAATCTTTGTGGGCGTTGTACTCGATTTTGCTATCATATGTTGTAAAATTCAAATAGCTGAAACCACATAAAGTCAATGTCAGAAACCAACGTTCTTTTTTAAAAAAAAAGGATAAGTCGGAAATAAGTTTAAGTTAAGCGTTTGAGTTATTTGTGTATTTGTCTCTACAACCCGCCTATAACTACTGGCTTAATATGGATTTTATATTGATCTAGGGCCAGAATTTTCATTGATTTTTGATATTTGAGAGGAATTTCCCCCAATCAATATATTTTGTCACAAATGGAAGGTTTTGACATTACATTAAATCAACGTCTTATATAAGATACAAAGATAAGGCTCCACTATAACATCCAACGTTTTCAAGATGAACCAAGTGAAGTACATAATTGGGCTTGGAAGCTTCAAGCTAGGGGTTCTGTAACTATCAGCCACTTCCGAGTCCGAATATAACTCCTCGCCAATCAAGGCAGCAGCGGCTTTTTAACTTTGAAGCCCGATCTCTATGAGAGATTTCGCACTTTCAATAATAAGTAAGTTAACGCACAACCGTCGGCACGTACGATAAAAACAGCAAAAAACCACAGCGGCATAGCGGCAAGATCTGTGGTGCCCTGGCTTGTAAACAAGCTTGTTTACTCCAAAGCGCTTGGCTGCATTGTCAGTTGGTTGCGAGAGTAGTAAGTTTCACAAATGTTTGCGCCGACGCTTTGCTGTACAGTTTTATGAAAAAACAAGTCAGTCGCAGAGTGGAAGTACCAGAGGAAGGTACTCGTGAAAAAGAGAAAAGACCAAAAACATTTATAATTATTTATGCTAAAGTTTATAAAGACGTTAAATAATAAGATAATCTAGTTAAGCCATATACAGAAAAAAGACAGTTGATTTTAAGTAGTACACGGAATTGTCATATTAGGTCATTTATTATTCCCAAAAAGGAAAAGCCCAAATGTAACAATGTGGTGCGCACTGTCAGTGAATGGAGTAATCATACTATATTTGTTTTTGAAAACTATTTTCAAGATTTCAAATGGTTGAGCAAGAGCTGTAGGGTCTAGAAGTTTCTGCTGTTACCTTTATTGTTTTTATTTTTATTTTCTTTTTATTTATTTATTTTTTTCATTAAGCAGAGACTCAGCTCTTATAGACTACTTAAAAATTTGACAATAAAGAAAATATAAAGAAACTACCGAAGTTCAGACTTAGTAATAACCTTTTCTTAAAGAGTCTCTACTTAAGTGTAAATTAAAATCAATAACATTAGATAAAAAGCGGGCCAATAATCTGCATGGGGTGACTCTTCGTGAATTCAGAGTCGATTTTCCGGTCAACAAAATGTGATTTATAGGGAAAGATCAAAACTGATGGCAAATTGCCTTGGTCATTTGCATTTTATAGGAGGGCAAATAAAGATCGACCTTTAAAATTTGCCGCAAAATGTCATAAGTGAAGTCAGAGTTTGGCCTCATACCGACCATTTTTTGCTTTTGCAAGGTTCCTACCCTGCCCTAAGTTTAAATTCCTGAATTTTTCGTATCTTAACTATTTTGTCTACTGCCGTCGTATCATTGCCTATTCGTATCATTACTATTGCTATAAATAGTTCTTCACATTAAAAAATATTATAAAAAAAAAAATGAATTGACAGCCAACATCCAAACCATCTATGTATAGGCTACTCCTAACCCCGACTTCGAACATCATGTGTAAGGTATACGAGAGAATGGAACCACTTCCCATGCTTGAAAACTACTATCGAATAACTTGGTGAGCTTATTCGTAAATCGAAGAATGATTCTTATAAGACCTTCTGCGAAGAGATCAAATCCCTGAGCGCAAACAGCAAGTTGGTTAAAGAAAATCTTGACCCAGCGATGCTCCAACTTCTTTAAGCCGTCTGAAAAATACGTTCTCTCGAGGTCTGCAAACTAGGCCTATGCCCAATAATTTGGCATAGTACAGCCCTGATGTGGATCACACCTTGTGCATCCCAGAAAACGATGGCGATCACCTTTCCGGCCGATGGTTAAGTCTTCGCCTTCTTCGGAGCACGTTCGCCGGGTGAAGTCCACTGTTTCGACTGTTCCTTGGTTTCTGGTGTGTACCAGTGGATTCATGTTTCGTCCACTCTCACGAAACGACGCAGAAACTCCTTCGGATTGCGCTTAAACAGCATCAAACACTGCTCTGAAGTGGTCTTACGGTTGCGCTTGTTGTCCGGAGTGAGCAAACGCGGCACCCATCGCGCCGACAGCTTTCTCATGCCCAACATTTCATGCAGGATATAACCCACACGATCTTTTGAAGTGCCTACTGTCTCAGCTATCTCGCGCACCTTCAATCGGCGGTCTGCCGATACGAGATCGTGGATTTTTGTCACGTTATCCTCCGTGGTTGCCGTTTTCGGGGCACCTGGACGTGGCTCATCAAAAACCGACGTGCGACCACGTTGAAACTCGTTGAACCAATTTTTGATAGTCGCCATCGAAGGAGAAGAGTCACCGTACATAGCATCCAAACCCTCTTTGATTTCGCTACGCAATTTCCCTTGTTTCCCAAAAACAAGAATCGAATCACCGACCGATATTGCTCTTATTCCATTTTTCCCGCTTCCACACGCGGTCAAAAGAAAACTAGCCGTCTACTAGAATGTACTACACGATAGTAAGTTGCTCTTGCGTTACTGGCGCCATCTGGCGGTGAGGCTAAGTACTTATCAGACCACCCTCGTATTGCGTCACGAGTGGCAACGACTGAGGCCATTGAATTTGTTGCGACATCTTTCGATGGCTAAGTCGCTAGGTACTGATGAGATATACACTGTTATACCGCAAAAAGTATAAGACAGCTGCTTCCTACTCTGAAAATAATTTTCACTGCTAGCTTGGCACTTGCCTATATACCTATTCCGTGGCACCCGGTAAAAGTGGTTTTTATTCTCAAAATAGAGAGCCTTCCGACGCAATGAAACCTGCAAGGTTATTGTGCTATAATGTCACAGTCAAATCTTGATGGCGTAAGGAAAGATGGATCCAGGATTGGGCGGCGGTCAGGCGCTGGGGTTTTCTTTGAACGTGAAAACGTCGGACTGCACTCTAATCTTTGTCCAACCCTTTAACCAGCTCCAAATTAATGTATGAACTCAAGACCTTCTTGAACAAAGTCGGAAGACAAAATTCGCTAAAGCTTGTATGGGTCTCAGGTCACTCTGGGATAACAGGAAATTATATCTCTGATGAAGTCGCTAGAAGGGGCTCAGAGGAGAATTTATCAGGACCTGAACCCGCTTTAGATCTACCTGCTTCCACGGTCAAATCCTACAGAAACGGTTGGGTCTTTATTGCCCCCAATCGTAGATGAAGGGAATATCCAGGATGCAGGATGATTAAGCGCGTACGCCCTGATGTCTGCAAGAAATCCGTAACATTCTTCTAATCCTAAAGGAGAATTGATTGCAGAATATTTGCGGGCGTCATTACGGGCCATTATATTTTTGCCAAGCATCTCTACGTGCGTGGCATCAGTGAGACGCCTAGTTGTGCTGCATGTTGCGGGGAGTATGACACCAATGAACATTTTTTCTGTGAATGTCCTGCCTTCGCTCGCGCACAGTGGCACGCCCTTGGGGCCGACGTGGTGTGTGTCAAATCTCTGAGCTCTACATCACTGAAGTTCCTCCTCACTTTTCTCCGGACGACGGGGAAAATACAATAAAGAACGGTGTCTATATGGTAGTACAGTGATCTGAGTGCTCAAACAGATAGCAGAAGCCTCCAACAAAAAAAAAAAGAAAAGGCGAATCCTCCTTGAGTAACTATTGATGCTACTCTAACTGAGTGAGCCTGAAAATCTCTGTTACAATTTGCAGCATTAAAGTAGCTCAATTAGGTTTATCTTTTCTATGGTTAGCAACACAATTAAATCGGTGGCTAGGCAATCTAAATGGTACATTCTGATTCTAACCCAAATCTAAGGAAAATATTTTTCCAAACTGTGTTTTACTAAATAATTCTCCGAAGGATAATAGACTCATTCGAATTTGAATGAACGCTCCAAGCGATGTAAAAAGTTTCGAGGTAAGCCCGAAAGCTAAACATTAAATTTTAACAATAAACCAAAACACGTGTGAGAGCCCTATATCTCATATGTTACTCCCTGTGTTGATCCTATTATCCAACAAGAAAGGCATTAGCCGATAGTGTTTATTTGGAACTTTTTGCCATATTTTTTTAGCTCAAATGAAAGGACGACATGAATAAATGACCACAATTGGGAAATGGAAATATCTGGATTATCACAAGCAAAAAAAAATTAAATAAAAACTATTTCATGATTTAATTCTGCGTCCGAAAGCAAAAGTTAACCAGAAAAAAAGAAACTATTCGTTGTCCTCAAAAATTAGGAGATTAAACGCTTTTTCACCGCTATAAATTCGCTGCGCGACCATAAACAATGTAATTTAATCCGCATCTATGTATATTTGATTAAAATAATTTATTTTTATTATATTATAGATACATTACTGTTTTTGTCGTCCTGGGAATGATTTTTAATGCGGTATCGGTTTAATTAAAATAAAAGCAAATAACGTAAAACGTAAATCAAATATTGTGACAGTGGCGTGGAATTTTTTTGCAGCTCGGTCATAAATAATGATATTAATGACTCAACTGAACGATGCATGGTTCCAGTCCGGTCCATTCGTAAAAATCGACTTTTTCATATATTGTTGCATAAAACGAGCGAAATGTCCTTGTGCATTAAGATGAGCTTTAACTGCATCTCGAGTTGTTAAAAAACGAAGTTCGCCTGCATAATTCAGATACCCTCCTAAAGGTAGCTGTCGTAAAGATAGCTTCAATCAAAGTTTACCTCGTAAACGAGCTCATAAGGCACATTTCTTGTTTAAAACTTCTTTACGGTGCCATAGCTTTCGTCAGGTAATAGTGTAGCGAATGTAATTTTTGTTGAGGTTTCCAACGTGGTGGAAATTAGATCTTGAGCCATTTATGTCATACGCGAAGATCCATTTACGTTATATTGTTATTTTACCTTTGACATGGAATTACATGTTTTACGACAGCTCGACTTTGAAACAGAGCAATATGCTACCAAAAAACAATAAAAAACATTTTCAGTGTTTAAATTTTTCAAGAAGTTACGAGCTCTTCCTCGTAAAATGCTTTTGACTTTTATCTGTCAAAAAGATGCGTGCTCTAGTCAGGAACGTCCAGTCAGAAGCAGCATTCCGTGTGGTGATTTCTTCACGAAATCTGAGTTTTCATTCCAAGTCCCATAAATCACTGTTGCTCATCATGGGTTGCGAAAATAAGAAAGAATTCTATAATAAATCAACGAATCGTTGAATTGTTCCACTTCGATGAAATGATCTAGGAAAGATAAAGGCCTTCGTGACTTGATTTCCTTAGAAGCTTTAGATTTGAAAATATTTGGCAAAACGAAAGTATTCCTGGGTGTTAAGCATTAAAATAATATTGAGACCAGCAAAAGGCAATGCATGATTATTTTCTTGCGCTTTTTGGGAACCTGCCTGTTGTTCAAAATTACTTTGAGGCAATATAATCCCAGTCCCTGCATTGTTGGAAGAATGAGGTATTATTGTAAGCCAATGGAAAAATGCTACGTTTTTTTCGAAAGGTGTTTTTCCACTCATTCTTTTGACGTATTGTTTCATCCCGTTCTCGTATTATTGTGGATATACGAGTACTTTGCGAATTACAACTCTTTTAGTCAATGGTGGGGTAAAGGTGTTTAGCTTATCTTTAGCAAAGTCTCAAAGAAAAATGTCTGATGGTGTTAAATCGAACTATCCCCTGTTCACGAAATTTGTCACGCAAGCGAGTTATTGTTTCATCAGCTGTATAGCATGTGCCACCATCCTATGGAAAATAAATGTCGTGCACGTTTATATCACTAATTTTAGGCAAAAAGCAAAAAAGGATTATCAACTTCTCATTTGATACTTTTGGAGATTAGAGAATACAGACAGCCCGATGGCTCCCGTTTACCGGCTTTTTGTTACCAAACACATGTCAATGAGTTCGTAGGACATATACTTAGACGCGATGTTCGGGTCTATGGAAAAACCAGATTTTTGTATTATGAAAATGAACAGCTTTTTGATGAAAAATGAAAAGATTTATCCCAAAAATATTAATAGGTTCTTTTAATGAAGTCAAAAGGCAGAAAAAGAGTCAAAAAAGAGAAAAAAAATATTTTCTTACTTTTTAAAGTTTCTTTTGTGTCGGGAGCTACTTAACATTTTTAATTTTATTTTTATTTTATTCTTTTGAAATTACTCGTGGACCCTAACTGCGATAAGTAACTACTTAAATTACATTTTTCTTATATATTATGAAACAACGCATAAGGCTTCATGTACGTGCGAGGTGACGCAAGATTTATCTTCAATTTTGTTCTTGAATAACTTTTTTACTAAATAAAAAAAAAATGATTTTGAGTGATGAACATTTTTATTTGGACCTTTTACATTTTTTCTGTTAAGTGAAAAAGACGATATCCGACCAGTGGCTACCGCCAGTGTTGACACACATTTGTACCAGTTTTATCGCACTTTCCATGACTTTCTGCAAGATTTCCGGTGATAACTGTTAATATTTTTGTCGAATATTCTCCTTAACAGCTGCAATTGCCTGAAGCTTGTTGGAATAAGCCCGAGACTTTAAGTAGCTTCAAAGAAAGTAGTCTGGGATGGTTATAGGGCGATCTTGCTGGCCGTGTCAAATCACCAAAACGGGAAATTACGCGACCAGGAAACGCTTCTTTAAAAATATCCTTTGTTGCTCGTGCTGTGTGTGTGAATGCATCCTCTTGTTGAAACCAAATGTTCAATAAGCCCCGCTCGTCCGATTCCGGCAGTAAGAAGTCGTTAATCTTGGCCCTGTAGCGCTCGCCGATAACAGTGATCTTGTTGCCGATAGCGTTCTTAAAAAAATTCGGCCCAATTATTCCTCGCGCGTAAACGCCGCATCACACAGTGGCTTTGAGTGGATGTAATGGCTCCTTGTGTATCACACGCGGATTCTCAGTGCCCCAGAAATGAAGATTTGCTTATGGACGTAATCACTTAAGTATAAATGCGCCTCGTTGCTCATGATGATTTTCGGCACAAAATTTTTCTTTTCGTTGTTCAGATTAAGGATGATTTGACAGTAATTTACGCGGGTTACGTCAGCGCTGAACATTGTCCCATTAATCGGATATGCTGATGGTAAAGCTAACATTTCCGATGTGCAAAATAATGGTTCAACGGTCGAACATTGCAACATTTACCTAATTATGGCGAAATACTGCAAATAGAAGCTATGTAGAACTATTCAACTATTGCCGTACTGCAAAGGTCAGCAGTCTAAACGAATTATTTAATAAATTTGGAAATATAAGTTTCCAATTAAACGAAATATATGAATTTGATGATAAAAAACCTGATATCTATTGTAAAGGGTCCGCCATCTAACGTTTTTTTTCAAGTAGTGCTTATTTCGTGAATGGTAACACTTAGCTCATGTCTGATTTGACAGATAATTAGGTTTATCCTTCCGCTGAACGAATATGGTTGTGTATACGCTTGAACAACGCTGGGAAATATTGCGACATTACTTTGAAACAGAAGATGCCGATTTTGCCAAAAAATCATCTTTTCAGATGAAGCTCATTTTGATCTTGGCGGGTATGTAAACAAGCAAAATTGTCGCATTTGGGGCACAGAAAACCCGCACGCATACATTGAAAAGCCGGTGCACTCAAAACGAGCCACTGTTTGGTGCGGATTTTGGTCCAGAGGCATAATTGGGCCATTTTTCTTCGAAAATGAGCAAGGAATGGCCGTTACAGTCAATGGCGATCGTTATCGGGCCATGTTGAACGAATTTTTGTTCACAAAAATTGAAGAGGAGGATATTGGCAACATTTGGTTTCAACAGGACGGCGCTACGTGCCACACAGCCGAAGCTACACTCGATGTTTTGCGCCCTGTTTTTGAAGATCGCATTATCAGCCGCAGAGCTGATGTCGTTTGGCCACCTCGGAGCTGCGATTTGACACCGTTGGACTATTATTTGTGGGGTGCCGTCAAAGATAAGTGTTACGCCGACAAGCCAGAGACAATTGACGCTTTAAAGGACAATATTCGTGAAGCCATTGGTGAAATACAGCTGCACACAATCGATAATGTGCTTAAAAATTGGACCGATCGTGTAGGCTACTGCATGGCCCGCCGAGGCAGCCACATGAATGAAATTATTTTCCATTATTAACCGGAAGGATTGTACTTTCAAATAAAAAAAGAAATTTGCGAAAATATTCAGTAGTTTTTTTTATAGCATTTTCAAAACAAAAAAAGTTATTTGGCGGACCCTATATAAGCCAGAAAACATAGAAAGGGATCTTAGAGAAATATTAATTGAGAAAATAGACGGAAACCTTAGGGCTCATTTTGAAGAAAATTGTAGCATGATAGAAATTGATGAAAAATACGCTAGATTAAGACTATTAGATGACTTCAGATGTGTAGATATATTGGGCGTACAAATTAATTCGGTCCGTTTTCAAAAGATGGCGCCATCTGCAAGTTGTGGCTGATCTTGGAAGCGATTACCTACTTCATTGGAAAGGTGTTAGATCTGTCAACAATAATTAGTGTGCATTAGTGTCTGTTTCTGACAACAACATTGTTTTTTGCGTCTTCGAAAATGTCCGGATTTGTCTTAAATACATATATAGTTGTATATAGTTGAGTTCTCAAAGTGTGCGGACGTGTTTTTAACAAGCTCTATTTAAAAAAGTGAAAATAAAAACTACAACAAAGTGAATTAACTTTCTTTGTTTCCTTATTTCTTTAAAAAAAACAAAACGAAAAAAAAAAAAAACAAGTGAGCCGTTCTACATTTGCACCAGTAAATTAATCTTAATTTATAAATTTTTGTAAATATGAATTCTTGTGTAAGATGTAAAGACCCGTTGCCACTTGATGGTGAGTTCATAAACTGCTCAAACTGTAGTGGGAATATGCACTTTGAGTGTAGCTCTGTCTCACAGAATTCCTACAGAAAAATGGCAGCAGCGGCAAAAAAGAACTGGACATGTACGTCGTGCAGGTTGAAGGACAGAGAGCAAGCAATGGAAAATATCCCAATGGCGAAGAGATCAAAGACAGCGGAATCTCCAAAGGCAAAGTCTACATCTGATACAAAACCCGACAACAGTTCAGTAAATAAAGAACTAAAAGAAATAAAGGCATTATTAAAAGATTATGCTAAAGCAGTGGAATTCACTACCACTAAATATGACGAAATCAACATCTCACTCGCGAAAAACATCACATTGTTACAAAAACTAATGAGTGAAATAGAGGAGTACAAAAAACAAATCGAAACAAAAGATGCCCAAATTACACGCCTCCAAACACAGGTCAAAGCATTAACGCAAAAACAAATTCACAAGAACATAGAAATTAAAAATTTCCCCATGCCGAACACAGAAAATCCTGCCAATATAATAAAGGCACTAGGTGAAATACTTAATACAGAGATAGTGGAAGGTGATATCGAAGAAGTTTATTCGTACCCCGACCGAAAAAATAAACAATAGAAAAATATTGTTGTAAGCTTCACACGTAAACAAACAAAAGTTGCATTCTTGGAGCGAGCAAAACAAAAGAGAACATTGAAGTACGGGGAGTTGTCAAATAAATTAGGGAAAGAAGATAATCCGGTGTACTCAAATCAAAACATATACATAAACGAACAATTAACAGCACACTTTAAAAAGCTTCTTTGGTTAGCTAAAATAAAAGCAAGAGAGTCAAATTGGAAATATGTATGGTTTCGGAATGACAAAGTGCTTGCAAGAAAAAATGAAGGAGAACGTATAATCGAATTACAAACGATCAACGATATAGAGAGAATTGCATGATTGCATTTCTCTCACAATATCGTAAGCACACTAGTGTACAAAATTAACGCACCATATAATGACCAACGAATTAAATGAAATAATTAATATAAATTTTAAAAATCTCAAATCACACGATGAGACGTGCTTATATATAAAAAATAATAACAGTGAATTTTCCTGTATATCCCTAAATGTGAGGTCCATGAGAAAGAATTGGAATGCTTTTGTGCAATACGAAAAAAGAGAAAGAGTGTCAAGGACGTATGAAAACATCTCCCTAAATGTTAAGCGTGGTAACTTTGAAGCTTCAGTTATCTCAATCTACAGACCACCAAAGTCCAATATGAATAGCTTCATTCATGAACTTAACGAACATATTGACGCAGTTGGAGCGAAAAGAAATTTGATTGTTATGGGTGACGTAAACATTAACACTAAAGACGAAAATAATACATATGTATGTAACTATCTTTCTATGATAGCGTCCAAGGGTCTCCATAACTCAATTTTTTCGTACACTCGTGTTGATCCAATCCAAAACACAAAAACTTTGATTGATCATAATTTAGTAAGGATAAAGAATGCCGAAATTAAATCAGCGGTGATTGAAGTATGTATCTCAGACCATTATGCCTTATACTGCGGAGTGAACACTAACACCATAACTGAAAAGAAATCGAATGTAGAACGCCAAATTTTAAATCATGTAGTTACACAGAAAATAAACGAGTTTAACTGGGAAGAGCTAAACATTTTTACGGATGTAAACGAATTTTATTTACAATTCAAACAAACGATTAATACGATAGTTGCATCATCAACGGTGTTAAGAAAGAAAAGAAGCACAGAAAATAGCTGGATAACGACTGAATTGAAACATGATTGTAAGGAACGCGATAGATTATATAGACGATACAAAAACAACAGACTAAACGAAGATTATCTTAGAGAATACAAATTATATCGAAACGAGCTGAACAAGAAAATAGCGAGGACAAAAGCTCACTTCTATAAACAAAAATTCCAAAATTGTAAAAATAATCCGAAGGAGACTTGGAAAGTCGTCAATTCAATTTTAGGGAGAAAACCGAGAAATCTAGATGACATATTAAAAAAGAACTTTTCAGACGAAATGGATTTTAAGGATCTTGCTAAAAGATTCGTTAACACACTCTCATCCGAAGTCCTCAACATAGCACACGAATGCAATCAACAAACCTTTTTTGGTCATTCAAACAGTGTGCCAAATTCCATTTACACCGATCATGTATCTGTTACAGGGGTGAAAAATATTCTAAGCTCGTTAAACTGCAACAAATCGGCGGGAATAGATGAAATAAGGCCAAGAGACCTGAAAATAAATGCACAGACTCTTTCCCCAGTGATAACGAAACTTATTAATATGAGTATTGATCAAACATCAATCCCTAAACTGCTGAAAATGTCAGTTGTTCGACCAATTTATAAGAGCGGAAAAAAGAACGAAATTTTGAATTACAGGCCAATTTCAATTTTATCGGCTGTAGACAAACTTATGGAAGAAATACTGGCAAAAAGATTGTACGAATACGTTGAGAAATATAAAATATTAGAAAAGAATCAATTTGGTTTTCGCAAAAACAAGAGCATCAATCAACTGCTGGGAAACTTCGCAAACAAAATGTATAAAAGTTTAGATAAAAACCATAGCTCAGTAGTGTTATTCATCGATTTTAAGAAAGCTTTCGACACATTAAGCCACAAACAAATCTTGAGACAACTGGAAAAGATTGGAGTACGAGGAAATTGTTTGGCATGGTTCGAAAACTACTTAAGAGATAGAAAATTTAAAGTAAAAATCGAGGAATCTCTCAGTGAAGAAGAAAAAGTAGTTTATGGTGTTCCGCAAGGATCAAAATTGGGTCCACTATTGTTTATAATATATGTCAACGATCTGCTGTCAGTGCTGAAATACAGTACGGGATACGCGTATGCGGACGACACAGCGATCGTAGTCAGCCATAAAAACGTAGAGGAAGCAGTAAGACTAATGCAAATAGACTTTAATGGAGTCACATCCTGGTGCCATGATCATGGATTAATAATCAACGCACTGAAGACAAAGGTGATGCATATTCGTCCGCCGCATATCCCAAAAACCAAAATTGTTATAAAAATGCATGATATTGATTGCTTGCACAAAACCGGATGTAGCGACCTAATAAGAGATGATGACGACTGCAAAGAATATATAGATAACATGTCAACTTACAAATATCTCGGGCTAACGATTGACTACAACTTTAAGTGGAGCTACCATATTGACGAACTAAAAAAGAAGCTACGCCAATCAGCTTACGCACTCTTCCATCTAAGCATTCTCTGCACACCGCCAGTGCTTAAGCAATGCTACTTCGGATTGGTTGAATCACATCTGAGGTATGGTATACTAGCGTGGGGAAGAGCGTCGCAAATGCAACCCCTACAACAGCTTCAAACACGACTGCAAAAAATAGTGCGGAAAGCAAAACAAAACAGCGAAGAGCAGCATCAAAGAAACCAGACGATTAATATGCTGAACATCTCCCAAATCCATGATTTAGAAATCATGTCTAATTTCTACAACGACAATACCTACAGAATCCAAACGCAACAGACAATAAACACTAGAAGAAGGCAACACCACTTTTATGAGATTCCGAGGTACTGGAACGAGTATGGAGGAAGGACGTATGATGTCGCAGTTCCAATGGTACTTAAAAAACTCCCAAGAGAGTTTCGCAACCTAACAAAAAATGAAGTATTGAAAAAAGCCAAAGAAATGTACTTAAATTTATAATTTCAAATATGTTCTTTTTTATTCGCTCTTCGTTCTTCATATATGTTAGTTTTGGTTTTTTATTAAATTTATTGTATATAATGTAATCAGTTGAAGGTATCTTAATGTAAATCTTTTAAAGTAATGAACTCAACACATAAAATGTAACAACATATTAAGAATCAGTCTTCTGCAGACAAGCCCTTCCGGCTTCGCAGATAAAAAAAAAAAAACATGTATACATATGAATTTATACGTAATAAAATTATATTGAATTGAATATTGAATTATATTGAAATAAACAGCATTTGCGGGAAGTTTTGATTTTCTTTTTTAATTGGAAGAAACGTGCAGCTGAAGCCCATCAAATGCTTGTAGAAATTTATGGTGAATCTGATCCGACCGATAAATCTTGCAGAGAGTGGTTTCGACGCTTCAAAAGTGGTGATTTTAGCGTCGAAGACAAAGAGCGTCTTGGCCAGCCCAAAAAGTTTGAAGATGAGGAATTGGAGGCTTTACTGGGTCAAGATCCGTGCCAAACGCAAAGTGAACTCGCAGAATCGTTGGGAGTGACTCAGCAAACAATTTCCGTTCGGTTAATGAAATTTGGATTTATTCAAAAGCAAGGAAATTGGGTGCCGTACGAGTTGAAACCGAGAGATGCCGAAAGGCGATTTTTCACCTCGGAACTGCTTCTCGAAAGACATCAAAGGAAGGCATTTTTGCACCGGATCGTGACTGGAGATGAAAAGTGGATATACTACGATAACACCAAGAAGAAAAAATACTATGCAAAGCCTGGTGAACCCGTTTCATCATCGTCTACATCGATGCCAAAGAAAAACATCCACGGTTCAAAGGTCATGCTCTGCATATGGTGGGACCAGACGGGGTTGGTGTACTATGAGCTGCTAAAACCAGGCGAAACCATTGATGGGAAACGTTATCGACTACAACTACAGAAACGACCGAAAGGCATGACAAGGTGATTTTGCAACATGATAACGCTCGGCCCCACGTGGCTGTAGCGGTCAAAAACTACCTGGAAACGCTGAAATGGGAGGTCTTACCCCACCCGCCGTATTCTCCAGACCTTGCTCCTTCCGACTACTGGCTTTTTTGACGGATGCAAAACGATTTGGGGGTCACCGGTTCGGGTCTTTTGAAGAAATCGAAGAATGGCTCAATGATTGGATCGATGCCAGAGAGGACTCATTTTTTAGAGATGGTATTCGAAAATTACCAGAGAGATGGGAAAAGGTAGTCGCTTCCGACGGACAATACTTTGAGTGATGTATTTTTTACGTTTTTTCAATAAAAAAAAAATTTTTGAACACGAAAAACGGACCAAATTAATTTGTACTCCCAATACAAGGGTGGTCCAATAATTACTCAGCCTACAAAAGAAAAACAAACATTAAAATTTTCGAGAAATGGCGATTTATTTTTCAATATAGTCTCCTTTTAGCTCGATACACTTGACCCAGCGCAAAGTAGGCCTCCGTGGCGGCGATGACCTCCTCATTCGACTGAAATTTCTGCCCGGCGAGTGACTTTTTCAAGTTTGGAAACAAAAAGACGTCGCACGCCAAAATCTAGAGAATACGGTGGATGGGGCAGCAGTTCGTAGTCCAATTCGACCAATTTGGCTGTGGCGAGGCCGGAGGTGTGAGCCGGTGCGTTATCATGGTGGAAGAGCACTTTTTTCTTCGCCAAGTGGGGTCAATTCGGCGTCGAATCGGCCCAATAATTTGGCATAGTACAGCCCTGTGACTGTTTTGCCCTTCTCCAGGTAGTCGATGTGGATCACACCTTGTGAATCCCAGAAAACGGTGGCCATCACCTTTCCGGCCGATGGGACAGTCTTCGCCTTCTCCGGAGCACTGTTTCGACTGTTCCTTGGTCTCTAGTATGTGCCAGTGGCTTCATATTTCGTCGACTGTCACGAAACGACGGAGAAACTCCTTCGGATTGCGCTTAAACAGCGTCAAAACTGCTTTGAAGTGGTCTTACGGTTGCGCTTGTTGTCCGGAGTGAGCAAACGCGGCACACATCGCGCTAACAGCTTTCTCATGCCCAACATTTCATGCAGGATATGACCCACGCGATCTTTTGAAATGCCTACTGTCTCAGCTATCTCGCGCACCTTCAATCGGCGGTCTGCCGATACGAGATCGTGGATTTTCGTCACGTTATCCTCCGTGGTAGCCCTTTTCGGGGCACCTGGACGTGGCTCATCAAAAACCGACGTGCGACCAGGAGGAGAGTCACCGTATACAGCATCCAAACCCTCTTTGATTTCGCTGCGCGATTTCCCTTCCAAAAACAAGAATCGAATCATCGACCGATATTGCTCTGTTTCCGTTTTTCTATAATCCGCGGACACTCCTGCTTTTGACAGTAGCCGTCTACTAGAATGTGCTACACGAAAGTAAGTTGGTCTTGCGATATTGGTGCCATTTGGCGGTGAGGCTAAGTACTTATCAGACCACCCTCGTAGACAACCGATAATAATGGCACACCTCAATTTTACAACTCTCATAACTATTATGTTCAAGCAAATGGAAAACACAAAAACCAAAATACTAACCAGAATCAAACACAGGCCAATTGTTCTTGTTACCAAAGTACTAACTCAAATTCGATTTTAGAAGCAAATCAAACTCATAGTTTCAGCGGTCGTAACAGAATTCAGGGAAATTCTTTAAATTCAAAAACTGCACGACGAACAAATAACACATCGACGGAGGAGATGATGTCATTTGACAATATCCACGAATCCTGAAAACAAGGTGGCCGATTTCCTTAGTAGGAATTGATTGATTGAATTGATAGAAATGAAATAAATTTGTTAGATAACATTTTTAATGAAAATAACAACGAACAAACTAATCCAAATGAATCTTTGGAAGTCTCCACTGTCCATTGTTCAGAAAAACGTTAGTCAGCAAGTTAAAATTAACCAAAATTTTAACAACAAGGAATTGTTCACCCAAACATTTTAAGTAACGAAGAAATAAACAATGGTGCAATCCTCTTTGCGGTGAAGATCGCGACTGGTATTTTACGAACTGACAAAAAATTAATTGTACCAATCGGAAATTCAAAAAATAAACAAATTGACGAGGATCTACGAGTAAAATATATCGTAAGAATCAATAATAAAATATTTTCGTTTCAAAATTATGTTAACTTATTAGAATTAAAATTAGGCAAGAATTGTATAATAAAAAAAGATTGTAAATTGACTAACAGTCCAAAAGAAGAAATTATTAAAATAAGCAATGATTTTATGATCTTAAACAATATAAGAAGCAAGCAATGCAGTAGTACTTGTGACGAGAGAAATCTTGCCCTTTCTGGCAATTACATTGTAAATTTTATAAACTGTACAATAAAATTAGCAAATAAGCAATTTAGCAGTAATGTGCACACTTTTGTAGAGCGAAATGCTATTCCTTATAATCAAAACATTACTATTAGACAAGACTTGCTCAATTTTGATAAAATTAAACTTAATTATGAAGACAATATAAAAGAAATAACCGAACTTAAATTTCATAAGGTAGTTAATTACGAGAATAGCATAGAATTAAGCTCAATTGTCATTATTATAATCTTTTTAATAGTTGTTACACTTTTTATAAAAAAGATCCAGGAGAATCTTACAACTAAGGAGGTTAGGTGGTGGGTTACGGTGGCGGCCACATCCTTCATGTTCTCCTATGGTTTCAGTCTGTTCAAGTCTAGTAGCTAAGCGGAATGTTTGCCCAGTTGGCGCGACACGAAGAGGAAATCGAGGCCGAAATTCACGCTGCGCTAACACCATCGACCGATTATTGGTAAAAAAAAACGACACAATTATACAAAATATAGCACTCGATAGCTTATCTGTTTATATACTGCAGCTATCTAGCACACACACAAACAAACAGACACACGTCAAACTTATAACATCTCTTTTTTCATCGGGGGCTAAAAAAACAACTCGATCAACATCCTTCTAAAATGAGTATCAGAGACTTACTTCACAAGGAAAGGCTTTCTAAATGTCCCAAAATACAAACCCTTAAACATATAGGACCATGCTTCATCGCAAGAGGTGTCTTCAATGCAAAGTACTCGGAGTTCAATATTGACCAACGAAAAAAAAAAGAAACCTTATGGACGCAGTGACTATCTACAATTGCAAGTTTCTTATCATTGGAGAACCCATGTATTGGCTTACTGACGCAAGATTTGTCGTCTGATCACTCACTTTTATTGAAAATCTAACGAGGATCTAGAGAGTGCAATAATTCATTTCAACGACTTGTTCTACTTTGCCGCATTGAAATCGACATCTACACTGAAGTAACCAAGCAAGACCAACGCATCCACGTCATATTTCATTAGCCAAAAATCAAAATAAGCTAAACGAAGGAAAATTTGGCAAGTAACCAGATCACCACTTGACAAAGCTAAACTCAACAAATCGACAAGAGAACTAAAAGCAATCCTTAATGAAGAGAAAAACCGCAACTTAACAAAATATCAACCTCTTCTACTTCAAGAGTACATTCACAAACACAATCAATAAATAAAATTGTTTAGCCTCACCTACAACTACTCCAATGAATATAAATTAAAAAAAAAATAAGCACCAATAGACAGACTAACCAAAAACCACCGCTATATATGGCATGATCACTGGAAAGCTACTAAAGGCATCGTATTACGCAGACAAACCAATGCTTTACTCCGACTAAATTATTATCCCAAGGTCTGGAAAGTGTCCAAAATAACAGCCATTCTCAAACCGGGCAAACCCCCAACAACGGCCAACAACAAAACAAAAAAAGTTCATACCGGACCGCCAATTTGGATATCTACAAAAGCACTCGACACCAACAAAATCCTAAACGATCTGGACGATAAAATGGTTTTGTGTTTCAGTTTACCTAGATGTCGCGAAGGCTTTCGATGGTGTTTGGCACAAATGACTCTAGTTCTCACTTCGGTCGACCTACTGTGGAAAATATAGCTAATGATCTAAATCTTGACCACAAAACAGTTCTAAATCCTTTGCATAAGACTGGATACACAAAGGCGCTCAATGTTTGGGAGCCGCATCATGCCGTGAACAGTTTCGTTTTATGGGCTTGGCTTTACGCAGCCCCTAACTAGTCGCTGTCAGTCAGTATTCCGAGTCGGATTTTAACACAGAAGGGACTGGCCAGGTACTGTTAACGCTGCAGGACCAATCGGAATAACCAACACACCATAACGAATAAGTGTTGGGCTAAAACTAAGAAGGGCAGAGTAGCGTGATCAATCTCATTCTCTTCCTGTTTTTATTTTTGGCCGTTTGTTAGCTACACACGAGATTCACTTTTGGCACCATCTCTAGTTGCTAATATAGCTAATTATCCCCCGCGTATGACACCATGCACCGCCTTTACCACTTCAAATGCTATCGATCGTCAAAAGTTCATCGAGCATCACGAGCTGTATCCTTTTTCCGTCTGACGCTGACCTGAACATAGAGGGAGCTCCATCGTACCCAATATGCTTAGAGGATTAGGCTTCTATCGACGATGTCTGGACCATGACGTTTCTTCATGTTTTCTTTCCTATATTCTCTCATCAGAAAATCCTCACGATATAATCGTCGGATATGTCAACCACCAGGTACACGTGCCAAGGAATCAACTTTTCCATAAACTTTTGAGGATTTTTCCTGTCGCAGTAATCAGCAGTAGCAATCGGTGTTGTGTATCCACGACTCCAGGGCAATATCCTTTCTTACGATGGAAGCCATGGCACCGGTGTCAATCGCAGCCACCCACTTATTTTTGTTCAAACATTCTTCCATGGTTAAGCTTTTATTCCATCGCTTTAGTTGGATTTTGGTTCTGGAAGCATCGATTTCGGAAATTTCTTCGAAATCGACTTGAGTAATATGAGCAGCTTTCGTTCCTTTGTAGTGCTCTGGACTGCCGTTGTGGGCGTATAGCTTTGTTGCAGTTGTTTTGGCACTTGGCGTTCAATCCCTGGCAGGAGCATTCCTTCTTTGACACAATGAACTCTAGGAAAACCTGGTCTGCTGCTTCCCCTACTGGAGCGAAGCAAGAGCCTCAGGGAGCCATTTGGAATTCTTATTTATGTTTTTGAATTTATTTATTTATTCATCAATGGATATTCGTCTTTTGATCACCATTAATTGAAATCCTTTACAATTATACATACATATATCATCAAAAAAACTCAACACAATACTACTAAATCAATTCATTTGAAAGTCGACTTTCAATTAAAAAGTGATAAAGGAAGGGTTACGGGTTCATTTTGTCCATAGTTCGTCCTATGACTAGGAATCAAAAGGAGAACGTCCCTGTTTCTTGGATTTCTCTCAAGAACATAAAAAGGTATCAGAGTCAACAATTCTGAAGAATTAATTCTGCCATCTATAATGTCCTTTACGAAAACTAATCCAAGGGTTGCTCTACGACTTTCAAAGATTTTTAATCTATTAAAGGGCGCCTAGATTTATATGAAGGAAAACCTTCAGACCACCCTAAATTTCTCAAAGCAAAACGTGTAAATCTTTTCTCAAAATTTTCAATCCTTTTAGAAGAGTTTTCATAAAAAATAATATAAATAACGCAACAGTATTCCAGTATAGTTATTATCAAAAATGTACAAATCGTTTTAAGAGAATAACTATCTCTGAATAATTTGCTTTGGGTATTATCTATATAAAAAAAAAATTACGTAAAAAGACCGGAATGTCATTAACGAAAAGATTGAAAAGAAGAAAAGAAGATGCCCCAGATGACTACCCTGAGGGAGGCCTGATACGACATCTATAAAGAATGATTGACCATTTCCGATTTTAACAATTTGTTTTCGATTCGATAAATAAGATTCTAACCATTTAAGAAAACCAAAGTAACATCCCATTCTGTAAATAAGAAGTTTATGATGGACTCTATCGAAAGTTTCCACGAAATCAGTGTGTAAAACATCATCCTGCATTTTATTTTCCAAGGAAGAGAGTAGTTGTTTGATGGCTATGATCTGGATTTTTACGGGCATCACGTTGCTTCATTTGGTCATCACCGAATCGATGAGGTCACCTCGAAGAGTTTGAAGAAGTCCTGCGGGAGAAACTTGGAGAGTAAGCGTGAGTTTAATCGATTTATCGTCGTCGTCCTAAATTTTCTTAAATGTGGAGGCTTTGAATTCTTTCTTATATATCGGCTATGAAGTTGGGTCATCGGCTGCATTTGGTTTTTTTTTTTTTTTTTTGGTTTTCAATTCTATTAAATTTTTTTACTTACTCCAGTCTGTGGTAAGATTTTTAATACTTAAATCTGCATTTTCGAGTTGCTGATCTAATCTAACCCCGAAGTTCTCAAATTTGCTTTCGAGTTGTGTCAGTTCTTTCAAATCAAAAATGTCAAAAGTTCGGGATTCTTTTCATGGACTGGCGTAATGTAATGGTAATTTAAATTGAGAAAATGATGATGATGATCCATTTCGTCATAGGTTGACATAGGGTGTTTTTTTTAGAGTTATACAAGTTCAAAATGAAATAAAACACTTGAAGTGAATGTTAATGTCTACAATATTAGCTTTATTTAACAGACAATTTCATGCCATTACAAAATTAAAATATGATTTGGGGCATATGCGCGCTTCGGTTAACTCAAATGAAACGCAATCGTGAAGTCGAATTTTCGACAGCTTTGTTGAACAACTAAGGTCGTATATCAGAAATAAATGTTGAAATGAAATGAAATGGCGAATGTTGACTTCCAAATCGTCCTAAGTCTCTGATTTATCGGCATAGACTACTGACTTTACATACAATGCCGAAGATTCCACCAGCCCATAAAGCACACCAAACAGTGAGTTTCAATAGTTGTAAGACTGTCCACTTAAAATCCGGCAATTTTTCTTGTAAAGGGTGGGCCAAATACAAGTTTCTTTTTAAAAATGCAATAAAATGAACAAAATTAAATTCTTTCCATGTGTTATAGCTTTATTAGTAAGGACAAACATTCCCATTAATTACGAAATACAACGTCGTTCAAGCGGCTGTCTCGGCTGGCTTCGCAGTAGCGCATTCTGTCACCCCCATTTTCCAAGATCTTGTTAATGGTTTCGGGCTGTAGCTCACGGATTGCTTGGATGATATTGGCCTTGAGTGTTTAAATCATTTCCGGATTGTTGGCATAACATCGATCCTTCAAGGTTCCCCACAAAAAAAGTCCAAAGGGGTCAAACTGCAGCTCCAAGGCGGCCGATTGACATCGTCAAGAGGGCTGACAACACAGTTAAGCATTTTGGTGCGCAAAAGATCGATTGTAGCATGGGCTATGTGACATGGCGCTCCATCCAGCATTAACCAGAGGTCGTCCAAATCCATGTCTTCAATTGCAGTCAAAAGAAAGTCGATTAACATGGCTCTCTAACGCCCACCGTTGACCGAAACGTAGTTACCAGCCTAATTTTCGAAGAAAAATGGTCCTATGATGACATCACTTCACAATCTACACCAAACTGTCACTCTCTGTGGATGCATTGGCTTCTCGATAATAACGTGCGGGTTTTCCGGATACCACAATTTTGTTTGTTAACGTAGCCGCCGAGATGAAAATGCGCCTCGCCAGAAAATATGATTTTTCGCCCAAAATCGTTGTCCAGTTCAATCTGGTCTAAAACCCAAACTGCGAAGCAATAACGAAGCGGATGGTCGCGCACCTTCAATTACTGAGTCAGTTGGACCTTGTAAGCGAATAATCCGAGATCTTTTTTCAAAATTGTCCGCAGTCTAGTGCGTGAAATGTTGAGCTGTTGAGATCGATGGCGAGTTGAGGTTCGTGAATTGAGTCTCTCACTCTCGACCACAGCAGCCACATTCTCATCTGTGCGTACCGTACGACGACGGGGACCATGAGTGTTGTCCACTAGCATACCAGTCTCATGAACTTTTTGCACGGACTTGCGTATAGCAGTCGGGGAGTTTGCTTCATTTCGGCCAAAACTTCTTTTTAAAAAAACGCACTCTTTGGGCTACACAGCACTCACTTTGGAAATAAGTTTTCAATATTTCCCAACGTTGTTCCAGCGTAAAGCGACTCATTTCGTTCCGCGGAGATATGATACTGACTTTCTGTCAAGATTTCGAGCGGGACAACATGTCAACTGTCATGTGACAACTGTCAATGTCAAAATAACCTATGATTTAAAAAATTCACAGATGGCCATACATACTCTTATAACCAAAAATAGGCCTCATCGGAGAACAAAAATTTGCGTTGAAATTGAGGATCAAAGTGAATCATATTCTCGGCTTATTCAGCAAACCTACGACACATATAATGATCATGCGACTTAAACTCTTGCATATGCAGGATCTTTGAGAGATGTGTATTACCGGCTAGATCGTCCGTGATGCGAAAACGATTCATCGTGTTTCAAATAATTTGCTCAGATGGACCATTATGTTGACCGTAAAATGGGTTTCAAAATATGTTTACACAATTTGCATGCATTGTTCTGGCACTAAGCTATTTACCGTAAAATGGCTAAAACATATTAACCACAAATCGACTTTCAACTGTCAAATCGACAATCTGTAGAAACAATGTTGCCAGTTTAAAAACCGTACCTCTAAAAAAAACATCCCTTACTTTGATTTTACTTTCATGCCGGACTCTCTGATATGTATACTGAAACCATCATTTTTTAAAGAGGTTTAAAAAGTTTTGCTCCTTAAAATGAAACTACGAGGAAACTTCTTCAATGAAGCATTTTCGTTGGTTTATCTAGTTTATTTGACTTTATTTTCGCCCAAATATATGGACCTTGATTTCAGGCAATCAATGCTTTCATGGTCTCTTTGCCCTTAGCAAGAAAGTGTGAATGTAACGATCAAGCTTTCGAGCCACCAAAATAGCTGATACTGTAGACCTCAGTCCCATCGGTCACAGTTCTACTCCAGAACGAACACCCACTCATATGAAAATCGCCATTCTACAGATTGTTTGTTCTGCAGTCTACCCAGTGTCGGTGGTATACTCGAATTAGCTTTATTATAAAGCTGTCGACCAGTGAATGTTATTTACCTGAATGAAATAAACTTCCGCGTGTTTGACATTCATTTTGACACTTGTGTAAATCTAAATCCCTCGGCTTTCAAACCGACTCTTATCATGACATTCAGATAATTCAGAGAAATTCAGAGAAAGCTTTTTACAAAAGTTAAATGACGATACTAGCTCATCTTCTTAAGGGATTCCACCCACATTGTTGATATATTCAAACTCCTCCAGTTTCTTGTGATGCTCCCAGAAGGCATAGCTCCCTAAACACATAAGCCTTTACAACTGAGGCAGTACCAGAATGAAAAGAAATTCCAAGAACAACGCAAGAAGCTTACAGAAAATCACACACAAAACGAAACCCATAATCACCACATTAATACCTCGTCCTCAATCTCATCACAAAGTCCAAATTGGAAACAAGAGTAGGGAAAACAATTTATGTCCTTATGCTCCCTCCAACTGTCAAAGTTGTTTTTACAACTTCTCTCTGAGTCAGTCACAACATATTGCGCAACTTAATTAAAAGCAATCAGTTAATTCATCATTTCCTAGCAACTTCTCTATAAAGATTAATCTAATCCTGTTTTTCTTCCTTTTTCAGGTAAGTCAACAAGATGTGAAACTTTTCCGTAAGTACAGACCTCAGGCGCACACTTGCCCCAATCACTAGAGTAGATTGGGACTACGACAATGCAATGAGTGACCATGTCAGGTTACCATCGATCTATTCCACTTTCCGCCGCAGAAATAAATTGTCCAACTATGTAGGTTGCACGTTCATTAACAAAGTGCTCCTGCTCCTAACCGGTCGTCCTTTCCGGCCCGCACCCTGTGTACCGTAGAAAATGTTCATTTCCTCGATATTTCCTATTTTTCTTCCCCTCCATTCACACATTTAATTAGAGTAGGACTTGCCACCATCACTGCATCGTGACGTATAATTGCTCCTTCGTTACGTATACAAATATTTATGCTACCTTGAACCCGCTCTACTCGTTTATGGTACGCTTAGTGGCACTAGGAGTCGGTTGGTCTGTTTCTTAATTTTCCAACGTGCATCCAAGTTCAGGCAGAGTTTCCACCGCCCGGAGGGACTACACTCCTTTCTGCTGGTGGTTGTCTCATCGAAAGCGACGTCCTTCAACTGGATTTTCGTGCCTTTTGTCTTGCTTACCCATTTCTCGAGACCGACGACTAAGGTTTCGAAAAACTAAAACACAACATAATTACCGTAGAGTCTCGTTCCGTTCAAATTTCTACAGACACGCGTATACATCCATACATACGAAGGATGATGTCCGGTTTTAAGCACGTTACGTAAATCGCATTTCAACGGAAGCAGAATGCACTTTAGCGCACCTGCTTATGAGACTGGCAAACATCCTATTCAGGTACCTTTCGTCAAAGCAAACGCGTTCATTCGGAAAGTATTCACGCCATGACGGCCACGTTGCAACATTTTCATCAACCTAAGTGCTGAAGACTAGAACTACGTCATTCAAAGGACATTCACTGTACATTCATCGTCCTGTGAGCGGAAATTATATTGTACATTGCGTGCAACCGAAGGGAGTTGGACGTGTATTAGAAGGTTGTGTATATCCTTGCGACATTGTCGCCAATTATCGTCGGGGAATTCTAAATCATCACAAATAGGACCTTTGTGCAAAGGCGACATATACATGTCGCAGTGGGAGGTGTCAGGGATTAACAATAAATCCTCACATACACGCAAATATAACCTTTACGAATAGTACTCAAAAGGGTAACGCTACTAATTCGCATTCTCACTTTGTGCTACATTAGCACGTAGTTGGTCCTGCCACGCATAGTCTAAACGACGCAATCTCTTATGACCTAAATGGTACGCACTTCTTCGTGTCCATACAAACGGACGGTGATGACGAATGGCCCGAGTAGCCGTGTAATACGACTGCCTTAATTAATCACTCACTGCCAGGCTGGCTTTCTCAAAGGATAACAGCCAACAACAACAATGAAATACAAAAACAAATAATATTTAAACACGACAATTGGCAATGGATTTCCTCCCGTGATTTATCGCCGATGACAAATGGTGGTCACTGCGATCACTTGATTGATGAACCGGTCGCTATTGACCGGTAAATGACATAAGGGATAATATTGTCTTTTACCGCTACGTCACGTTACTTAACAGACTGGCACCGAGCGCAATTTAACTCAAATTGAATGTAAATCAAATTTGAATGTAAAGCACAATAACTCGATGTCCTGAGGGTGTACAATATTATAGAAAAGTAATAATGGTAATTAACGATAATAACGGTAATGGGCGTATCCGTGTTGATTTTATCTGCTTTCCTTCTAATTATATGGCATCGCGCTTGCAGCCAGGGAATGGGAAAAAAGAACAATTCCTTGCCTAATCAAATATATCCTTGTTGCGCCTAAATCCATGAATAAGAAATGATTTTTTTAATGAGTACATGGGCTGGCTGCCTCGATTGATATCCGAGTGGCTACACCGGTCATTTACCTTTCCGTGGAATAAAGGTCAACATTGAAAGTTGAGTTTCAGCAACCAGGTATAGGAAACCATTTATTCAACTATTGTTTACCTCAACGTACGTGTGCTTGAGCTAAGAGGATTTCGTGATAATGTCCTATAAATAAAATTGTAACGAAATCCTGACATAAAACCCGAGAAAAAATGGAATTAATTATGGATATCCTTGTTTTCTTCGTTATCCTGAATTGACAATTCTGCTTAAGCAGTTTGTTGAAATTTCATGCTTACACTCCTCATAGCCCGCCCGGCCATTGAGATTAGACATTCAATGAGCAAATCACTTTAGTTCAACACCATTTTGCAATCTGCAAGGACATTGGCAGATTTCAGCTTTGAGCTTCACAATCCACATAGCAAATCTCAACTGCCGTGAAATTTAAGTGCCGTCTGGCGATGATGATTATGCGACAACTTCAGTACACTCTCGGTATTTGATTTGGTATGCTGCAGGATCACTCACACACACACAGACGCGAATAGAGGCATCATCTATGCCATGCGTTTGATATCACTTTGCTCGAACGGTGGATGCGTCCCAGTCAACCATTCAGCCATTCAGCCATTAAGCAAGTAAATTATGTAAATTACGTGATTGGTTTGCTCTATTGAGCTCCATGTCATTTGCATATCATTCTCATAACATCATAAGCAAATTTCATCCCATTCTACGGGTATGTCTACCACTCGGGACATTTCCAGGACATCCCAACGCGCGACCGACTTGCGTAAAAGGAAAGAAAGAAACGGAAATAAGTGAAATTTGCTGAAATTATATTTGCAGAGTCGTACTGGGCTCAAAGACACTTCGAGTAGCACGACATGTTCATGCCACACTTCCACCTAACTGGGTCTATATCTGAAGCAGTTGACATGAAGTTAAGTAAGTTAAGGGTGAATGTCTAATTAAAGCGAAATCTCCTTCACGAATAAACATGGTGTAATAAGCTCTCGACGAATTATGCCTAAAAGTTTCGAAGTGAATTTCCATGGCATTCATATAAGAGCTGGATGAGGCGCGTGGGGACGATGGGGGTTAGACACTTGTATTAATTTAAATTGTTGCGAATGGCACAGGGACAAATAGGCAGACGGGCAAAAAGGATAAAGAAAAGCTACTAAGTCGGTCGGGTGACGAGGAAACACAGAATGGTGGCAATGGGACGTAATTTTCTTGTTTAAGTTATTGTATGAGTTTCGAATGAGTTTTGCTTGAGGATGGGGGCGAGCGTGCTCTAAGTAGCTGCAGCTTGATGGTGTCAGAATAAATGAAAACTGGTTGAGGAGTCTTGCGTGTAAACAGGCAAACGTGTTAGTGCGATAGTGGAGCTGGGGCAACTTTTGCTGATAATTTCCGAGAATTTTAACTTTAAGTAGGGAAGTGCTCTGAGATTGGGCCTTTGTATGACGTGAGTTGTTAGATGAGTTTTATCAGGATTTGTAAACAAATGTGTCTAAGTGGTGATGAATAGGAGATGGCATTGCAAATGATTGTGTGAATGGTACACCGAAAATCCTGGCGACAATTAAACATATGAAAGGAACGATCTTTAAAAATATGCTGTCAGACGAAGTGCGGATGGTACTTACTTAGTTCCATGAACTAGAAGATTCTATGGCTTTTCATTAGTGAACTAAACAGCGTGTGTTTACCAGCGTACTCTTTACCAGGTATAAGCTTAAATCTGCTGTTTTGAGATCAGAAAGGCACATGTTTCCCCTCCAGCGCTTAAGTCTTGTGACTTCCACACAGCAAATTTCTACCTAATCAATGACTATCTCAATAGCGCCCCCTTCAATTTTGACAGCCTTACAATAAATGATGCCACATATATTTTTTACAGAGAAATATTTAATCCTATTTCTACTGACTGTTCACTTTTTCGATCCAAACATTTATCTACCTTCCCTCCTTGGCATCACAGGCTCCGTCCTCTAAGAAACAAACTGTGGGCAATTTCCCTTCATGATTTTTCTAACTATTTTGATACTTACCTGCAATTTACCGAGCTTCATAACTCTTCCCAACCTCACTCTCTTTCAAATGCGAAACCTCGAATGATCCCAAAATTACCACCAATTTTTTGCCAACTTTTTCAAAAACTCTTTCGCCGATGAATCCCTTCTAACGGACACTACTTACGAGTACTGTATTTCTTCCCTGAACCATTTTTCCCACGTACTATTGACCCCAATATCATCGAAAATAAATTGAATCAACTTAATAATGAATTCACTTCCGGGCCCGATGGTCTCCCTGCCATATTACTACAAAAAAATGTTCCTCCATTCTTTCTGTCCCGCTCTCAAAAATATTCAACTCATCCCTGTCCCTTGGAGAATTTCCCCAGATATGGAGAACCGCTTTTGCAATTCCTATTCAAAAAAAAGGTCCAAAGAGTGATGTTAAAAACTACCCGCCCCTCGGCAAACTGTCACATATACCCAAAATTTTCCTTGTATCTTGTATGACACTCTAAGTTTCCACTGCAAATTTCTAATTTTCTCTAAACAATATGGCTTCCTCAAATGTAAGTCTACAATCACAAACCTTGTCGAATTTTTGTCCTTCACACTCTCAGCATTAAAGAATGGGGATGAAGTCGACCTCATTTCATCTGAGATCAGTAAAGCCTTCGATAAAATCTCCCACAAACTAATCAAACTGTCTTCCCTTGGCTTTGAACCCATTGCGATGAAGTGGATATCTTCTTATTTAAAAAAACCTTACTACAGTGTTTGTTTCATATCTGCCTTTTCTGATCCTTTCTTAATATCTTCCGGCGTTCCCCAAGGCAGCCACCTAGGTCCACTTCTTTTCATTCTTATCATTAACGGCATTGAGTTTGTCATCAAACATTTCCACCTCACACTGTACGACGACGACACCAAGTTCTTCAAGAAGTCAAGACCAATCCATCAATCGGATTCCAACAGCTTTTCTGCCTGGTAATCCAAAAATTGCGAATAAAAGCTCCTCCTCGTCTTTACTTCCTCAATATTGAGCTCATCTCCACCGTTCAGGTTATCTGCGATCTCGGCATATAAAGTGACCAAGAGTTTAATTTTTGCGCACATATCGACGATATTATTCTTAAAGCTAACTCTGCACTCGGTTTCATGAAGCGTTGGTCTAAAGAATTTTCCATTCTCTACGTGACTCTCCGATGGTCGGTGCGAACTTTATTAAATTTGAAATATAGGGCAAATTTGCGAACGGAAATAAAACGAACGCTTCAAGATACTCAAATGAACATTGAGAACAATACAAAAAGCGTTCCCAGAGTTGTGAGAAAAGACTATTGCACGAAAATTCCAGCCTATGTCTTAGAAATTATTAGAATAAGAAACTTTCATAGGCGAAATTGGCAAAGATATCTCAATGTTGCTGCGGGGATCTTGGTAAATCAACTAAATAGATTAATAAAGAAGAGTATTCAAGATTATCGAAAAGTGGAATAAAAAACTGCAAACTCTGGATAAGGGTTTTGTAACATTGGGAAAATCATCAAAAATAAAATAAAACATATGCCTACCCTCTCTTAAAACTGGTGTTAACACCTATTTTACTAACGCTAAAGGCTAATACTTTAGCCTCTAGCTCCTCCCAAAATCATACCATTTCCCAGCACCTAGGAGATTCAAATACAAACGACCTCGTAGAACATGCTCTACAAATATTCAACATTGTTTCCTGTCAAACGCCCGCTAGCGAATTCATAAGCGAAGCAGACACAACATTTTTCTTAAACAACTTACTTACCAAGAAATCAGAAGGCATCGACCAAATAAAAAATATTCATCACAAGACGTTGCCCAGATAAGGTATTCAATTTCTTGTATATAATCAACGCATGTCTGAAAACTCAATATTTCCCAGATGTATGGAAATTTGCAAATGTAATTCCAATACCAAAAGCAGGGAAGCCTGTAGAGAGAACGAATATCTATAGGCCGATTAGTTTATTAAGTGCTGGAGATAAAATATTTGAAAAAGTATTGAAAGAAAAAATTATGAAAATAATTGAGAAACGGTAAATATATTCTAACGAGCAGTTAGGAGTTAGTTAGCAGTTGAAAGAAACCGTGCAATTAAGAAATCAACAGGTATGATAATACTTGATATTGAAAAAGCTTTTGACTTTGTGTTGCACAAGGGTCTCATTTACAAATTGATAAATTTTAACTTTCCACCATTTCCTGTCAAATCGATATTTTAGAGTACCTCTCAATAGTGGTGTGTCAGATTTGATAAATTTTGCCGCAGATGTTCCCCAAGGTTCTGTCCTCGGGCCAGTGCTATACAATATTTATACAGCTGATTTTCCAATTCCTCCACAATGGAACGCAGCAATATATGCTGATGATACCGCAATATTTTCATCCCATGAAATTGGTCTTGACTTTAAGACCAATCTTATAGTTGCCATAAGAATATTGCAGGATTGCTTCAGTAAATGGAAAATTAAACTAAACACCCACACCCGCTTTCTTCCGGCTAATCAGCTGATAACACTGGTAAACACTGTTTTTGTCACACGAACTTTGTGATGATTTTTGTTCATGTTGGTGTACCCTCATTAACAATATATAATAGTGTTGTTTCTATCACGTCCAGTTTTTTTTGTGACAGCAACATATTGTCATATAACACAAATGTGCTACCTGCACTTCCCCATGTACGTGCCCACTAACTTATGGCATACGTTATTCTATTACTACTCCAGTACTTGTCCCTAAATACTAAGCGTGTGGTGAAACTCCATTTTCTTTACTCTAACTCTCTAACACGGTCTTCGGGAGAAAACCACGATGGAGAGTTAAACCGAGTCAACCGCCACTTTCGCATTAACTTCCTTCACGGTTTTTTAATTTTATATTCGACAATAAAACAATTAAATGCGATAAGTTTGTTTTTTAATTACAACCAAATATATAATTATGTTCATTTCTGGCCTCATATACGTGTCTTTTTTTGAATAACTTAATTAAGACTACTGCATTACTTGCATTCAACTAACTTACACCTTAGATACGTATGTTACATCGTAAACATGCCACGAAAGTGTTCTAACAACCCCGACAGTTTTTGTTACATGTGTGGAGAATTAACTTTTACATCTCAGCGTCGAAATTTCACATCATTAATTGAACAGTGCTTTTTAGACCATTTTGGATTTCCTGGGAGGAATCAAGATAAATCCTGGGTTCCACATAAATGTTGTGTAACGTGTTTGAGACTGCTATTAGGTTGGGCTAAACAAGAACCCAGACATATGCCATTTGCTTCTTCTTTCTTTTCCTTTTTCCGGCGTTGTTATGGTCAGAAGTGTAGGACCATAACCTTCCCACTTAACTGCATTCCTACTGGTCCGCTTGTGGGGTCCGCCATATGCCATTTGCTATACCAATGATTTGGACCGAACCGAAGGATCATGTAAGTGATTGTTATTTTTGTTTGACTCAAACAAAAGGCATTAAAGCCAAGTCCAAACACACCATCCAGTATCCAAACTTGTCTTCGGTCAACAGACCCATCCTACATAATGCCTAACTGCCTGTGCCAAAACCTCCAAATCGATTAAAAAGTCAGGATTCTACTCCGGAACTTGTTCTAAGTCCACACGATAAGGTATCTGAAGATAGTGACCCAAGTTATGAACCGTAAACTTTAAAAGAACCGCACTTATTGACACAAAGTGATTTGAATCTGTCTAAAAAACAGGCTGAGCTTTTAGGGTCTAGATTAAACGACTGTAATTTACTTTCTCCTGATTCGAAAATTTCTTATTTTCGACATCGTGACAATGAAATAAAACTTTACTTTTCTAAAGCAGGTGTTTTAGTCTATTGTAATAACGTTCCTGTTTTGATGAATTTATTAAATTTTGAATATGATCCAAATCACTAGCGATTGTTCATCGACTCCTCAAGAACTAGTTTGAAATCAGTGTTGCTGCATAACGGAAATAAACTTTTTTCAGTGCCGGTAGCTCATGGTTCTGATATGAAAGAGACTTACGAAAATATGAGATTTCTTCTTGAAAAAATTGAATACAGTAAACACGCTTGGAAGATTGGTGGTGATTTTAAAGTCATTGCACTTTTGCTTGGACTACAGCTTGGTTACACAAAATTTTGCTGTTTCATTTGCGAATGGGACAGTAGGGACAGAAAAAATCACTATACAAAGAAAGTGTGGCCCAAGCGTAAATCACTCACTCCAATGTTAAAAATGATCCTTTAGTGAACCCTGATGACATTCTTTTACCACCGTTGCACATACTATAAAGCTCGGCCTGATAAAAAAATCTGTAAAAGCTATGCCTATAGATGGCAGTGGATTTGTATATCTGAAAGAGAAATTCCCCAAACTCAGCGAGGCAAAAATTAATGAGGGAATATTTATAGGTCCACAAATAGGGCAACTGATAAAGAATAAGAGCTTTGAAGAAAAACTGAATGATCAGGAAAAAACTCGCCTGAAAATGTTTTGTGAACGTTGTCCAAAATTTTCTAGGAAACCATAAATCGAAAAATTCCAAAGACTTAATAAATTAACTTATAATGTCATATGAAGCTTTGGGGTGTAATATGTCTTTAAAAATACATATGCTGGACTCTCATCTGGATTTCTTTCCGGAAAATTTGGGTACTGTGAGTGACGAACACGGCGAGAGGTTCCATCAGGACATTTCCTTAATGGAGAAGCGCTATCAAAGGAAATGGAGTCCAGGAATGCTAGCAGATTATTGTTGGAGACTTCAAATATTCACGAAAATTATAAGTATTTATTCTATATTAAGCAATAATTTCTCTAAATGTAACTGATGTTTGTACTTTTTATGAAATATATGGTTTGATGTCACAAGGAAACCTGACGTGTCAATTTTTTTTCATTCACATATTATTGTTTGGTGACACTAGTACATTCAAAATTTGATATAAGTTTTCATGTGACAAAAAAAAGTTAAAATTTTGTTAACTAGTGTAATTGATGGTCAATCTATATCGTGGGAACCCTTTGTAAAATATCTGGGCATTTATCTGGACCAAAAAATAACTTTTAAGAAGCATATGGCAAGAGCAATTAAAAAATCTAGTATTGCTATTAAATAAATGTATCCGTTGATTCATAGAAGATCCCTACTCTCAAATGAAAATAAACTAATTATTTATAAAACATTTTTCCAATCTATTTTTTTATATGGGTATCAAGTTTGGGGGAACTGTGCATTTTATCACATAAAAAAATTACAAGTAGCCCACATTAAAATACTAAAAATGATGCTTAATCTCCCATGGCTTCAACAGACCTTCATTCAACAGTTAATGTTGAGTTGATCTTCAATAGAATCCAAAAACTCAGTGAAACGTTTAGGATAAAATATGATATCTCCGAAAATCCTCTAATTAAACAATTATATACATATATGTAGATCATAATGGGTGATGTTCGTAGGACAGCCAATGTTCACAATGAATTGTGTCAGTGTATTTATTTATTTATTTACTTATTTATTGATGTTCAAATTTATATATTGGTTTTTTTTTATTTATTGTTTTTTCCTTCCTTCGTATTTTATTAAAAATATAAGTATAAAATCAACGCCAGTATAAAAGTTCTTCAGTTGAAAGATATATTATTCTATGTCATATCTCTGTTCCACGACTATTGTAAATTGTTCGATAACCTACATTTAATATGTTCAGAAAACTATTCTTGAAATAAATAAAACCTACCTGATTCGATCCCTCTATTTTACCTTCGTTTGCCCCCTTCTTGAATACTTGTCTCAAGTGTGGTCCCCTCATCAACAAATCTACATTTCCAGAATCGAGAGTATCCAATGTCTGTTCCTACGTTTCGTTCTTCGAGGTCTGCTCAAGAACAATCCTTTATTCTTACCGCCTTATGAAGACCGTCTTAAACTAATCAATATGAGTACGCTGGAGGAACGAAAAGGGGTATCTGACATCCTCTACATTCATAGACTTTTAACAGGTACCATTGACTGTGCCAACCTTTACAACTCCATATCTCCTAACGCGTCTCCCTCACCCGTTCTTCTTAGGTATTGAGTTAGATTAATTTAGCTTGAATTAAGCTCAGTAAATGGGGGTGATTGTCCCCACGAAAATTAAATTAAAATTAAAATTGAATTTTCTTTATAGAAAATAAGAACAAATTTATTACTTGAACTCTACTTTTCGGATATCTTCGTAAGAATCAAAGTTTTGCTTAGCGAACACGGATCCATTGATGAAAACAGATGGTAGAAAAGCGCCGGGTCTGCTGAATGGGGTAGTTCTTCCTAATTAGTATTTCGGACCATTTTTGACATAAGCTATGGTGCGTTGCCGTAAGCGAAAATCAGCTTCTCACACATTTATTAATAATTCTGCCTCACATAAAGCTTGGTGTATATTGACCAGTATTTAATGGTAGCGGTAGGCACTGACAATTTCATTAGGTTTTAGTGGCTTATACTAGACCCTGCTGAGCGCACAAAACTCACCGCTCGAAGCGATCTGGTTTTGGCGAAGATGTTTACGGCTGATTGGAATTAAGTATACAGAAACGATTTTCAGTTCTGCCTGACAAGCAAGATTTCACACGAGTTTTGACATTGCTCATCGTTTAGTTCATGTATTACCCATTTTCTGATCTTTTGAGCCTTTCCCATGGCACGTAGGCGCATGGAAATTACTCGTCGAGTGATATCGGATTGTTCTCGTTTAATAGAATCTGATCGTTTTCAAGCTTCCTCTACCTCTATTTTCACACTTCTCGTAACTCAAGTCAAAATTGCGTCTTTGAACAAAGGAAACCAATATCTGTACGTTATTTACCATCAAGCACTTCCTTTATAAGCCTCCACAGGTAAAAAGGAACAAAAAATAGCAGAGTTTTTCACTCTCTTTTAACTCGACATGATTACCAAAGGAAAAGCGATGTCGTATGACGTGTACTGATTGATGTTGACAGATGACAAAATCATAAAGTATGGCGCTTCGATGGTTATCTATGAGGAAACAGCGAATTTAAGCTCATATTCTTGTATGAAATTAGTTTTTACCTAATTGCGCAACGTTCCGGCGCAACTGCTATGACGGTAAGGTGATTAACCCCTCCTCTGAACCACCAGGTGACCGATGAACCGCCGGCGAGCACCGAAGCGCTCGTTCCGACGAGAATATCCCCGCCATAGTTAAAGACGCAGCCGATAAGTCGTCAACGTCGACCAAACGTGTCAATGAAGTGTCAGGTAATTGGCCATTAAACATTCGTTTTCGAAGCTTATTTTGGTGACAAGCTTGTAAATGTTCCCTTTCAAAGTGCTGACCATCAATCACATCTCAAATACGCCGCCCTCTCCTAAGCCTTAGTGATAAAGTGGGCTATTTCCGATAGAAATTCGTTTTCCTCCTGGGCACTTAGGTATAATTTACATAGAGCTATTACGTCCAAAGTCACTGCCTGGTTACCAGGCCTCATTTTTCCAAGACACCGTAACTTACACTGTGGTACAGACCCAAGCTTTCATCCGAAATGACGGCGTTCACTTAACCAATATCATCTTCAAACAGAAATAGAATAAAACTTAAGAGACAAAATAAACATTTAAAAAAATAAAAAAAATTAAATTAAAAATAACAGCTGACTTAGTGCTCTTGGCTACCCTACATTAATCCGATTCACGGGGCCTGAGCACGAACACGTGAGGTGTACATGTTTGTGTAATAAATAAGGACAGGAACAGTAAAAATAACGAAATTAAAATAGGTTTTAGGCCAGGAAGATCCACTTTAGCCCAAATATTCTCATTACCACAGGTCTTGGAGCGAGCTAACGAATTTTGTGGGAGTTTCAACCACTTCGTAGCGTTTTTTTATAAAAAAAATCGAATGTACGACTAATTTTTGGATGCAACCCATGAATCAATCAATTTTATAGTAAGTGATCTTTTGCAGGGACAGGTAATAAAGTATTTATCTTAAGGCGTAAAAAAATTTCTCATCGATTAGGCAAAGTCAGTGGAATTTCATTTTTCTAATAACTTTTACCCACTCACAAAACATAATGCCTCATTACTTGATATCTTACTTTTATCGCAAATAGACATAGCTGTCCACCATGATAAAATCGCATCCCACGGATTCTCATACTATGATGTGATAATTCGAACTTTGAATGTCATTGCCCCTCTACCAATGATACGTCTGTTGCCTTTCGTCACTTCCCAAATGTTAATGTCAATAGCTTGATTGACGATTGTTCTATACTTAATTGGTCCCCACTCTATTGCACGTCAGATGTAAAAATCTCGGTGTCTAAAAATAATGTTGAATACTTATTTGACGAATATGTATCTGTCATTACGAGAGAGTGGAGAAATCTCAACATTCTTGGGCTTACCTAAGTAATTAGGACAGCAAAATCATTATGATTAAAATTAAGTAGCCATAATTATAATTTTTTTTTAGAAAGGCGTTAAGTGTTTTAATACATCATATGTCTACAGGAAGTCTATTGAGCAGATTGCAAGATACAACATAAAAAAAAGTTTTTGAAATGAATGGTATTTCGACAGTGCAACGGGAATTACTTCTTAAGTTGTGTCTGTCATGGATTGGGTTTTAAAAAATATTTTTCAGACCTTAAAATAATAAAGTCTAACTGGCAGAATCCTTAGGGGCCTGAAAAGCATTATTGAGTTGGATAAGCGGTGAGCCTTATATATTATTCTGGCGGCAAATTTTTGTTACATAACAAGTGGTTGGAGATAAGTGATGTAAGCAGCCCCCAAACATTTATACCATATTGTAGCTTCGAATGAAAAATTGCGTGGTAAATTGTTTTTTATGATTCATACAACATTCAGACTACGAATAGACGAACGTAGGCAATATTTTAGCCCCAACCCAGCTTTTGGTCTATAGTACTTCAACTTTGCAACAATTAACATTGCAAGACAGTCCATAATTATACATGGGTTAACAGATTTCCTTAGTGCATGTACAATTTACCACGTTGTAGCAACAGCAACAATGTACGCGGAAATGTATTTCAAGTCGGAGGACTCCTGAATGCCTAATTTTGAATGCATAATTTTCGTTTTACTGCCGATAATTAATCTGTGTTCCACAAACCTAATTTGTAACAAATGTATATCGCGGTCTATATCAGCAACCAAATCAATACGATTATTATTTGAACGATTAGGTTAGGCAAAAGCAGTAATTTTTCCTACAAAAAGTTTATCAAAGAGATGTAGGTTAAAATGTACATTAAAAAGAGGATGGGGCCAAGAACAGACCCTTGTGGTATATCCAATGTCGCTAAGACAATCACATACTTTAAATTTTTGTACTCTGTAAGAATCAAGCCAATTGTACATAACATCTCCAAAACCGGCACCATAGAGAATGTTATAGCTTACTATGTCCAACGCCTTGGTCATATCTGTAAGGTTTTTTGTCATTATTTATCAAAGAACAAAACGCCAGAAGAACATCCTCAGTGGAAAGACCTTCAACTGTACGAGACAAAAAAAATTGAAACTATTCAAGAAACCACATATTCTCTTTTTGGCAACTTTTTCGAAAACTTTTGAAATTGAGGGCAGTAAGGAAATTCGCCTGCAGTTATTTTTATCCTATTTGTAACTTTTTTTAAAAAGTGGTACCACGTAGGCAGATTTTAATTCACACAACGATATTACAGGCGATATTCTTAAAGGTTATGTTGGAAATGCCATCGTTACCACAAGATCAACATAACAATCGACATTTCCCCAATTGTAGAAAAAAAAAATCTTTGAACCTACTAGCTATTGTGTTAAATTCAGACTTTTCAATACCTTTTTCTCTCAAAACAATTTGTCTATCTTGTTTTGAAAAGTTATCGCTAATAAGGTTGTTTACGACTTCCCATACCTTTTTAGAATGTCCCCGTGAACTTAGCATTTTAGAGTTAAAGTTACTATCACGGCATGTTCGAATTTCCCTATTAGCTTTCTGACTCGTTCTTCTGAAACAGCATTTTAAGCAAGAATTGAGTGGATATTTATTACACTTTTTGTATAGTTTGTTTTTTGAAGAAGTGTTTTTTTTATAGTGTTCGCGCAGGTTCAAGAGTTACGTTCTTAAGATGTTTCTGTTCGTTCACTATTATCCGAGGGTGGTTGTCCTAGATAAAATTCGGAAAATTCGACTGAATTTGTCGCGTTGGTTGCAGTTCACAGCAACTTTTTGTTTGTCTTTGTTTCCAGTTATTAAGATATTATATTGGAAATGAACACACAGCGTATGAATTTTGAAGTGATTTTATACTGCCAGTGTTATGCCTTCGTTATGTTTTTTTTTTATCATGTCTCATCTCTCATTCACAATTGATGTTGTTGCACAGTTTTTCTCTATACGAATTGTACTTGGCTGTGGACAGACTTGAGCTACAGACCTTCCGCTGAACAGTCGGTGATGATTACCATTGCACCACGATCACCCCAGTGTTCGATTTATACAAGGCTTAAGTCTCATATCAGATTTATTTTGAACCACCGTGAAGTTATAAGTTTCAATATGATCATTCAACGTATTCATAAATAATTCACACGCATTAGAAATATTTGTATTAGAATAAACTTCTTCCCAATTCTCACAGCGAAGCAGATCATCCAGAAGACCATACCTGATCTAAGTCAAATTAACCGAAAAACAATGACTAACGCACTTTACATTTCTTAAACTGCTGATCACGATACCCATCATACAGTGATCAGCGATTTAGAGCTTAATTTCAGCACATTGATTTAATGTCTTTTCTATAAAACGACCAAAAACATGATCAAAGCAAGAATCAAAGCCTAGTAGGTTCATTTAAGAAAGACTGCTGTAAGCGACAGGTAGCTATCTGAAGCAGCAGAGCAAATTAAAAAATTAAAAAAATCATCCAAAACGACTGAGGAGGCAGATAATGAAACCTGTAGACACAAACAAAACTAAGACGAGTGTTGTTAATGCAAAAGGAGATCTTTAGTATCCTCGCACTCGCCCACTTGAGGATAATATTTCACACTCATAGGTATCACGTACAAAGACTCCGACTCAACCTACAGCATACGATTCATTAGTACTGGAGTAGAATTTATAGCCAGGTATGTGACAGTCGTCAACTTCAAATGAAAAAATCCATATTTTAGTCAGAAATATCAAGTCCGGTATGTAGACGAGCGTCTCAAGATTGCAAATTAATAGCCTACGTATATTTTGATGGACAGCATTAAAGCTCCGTATAGTGGTTATGGTTGGGATGTTGTCAAGAAGATCGAGGCCGTCGTTTAAATCAAACACAATGACAGACTAATATTAAACAAAAGCCCATTAGAGAACACTAGTCTTTCAACGCCATCAGATCTTATAACCACAACCCTAGCTTTATTTACTTTTCTCATCAAAATTTGGGACTTTTGATACCACAGCTATTTATACTTATTTTTTTCATTTTTTGCTTCAATAAACAGAGCTCTAGTGTAATTAGTGAAGCAATGATTGATAAAAATTCGAGTCTTACCCGTTAGTTTTTAGCGACAAATAACGAGGAATTTACATTTTTCAAATTGGATATCGGAGCGGTACAAGAAGTTCGAATTTCCAACGAAACAACCATTAATGACGAATACCAACAATCTTTGAACGGGATTTTTTATCAGCATCAATTTGTGCATAACGTAATGGGCGTAGTATTTAACAATGTCGATGTCCAAAATCCGTTGTCCTCGCTATAACTATGTACTATGAACATACCCTGTCCTACGGAAGATAAGGATGAAAAGATAAACGACGTGTTTTACGAAACAATGGATGAAATATTTGTAAATGTAAAAATTCTACTAAGGGCTTCAGCGCGATAATAGAAAAAGAAGCGATATTAGGCCAACAATAGGAGAAGAAAGTCTACATGTCACATCAAATGACAATGGCCTAAGGACAATAAGATTCGCCAGCTCAAAAAATATGATCGTATATACCTAGGAGAGCTCACAAGGCTACGTGGATATCACCGGATGGAGTAACGCGCAATCATATTGATCATTTTCTGATAGACAGAAGACCATGCGAATGTGGGTTAGGTTAGGTGGCTTCCCTCTGTAAAAAGCAATGGGAATCACTTAGACCAAGATCGGTCCACTGTGCTACCAATTGAGTCGTCTTGGTCATCAATACTCTTAGAGCCATTTTGAGTACTGAATAAAATTTCATATTTTGTAGATCTCCGTTTCGGATAGATCCGTTAGTTCATTAAAGAAATATTCTCCCAGAAATCGTCTTCTGGAGGAGGCTAGGGCATGGCAATTACATAGGAGATGGGATGGAGATTCTTCCTCTAACGCAGTAGTCATGTTATGGCAGTCCTAATCTTCAGGCATATTTTCTTAAAGCGCAATGTCCTGTTAGGACTCCGATTAGGCTGCTTATAATCTACTTGCGTACTTTCAGCAGACAATACCTGAGCCATTTCCGCTTTACTAGCCGCGAGCTCAAGTGTGGTGCCTATTTTGGCTAGCTCGTCAGCTTCAGAGTTACCTGGTGTCTATGCCCAGGTACTCAGCACAACGTTACAGCGCATCTGCTCGGTATGCGGCAGTGTCTGACCAATTTTGATCTTATTATTGCTGTTTCCACTGCTTTTATTGCCGCTTGGCTGTGTTGACGGTTGTTCATCACAGAGCCGGTCGGCAGCCTCACGAATTGCCGTTAGTTCCCCTTGGAATAAACTACAGTGAGATATCGTTTACGTATACGCAATGACCTTACACCCTCTGTCCTCAAGGGGTAGGAGATAGAAGATGCGGCGATGGTACTCCTCCTTGTGGTGAGCCACGTTTTACTGCTCTTTTTATATGGTAGCAGCCGAATTTCGAATGAATCAACCTGCTTGAAAGCACTTGTATGATCCAAAGTATTGTATTATTATTAACCTCTAGTTTGCTTAATGCATTGGTGATGGCTAGCAATCATGGTGAATTCTTTGTTGGGAAGTGATCTTTCAACGGCTCCAACTATGTGTGTAGAGCTGTGTTTACTGATCTTTCCTTACAATAAGCATGTTGCGATTTCAAAAGCATACTTTTTTGTATGTTATCGCGAATGTACAAGTCTAGCAGTCCTTTAGCGTCTTAAGAAGAGAGGAAGAGAGACTGATAGGTCTGTAGACTTTTGCAGTTGTGTGGGAAATTTTACCTGCTTTCAGTATAATAACAATTACTTCCCTCCAGGATAGTGGTATGTAGCCCCAGTCTAGAGTAGATGAGAATAATACCAAAAGCCACGGTTCGAGAATGCCGTAGCACGGTGCACCTCTACCGGCTACCATCCGGACCTGCGGATTTGTATGGAAGGAAGTTATTTATAGCCCATTGGAGTTTTCATTTGCCTGCTACTTCCTTTGAAATGAACGGAAGACTCGTTCTAAATTGTTCAAAATTGTAGCTACTAGCCTCTGCGTTGTCGGAAAATGTGTATTGAGCAAGAGGTCTAGTGACCATTGCCATCTGATTTGTTAATTAGGGCGGGTATAGTGAGAGCCCTTGACATTATCTTCTTCACTCTATCGGCCTCATTATTCTCCTCTATTTCTGAGCAGAATTTCCGCTAGGGATACCTTTGCGCCTTCCTTATCTGACTTTTGTATAGTCTGAGGATATCCTTGTAATGCGACTTGGGGTAACTTAATTGAGCAGGGTCAAGGTCGCCTTTAAGGTTAGCCTCATATTTATCATGATCCGTTTAGATTTCCTAAAGGATTTTTTAGGTGGAATCTCAAAATTCAGATGGAAGCGGTGATCAGAGAAAGAGTTCTTTTCCGTTATCGACGTGTTTGCAAGCGAGATGTTGAAAGAATTGTATACCAAAATTTTATCTAAAACTTCCTGCCTATTTCTTGTTACAAAGGTTGACCTATTGCACCTATTAAAAATAACAAGGTCTGTTTCAATAATATAAGTAAGTAATATTTCACATCTTTTGTTGATGTCGCTACTGCCCCAAATAGTGTGGTGAGCATTTGGGTCGCAACCTATCAGGACCGGTGTTTTTGTCCGTTCTGCCTCACTGGCCATTCTTCCGATTGTTGAGGATTGTAAGAGCCCGATATCGTCGTAGGCTGTAGCAGTTTGTATTGCTTTGTCCTTAACCCGATAATGCTATTATTGCTAAACCAAGACTCCTAGTTAAGGACTAGGACCACTTTCCGCAAGACGGAGAATAAGGTTGGGTGAAGCAACCTTACTGTGGGGGTTCCATGCCAACATACTAGACGGTAAAGCTAGCAGAGGAGCGGATTGCAATTCAGACCACATCCAATCCATCGGCTTAAGAACAATAAGGCCACAGGAATCGACGTAATACCATCGAAATTAATAAAATATGCAGAAGGAAAGTTAACAGAGAAGTTACATGGGCTCATCACAACTATATGGTATGGAACAATTAAACCATCCCTGAGGAATGGAACAAATTCGGTCATCATTCCCGTATTTAAAAAAGGGTGACCGAACACAATGCAACAATTACCGAGGAATATCTCGGCTACCAAATTGTTACAAAGTCAAAAATTCTCTTCATGCGCAAGGGACATAATAGAAGAATACCAGTATGGCTTAAGGAGGAATCGCTGACCAGATTTTCATTAAACGGCAGCTTTAGAAATGAAATGGGAATTCCACGAAAAGGTGCATCAACTACGAAGTTGGTCCGATAAGTACCTAGCCTCACCGCCAGTAAAGCAAGATCAACTTACTATCGTGTATTACATTCTAGTAGACTGCTACTGTCGAAATCTCAGCCGGATCGGACTCGTAGTTTTGTTTTGACCGCGTGTGGAAGCGGGAGTGTCCGCGGATTTTAGAAAAATGGAAAAAGAGCAATATCGGTCGGTGATTCGATTCTTGTTTTTGGAAGCGTAATCGCGCAGCGAAATCAAAGAACGTTTGGATGCAGTGCACTGTGACTCTTCTCCTTCGATGGCGACCATCTAAAATTGGTTTAACGAGTTTCAACGTGGTCGCACGTCGGTTTTTGATGAGCCACGTCCAGGTGCCCCGAAAACGGCTACCACGGAGGATAACGTGACAAAAATCCACGATCTCAAATTGGCAGACCGCCGATTGAAGGTGCGCGAGATAGCTGAGACAGTAGGCATTTCAAAACATCGCGTGGGTCATATCCTGCATAACATTTTGGGCATGAGAAAGCTGTCGGCGCAATGGGTGCCGCGTTTGCTCACTCCGGACAACAAGCGCAAGAGCGCAAGGAAAGGTGATGGCCACCGTTTTCTGGGATTCACAAGGTGTGATCCACATCGACTACCTGAAGAAGCGCAAAATGGTCACAGGGCTGTACTATGCCTTGGGCTACGAACTGCTGCCCCATCCACCGTATTCTCCAGAAAAAGTCACTCGCCGGGCAGAAATTTCAATCGAATGAGGAGGTCATCGCCGCCACGGAGGCCTACTTTGCAGACCTCGAGAAAACGTATTTTTCAGACGGGTTAAAGAAGTTGGAGCATCGCTGGGTCAAGTGTATCGAGCTAAAAGGAGACTATATTGAAAAATAAGTCGCCATTTCTCCAATATGTTTGTTTTTCTGTTGTAGGCTAAGTACTTATCGGAACACCCTCATATTCGTAGATTTTAAAAAGGCATATGACTCTATAAATCGGAAGCATTCGAGATGCGTGAAGGATTAAAACAAGGAGATGCCTTGACACCACTCCTTTTTAAATTGGTGCTAAAATTTGTAATGAAATCCCTTCAGGGGGTTATTATGTACATTCGTTCCTGATTACGCTGACGATCTGAATCTGCTAGAGGATAGTGAGGAAACACTTACATTGTTGAAGCACTAGAAAAATAATGGGAAGAAAGGAAGTAGACTAAGAAGTAAATGAAGAGAAACCAAAATCACTGAACGACTCGGAACGACCTAAACTCTGACTCTACTCGATAAACGCTTTGACAAAGTGGACTGAATTGATATCCAAGAATGACACAAAGATCCAAATAAACAAATGGTTGCATATGGCCACCCGTACGTCTTCGGATGAAGGAATTATTCAAAACAATGACACTTGACGGAAACCTGGTTTCGAGTCCTTCAAAACAAGGTCTTAAGGAGTTGTCCGGGAAACCGGACGAAGAAACAGGCGAATGGAGAAAACTTAATAATCAAGAACTAGAACTTAATAATCTATTCAGCCTGAAAAATAATTCGAATCATTAAGTCCCGAAGACTGAGATGGGGACGATAGAACGAATGGACGGTGGACTAACAGTCAAACGAATAATGAGTGAAAAACCCTTAAGAAACGATCGCCAAGAAGGCCATGCCGTAGATGGGAGGACAATATAAGGATGGATCTAGAGGAGATGGGACAAAGCAGCAAAACATGGTGGTCAATAAGGCTCTGAATTTTCGATTGCCAAACAGAGTATAAGTCTGGATCGATGGACATTTGGTCATTTGCCGTTGAAGTTGGGTGTGACTGGGTTTTGCCTATGATTTTTTATCACTAGTGATAATTCGTTGAAGCTGTTCAAAGGTGAACGTCCGTCTCTTGGACGGCTTTTGGATCGTCGCTTTTAAGGCCTTAAGACGTTCATTTACCTTGGACAGTTGCAAACACTTTTTAAGTTTTGATACCGAGCAGTTCCTCCAGCTTCATGCTCAAAATTTTGTGGCTGTCTGGGTCGTTGCTTTCCTTCTAAGTCGAAAACCCCACTTATAAAATGTTTAAGATTCTTGCAATACATTTGCTCTGCTAATTATGGTTAGCTGCTCGTTAGATGTTTGCTTGCTTCTGATGCCTCTGTGTTCAGGGACTTGTTGCTTGGCCCGCCAATTGCATTTTATAAGTTTAGTGAACGCCTTAACAAAAATAAAATATAACTCATAATAGTCATGGGTCATAGTCATTCGATGGGAGTTTTTGTAAAAGAGGTTTCGCTAATCGATGTCATGCAGCAATGTGAGGCGCCCAACACTACAGCTTAACCTTAGATCACGGATGAAAAGTTCTTTTGGGACTTGAAAGCTAACAAGTTTTATACGTATTAACCCAGAGAAGGCCACGAACTGCGAATAAACCTACGTTAAACGACCTCAATACACTCGGCATGTTTTGCGAAAGAAGGGAAATAGAACTGACTTGCAAATTAAAGGACGAACCTAACGGAAGTAGAGTATAAGGATTTTAGGATTTAGGATTGCCCAGGGATTCGAGAACTTTTTGGACCAAGGCCGAGGGCAGGGTTGGCACATTTGATATTCTCAGGGGGAGCAGCATAATAACATACTTCTGGCCAAATAATCTGTTTAGGCTGAACTAGAGAGCACGCGAATCAGCAGGGGGAGATTTGTGTTTGTTTGGAGATATCATGACAACGCAGTTGACATCATTAATCGTTAGAATAAATATAATTGCACTGAGATGGCTACCTTGTGGTAGCCCAAGTGGTATTAATTGGATCAGAAAGGTTCCTCCGCATCTGGAGTAAGTGCACTCGATGCCACTTAGGCTGTTGTTGGACAAACAATTACATCGGTTCGATGAACTATCGAGCATATAAGTAAAATTCTGCTTCAGGTAAATATGAGGGATCCTTGTCTTAATTTCCTCTTTGAGAAGAAAAAATCGTTGCCGAATATAGCCCCTTAAATCCGATTTCTCAATATCCTCTACCTCTGAAAAATGAGATTTTTTTAAGCACTTCTCTGCACTATCCATTAAAGTACTATGAAACGCACACTATTCAATTTCCTTTCACTGCCCTAGTAGATTCTATCTGGAATTGCTGCAACAAACCAAGTTTACAGACAAGATTCCCATCGATACCCGCCCTCTCGGCCGACTGCCAACAAAAACCGATTTAATTACAATTCCCATCTTCACCTGCTACCAATCAATGTACACGTAACAGTCCTACCATCTGCTCCCAGGTACGCACAAACACACGTGTGTTGCATTCCTTTGTTTTTCTGCTAGCATTGGCACAACCCAATCCAAAGGCCCGAACGTTACCGGAGTGTGTGAGTCGAAGGCACGCTTGTAAAGTAAATGAAATTGGAAACCGGAAAAAAAGGCCATCATGCAGAAAATGGAAAAACTTCTTCACAACCAGGCAATTAATTTAGGTGAAAACCTTGGCACACCTTGCCATGCCATGTGTCTTCCTGCAAACTGCCTCGATGACTTGCTTCCAATGCTCATCCAATCAATGCGATGAGTCGGGATTTTCTTTCATTTCTGTGTCTATTTTCGTTTTTAATTAACTAATAATAATGTGTCCTGCGTTGTCCTCATTGCTTTCTTTGATGGATCCTGGCGTCCCGCATGAATTACTGTAAATAGAAAAGTGACGAGGAAAATTTGGCTCACGACCAGGGCTCATTAAAAAGTTAACACAAACGCCACTAACCATAATCACCATTTCAAATTCAAAATTCCTTCCATCCAACACCGACCGAATTATGAATTAAAGCAAAAAAGATGAAAAAACAACCAACGCCCCCGAATTCAAGGACACCAATCCTTCATGTTGAATTGTACCAACGCTTGCACGCTACACAGCATCTGATAAATTTGTGTTTAGAAAGTTTCCGAAAAGAAACAGAGCAGAGAAGCAGAAAAAAGGAAATAAAAACGAAAGGGAAAACGAAAAGGACAAAGGGAATGAAAATTGAAATAACTTTTCCACAAAAAAGGTGGTTCACAGAGGGCGAGGAGGTGTCGGACTATTTACTTCTTCAACAACCTGGACACGATGATATGGTTTAAGATGCCTGTTCTTTACTTTACTCTCGTATTTCGTGCTGGGCTTACTTGGGAACCCCTCTCCTCGCCACATGTATTCTATGTACGAGTATGTGTGAACGTAATGACATCCATCCTCGACCTCTGACTAATGTGACCGAGAGTTGGAAATAGTTAGACTTACACATCGTCCTCGCGTCCTTCGAAGTTAAGCTTAAGAAAATCCGTGACGCAATAAGTGAAATGGTTTCAAGGACACTCCGAAAAGGTAGCACAAAGGATCTACAAGGAATTAAAAGTGGAACACTTATCCCACAAAAGCTATTTGAAAAAACAAAAAAATAAAGGAAAAGGGAAAAGAAATGAAAGGACCTCTCGGCACAACGATTTAAAGATGAAGTGAAGTTGGCACCAAGGAAATTGGCAACAAAACAGAAAACCCTCCTGACAGGTGCCAAAGGAGTAGCCCCTCGCCCGTCTCTCGAGGGAACAACAATATTTCTTCTTCTTTGCTTTAATTTCCAGCGAATTGCTTTCTTTTTTTCTCCGATATTTATGTGCAATCTTACCAACGCAGAGGATGTCGATGTAATACCCGACCGTCCTGTCAATAGCAGCGGTAGGAGTTTTAGGTGTCCATTACGGACAAAAGGCGCAAAGGATTTTACCTGCCAAAAGAAACGAACGACAAAAGGGGGAAAACGAAAAAACTGTATCCTTTCATCCGCCAACGTGCAAATATGTATCCCACTTTCACACGTCCGCCCTTCCAACTTCCGGTTATTAATCCGTTCGTTCCACGTGACGATAACCGGTCGAGGATAATTTTATTCAAACCCGTGCTGAATCGAATGAAGTAGATCTCGGGATGGTAAAAATCGCACGAGTCCTTTTCTGCTCTCTCCAATTCCTCTATTCCATTCAAATGCCAACACATATGAAGCTTCAAAAGGCAATGGAGAGCGTGAGTAATGGAGAACGAACGGGCTGAATGAGGAAGAATAAAAAAAAAAAATAATACGAAAGGATATCCCACTACATGATTTATTCGTGCACATTGGTCCTCGGGCGCTCGAGCAGGTGCTACCCATACACGTACTAGGAAGATAAGCAAGAGAAAAAAATGTAAGAAACGACCGCCATGGGAGAATTTATCATTTCAGATCAGCACGGAGATTTTCAGGACTCGCCCTAATAGAATACCAAAAGAGGGGTTTCTAAGTGTATCATTTGCGATAGTCTAGCAATTCGTTTCGCATTTGGCCCGCAGGACGGAGTGAGTGGTCCTGACTGGACTAAATAGAAATTTCTCGTGAATGGTTGATAGGGAGAAAAGGAATAGTGTGGTCAGGTGCGGGTGGAAAGGATAAATGAAAGCATTTCTTTTGTTGCGACGGATTGATGTGTTTGGAAATGGATGTGTTTACAATTCGGTGATGGGAGTGCGTGAAGGACGATTGTTACGTTGATAGCTTGGTTTTCGATTTGAATGAGTTGGTTTTGAATTGTGAATACAATTTCCATTCAGACGCCCTGAATGATGGCCGGGTGAAGTTGGGACCTGACGTTCGAATTAGCTTTTATGGTGATAAAAGAGTGCTTATATGGTCATGTCCATTACTCAGGGCCATTCAACAATTTCATCGAAAGATAAAAATTGCTGAAGCAGTTCTGGGATTTTTGTAGCACTCTTACTATATCAAGTAATATTTGACTTGGATTTGTCACATACTCAAGCACTATAGACCGGCTATCAGGTTGACTTAGTAGTCTATTATATCTGCAATATCTGGGCCACATCTCAATGACTTACCCATTCAATAGGCAGAAGCCTATATCTATTCTGACAAGACCACTTAGATTGAACTGAAGTGAGTCCACAACAACTCATTCAGGTGACAAGGAAGACCCTTGTCCTGTTTCTAGAAAAAAAACCGATTAGAAATGGGGACACTAATTTATTTTTGTTAAAACCGACGTACAATTTGGTTGTCGAATTGCGGGTAATTTTTACATTATCTTTCATTGACTATATATTCGCAACTTGAACTCCAACCCTCGGTGACTTTATCTACCACGCCTCACCACTTGATGCTTGTGGGATTGCTTGGAACTTTTATTTCCCAAACGTCACGTAAGCTTCTTGTTTACATGGGCGCAAGACATCACACTTCGATATAAAAGTTTACCTACACTATGCCAACGAACTGGGGTGGTCATTAATGCTTGTCAAACACGTCGGATACTGCCGGTGAGAAATGAGTGAGTATTAAGGTTATATGAGAAACTTAAGAGAACTTAGTTGTTCAATACAACCAATAATTTCGAACAGAAGCATCACGTATCTTATATTGTGGTTTTGCATGGGCTCCACATACATTCCGATATGCGGAACAAATACAACGAATATTTTTTTTTCGGGCCATTCAAGCAGAGAATACATGTGTGATCCAGCTTCGTAAACGACAAATATACTTTGATTTAAATTATTCAGGGAGAAAAAAAGAACAACACAAAAGCCCTTTGGAGTTTGATATTTGTAAGCTGTTACGATAATCAGCAATTAATAAATCTACTTCTTTTAATTAAAAACGTAATAAAATCAGCTCAAATAGACCGCAGCACGAAGCTTGGTAGCAAAAAATGTATTTTACATACGGCGAATAAGTACGAGTCAGAGAATTGTGACTCCTAGATACGACTGAAAGTTGGGCAATTTTAACTTCGTTCCCACATTATTATTGTTATTATTACCGGCCATTTGGAACTCGGAAGCTTAAAGCCTCATTGACCCTTCGCAAAGCCTCTCTGTCATGAGTGTGATTATTCCGTGTTTCGCTTCTTTGTCCCATCTCTTCTAGATCCATCCTCCCATTTACGACGCGGTCTTCGTGGTGGTCTTTTTCCTACAGGTTTTTCCACTCATTTGACTTTTCGTCCACTGTCCATTCATTCCAAATGTCCTGCCCATCTTAATGTTCGCGATTTAATTACTCGGACAATGCTTGACGCTGATTAGAGCTTCCCGAGTCCTTAATTGTATAGTTTTTTCCATCCGTTTATTTCTTCGTCCTGTTTTTCACCATAGATTCACCTTAAGATTTTGTTTTCAAAGACCCGTATTCTATTTTCCTCCTTCTTAGTCTTGCGCGACTTCTTTGCTATTTTTCAGGGCTTTTCGTCTTAGAACATTGTGGCCTTTTACTTTTTCCTCGCATTCTTCGCCAAACCAAGGCTTTCCTTTGGGGTCTATGCAGTCTGCTAGTTTGCTTTCCGCTACCTCATTTACCACACTTTTCGTTGTTTGCCTTCATCTACTGCTTCTAACTGTCTTGTTTCGTCGTTAGTTTCAATATCATTTAGTAGGGGAAAGTAATTTTAATTTCATCCTGAATTGATGCTGCATACGAGAGTCCTTTAACTTTTCAGCGTTAAATTTTTTTATACCTTGCCTTTGTGAATTTGGTTCCGACCTTAAATTTCGGTCTGAATTGCAATCCGCTCTTCTGTATGCTTAAACGTCCAGTACTTTGGTATGCCGCGTGTTACTCCATCCGGTGATATCCACACCATGTCGAAATCGTCAGGGTAATATTTTTTGAGCTAACAAAACTTATTGTCCCAAGATCATTATGGTTGGTGGGATATGGGGACTTTCTTTTCCTATTGTTGGCCTATATAATTTCGCATTGAAGTCGCGGAGGTTAAGCGATGAGAAATTGTCAAATATTTCATCCATTGTTTCATAAAACGTGTCTCTCTTCATCTTTATCTTCCTTAGAATAATGTACGTTGAATGGTTTCCACATACATGACACAATAGACGACGAACAAAGAACACATATTGTCAGCGGAAATGTCATCACACGATAGAGGTGACAAGTGCCGTGCACATCTCCCACCGGTGAGAGATGGTGTTCACCTGGTTCCTATTAAGGAACTTTTATGACAAGAGGTACATAGAAATAATCAAATAGAGAAAACAGTAGAATCACCTAGGCAATCAACTGTCAAAAAGAAAGAAAAACCAGATCTTTCCATAAACACGGTTTTTAACCCTTAACCACCTACCTGCGGTCTCAGAGACCGCAACGCATTTTCAAATTCCCTTATCTCAAAGTGTGTGCATCCTACGACTGAGTGCATTCGTGTACTTTTTGTATTCATCAATCAGTATTGCACAAGAGATTGGAGAGTGAATACGTGCACGCGTTCGGCCAAGGTAAATAAAAACATTTCGGCAGCGGTCTCCGAGACCGCAAGTTAACACCGTCGACCGAGGCCAAGAGCAAAGGTCGAAACGGCACTACGAACGGGACTTGCTGCGTCATCATTTTGTGTGGTTCACATTGCTCCGCATGTTCGTACCTGTTCATACGCGATCGTTTTGATTCAAGTGCACTCGGATCATATTCTGTCTGGTGCAATCGGATGCGCATTGCAACCAGCCTGGGAAACGGATGCGTGTACACCGGAGAAAAGACTACGTTGCAGATTTGGGCGAAGCGACGAGGCTTCCTATGGAAGGGGTTTTAGTTGATAAGTTAGTTCTAAGTTGGTCGTCGGAGAATAAAGAGTATATAAAATTATAACGTAATCTATTTTAGAAACGCGGTTTAATTTAGTAAGTCGAACTGTTGGGCCAGCCTTCGGGCTGGCGTTCGCGATTTTTTTTTGGATTCCCCTTCCGGGGATCCTTTAACTGGCGCCCGAGCAGGGACCGCTCCGTAAACGCGATCCTTTTCTCCTGGCGATTCGTCTGCGTCTATAGTCCCTAAAAAAGGACACCGCAAAGGTACGTTCTATCGAACGAAAATGTCTGTACCCATGAGAACACAGTCATTACTCCGATGCGGCAGACAAATTTCCCTGTACCCATGAGAACACAGGGATAATCGCAAAAGGTTAAAAGGATGCGTGTGAAGCAACCCGTGCCTTAGTAGGTCGCCTTCGAGCATAAAAGTTGGCGACTAAAAAGGAGAACACGGACCTTCCAAAAGAGCGGCTCCCATAATCGAAATTTCTCGCGATCGGTTTTATGAAATTTCAGTGCATTCTTTTTTCCTTTTCAGTTCCCAAGGAACTACGTATCTGAGCAAAGGAAAAACAAAGAAAAAGGAAAAAAATTTTTGATAGAGATATGAATGTGTTGTTGTAAGTGTAGTGGTGCAACGGTGAAAAAAATTTATAAATGTGTAACAAGTAAAAAAGTGGAAAGAAGGAAAAATATATAAAAAAAAAAAATTCTTTTTTAAATAAAATAAAAAAAAAAAAAAAAAAGGGAATGGCACGTACGTACTTAGCACCGTCACGCACTAACCCCATATACTATATACCACTCAACCTTTGCACCCATCACCCATAGAGTAAAGAAACATATTTCATATATATTTTTTCATATCTTTTTTGACCACTGTATTGTTATATTAAGCTAGCTAACTAAGTTGTAAAATCATATTGTTACACACTTTTATCTTTCCCTTATTACCATATTAATACAACTAATTACAATTACAATTAATCATGATTACAATTAATAGTATTAAGGAAACATTTGTAACTAGGTCCATAAGAGATATGCACTAACAACTTAATTAAGCTATCATATTAACCCCTTTGCTCAGGTTTTTCACCCTCACCGTCGTCACCATAGAGGGATTCACAATCTTCAAGTATGACGCACCCTTAATATCCATCAAAGAAGGGAAGGCCTGGGTAACCAACGGAAACTTCTACCTAGTGCACTTGATCGATTTGGAACAATGGGAACAGCAATTATTGAACCTCACAACCGCAATACAAAGCCAAGTCAAGAACCCAGAGGGAATAAGACTAGCCTCACTCCACCTCTCACAAACAACCGAACGTCTCAGCCTATTACGGAGAAAGCAGCTAAGGAAGCCAAGATCCATAAATTGGATTGGGTCCGCCTGGAAGTGGATCGCCGGGAGCCCTGACGCATCAGATTGGGACAAGATCCTCGAGAGTCAACAGGCAATAGTTGAGAACAACAACCAGCAATACAAGATAAACGAGCGCCTTTTTGAAATAGCAGAAAAGGCGGTGACGAAAGCTGAATGGATCATAAGTCGAGCCGCCAACGAAATAAAAACGGCAGACACCCGAAGATTCGAACAAGACCTAATCAACCAGGTCCTCATAATCAAGGAAGAGGTGAATGAACTGGTGAGAGCATGTCAGATGGCTAAAGGAGGGATAGTCAACACCAACCTCCTAGACCATGAAGAAATCAGAATGCTGGTCAATGAACTAGAGACCTTGCCCTACGCTAATGAGATCGAGGCGATCGAATTTGGTACGCCCATGATCTACACCAACAATACGGCGTTGCTATACATCCTATCAATGCCAAAGGTGCGTAGTGAAGACTTCAATTTGCTCCGGATAAAGTCATCAATTCACAATGGGAAGCGGATCAGCAAAAAGTTCGACCGGGTACTAACCAATCAGAAAGAAACTTATGGCCTCGTCAAAGATTGTCTCTCAATCAGCAATTCCACGATCTGCAAGTCCGAATCTCTCGAAAAACTACCGGAAGACAGCTGCATCCCTAGATTACTGAAGGGAGGCCCCACTACCTGCGAATACCACCAGAATACCGAAGAAGTTATTGAACTCATTGGAGATGACACGATCTTCCTGACTAATTTCGACGGGGAGCTCACCGGAGGAAATTCGACGGAGAAGCTACGGGGAACATTCATTGTCCGGTTCAGTAACGAGACGATTCAGATTAGGGATCAAACGTTCACCAGCTCGTCCTTGACGACCCTACAAGCCATGCCAGCTGTCGTAACCAATATTACAAAACAGGTCCATCTTATTGACCTTCAAACGGTACATAATCTTGGACTACAGAACATCAAGTATCTTACCAATTTGACAGGAAGAACGAACATCTCAACGCTGGTATACGCCTCAATCTTCTCAGCCTTAATCTTTACTGTTTATCGTACGTGGTGCAAAATTAACAACAAATTGGATCTCCCGGCAGTAGGGACGACCCAACAAGGACCTGCTGTCATTGACCCATAGTCACTTACCGGATCTACGGGACGTAGATTTTTGAAGGGGGAGGAGTTAACACCGTCGACCGAGGCCAAGAGCAAAGGTCGAAACGGCACTACGAACGGGACTTGCTGCGTCATCATTTTGTGTGGTTCACATTGCTCCGCATGTTCGTACCTGTTCATACGCGATCGTTTTGATTCAAGTGCACTCGGATCATATTCTGTCTGGTGCAATCGGATGCGCATTGCAACCAGCCTGGGAAACGGATGCGTGTACACCGGAGAAAAGACTACGTTGCAGATTTGGGCGAAGCGACGAGGCTTCCTATGGAAGGGGTTTTAGTTGATAAGTTAGTTCTAAGTTGGTCGTCGGAGAATAAAGAGTATATAAAATTATAACGTAATCTATTTTAGAAACGCGGTTTAATTTAGTAAGTCGAACTGTTGGGCCAGCCTTCGGGCTGGCGTTCGCGATTTTTTTTTGGATTCCCCTTCCGGGGATCCTTTAACTCGCAGGTAGGTGGTTGTGTGATTTTCTTGTGTTTATGTATTTTTGTTGTTTTAGTGAGAAAATGAATAGAAAAGACGAATACATCGAACGATTGCTACAACAAGAGTTGTCTGATGAGGAAAACATGCCGGACGAAGATTGCACTGATGTTGAAGCTGATGTGGACAAGGATTTTGCTCTTTTTGAGGATAGCGGATCCGAGTCTGAAATTGGACTTGATGACGATAAGTCGATGGGACCTATTCCGTTTCAAGTCGAATCAAGAGGTACAGTATGTATGAGATCAAGATCCCCTTCTAGAGCGCGTCATGAGAGTGACTCTTCAGATGATAACATACCTCTTTCACGTTTGCTGTCTCGAGAAAGGCACAGAAAAAAAAATTTTTTTGGTGTAAATCGCTTCCTCTGGGCATCTACACCGAATATTGCTCGTTCAAGAACACCTCTACATAACATCATAGAGCAAAGACCAGGAGTAAAACCAGCTTTTCGTAACGTTGTTACTAATTCTTCAACGCCGCTGGTAGTTTGGAGCCTTTTAATTACCGACGAAATTTTACAGAAAGTAGTTCAACATACTAATGAAAAAATTAAAAAAATCAGATCAAATTATAAAAGCAAGATCTGTGTCCAAGACTTAGATCTTATAGAGCTAAAAGCTTTTATTGGATTTCTGTTTTCTACAGCAATATTCAAAGAAAATCATGAGCATTACACAACGTGGTACAATACTGATGGTACAGGAAGAGAAATATATCGTTGCATCATAAGCAAAAATAGGTTGGAAGTTTTGATGAACACATTACCATTTGATGATGCGGAGACCAGAGAACAACGACGTCAACTTGATTTATCTGCTCCTGTTTCAGAACTTTTCAACAGTTTTATAAACAACTGTCAAAAAGTGTACACAATTGGAACTTGTGCCTGTGTAGATGAAATGCTTGTATCTTTTCGCGGGCGCTGCAAATTTAAAATGTATATGCCAAGAAAACCTGCAAAATATGGTCTAAAGATAATGTGCATGACAGACGCACGAAATAGCTATCTTCTGAATGCGGCAAGGATTCTGATGGGAAAAATTTGAAGACTATCAAAACCAACTCAGGCAGTTCCAAGCCTTGTCTCCCCTATTGAAGGAACCAATAGGAACGTCACCGCTGATAATTGGTTTTCCTCGATAGAACTGATCAATATCTTAAAAGAAAAACGTCTCACTTTTGCAGGAACTTTGAAAAAGAACAAGCGAGAAATACCACCCGAATTCAAGCCGTCCAAGTATAGGTCAACTGATTCGACAATTTTCGGTTTTACCAGAGATATTACCATATTATCGTTCGTGCCAAAGAAAAATAAAGCGGTAATTATGGTTTCGAGCATGCATCATACCGGGATTGTGGACCAAACAACTAAGAAACCTGAAATTATTTCCTACTACAACCAAACGAAAATAGGTGTTGATCAGAGGTGTTCAAACTACTCCACTTCTCGTCTTTCACGAAGGTGGCCTTTGGTTATCTTTTATAGATTGTTGGATATATCTGCGTCGAATGCTTATGTATATCATCGGTTTGAGCAAACAAATTCAAAAGCCTTAAAGCCGATTTAAGTTCATGAAAAAATTGGCGGAAGAGCTTACAAAGCCACACTTGCAACGACGTGTGAACAATATGAACATTCAGAGAGACATAAAGACTTCTATTCGCCGTGTTCTACAAATATCGGAAAATTTACCAACGTTATATGATCAGGTAAACTTGAAGTTCGAAAAACATGTTCCAATTGTGACCCCAAGAAGAAACGAAAGACAGCATACCTATGCTTTATGTGCAAGGCACCAATTTGTTTGGAGTGTTCCAATAAAATATGCAGTAGCTGCCGTGAAAAATTGTAGTAGTTGGTGGGCTGCAATTTTGTTGAAGTTTTTATTTTATGTTTGAATTTTTGCTTTTATTTTGTTATATGTACCTTTAGTATTTATGAATTAGCACAAATGATGAAAAATGTTAAGTTCCTTAAAGTGCAGATCTCATTATATGATCCTAGTCCTTTTTTTCGCTAAAAGTGCACATTTTTGAAAATGTGAAGAATTTATCGAAATGTTACTTAAGTTTTTGTTAATGAAGTTCTAAAAATAAAAGTAGGGTGTATTTAAAATATAAATTCACTTTTTTTATTTCATTAACTCCGTACATTTCAAATTTGAGCTAATAATCAGTAAGCGGTCTCAGAGACCGCTGGTAGGTGGTTATGTGACTGAAATAGGAGGTAGGTGGTTAAGGGTTAAATTCATATGTGTGAGATTGGTGGTGTAAGTCTCTGTACCACTTGTATTTTCACGATTACAAATTCTCGATTTTAATTTCGGCCCTACATTCCTTGGGCCAGTATTTCTTTATGCCGGTTACTATAATTTGAGCCGGTATTCGTCAAAAAAATTAATAATAAAAACTTAAACCATAAAAAATCGCTCACTGGATGAGGAAACTATATAGAGTTAGAGTTCCGCCCGAAGAATTAAGTAATCTCAGAAATAGGAAATGCCAAAAAGACCTTTACGCTAACCGTCGTAACCCCTAATCATCAGGTAAAGAGCTCTGAAAAAACTTCCATCAAATAGCTTCATCTTGACCGTACTTCTTCGCAGTCTTCAAACTTTCTAATATATCCCTTAATTTTTAACTGACAATACGAACGCCCCTATCTCTCGAGCTGAAAAGTGCCCAAACTTCTCCGTTTGGGCTCTTCGTTCTGGGCTTTGTCAATAAGAAAAATATGCTTCAAGCTCTATTGCAAATGTGATTCGACCGTAATTTTTCGTTGATGAAAATGGTCGCCATGTTAAGATCAATGGAGTTCGATTTTATGCTAGGTTAGAGGGTTAATTTTGTTCGGACTAACATCAGTGATATGGCTTCAACAAGATGATGTTCCGAAAATAAGGAAGTTGGGTGCCAGACGCGTTGAAGTCAAAAGATGTCCAACGGCATTTTCTTACCAATGGTAAGAAGTAAATTGTTTTCTGTCTTCTGACTGGCGATGAAAAGTAGATTCATTTTGATAGTTCATCTACTGACTATTAACATACAACTAATAAACCTATAAGTCTTTTATTCTTATGGCTAATTCCATCAAAGAATCGCAAACTCTAATTGATATTCTCTGCAAACAAAGCATTAAAAACAGAATTGCCGATTTACCATTCTTGCTTGATGATAGCAGAGTTGATGTTCTTTGTCTTTCTGAAACCTGGATAACGGAAGGTAGGTATGCGTGCCAATACTCGTATAGTCTGGACAGACACACAGTTCGAGTGGCCAGACACCGAAAAGGTAGTGGAGATGTTGATTAAGAATAAGAAGACTTCAAACTTCGAATTTAAACTTTATTACAATTTATTCTTATCAAGACAAAAACAATGTGTACCCAAAGCTGGTTGCTAGATCAAAGAGGAAGAATAAGCATGTTCATCTGTCGCGAAGATTACTCATTTAACATGAACCGCTTCGCTCTCTACTTGACCCGTTGCGCTTGTCTTCCTATACTTTCCTAGGTCAAGATACAGAGCTCTGCCAGAAAGATAGGAAAAGTTATCGCTAGCGATGGGCAATACTTTACTTGATTCATTTGTAACCGTTTTTTTTACAATAAAGTTTCATTTTCATCAAAAAAAAACAACGAGAACTTAGTTCCGCTCCTAATAAATGTCAGAGCTTGATTTGGTAGCCAATCCACAGTACAAATAATACGTCTTCCCAAATTAAGTATTTTAACAAGAAAATATTTTAATAAGTATAAAAGAATACCTCGACAAAACGCGAAATCTATTGTACTCCAGGTGGCAACAATAAGTATGCACCGTCATTCTTAGAGAGTTCAAAGCCGCTCGCAAAACAATAACATCGCTTGTTCGTAGGAATGAGAAGATTACTATAAAAGTTAATTCAATCTGAATTCGCTCTGAATCTTGGACCAAAGTCCGTCAAATAGGACTTTCATTTGAGAAGGCTTAAATCACGGATGACATTGACATATGTATGTAGAAGGACTCAATGAGAAATTCATATTCATCTCTGCGGCATCAAGTCCTTTGGACCGTCTCTCAGTTGAGGAAAAACACCAACAAATTTTTTCTCTTTTTTACTTTAGAATATCGTCCAATTGCTAATTGCTATTATCCAATTCTTAAGTAAAGCATTTGAAACGATATTGAGCCAGTCAATCAATACCTGTTCAAACAAAAAAAAAGGTGGTAACCAAACGCCAGTCGGACTTCCGTTCTAAACACAACTTCATGACAGCCCTATTAAAAATATGAGATGACCTACGTATCGGCTTGGATAACAACTTTTTGGGATTAATGGTTTCTTTTTCAGACTTCTCAAAGACCTTCGATTGTGTAAATCAAAAAATACTTGCAAGAAATCTTCAGACACAATTTTCGAAAATTCCTTGTGCAGTCTTGTCGGTTCACACCTCCTCAATCGCTCACAATAGAAAAATGCTTATCCTGTCACCTTATTCCTTTAGGTATACCTCAGGTTTCTATATTTAGACCACTTATATTTACTTGTTTTATAAATGACATTTCGAACACATAACAACCTGTGAAGATCACATTTACGCCGACGACGTGCAAGTACTCGTATAATGAATAGGGTGTCTAGTCAATCGTCTTATTCTCAACTCTTCCAAGACCAAAGCTGTGGTCATAACCGACCATAGCACTATTGAAGCCTTCCAACAGTTTTGTTTAAATGTTGATCTTATTGAATATGTAGATAGCATTAAAAACCTCGCAGTTCTTTTCAACCAAAATCTTAAATGGAAGGTTCATATTTATAAGAGTGTCTAAGCTTTCGCGTAGTAGTAGCTTTCGCGTGCTCAGCCCTACCGCAATATAAAGTTAAAGCTAGTTAAATCATCTATTTTATCCCTTTTAACACACGGTTGTGAAGTATTTTCTAACACGGACGATGAGCCCAAAAAAAAACTAGAATAGCTGCGCGAGGTATATTTAACGTAAATTGTGGTTCTTCTTGAACTGTCGTACCTGGGAGCGCTTCCGTCCAAGGAGCATTCATTGTAATTGAGGAGTAAAAAATCCTAACACTTCAGGACTGAAAAGAAATGTCCTGAATCTCATGTGCATGTCAAGGGCTTGTTGTAAATTAATTGCATATGTCATTATGAAATCAGGTTCGTGTCATAAGTGAAACTTGCAAACGGAAACCTGTTAACAAATACCTCAGCTAGTATCCCGAGACCTGCATTTCATTAAAACCTCATAATAATAACAATTCTCTTCATCAACCTCCCGTCATGCAATCATACCAGAAATAGGAAATCCGATTTCAAATCTAGTTTTTAGTGCCTACGTGCGTTCATTAATTTTTGATTACATTGCATGCGCTTACGCAACTGCTAGAAAGCATGAATACTCATTCAACATTTATGCTTAACGGTATATAATTTAGATAATTAAATTACCATTTCAACAAGCGAACTCTGGGAACTCCACAAAGGGACATACGATTGCGTGAGTACACAGCACCTTTATCGAAGTTCGAATTCGAAACACTCGGTGCCGAAAGCCTGCTATGATATTTGACAGTCTGATGAGAGACAAGTGATATAGCTGTCAAATTCTAAGCCTCCAAACACATCCTTTGGCTAAATAGTGGAGAATGTTATTAGGCTTCCCTTCAACTAGTAAACTCTTTTAACCTTTGCACCTGCTACCGACTTTTATTTTTCATGCTCTCTGGTTAATTTCAAAAACTTCGACTACCCCGTTAACGCACCTTAATGAGATCTTAAATAACAGCTCCATCAACTAAATCCGACCCAACCAAAGCTGTAAAGACTGGCTAGAGAACGAAAAAGACACCCAGAAGGCGGATAAAGGCACGTAGAATGCTAAACGTCAAGCAGTAAACAGGTATGCTACTAAAATGACATTTACGATGCGGCTAACGAACTCAATCACAATGCCAGCTATCCCAGAAACTCTTCTGTTCCTCGTACTCCAACATCACCTCCCACTCGACGTGTACCTTTTCTTCTTCTTCTTCTTTTCAGCGACTGCAGACTTTTACGACTCATAAAAAGAAACAGAACAAGAACAAACGAAGAAAAAAGAAATCCCTTAATTCCATGTTGCACAGGATTAAGTGACGACGGCGACAGTAAACAGGGTTTTTAGGACAACGTTCCGCAACAGACAATAGCCACTTCCACTTGAATCTGTTGAATACCAGGCGCACTCTGTTCGCACCGTGCGTGGAATGTGAGCTTATATTATACGTTATCCAACCTCCCCTCGATTAGATAAAAGTCAAGTAACCTACATCCGAGCTAAGAAGCCAGTCGTGAATGCAAATACACAATTGTAACATCCCTTTTCACCCCCACTGTCGTCGTGTCTGCATCGTTCTCCGGTTATGAATGGAACAATGGACGGAGATGAGAAAGACATTGTTGGACGAGTATTTACTTTGGAAACAGTAGAGCGAAGTTAGCCCCTTCATTTAGGTGTCGTCGGAATGGAATAGATGGATGGATGGCTGTTATGTGACGTTAACTAAATGTGTCATACGAGTTGCCCCAATTATCGCAGAGTAAATGTTTGGAAGAGACACTCTTTCACCTTTCGGTGTCCTTTTTGTTGTTTTTTTTTTCTCCCGTTTCGATGGTCTTACTTAGGTGGATTGCATCAAAGTTTGTTGGCATAGTCAACACTAGAGCTTTAAGAGTATGCTCTGTTAACAGGCTAGTTGGGGACATTGTTTAGGGAAGTTAGGGCATTGTTGTATCCGTACTAGTGTGTGGATAAGTGCAAATGGACAAACAAAGAGTGTTTTGAAGGAACTTGTCCAGAGGCCATTAGGCTATTCATAAGTTATTTGTAAAGTCTAAAAACGATGCAGGGCATCACCTGATATTGTTTGAAGAACTATTTGTACACATTGTAGTTGGATATCTGTTGGAGTGACTGAACGGATGGGAATCACATGTTCCGTTTGTGTAACAGGTACAAAGTGTTTTGTGTAAATTTGACTCATTTTCGGGCTACGAACCAGGAGTCATAATGATAGGCTTGAAATACTCCTTTACCAGTTAGCCATAAGAATATAAAATGAAGTTAAAGGGAGCGCTTAGAGTGCATAACCTTTTTTTTTAGAAAAATTAACTACTCCTCAATGGATTAACTGTCAAGAAACCATGTTAAGTACCACATGTTCTTGATGCATTTGTATCGTGTTACCACCGTGGATGCCGAAGACGACGATTAAAATAAGTAGCCTGTTGAATATGATTTCAATGATTTAGTCGTTACCGGGATCTAACTCCTATGTCACACAACTGAGGCTTTCACCATCTGGCGACCATGACGGACCACTACTGTTTTTAGAAGGAGCACGACAACAGACTATGAAGAAAACACCTCTTCATTGGCATCGACGAATATATGGAGAGTAAGTGTTTCCACTCTAGACATACCATAATAACGTAAATTAGAATGTCTTCTTGCCTTCTTAATTTGACTTCAATCAAAGTGACAGCATAAGTTCAATGCCCCTGCCGTAAGCCGAACCATCTGAGAAGCTGATATTGAATCGGATTATTATCTTGTTGACAAGAACACCCAAATTTGGAAAGCTGCAGCCAGAAGAATAGAAGAGACCGTCTATCTCTTTACCGATCAAGTCAACCTCAAACTCGCTCATAACACGATGTAATCTGCACAAATCATAGGAAATATACTCGTACGTTGTCAGAAACGCCATCAGGAATACCGCTTCTGAACCATACGGTTCCAAGTCGTCACCTTCTATAGACCTCTGATAACAATAACGAGTGTACGCAGTCTCATGTAGGGAAATAGCTACCCTACATCAACGAACGAGAGCTGCCTACGGACAGAAAAGAAGAGGGAGCATGCCTTTGTCAAAAGGAAAAAAAGGGCACGAGAAGCACTGGATCGAGGATATGCAGGAGTGACGTCCAATAGTGTTCCAAAACCTTTAAAAAAAATACCAACGTTATAAAGCCAGAATAAAAGATTGCAAAAAATTGGCATGGACAACTTGGTGTGGAATCACAATCGATGCTAAGAATATGAGATCACCTCAGCAGAATGAACCATTCATAAAGGATGAAGACGGGAGAGAACTCCGTTCGCCTGACGCGCTTAAGATAGCGAGGTCGCAACTAAAGCAAAAGCTGTTGGCGCGGACGCATGACTCATGAACCAAATTTCTGTAAAATATGGCCGGACAAAGGATGAATGGAATCTCAACCTCGGCTGCCCTGGCTATAAAAAGTGGCCAATTAGAGGTGATAAAGCTCCTAAGCATCGCTCATAAGATTTTTCTGCCGTGGTGTGTGAAAATCCTGAAACCGTCCGTGAAGAATCTGATAGATTTCTATAACTGAGATTTCAGGCCAAGTAAATTCACGATACTCCAAATACTTACACTACGTCATATCCTGGCGAAGACCCACGAGTTTAAGGTCGAGACTCACTACCTTTTTAGTGATTTTAAAGCTGCATATAACAGCGTCTATAGAGCGGACTTTGAAGAGCCATGATTTCCACCGTATTTTTTTTTTATAACTGGTGCAGGTTCAAGAGGTGCAGGGTGCAGATGGTTTGTGTCGAAGATGTTCGTTCACTACTCTCCGGGCGGTGGTTGTCCTAGATAGGATTTCTTGAGAGATTCGACTGAATTAGTGGCGTTGGTTGTAGTTTACTGTAAATCTTTTGTTTCCATGTCATTAAAGTCTTATATTGGAAATGCAAACACGGAAAATTAATTTTGAAGTGATCTTATGCTGCGAGTTTTATGCCTTCGTCAGCACTTTTTGGTCATCTCTCATTCACAAATTATGTTGTTGCACAGTTTTTCCCTATAGTAATCTTGGCTATGGACAGACTTGAACTATAGAACTATAGAACTTTGGAATGGGCATCATTGCTTCGGCCCGAAAAGTCTTCGATTCCAATCCCGAGGAATATTGTAGTAGCGAACGACCATAACTAAGGCGACCAACGCAGGTGGACTGTGATCTCAGCCGTTATATAAAGTTCGCGAGGCTTGTCAACTTCACAACTTAAACTGAATTTGTCTACCCCGTCTAACAATTATCAATACATGGATGGAATTTGTATAGTTTAGAGATGTTATTTCTGAACTCATCCTGAGGTCATTTCTAAAGCTCGTTTTTTTGTTGGAGGCTTCTACTATCTGTTGGAACACTCAGCCACAAATACTAGTCCATTGTACTACCAGACAGATACATTTCTTTATTGTATTTTTCTGTTGTCCGGAGGAGAGGTTTCAGTGATGTAGAACTAAAAGATTCGGCACACACCACGTCGGCCCAAGGGATGCACCACCGTGTCCGAGCGAAGACAAGACAATACCAGTGAAAGTGTTCAGCTGTGTCATGCTCCTCGCAACATGCAGCACAGGTAGGCGTCTCTCAGATGCCAGGCACGTAGAGATGCTCGGCAAAAGTATAATGGCCCGTAATGACGCCCTCAAGCCTTCTGTTATCATTTTTCCTTAAGGATAAGAAAACTGTGGCGGACTTCTTGCAGACATCAGGGCCTACGTGCTTAGACATCCTGCATCCTGGATATTCCCTCCTTCTACGAATGTGTGCACTAAATCGTTGATGTCAGATTTGACAATGGAATCAGGTAGACCTAAGGCGGGTTCAGATCCCGAGAAACTTTCCCCTGAGCCCCTTCTAGCGAGTTCATTGGGGATCTCATTTCCTGGGATCCTAGAGTGACATGAGCCTTACACTCCGTCTCCACTAGCGATAAATTCATCGCAGAAGCCAAAGCAAAGGCAGATAGCAGACAGCAGACGCACTGTCAGATTTTCTTTTAGTGGGTATTTCATCGCATGCTTTTTCAGTATAGTGGAGAATGGCAACGAATCGGTACATTGAAGCCATCATTGGACTGAAGGCGCTAAATCAGCTGAAAGCAATAACTAAAAAGAAGAAGAAATGTCGATTTTGGGTGAATCCTTTTTTGGAAAGGAGAACTCTTCACGACATGGAAGCCCATTTGCTAAAAGATTTATTGTGGGAAGAGGGAACAGATTTTTCAAATTTCTGTAGAATGACAATACATCAATTTGAAGATATCCTTAAACTTGTAAGTACAAAAATAATGCAAACACAAGAAAAAGTAATACTAATTATAGAGACAGATTAAACAGAAAATCAAGAAAGTCGACACACAAATGAGATTCGCCATTGCGCCCAGAGTTCGTTTGGCCATCACTTTAAGGTTTATTGCTTCTGGTGATTCTTACAGATCGCTAGAATTTTTGTCACATGTTTCACGCAAAACAATGAGCAAATTTATTCCCGAAGTTTTGAATTGCATTGTTCACGCTTTGGAAGGAGACTACATAAAGGTTACTTATATAATTTTGAATCATTTCATACTTATTTCAATTAAGAATTATTTTGTTAGACACCAAACTCTGTAAGTGAATGGATGGAAATATCGAGTGATTTTGAAAATTATTGGCAATTTCCGCATACCCTTGGATCAGTCGATGGGAAGCATATCCGCGTAAAAGCACCACCGTGTTCGGGATCCGATTTTTATAACTACAAGGGATATTTTAGTATTGTTCTGTTGGCTGTGGTCGACGCTCATAGTAGATTTACTTATATTGACGTTGGTGGCAACGGTAGAGCATCTGATGTCCTTATTCTTAAGAACTGCAACTTGTATCAAGCGCTTATGAACGACAAACTTAACATACCATCACCAGCCCGTTTAAAGGGGCAAGAAAAGGATACTTCTTACTATTTCATCGGCGATGACATTTTTGGACTCGACTCTAACTTCTTGAAAGCCTACAACAGGAACTCAAATCTATCAACTTCTCAAGAAGTTTTTAATTACCGGTTGAGTCGGGCACGGTTGACTGTTGAAATGGCTTTTGGGAGGCTGGCTGCTCGTTTTCGAGTTTTCCATAGACCAATTGAGATATCATTGGATAGTTGCGATATTTTGGTGAAAACGTGTTGCGTTTTGCATAATTACCTTACCCCAAAAATTACATCTAATAGCACGGAAATGGGAAGTCAAGCGGCACCGCTTCCAAAAACGTTCACATCTTTATCAAAACAGGACCAACATAGATATAAGTATGCATGCCAAGTTCGTGAAAATGTTTGCAAATATTGTGTCACAGATGGTGACGTTGAATTTCAGTGGCGTAAAATAAAAAAACAAATAATTTCTTAACCACGGCCAGTTTTAAAATAAAATAAAACACATTACTATTAAAGCATTTAATTTTATTGCATATTTTTATCTCAATGGGACAAACTGGCAGGCGATGGTGTTTGTGTTGGGCGCAAAACATTTCCAGAAAATCCGTCGAGTTCATCTGGCTGGGAGTCTTCAAGGGCTTCTACTGCTTCCTCAATAATGAAATCCTAAAAGAAAACATTAAATAAGTAAATACTAAATTATTTTTAATTGCGTATGTACATACATACATACATACATACATTAAAACTTGAGCTTGTTTTTCTTAAAACAATGACTTCTTCCAAAAATTTGAACTCTTCAAAATAAAACAGATTTGGCCGATAAACGCAACTGGTTGAAGTCCCAGATTTTTTGGAACTATCAACTTTCTTTTTTTCTACTACGTATGCGTTTCTTAAATATTTTATTTTTCTTTTGATCTCGTCAACACTTCTCCCAAATTCTTTTGATAGCTGAATCCATGCATTTTTTTTTAAATCAAGCCGTTTATATTCCGCACTTTTGTAATTCCACAAGCTTTCAAATTGGGAATAATTGTTTATTAATTTTATAATTTCTTCCTGTGATAACTTCCAATCACTCATCTTGAAAACACAGAAAAAACAAAGAAAAAATAATTGAAACTTCACGAAGCACACGCACAATACGAGTAAATGATTTTTCGGGCTAAACACAAAGGAAATGTCAAAAAGTGACAGCGAAGAGACAGTTCTATTAGAGATATAGTATGCGATAAATGGTATGCGATGAGAGCATACTTTCCATCGCATACCATAAAAATAAAGCCGCCATGACGGTCTACACTGGCGATAATGACAGCCTGATTTAAAGCCTGCTATGGATTTATCGCTAGTGGAGACGGGATGTTAGGGAATTTAGTCTTCCTACTTTGTTCAAAAAGGTCGTGAGTTCATGCACTAATTTGGAGTTGGATAGAGGGTTGGACACAGCTTTGAGCGCAGCTCGACTGTCACGCATATGCTGGGGAAAGCCCCCGTGCAGCTGAGACAGACCGCTCTTTGGAGTTTGGTTAAAGAGGTCACGACATGTTTGCATGTTAGCCTGTTCCACCAGATAATCGATGCATATGAGATTATCGGCCTTATCATTGCCGTGTAGATCCAGAGGACCTTTTTCGACGATAAGCCTCATGTTTTGCCAAAGTCACCTCATGCATTGCCAAAAAGCTGATAGCACTGACTCAACATGCTTTGACCAAAGAAGCTTGCTATCTAAGATGACTGCCAAATGACTCCGTGGATTGCGGGATGCGAATGCCTTTTTGGCACCAGCTGAGTAATGCCAGTATTTTTCGAAAGTGAGAATGACAACATCATCCGCATAGGTCTGGGCATAGATTCCAGAGGCATTGAGAGTATCGAGCACAGAGTCGAACACCATGCACCATAACAGCGGAGACAGGACACCACCTTGCGGGCAGCCCCTATTTACTCCAGATTAGACACATAGTTCGAGGACTACATCAGCGATCAATGTCCTGTGCACAAGCATTGCCTTGATTCTCAAAACCAGTGCTTCATCTATGCCATGCCGTCTAGCAGCGTTACACATGCTGTCGAAAGTAACGTTATCAAAAGCTCCCTCAATGTCGACAAAACTGCCCAGTACGTACCCTTTCCTTTCGAAAGCGCATTCAATACTCCGAACTAGGTTTTGAAGCGTAGTCTCGCAGAATTTTGTAGCAAGAAGGATGTTAGACTGATTGGTCTAAGACTTTTGGCGAGTGAGTAATCTTCTTTCCCTATTTTGGGAAGACCACTTTCACCGCCCGCCAAGGAATAGGTATATAGGCAAGTGCCAGGCTAGCAGTGAAAATTCTTTTCAGAGTAGAAACAGCTGTCTTATACCTTTTTGCAGCATAACAGGGTATATCCCATCAGTGCTCGGCGACTTGAAGCCATCGAAAGATGCCACAACAAATTCTATGGCATCAGTAGTTGCCACCCGTGACGCAACATACGCAACAACGCCGAGTTATTTCCGTCGTTTCAGGGAGTGTGCAACGAGCCGATGACAGTCTGATTTCCCGGAAATTGGGTCTGAAGCAGTAAACTAAGAGTTTCTGCTGTTTAAAAATTAACCTCTAAGAAAAACACAATTATTTTGACATTTGCTGACAGTTATTATCAGCTAAAAATGAAGGGAGGTCGCCTTTAGGCCACAATGAAATTGACTTCATTTGATGTATAACATAGTTAATAAAGCTTAAAGGCCGCGGAAATAAGATTAGAGGCTAGATGATGACCCTTATACAATTGTTCTTTCTCTTCAACACTCCTAGATAAGATCGCAGGACCTGAGGAAAACTCTAGGGCTATAAGCCATTAATTCTACCTTCGGGAAGACATTGCTCAGCGTACACGCGATTGAGACGTGTTTATGTGACATTTTTTCATTTTAAATACCTTATCCTTTACGAACTGATCGATCTGAGGCTTTCTTACAAAAAAGACTTATAAAATGGGATTAGAATTGCTGGAATTTATTCGACGGAAGCTTTCTACGTCCCTCCCATGCCTAAGGAATGACCACTTAAGTTGCATATTGTAGTACCTGACGGAGTAAACGGACTCGCAAGCGGCTAGATTCCTTTCATGTTGGACATTAAGAATACTTCTTTTTATCTTATTTATCAGCTGGTTATTCTGGTAAGATTAATTTGGTAAAATAGTTGCTGTCCTCAAGACGTGGTTGTGGTATTTCCTTCTCAATTATCCTTGCTAAAATCAAATTTGAACAGAAAGTAGGTATATCTACTCCTGGCGCATTTAAATGCAGCAATCATGAAAGGGATATTGCGTCTGAAACTAAATGGCAGGGACCAGATGACATAGCTATTATACTGGCTTGAACCGACAGATCAGAAATAGCATTAATTGATATAGAATTGTCGAAGCTCTCCTTCAGACACCGCCTCCGGGCTAAATGCCACCAATTACTTCCAATCAATCATATCAAATACCTTTTCAGTTGTGATCTAAACCAGCATAACAAATATGTGGATACGACCTGACGGCTTTGGAAGATCCTGTCAATTTAATGCATTCATCCAAGCAGACGAGAGCAACAACAGCAACATCCTGCCAACCACACTTTATTACATCAAGTATTTGAATACACTTTGACTGCGTCAAATATAATAACACGAAAGTGTTGGTGGCTAGTTGGTATATGGTCACACTGAGGGTTGTTAAGAGGACATGTGTGGGCCAGCACCTTTGATATACATGGATGCATGTGTGCGTACAAAACGAATTCGTTCATTTTGGCGAATATCCTTCTGTCCGAAACACCGTTTAAATCACATTTTCTTCCTCGGCAAGGACAACACACATGAACGGTGTGCTAGGTATACGTGACATGCAAGGACTAACCACACTATTGTATCCCGGATCGTCGTACATTCATTGTGTTTGAAGTAATTTCAAAATCACACTTTCAAAGGACATTTTCCGCTCGGCGTACTGGAAGAACTAAGCAATTTGACCCACATTTTCGCATACAAACCTTTGACAAGCGGGAATGGAAAGGATGCATTAAAATGCGTTATTCCTTCTCTTTGGCACTGCTTTGCACTGGTTGCAGTGTCGCTGTTTTATTTTTATGGTGGAATCTCGACAGTATTGCGACCTATAATCTGGTCAGGACACAAGCTTAAAAATGCAACATTCATTAAAATCACAGACAAACCAACGAATTCATATAGACGCTCTTGCCGATGGACAAAGGATAACAGGGAAACACGAAAGAGGACGTACTGTACGTTGAAAAATAGGGGAAAAAAAAACGTTAAATACAGGAATATGGAATGGAAGGTAGGGAGTAGTAGCCATAGGTCAGTGTAGAAGGACATCTTGCCTTGTTCAAATAGAGGGGAGAAGACGCGAATTAAAACGAGAAAGGAAATGAAAATGTTTGCATCACATAATTATCCTTTAAACAGGGCTCTTCCTTCCATGTCACATTCAAGGAGTCCCCGCCTTAGATTCGTTTTGCTCTGCGGGTATTTTGCGCATTTACATAACTGGCAGTTGCCATGCAGGATACGCAATGAACTTCGTTCCAAATACCCGTCCAAAGCACTCCTTATCATTATGCCCGACTTGTGTGCGGGTAGACTCAGATTCGGCCTCTTGATTCCATGCCACCCAACTTGTAATCGCAGTCGCTTCCGTTTTTATAATTTCCACTTCCATCCTTCGTACCTTCGACTGGTTCTGCATCGCATCCTGTGCACCTACAGCAGATAAACGATTGAAGAAACCCAGCAGTCGAACGGATGCATGCAGAGCGCTGTCAGCGATTTGACAAGTCGAACAAAAACGACGAAGAAGTCAATACGGCACGGCATACAAGGGGCACTGCCTTGAGTGGGAAACAACATGCAAAAAAAAGGCCCTTTTCATCTATTGAGATTCGAGACATGTTGACTGTCAGTTTTATGGCAGCTACGCCAGGGTTGTCAGTGTGGATATGTCAGCATAACGATGAATGCGTTTATCGTCACCCGGTCGCCTGTGAGTCCATGGGCGCCTCTATCGTTACGCCATTGGGGAAGTGATCATTATTATTTGTGAAGCGGTACGAGTGGCGATGATGCTCGGAGGGTAATGGTTATGGCATTCAGCGATGGATGAAGAGGAAACAGATTCATCGTGCATGTGTTTACACCTCGAGTTAAAGGGGTCCTCACGTATGAATGTAATCATTCTGGCATTCCATTTGCATCTGGAAAGGGTTTTGCCTCCATATTCCATCAGTTTCCTTTTATTTTTCGTTGTTTTCGTTTTTTTTCATAGCAAGAGATGCAGAAGATCTAGTATCTGGATACGAGATGCTTTTGAATCTATGCAAATAAATTTTGATGATTTTCTGTGTTAGGGATTCGTGTCCTGAAAACGAATTCAAATGAGTTACGGTCCCGCCATGGGGTTTCCTTTTCTCTTTATTTCTTCTCGTTCTTTCTTCCATCTGAAAAGTGAATGCATTTGTTAGGTTAAAAAGAGCCTTCGGCCTTTGATGTTCTTTCCAACAGATACGACCGTGGAATGCGGAGATGGTGATTCGGAACGGAAATGGGAATGGAATGAGTGCATTTGCGTAGGTGAGACCGGGCGTTTGGAAATGCACATAAATTAAAATTGTTGTTGGCAGGGTTTTTCTTTTTCTGATGGTGCCTTTGGCCTTAAGGATATACGAGGTATTTGGAATGCAGATATGTAAAAGGTCGATCTGAGGATAACGCGTTGAATGCGAGAGTATTCGGAATAAGATGCAAACACAGTAGATTGGGGATAATGCGGAGTAAATTGAATTCAAAGTTTGTCTTCATCTTCGCTATCAAGCTGGGGTTTGTTTAGAGGATTACAGCGATGATAAACCAGATTCTCCTTCAGGGCTTGGAAAAACTTCTTTTTTTTTTAATGGAAACGTGTGACATCTCTGTAGACAGTGCTTGTGTGCGGACTTAATTCGCAAGTGAAAGGAGTAGTTCTATTCTCTGTCGGGAGCAATGCCCGATTTAAGATTTTCTTCTCCTTGTTTTAGCTTTCAAACTCTCTCACAAACAAACAGCTTTTCGTCAGCATGCTCCAAGGCATTCGTCTGTGTACATACCTCCGTCTGTACTTTCCTTCAATCCACGTTGGATGCATTAAACCTTGTGGCAATATTGACCCATCTTAATTGGAATGGACTCGAAGGCTCAGAGGTCTGTTCAAAAAGGAATAGCTCTTACAAAAAGTCCATGAAAATGTAGAATATGACTAGCTTTCTGGACGCCTCAGTACATCAACACCCAATTCGAGTGGCGCATCAGTTCACAGCTACATGGTCAGAGGAACAATAAGCAGTATTATCTAGGCGTGCAACGATGCTCGCGTGAAACATTTTAGCTAACGCTAGGTCGTGGGGTGAAACAATTCAGAGTATTTTGAATCATGGCAATACATGAATACGCGCTTTTTTGTACCCAGCTTTTCAAGCATTTGTAGGCCGTTCTTCGCATGATTAATCTTAGCTTCCAGTGCGTCAATTGTTGCTGTTGATTTGTCACCATAGGCAAACGACTTTAGCAATTCCCATGGAAAATATTCGAGGTCTTGGTGACGAATCTACAGGTCCGTTACGAGATTATTATGGATTTTCAGGATCTAAATGTCTTTTCAATATGTGATTTTAGAGCGTTTGGTGTTTAATTGTCCAAAAACACACAAGTTGATAAACCAATACTTGCCACAACTACATTCCTAGTGGCCCATATGGAGAGTTCAATTTTTAGGCACTTTATCGAGCATACTTGCTTTTATCTCGAGACTAACACGTGTAAAGTTGCCTTCCAAAGAAGCAATTGACCAGCCGAGCAATTCACCGGTTCTAAACGGGAGATAAACTGCTCGCCGAGCTCATTTTTCAATCAATCCATTGAATCCATGCTGTGTGGTATGTGGCACCGTCTTGCTAGAATCACAGGTCGACCAGGTTTAAGTTGTGAGTTCTGCGCACTCGTACATTTGCAAGAGTACTTAGGGATCTCAACGTGCATAAATCCACTGGCCCTAATGGTATTCCAACAATACTTTTGAACACCTGAATGCCGGCAAAACGACTGCGTAAGCTTTTTCATCTTTCCGACTCTTCGGGTCTCTGTTCGAATAGATGGAAAACAGCATTTGTCCAGCTCGTCCATAAAAAGGGCTAATTTTTATCTCCCACCTCCAACCGACCCATAGCACTAACCATTCTTTCTAAGGTCATGAAAACGCTGATAAATGGTCAGCTTATAAAATATCTTGAATCGTGAAAAGCAACAACGTATAGTTTCCGCGGCAACAGGTTAACTAGTGATTTGGGTGATTTCTCACAGAAAAGTGGAACCAATCTTTGCACTATTTCATAGAAAGCAAGATAGTTGCGCCCGATATTTCAAACGCATTTGACAGAGTGTGGCATCCGGCTTATTTGGTCGAAAATTCGTGCTTATGGCATCGATGAATCTTTTCTTCTATTGATTAGAAATTACGATCCTTTAATTCAAGTTGTTTTCGATGGTTTCAAGTTTTTCTCATTTTTATAAATGATCTCTTAACTCTACTTCTAATCCAGTACACTCCTTCGCCGATGACAGTACTCTTAGCTTTTCATATTCGTTCCAGGACTAACGTCCTTGTTAGTGTTGTGCGCATGCACAACACTCTGCGCGATTGTGACGTCATTAAACGTTCGATGTTTTGACTTTAAGCCAACAGAAAAGTGGGCTGATGGTAATTGCAGTGGTCCGATAAGTACTTAGCCTCACCGCCAGATGGCGCCAGTATTGCTAGAGCAACTTACTATCGTGTAGTACATTCTAGTAGACGGCTACTGTCGAAATTTCAGCGGGAGTGTCCGCGGATTTTAGAAAAATGGAAAAAGAGCAATATTGGTCGGTGATTCGATTCTTTTGGAAGGGAAATTGCGCAGCGAAATCAAAGAGCGTTTGGCTGCCGTGTACGGTGACTCTTCGCCTTCGACGACGACAAAAAAATTGGTTTAACGAGTTTCAACGTGGTCGCACGTCGGTTTTTGATGAGCCACGTCCAGGTGCCCCAAAACGGCTACCACGGAGGATAACGTGACAAAAATCCACGATCTCGTATTAGCAGACAGCCGATAGAAGGTGCGCGAGATAGCTGAGACAGTAGGCATTTCAGAAGATCGCGTGGGTCATATCCTGCATGAAATTTTGGGCATGAGAAAGCTGTCGGCGCGATGGGTGCCGCGTTTGCTCACTCCGGACAACAAGCGCAACCGTGAGACCACTTCGGAGCAGTGTTTGACGATGTTTAAGCGCAAACCAAAAGAGTTTCTGCGTCGTTTCGTGACAGTTGACGAAACATGGATCCACTGGAACACACCAGAGACCAAGGAACAATCGAAACAGTGGACTTCACCCGGCGAACGTGCTCCGAAGAAGGCGAAGACAGTCACATCGGCCGGAAAGGTGATGGCTACCGATTTCTGGGATTCACAAGGTGTGATCCACATCGACTACCTGGAGAAGGGCAAAACGGTCACAGAGCTGTACTATGCCAAATTATTGGGCCGATTCGACGCCGAATTGAAGAAAAAACGGCCCCACTTGGCGAAGAAAAAAGTGCTCTTCCACCATGATAACGCACCGGCTCACACCTCCGCCCTCGCCAAAGTGGTCGAATTGGGCTACGAACTGCTGTCCCATCTACCGTATTCTCCAGATTTGGCCCCGTGCGACTTCTTTTTGTTTACAAACTTAAAAAAACATCACTCGCCGGGCAGAAATTTCAGTCGAATGAGGAGGTCATCACCGCCATGGAGGCCTTCTTTGCAGACCTCGAGAAAACGTATTTTTCAGACGGGTTAAAGAAGTTGGAGCACTGGGTCAAGTGTATCGAGCTAAAAGAAGACTATAATGAAAAATAAATCGCCATTTCTCCAAAATTTTTGTTTTTCTTTTGTAGGCTAAGTACTTATCGGACCACCCTCGTATTTGCATATTAGTTTAAATTAGGCTAGTTATAGTACAATATATCATAATCAAGTATATCATAATCACGAACAGTTGGAGTGACCACATATTCGAGGTGGCCAAGAACGCTGCGAAATGTCTAGGTTTCCTCAAATGATGCAAGAAATATTTCACCCCCTCTGATCTGGCATCAATTTACAAGACCTACATCCGCCCCAAGCTTGAGCACAAGGCTCATATCTGATCTGGTGCTCCCAAGACCACTTTGCACCTGCTAAATAGAAAGCGAGCGATAAAACTCATAGGAGATAACAATATTGCGAAGGCTTTCTCTGTTTTGTCGTTATTTTTACAGACAATGCTCAATTGAGCTAGCCGTGCATGTCTCGTCCGGAATATCCATCAGTTCACTTGAAATGGTCAGTGTTTTCACATTTCCTACAGACCCGGTTTGTTGAAATTTGCGCACAATTCTACCGTTTGTGGACACATTTGGTCGATTATGCTGACCAAAAAAATCACGAAATGTACGAAAATAATTTTGATTTGAACGCCCATTTTCGTAAAAGGCTTCAACAATCTTAACGCGCTGCTCAATTATGTACCTCTCCATGGTTGAATTTGTCAAACACAGAAACAAAGAAATGTCAAATTAAGTTGGGCAAAAAAACTTGACGTTAAGGTGTGACTCACAATTAATATCGTGCATTATGGTTGGACCACACTTTATTACCTGAAGCTAATCATCGGACCAAATAAGTATTTAACCAAAAATGAGCTTCGTCGTTGAAGACAAATTTTCGATAAAAAAGCGAACCTCTTTCCAGCTTCTCTAAGACTCACTCACCATAATTCGACTCTGATGCAGGTTGTTCGGCTTCAGTTCTTGTACTGACTGTTAAATAACCAACCTCAATTGCTACAAATGATGACGAATTGTCAAATCATAGACTTCGTTAACACTGGCAGATACAGCAGCAATATTTTCCTCTGTACACAGCCTGCGCCTACTCGCATAGGTGGCTTGATGTCTAACAGCTTGAATTTGGTAAGTTGTTTGAAACCTAGTATATATCATCACGATAATACTGGAGAAACCACTGAATAAAAAATGACACTGACAGGTTAAAGTCTGACTCTTGGTTTGATAAATATAACTGTCTAAAATTAGTACTAGCTAAGAAGCACCCTTAACCTACGTGAAATATTTTTTTCCCAAAACAGTTGTCATTAGGTGTCAACATCAATACATGTCATTCGGTTGGAGAGTGAATAACAACACTTAAAAAAATTAAAAAATTAAGCGTTATTACTTGGCTATGAAGAAATGTGATGACGAAAATTATCCGATTTATGGGGACATTGGCGTTCATGCCCCATCTGAACAAACGTGTTGAAAGTGATTTGCAAGCTTTCATTTCGAGTCAAAAGAGAATGAATGGCCTGGAACTCCGCAAAAGTTTGAAAGTGCAGAATGCTCGATAGAAGCCCAGTAAAAGGGGTTGTGATTTGAGTTTTCAAGCGTTGGAAACCGTTGGACACCCTCAGGCTGATCCTAGAGCAGGAAAATTAAGTCCATTTGAATAGCTGTGTCAGTGGCAGAAATAAATGGATTTTTGCATTAAACTATCACTGGCGATGGAAAGTGGATCCATGGTAATGATTCCGAGCACCGAAAGTTATGGCTTATATCGTGGACAACCATCAACGGCGGCACCTAATGTCTATTGAATTCAAGCTCATGCTCTGTATTTGCTATGGTCTACTATGAGCTGCTCAGAGCAAATGAAAGTGCAAGTCCAAGTTCAATTGGAAAGTCCCGCTCCATCCGCCGTTTTAGTTTCTTTTAATGGTTGGGCCAAAGTATGTGTAATATTCTAAGGATACCTGTAGCCTGGGCTAATGGTATGCACGATTCGCAAACCCTAATACTCGATGCCAGGAATATGCCTACGTGCTAAACCACACCCTGCACTTCAACCATTCTCCCCGCGGGACTGCCGTTAGGTATTACTTCGCGTGGCTTGTTAGCAACATATGCTATGTGCTCTGTATCTGCCGTTTCGGATCTCCTTAATCTATCGAGTCTTTTAGCTCGTTGTGCACGCTCGTTATGAAGGAGCTTATCATGTAGCTTACTAGAAGCTCCGGGATGGGAAGGTCCGTTCTTGAGGCTACAGTGGAATATTGCGTGTTCTGCGTCTTCCTTTTCCTCTGGACATTCTGGGCAGAAGAGCGAGCTATCATTCGCAAATCTGTGAAGATATTGTCGATTGCCACCATAACCTGACAGGAATTGCGTAATGTGACAACTGCAATCCCCGTGTGCTGTTTTTCACCAAGCCTTGATCATAGGGATCAGCTTGTGCGTCCATCTGCCTTTTACCGAGTCATCCCGCCTGGCTTGCCACAGTGCCACAGATGTTGTCTTTCTTCTGTTTTTATCCTCTGTATAACGCAGGACTCTCGGCGGACCTTAGTTTACCTAAGGCAAATCCTGTGCATCTCGTTGGCGAGGATATCGAACATTTAATCTGAAATTGTCCAAGGCCTGTATAAAGACAAGAGCTTTCTTTTTATCTCCATCGTTGTAAGAGCTCCCGCCCAGACCGGCGCAGCGTACAAGAGTATTGAGCTAACCACTCTGGAAAGTAGGATCCTCTTCGTGTATCCTGGTCCACTGATGTTTAGTAACATTCTGTAAAGCCCATGCATTTGTGACGCCTTTTTACTGCAATATTTGGACATGGGTCTTAAAGATAAGTTGGTTGTCGAGCATTAAATTCAAATATTTTAATGCCTCCTTGGACCTGATTTAATGGCTTCCAACACGAAAGTTTACATATTCCAAATTCTTTCGGCTAGCTATTAAGACAAACTCCGTCTTGCGGTCAACTAGTATAAGGTCGGCGGACTCTAACCAATGTTTGATCCTGACGATCGCTTCATCGGTGGCGGATTCTACCTCGTGTACTCGTATGTGTTTCGCTACAGAAACTACGGCGATGTCGTCAGCAAAACCGATAATTTTGACTCCTTGTGGCAGCATTAATCATAAAATTCCATCATACTAGTACATTATGTTCCACAGAAGAGGTCCAAGGACTGATCCCTGTGGGACTCCCTCGGGAATGTTGTAATATTTAAAGTCATCATTCGTCTGGTACCTCAGTTTCCTATTAGTGAAGTAATTAAGAATTATCTTCCCAAGGTAATATGGTGCATCATTCCGGTCAGAGACTTCCTAATGTTGGACTAGTTTGCGGAGTTGAAGGCATTTTTAATGTCAAGCGTGCCCCTCGCCATTTTTCCCCCGTATCGCTTCAGCTGCTGTATTTACTACCTCTTTTATGACACCGACGGTACAAAGCGATTTTCTAAGACCATATTGGTGGTTAGACAAAGCGCCTCTATCCTTTGCCACGGCGAGTAGTCTGCCATACGATCTTTCCTGTTATATCTAGCGGATATATTGGCCGGTACGCCGAAGGTTCTCTAGGTGGAACCGACTAACCGCCATATTCCCAGACATTGCTTCATCTGATTATCATTTGTTTATTGTTCACTTGTCGCCGATCATCTATTGGCCTGTTCGAGCAGAATTTAATTTTTTTATGAGCATTGTAAAAGTGGACCGCCTTTACAGACGAGGCATAGTGGCTATATATGTAGGTAAAATAGTTTTCCAATTTTATTTTAAATAATTTTATTCTGCCATTCGAAAATAAATAAACGGTTTGTCCATGGAATCAAAATGGGTAGCAATATCAACCAAAATATTTATATAAAAGGCTGCCCAGCAAGAGGTGTCATTTTAAATTCCGCGCCATTGTTGGACTATTAAAATTTAAATATCATTGCTGTAATTTCTGATAAGTAAAATCTAATGAGGTACTAAAAATGGATTAATATATACTTACCCAATGTGCAGGTATCACGAAAACGTTACGCAAACTTATTCCTGCTTTTGGTCATCATCAAATGCACTCTCGCACAGCTATAACGAATTTAATCGATGAATTTGCCCCTTTATACATGATATTATCGTGAAAACTGCAAGTCGTGCCTGTTGGGTAAGATCAGCTTAAAATATCGTTGCAATTGTTGAAAGTCTTAAAGGTCATTCCAATTTATTTGGGTATGTACTCGTAAATAAAATATAAGAAGCAAGACAACAATGTGTAACGGTTGGGACCGGTTTTTGGGCTGGCGCTAACGCTAAGGAATGCGTTACCGAATGATGTTGGCTTTGATTCAATCTACAGGCCGGTGCCACATGTTACACTGCCAGTGTTTCTATTGCTTGACCAAGTTCGTCTTCGGAGGATTTCTCGAGATGGAAATTTCAACTGGTCTCCAAAATCGTGCGAGGCGGCAAAAAGTTATCTTTTCCTTAAACATTTCATTAAAGAAGAAGCCTACTCCCATGCTGCATGAACGATTCGTGCACTAAAATGAAGTTTAGGAGCAGTTGTGTGCAAGTTATATTTCAAAAATGTGCAGGAAAATTACATCAAAAAAACTACCCTTCTTAGGCTACGTCGATGGGAATTTGTCTTATGTTAAATTTCATAACTAGGGGGTTAGTACTTGAGACAAAAATAAAAATTTTACTCCTTTCATGAAAATGTTGCTTTCCGCTATAGATTTAAAATGACACCTCTTCTTGAATGTCTCTATGATTGTCACTTTTTGAAGCGATGTGAGAATTACATTGGACGACTTAGGCTCCGTATAGCTGTTCGGAAATTTTGTCTCAAAATGATTTTCCATATTTCTCTTTAAGGCCGTTTGCGCCCTCTAAGCCGAGCTTATATTCTTCTTCTTTGCTTAAGAGTTTCACATTTTTCTTGCTTAATGACATTTTGTTATAATTTAACACAGTTTGAACACAATTTTTCCGACGAATTAATATTACGCCCATTACGATAGAGATGATGTCAGGGAAAGAAGACGAATCCATTCGACCTTAAAAATTCATTCAAGTTTCCTACCGGCAACATCTTCTTTAAGTACTTAATGTTGGAAATACTCACCGACCACTTCAACCTCATCGTTAGAGCCTCACACACATTGTATAATTCAGATAACGAACAAGACTTTCGTAACGACTTCACTCTCCAAAGTGTTTCGGCAACCACACTTCAATGGCCATCTTACATAAATGCGTCGCGTCACAAATGCTAAAACTCACACTTGCCCGAAAGCACTTTTCCGCCGTCATTCACGAAGCCAACTTGCCACAAGTGCCTCCACAACATTTTAAGTCCCATACCAACTAGTTAAAAAGAACAACACAACTTGCCCCAATAGCTCAGTAAAATGGGTAAACAGTCTGCCTAGACGAACAAAGCCTCGAAAAGACTCGAACGACAACAACGGGAAGCATCTGCCAGTACTACTCTAGTCGTAAGCTTCTCAGGAGCAAACATTCGCCATAACTTTCACGGACGCCTTGCCTTCCATTCATTAGTGCCTCATTGGGTTGGCTGCGCTGCCATTCAATCTGTTCCTCAAGTGTCAAAACAACATCAGCTACTAATAATCTCTTTATGAACCACACACATTTACATCTGTATGTATGAAGGACACAACAAAAGACGACAAGCGAGTTAATATAACAAAACACATTCGGCCGCGTCGCACGAAAACCAATTTTCGCGACTTCCGCATCCGCTATCCGCAGCACCTTCTCCATGCCATCATCATCATTTTTGCCATTCACTTTCCTTAATGTGGAGTACCGATGTGGTTCATACCTCAACCTCGTTCTTAAATTTAAATTACTCCAACGTAGCTCGCTGGTAGGACCGACCATCCGTACATGTGCCGGCGAGATAGAGGGTTCCTTCCCGAACTATAAATCTCCCGAACTGCAATAAATTCATCCACAACTTGGTTGGGAACGAAGGTGCCACGGAAAAGCGACGGTCTTGAGATTTTGCCACACCATCGCCAACACATCGATAACCGTTAGAGAGGAAATTCCCGCTGGCCAGCGCAGCGTGAAGAATTTCGGTCGAATTCGCTCCTCGACCGATTTCAAGTGGATCCGTGACTTATCTCTGTTTGACTGGGGATACCAACCGAGTATCTCTTCCCGACTATGTATCTTCGTGTGCTCAGGGGTAGTAGTCCAATTTGTTGGAAGATTTCGATTTCGGTTGTGGTGTCTTTTTTTGGGAAGATACTTGAATTTTATGAAGGCGCATTAAGAACGTTTGCTTGTTCAGGGAGGAGGTAATGCGGGCCTGGGAGACCCTGGGGTGCTTACAAAGTCGATAAATCGAAATAAAACTGAAGTGGATGTCTTGAGGTGTGTTTGCACAGCAGAGTTGTGATGGACGATGTTGCTGAGGGGCGAATAAAGTGGCGCCCGGTGTGAGAGATCGATTGGGAATATTGGAATGCGGTTGTGCTCCGTAAGGCGTTATTTCTTTATAATTCACTAATTAGTATTGGCATCGGAGGGTTGTCAGTTGATTTCAGGGGTTCAGCGCCTTGCTGGGTGCTGTCAAAAATATTTACTTTACAGATTGAGAGGTTACGAGACTTACACTCACAGACAAGATCAATTACTTCTGTCTGATGTTGGGGTTAAAGGGCTGATGGAATTTTAAATTTTCCTCAAAGCTAGCTTCGACCTTTTCGTTTAATATGGATCAACCATTTATATTCAATAACGCCTAATAAGACCAATGTAGTTGTACAGGGCGTTCAGTCTGCGATTAAAATGGGAAAGGAAACTAAACAGACATTCATCCTTTTGAATCAGCAAAGGGCTTTTTCATTTGTTTCGGATAAGTTGTAGGCAAGGGGCCACCCAACAAAAGGTGTCAGGTGTCATAGCGTCACTACGAAATAGAAGTTCCTCGATAGGTCAAAATGCCAATCGCCGTCAATTAGTTTGCTTCCAAATTTTAGAAACATTTTAAAAAGTAGCAAACAGAGCTCTGATCAAATGGGTTGAAGGAAAGAAATTAATACTGGACAACAAGTTTGGTTTTAGGGCGAGACATCATACTATTCACGTTGCGTTAAAACGTTTCCGACATTCAGTGGAATAAGGCAAAAAACCCATGTACGGGTCGCCTCGTCGTTGCAAAAGCCTTCAACACAGTATGGTTAGAAAGTTTGTTCAATAAGCTCGCCAGGCTAGATATGCCAAGTCATCTTCTGTACATGATTTAGGTAATAACTATGGAAAAGAAGTTTAACAGAACGTTACCTCGAGCCCGATCTTTGACATTAAAAACGGTTTACCAAACAGAGGGGTTACTTCTCTGATAGTGTTTAACTACTACAGTAGCGATCTTATAGGTTTTCTCCGCCATTCAATAGCGTATGCAGATAATTTAGTAGAGTACAGATCAGGTCCAATCGGACTTTATTCCCCCAGGAGCATTTTTTCATGTTGATTCCGAAAGATTAGTGCAAAATAAATATTTTGTCCCCGTAATTTACCACCACCATCAGGATGGTAGAAGCGCCAAGGACAAAAGGCTCATCCGCGACGGGTACGGGTTGACGAAAACAGCACGCCCATGGTTGTCGGGTGAAAATGCTTCCGAGAGCGTTTGTCCGGTGGAATTATTCTCACTCCTTAGTTAGCAAGTTAGTTCAGGGTCAGCTAGGGGATACTTTGAAGAACTGACTGAGGCCTCTTAGCCTTAGGTCTTAGACATGTAGAGTGAGCGAGATGGCGGAGCCCAGTTGCTGAAACACACAATTAGGAGGGTGACCGCTCGGAACGAAATATACGAGTGCTAGCCAACCTGATTAAATTATACTAGATACTAGAGCTAAGCAGCTCAAGGCATCTCCCTAAGCTCAATAGATTCAAACACCTTCCTCTACTGATTTCTGTACAGACATCAATATTTTCAAGTCACATATTACCGCATTAACTATATGTATAAATTTCGAGAGGAAGATTGTTTTCCAACTGAGCAGTTGTTGTCTACTAGAACAGCTTATTAAATTTTTCTTACACTAATTATCGATTCATGCGTCAATCACCATTTTTACGATATGTACTCAACATCTTCAGAACATACATATGTAACTAGTTTTAATGGATTGCTCTTGCATACTTTTATAGCTCGTTAAAATTGTACATATGCTTGATTTACAAGGGTCGAGTAGGAGATAAAAAAGAATGTAATGTTCAGAAATTATTTGCTACTAACATCTAGGCGCAACTTTTGAAAGACCCTTTATAATCTGCCAAATTTTACAATTCCCGAATTTTGAACAGATCTACATAAATAATTTAAGAGTATCTCAGAAAATAGGGCAAGGTATGAATTCAGTTCTCTAATTTCATTTTCGAATTAAGACTTTACGGTCTTTTGTTTCTTTTTAAAAATCCAAAACTTAACTAAAACTCTGAAAACTAAAGGAAAGAGATTGCCTGTCTCTTTTGTCACCTGCATACGATGTATGAGCTTTGTTTTTTTGTTAGAGGCTTCTACTATCTGTTGGAGTACTCAGATGTCCATTTGTCCGGAGAAAAGTGAGGAGGAGCTTCAGAGATGTAGAGCTAAGAGATTTGGCACACACCACGTCGGCCCCAAGGGAGCGCCACCGTGCGCGAGCAAAGGCCGGACAGTCGCAGAGAAAGTACTCTGCTGTGTCATCCTCCTCGTAACATGCAGCACAACTAGCCGACTCACATTTCTAATTAAGGATAAGAAGAATGTTGCGGATTTCTTGCAAACATCAAGGCATACGCACTTAGTCATCCTGCGTCCTGGATATTCCCTCCATCTACGACTGTATGCATTAAAGATCCAGTCGTTGAGGCCAGATTTGACCGTAGAAGGAGGTAGACCTAAGGCGGGTTCAGGTCCTGAGTAATTCTCCTCTGAGCCCTTTCTAGAGAGTTCATCGGAGATCCCATTTCCTGGGACCCCAGAGTGACCTGGGACCCATACAAGCCTTAGTAAATTAAGTCTTCCGATTTTGTTCAAAAAGATCTTGAGTTCATGCACTAATTTGGAACTGGATAGAGGGTAAAGGCCCAGCTCTAAGCGCAGCTTGGCTGTCTATGCAGACGCATATGCTTTTTCCTTTCCACCTGTACTTCACAGAATAGGACATAGCTATTAGGATTGCGTAAATCTCGGATAGAAAGACAGACGCATATTTTCCTAACGAGAAGTTCAGTTGAATGTTTTCGCGCTCAAAGAAACTTCAGCACCGGACCCCCACCCAGTCCTGGAGCCATCTGCGAAAATGCGAAGACATTCCATTCTAGGTTCAGTGTCTGACCAAAGCCAGTCCTGACGCCATGGAAATGTGACTGTGAAATTACAGCACAGTAGGATGGCAGGTGTCATTGCGTCAGAAAACATATCCATGAGACAGGGGTCGTAGGATTTATTTCGCGCAAGTACCCTGCCACTCCAACGTGAGTTGTACCAAAAACTATTTCTCTTGAGGCGAGACATAGCTTCCAATTCAAAGCCTCTAATATGCCAGGTGGCATATGTCGAATAATATCCTTAATTGCTGTGATGGTCTGAGGCTTGTTGGCATAAATCCAGGACTTTTAGTAGCTCCAAAGAAAGAAATCTGGGGTGGTTAAGTCGGGCGATCTTGCTGGTCATGCCAAATTACGTGACCCTGAAACCATTCTTTCACAATATCCATTGTGGGTCGTGTTGCGTGTGCGGTTGCACCGTCTTGTTGAAACCACATGTTCACCAAGCCCCGCTCATCTAATTCCAGCAGTAAGAAGTTATTTATCATGGCCCTGTAGCCTTCACCAATAACAGTGATTGCCGATGGCGTCCTCAAAAAAATACGGCCCAATCACTCCTCACGCATGAACACCGCACCACACGCGAATTTTCAGTGCCCCAGAACCGAAGATTTTGCGTATTGACTTCACCGCTTAAGTGGAAATACGCCTCGTCGCTCATGATGATTTTCGACACAAAATCGTCCTCTTCGTTGTTGAGATTAAGGATGGCTAAACAGTAATCGACACACGACTGACTGACCATCAGGCATTAACTGATGCCCTGTTTGCACATTGTACGGAAACATGCGAAAGTCTTTCACTTAAATACGCTGTAGGGCGTAATAAATGGAGCCTGATCGAGGGATAGGCATAGGGTTTTTAGGTTATTTTGCTATAGGTTTGATAGCCAACAATTCCAAGTATTATGGAAACCGGACTTCTCTTAAGTGACGACCTCAATTCGGCCTTTGTTTTACGGTATGTAACCAACTTAAAAGCTTTTATCGTTATCTATTCTCGCACACGAATATATCTTGGTCCTACTGATGTATAAATGCTTCCTCAATTCCTAATTGGTTAATGATCATTGACGTTATTATGTTGCTCCTGCATAATTCTGAATTTATCTGACAGTTTATTCCCGAAAACTTTATCTTATATGTACATATATGAAAACACCCAATCTAAGTTCGTGGCTTTAAATTATTCTCGGAATACCCCAGAAGCATTTCACGACTACCGTCTTTCCACGAAGCCCTGCTGCTGACAACAATTTACACAAAGCCTATTGCCTTACATCAAGCCGTGTTGACATTTCCAAGCAAACAATAATTTTACGAATATTTATTCATCCGTTTCTGACCTACATAACTAACTTCAAACGAGAGTTCCTAGCCTCGCTCGCTCGCGAAAGTCATTTGTCGTAGACAAAAAACTTTTCTTCTTTTGAAGTCAACTCCGAAAGCAAATCAATTATTCCGAAACCCTTTTCGAACGACTGTCGTGAACGGAGTGCGGCGGCGGACCCGTACCGCGCTGTAAAACTTCTTTCATGACAGTTGGTCGTATATTATGAAAGTTTCTCGCAGAAATTGGATTCGTAAAAAGCATTTTTTCTCGAATCTCATTGACACGGGTTGATGGCTTTCAATTTCTCCTTTTTTTCGTTCGTTTTATCCTTGCATTTTGGTTGCTTCTTCCCTGGGAAGGACTATCATTTTATTTTGACAGGTAGTAAACAAGTTTCTATCGAACAGGGACGGTTTTATTTATGTTCGAAAGTGTTCTAAAATGTTTATGTTGCCGAAACCATATTTCTTGGATTGAAAATAGATTTTAATTTTACCACCACCCATGATGGTGATGGCAGGAAATTGACAGGTGGGTTGGGTGGTGTTGAATCGGTGTATGGGGCAAAGTGTTGACTGGATACCACGTGTCTTATGTAACGATTAAAAATGTACGAATGAATTTCTGAAACCCATCCCTTATGGTGCGGTGAGATTGTAATAAACTATTCATATCAATAGCGCTCTTGTTAACCTAATTGCAACTAGGGTTAACAAAAGGTGACCGCAGGGGTCAGCCTCAGGGGACGAGTTACAGGAATCCCTGCTGGGATATGAGAGGAGAAACTATTTCTAGTTTGTTTTGGGATTATAGGGAGGCAATTAGGGACGTGAGGGTTCGGGCGAATCTTTGGAGTGAGTTTAAGTTAAATTGAAGAACATACAAATTGATTTGAAAACTTTGATTTTATCACTTGTAACTAACATGCCCTAGGAACCGAGACATCTTTGTTTTAATCTGGAAATACCCTTCACAAACTAAGAGTTTTTTTATGTGTGTCTTATATTTTGAATTGATTAAAAAGAGTTGTATGACAGGACCTTTGTTGCGATCAAATATACTTAAAAATAAATGCATTCAAAGGGCCTCCACGGCTTCGTTTGCAGAACTAGATCAAAGAGGTCAAATGTTGACAACTTTGTTATTTAGGTCGGAATTGGTATGATCTGACTGTTTCAAAAGAAAGAAACAAGTTTAAGGGCGTTAAAATTCGATTCATTTCTCAACGCATCTTTCGGGAACGTTTCTTGTAAAAACTCCCTCATATAAGGCATGTTACCCCGTCTTATTGGAACCACATATCGTCGCGATCCTCGTCATCCAATTGAAGCCACCAAAGTCAGTTATCGTTGCAGCCACCGTCTGGCTCGTATCGGAAAATGTATGGCCCAACGATGCCTCCTGGTCAGTAGTTTTTCTTTCTCTGACGCAGTTTTGCTTTTTCATGCATTCCTAAACCGAAAATGTGCTTCTTCACTGAAAATGACTTTTTGCCAAAATTTGTATCCATTTCCAACAGCTCCAGGTACCCATTCAGCGAACGTTATGTGAGCTCAGTGAACGTCGTTCTCCACTTCTTGCATCAATGGGATCTTATTCCCGAATTTAAGGCCGTAAAAAGGCCAACTCACGTGCACGACGAAGAAGCGAGAGGTTTGAGTCTTAATCGCGCGTTTCGGCGTCGTACAGAGAATGCTTGTTCAGCAATCAAACCGCTTTCTACGAATTTCACGATAAATTATTGGAGTCTTGAATAAGTTTTCATTGTTTCCCAACAGATGGCGTTAACAGAATAACTTGCGGAACTTCCGTGTATATAAGTCGCACCTTTAACGCCAGGAAGTGTAGTGGGCATAGTTAGGTTTTGCATCGTATGGTAATTGGCGATTGGAAATGGATACGATAAAGATAAAAACAACAGATCATGGGGTAAGCAATGTTCATCATCAACAATGTTGGCTCTCAAGCGAGACGACAAGAAGTGATTGACCTAACCCTGTCTAATAGGCATGTGAAAGCCATCTAACTGGAGAGTCTTGCCAATTCCAATTGAAGTGTGCGATCTCCCCCTCGCAGCCCAAGCGGAATCCGAGAAAGGCGGACTGGATACGATTCAGAGAGGAGCTTGAGAAATCTACTCAAGCCCTGCCTAAACTCAGAACAAAGCAATTGGTGGAGGATGCCCTTCATAACCTGAGCAGCGCCATCACCAACTGTTTCGAACTCGCATGTCCTGTCAAAAATCCTCTCAGCAGGAAATCAGTTCCCTGGTGGAACGCTGACCTCCAATGTCTTCGCAGGGAAGCCAGAAGTCCCTGAATAGATCGCTTAAATTGAACTCGGAAGATGACTGGAATAAATCTCGATCGAAGCAGAAGGAATATAAAAAGCTTACTCATAAATAGAAGAATGAATTCTATTAGTCCTTCACCGAAGAGATCAAATCTCCGAGAGCGACCAGCAAGTTGGGTAATATTCTTGTAATGAGGAAAATCGACCAAGCTGGATGTACTCAGAAAGTCTGATGGTATCTTCACCGAGTCTAAAGTAGAAACTCTTAGTTTACTGTTTGAGATCCATTTCCCGGGAAATCAGACTGTCATCGGCTCGCTGCACACTCCTTTAATAGTAACTGCGATCGAAACGATGAAAACAACACGGCGTAGCTGGTATATTGCGTCACTTGTGGCAACGAATGAGGTCATTGAAATTGTTGTGACATCTTTCGATGGCTTTAAGTCGCTAGGTACTGATGGGCTATATCCTGTTATGCTGCAAAAAGGTATAAGAGGCCTACTTCCTACTCTTAAAAGAATTTTCACTGCTAGTCTTAATTCCCAAAATAGGGAAAGAAGATTACTCGCCAAGAGTTTTAGACCAACCAGTCTAACACCCTTTACGCTGAAAAGAATGGAAAGATTAGTAGAGTTGCACATGCGCAAAGTTGCCCTTCGAATGCATCCTATCTCGGACATGAAACATGCCGACATCTCGCGGAAAATCCTGCGAGACTGCGCTTCAAAACCTAATTGGGAGAATTGAATGCACTCTCGAAAGGAAATAGTACGTACTGGGCATTTTCGTCGACATTGAGGGAGCTTTTGATAAGGCTAGCATGTGTAACGCTGCTAGACGGCATGGCGTAGATGAAGCACTCGTTTTATGGATCAAAGCAATGCTTCTGCACAGGACTCGAACAATGTGTCAAGCCTGGAGTAAACAGGAGCTGCCCGCAATGTGGCACCTTGTCTCCGCTGTTATGGTGCATGGTGGTCGACTCTCTGCTCGATGCTATCAATGCCTCTGGAATCTATGCCAGGCCTATGCGGATGATGTTGCTGTTCTCTCTGTCGGCTCATGGGGCTTATCGTCGAAAAAGGTCCTTTGGATCTACACGGCAATGATAAGACCGATAATCTCATATGCATCGGTTGTTTGGCGGAACAGGCTAACACGCAAAGACGTTGTGGCCTCTTTCACCAAACTCCAAAGAGCGGTCTGTCTCAGCTGCACGGGGGCTTACCCCAGCACACCGCGAGTTGCTCTAGATGCTTTGATCAATCTTCCACCCGTGACCTATATATCAGCGCACTGAAAGCCATGTCTTGCCTAAAGAGAAATGGTCTTTGGTACAACTAGCATTGGAGTGACAGTGTACTTGCGCGAGAAATATCCTACGACCCCTGTCTCATGGATATGCTTTCTGACGCAATGACATCTAGCATCGTACTGCGCTGTAATTTCACAGTCACATTTCCATGGTGTCGGGACTGGCTTTAGCCAGGCACTGAACCTGGAATGGAGTGTCTTCGAGTTTTCACAGACGGCTCCAGGACTGGGCAGCGGTCCGGCGCTGGTGTTTTCTTTAAGCGCGGAAACATTCGACTGCACTTCTCGTTAGGAAAATATGCGTCTGTCTTTCAGTCAAAGATTTACGCAATCATAATGGCCATGCACTATGTTTTGAAGCACGGGTGGAATGGAAAAAGCATATCCGTCTGCAGTGACAGCCAAGCTGCACTCAATTCCTCTATCCAATTCCAAATTAGTGCATGAACTTAAGACCTTTTTGAACAAAGTAATAAGACTAAATTCACTTAGGCTTGCATGGGTCCCAGGTCACACAGGAAACGGGATCTCCGATGGACTCGCTAGAAGGGGCTCAGAAGAAAGTTTCTCAGGACCTGAACCCGCCTTAGTTCTACCTGCTTCTACGGTCAAATCCGACATCAACGTCTGGGTCTATAATACCCACAGTCGTAGATGGAGGGAATATCCAGGATGCAGGATGACTAAGCGCGTACGCTCTGATGTCTGCAAGCAGTCCGCAACATTCTTCTTATCCTTAAGGAGAAATGATTGCAGAAGGCTTACGTGCGTCGTTACACTTTTGCCAAGCATCTCGTGCTCGGCATCAGTGAGACGCCTATCTGTGCTGCATGTTACGAGAAGGATGACACAGCAGAACACTTTCTCTGCGACTGTCACGCCATTGTTCGGGCACGGTGGCGCTCCCTTGTAGCCGACATGGTGTGTGCGGAATCTCTTAACTCTACACCACTGAAACCCCCTCACTTTTCTCCGGACAACGGGGAAACAACGGAATAGAATTTGTTCATTATGACCCGTTTACATCGCACGAAACATCATGTGAGCTCTCTATCGACCGCAGTTGATGCGTTTGAGCCCAGCATTGACATGGACGCTATACTAAAATTTTGCTTAATGAGAGCACCTTTCCAACCTATTTGGATACGCTTAAATGGAAGTCCTACTCCACCTGCTCAGTAATTGTCCCTTTCGAGTACCACATGTTCCGCTCGATGGCATATGGCTTGGCTTAGCAGCACTTTCACTTACAAAGATAGCAAAAAAAAATGGGTCGACTCTTGAATAGCCTTGAAAAACGTCTTATAAGATTTGGAATTTATATGCTGCCAGAAAGATGGATAAAGTTCGTGATTTTTTTAAAACTTTCTTTGAATTTCATAAAAAAACAGCGAAACTTATTCCAACCTCTAATATGAAAAATGTTGGCATTTTCTACAGTTCAAAGGTGTAGCTCTCAATGGTCGTAATTACCAATATTACGACTGAGAATGCTGATACTCAGAAACATAAACTTAGGACAATAAGCTGCCAAACTTCCGACATAACTACTGAAAAAACCATTATATCTCTAACTCTAATTTTGATCTAACATTGATCTCTGACCGTATGACCTTCCGGAAAAAACTAATGATGAACAACGCCATTGTAATTAAAGAAAACTTGGCGTGGATTTTTAGGTCTTGGCTCACCTGGTCGTATGATTGGGCCTTGGTTTCGTCGTCATAACCATACGAGTATACCCATGTTTCGTCACCAGTCACTTTTCAGAAAATCTGGATCGCTATTCCCGTCATTCAACAGTTCCTGAGCGGTGCACATTGGACAGTTTTTTTGGGTCAAAATTTAGCAATTTCGGAATGAATTCACTGAAACACATTTCTGGCCCAAAGAATTTAAAAGAAAAAAATTCATGGCATGAGCCAAGCCAAATGAACGTATCCTCAGCATCTTCTCTGATACTCTTTCGACGAATCTTCATTCCCCTGCATCAAGGTTTTCACCCGTTGTAGACGTGCTCGAGCCTTCAGGGCATACATCGTCATTAACCTATTCTCAGCCTTGTGTGAACAACTTGCACCACTAATTATCTAAGATGGCTAACAATGGCAACATATGTTGAGGACATGTGCACCAACATAACAAAGACAAAATTCAAAAATCGAATGTACTTAGCTTGTGAAATCCTTCTTTCTTTAACAATTCAGGTTCTATATCAACGAAGGCCACATGTAGCTTACGCTAGGATAGCGAGTTGAGATTGTAGTGTAATATTGGTGTATGTTAAAGGCAAGATTAGGACAACTACGAACTTGTGACGTTTCGAGTTAAGTAAGATATGCACTAAACCACAGCTTGCGGGACTTCAATATATCATGTGATGTTGCCAGATACACATAGATCCCTTATTACAAATCCTAAGCTTGTGGTTGTCTCTATGGCTTTAATTATAAGAGTGTTTAGATAGAAATCGGATAAGAGGTTGAGGTTAAACTCCCTTTTAAACACTGGTATTGCTTGGAATTTTGTTAAGTATATTTGTAAATAGTTAGCGGCCGACCAGGAAAGACCCATTCCAAATCGTGATAGGTGATGTTCACTAAGGCTGGAAAAGGTTTTGGCTATATTTAATTAGACATCTTCAGCATATGTGCACATTAAAGAACGCCTGCACGCCGATGGAAGATCGTTCAAGAGAATAGGCCTAATGTAGAGCCCTGAGGAACATCTTGTCTATGAGAGACTATGAGAAATGATCAGCGTTGAGATGAACAATATTTTGCAACATACCCTTCTTAGCAACCTGACCGTATTTTCACTTAAACCGAAGCTGTTCTTTAGCTTCCAACTCAATGTCATTTATCATGATTTACTCTATCGAAAGAATTCGCGACAACTAGCAGACCGAAAAGACAGACAGAGTTCCTATCAAAAGATTGTCTTATTTCGTCGGGGACGGCTACTATTACTCACAAGTAGCTTTGATTGGGCCTGACATTTTATGCTGGGTAAACAGAAAAATTTTAAAAGAATCTTAAGTGTTTCGTATTCTCGTTAGCTATTATCTCCTTGAAGTTCCTCAATAAGTAGGGCGGAATCTGACTGGTCTAAAGTTGGCCGTGTATGCTGGGTGGGCTTTCATGTCTTATGTTAATAGGTATGATTCCAAAACTTCGGAAAAGTTGATGTACGAGTAGTTACAAACCAATTTATTACGCGCGTAAGATGGGAGACATAGTATGAGTTTAACGAAGCGTTTTGGTATGTCATCTTCACTCATAATTTCGTCTTGAGTGGCCACCTTAAAATCGTCCAGTCAGTGGGTTAATAATCTCATAAAAAGTCTAATTCATTCAAACGTAAACCTTGCCCCCAAAAAATCAAAGTTTGGATCAACAATATCGAGAGGACATTTATAAGTTCTGGACACAACTAGATATGCCAATTTAAGGTAGGTTTTTCTGGTGTTTCTTTTGTGGGTGAGATGCGTTTGGTTTAGAGACGAAATAGCTTTGCTTTGAGGTGCGTACAATCCAGGTAGCTGCGTACAGCTATAGAATTCTTGGGGAATAGCACAAAACCTGAGTTCAGCCCTAAAAAATCAAACACAAGGTCCTTTACTATTTTTAGAAAGTTGAAAGAAGATGATTGAAAGGAAAAATAAAAAAGGAAAATTTGCCTCTGCAATTTTAGGCAAATCGCCTATGGTGATGCCAACTATTCTAGTCTTTTGTCATCCACAGTATAGGGCCTTATGTTTCCGTCAGGTCCAGAAATAAATGACTCCACAACAAAATTACATCTTGCATGCCAGTATGTAAGACACCTTTCGTGTTAGTTGTCAGCCATAAATCTATTGCTGGTGGTGAAAATAATAGTTGAAGAAAAGACTACCCAAACTGCCATCTTCCATGTTTTGTTTTCCAGATGACAAACTGACAATTAATTTTTTTTGCAAACCTTATCAGACGTTCGTTATCTAATAATGAGTTGGGCGACACTAGCCCGAAGCTGATATCACTATTTGCTTATGAGATATGCGAGGCGAAAAACTAGAGTTTAGAGTTCTAGCTAGATTCTACAGCTTTAGAGTCTTAAGTTAATTGAAAACGTCAGACGAATCTTGAAGCGAAGGCACTCCAGGATCGAAGAATTTGGCAACTTTAATGAGATTACCCAAAAAATCTGATTTTAAATATCTTAAACACCGAACCGAATATTTCAACTTTAACCACCCCGGCCATTCTGACACTGTCATTCAATACGAAACCAATCTCTTCAATATTTACTACATCAACACCCTTCCGTGACGTTGCGAACCCACTTGTTCCACAGAATGAAGTTCCACTTCAAAAATCCCATCAGGAATGAGCAAAAAAGGATAACATGTTTCAACTTAATAAGTATGCTCGAGGACATACGGCTTTGTTTGCTTGCTTTTATGTGAAATTAAGTTCCTTTCACCCGGTCGCCTATACACACATTCGGCAAGGGATCAGCCGGAAATTGTTTCCCAAACAAAAAGAATAGAATGTCCCGACCATTCAAATATCTAAGATCCCTCAAGACCCCAAGCAGACTGTTATCCTTAGAACCTAAATCCATACCGGACGAAGTCCAAGTTGAAGGAATAGAAGGTCACTCCCGGTCAATTGGTTTAAAATTAAATTTCTTATTTTCCATCTATTTTTCTACTTGACCCAACAATCGAAAATTTCATGTATGCCATCCCTCTCAATAGCCCTTCACTGCCAATCCAATTGACCCCAATCAGGCTACCAATATTGTTTCAACCATTTGGCTAACCCTTTCGCAATTGGGTCCCGGGGTGCGGCGGAACACCCGGAGAAAAGGTTTACGAATGACGACGCTTGGAATCCTTTTTAATAAGCACAAAGGATTCTTTTGGCGTCGTCGCTGGTCAAGGGGCTAGATGAAAGGTCTTGTGATGCGGAATGGAATGTGCGGTGGTTTTTGGTTTGTACAATATTTCGAAATGAAATCTATCTATCATCGTAGGTGTCCTGCTGAGTGCGACTTAAAGCCCCCAAAGGGCAATGGGATGACGGGGTTTAGTCGTGTAGTTTTCATATACATATGTATGAAGGGCAGGCATGCAGCGCGCGAAGCAGTTCAAGGCTATAATCATCGTTTGCTCCGAAAAGCCACGGGAGACATATATAGCTAAAGAGGCAGAAGAGACGAATACGAGTGGAATGGATGATGCGAATGAGCTGAGGCGATCAAGCGAATTAAGTGAAACACGCGGGACATCGGGCACAAAAGGCATAAAAAGCGTGAAGAGCGGAGAAGTGTAAAAATGTGGAAAACGCTTAAAGCGTTGAATACGCGGCGGACAAAGCGTGATCTGGGTCATCCGCATGGCACACCATATGCTCCACCCTAAATATCCGCCACGCCGTCGAATGCAATTTAGAATTAGACGACAACTGGCTGTGGCTGCACGGAACAATGGCAGCGAATTGGGACACACAAGCAACCGTCGGTAGAAGGGACAACAATGATGTTGTGTCATTATTTCCCGGCTGGGGGAAAACTATGTGGGTGGAATGGTGCTCATCAGTATCGCATTGTCATGGAAGTTGGGCCAGCAGGGAGGCATGCTAGTGGCATGGAGTACTGTCTCGTTGACAAGCTTGTACGGAATACGAAAAACATGATCATAAAATATGTTATTTTTCATGTAATGATTTCCATCGTTATATCCTGCTACAGACACACCCCAAATCCTGGTACTCGTCACCATGCATCTAGGAAATGAATAGGACTGGGAGGTGTGCCGGGTACCGTGGAATATAAAACAGAAATAGCACAAAGCAACAATGACACAATAAAATGGAAACAGTTTTCCCTTTCATTGTCCCGAAGGCGGTAACCAGCGGAGGTTGGCGGAGGCGTTCTGGAGGCGGACGGGTTCGGGTTGTACGAAAAAAGTGAAAACGGACATTGGGAGAAAATTAAATTTAATTTTTTACCATTTCTCCAACAATGGAAGTCAGTTGTTCTTCTGTTTTCATATTGCTCTATACAGGGTATGGGAACTTGATTATTTGCTTCCTCCATATCCTGCGGCGGTGTTACTGATGTTGACATTGTTGTCGCTTTTGTAAGCTGCCATTCATATTGAGGCTTTGGTTTCTAAAATGATTAACTTACCAAGTGCTGTATGGGATCGATCCACTGGCCAATTTTCCCTTTCCAATTAACTTTAATTTCAATCATTCAATTCAAGGGTACATTTCTTCATTTTTGTTTCTTGTTTTATATCCTTTTCATCCTTTTTGTTCTTCAATTTGATCAAGTGTTTTCGCGGAATTTTACCAGCAATCAGAGGGAATAACCGGGATACAATAAATCGAATAGCATTTATCGATAGCCGAAAATACCGTGAAATACCTCCCTTTGCCGGGGATGATTTTCAAACGGTTACCAAGGACGATTTTGCCAGTGGCTTATTTTTTCTGGGTGTTTGGAAATGGTTTTTTGATTTGGTTTTATTATTCGCCTTCGGGATCGATGATTAAGTTTTGATGAGACAACTCAGGTAATTAGATTTTCCGCTCCCTTTCAAAGGTGCGGAAGGAATTCAATGGTATGGACCGCGACCCTTTTAAGCCAGGTTGGATTTAGTATAAACCGGACCTTGAAATTAATTTGAAAAAAGTTATAGGGCGTATGACAAGCTGCGATTTACTTTTTACGACCTACGTCATCTCTTAAGCTTTGCCGTTTCTGACAAAAAATATAATGAAACGGCCAAAGGGACGCAAATTAAATTAAATTTGGGGAAAAAATGGATTGAGGACAGCGATTATAACTGAAAAAAGGGACATTTTACACAGTAGCCTTTTTGTTTGTAGAATGTGTTCTAAAATAATACGCAGCCAGATTCATATAATCTGGCAAGGCGATTGATGACAAACAGGATTTTAATTTGATTGAACTTAAGATGTCAGACCTGACCCTTTGGGGGACCAAACTGATCCGCCTGACAAATCTACAAAGCAATAGCAGTTTTCGATAAAAAATTTAGAAAAACAAGCTCGACGGATTTTTCTGAGAAGGAGGCGGCCCAAAATCGACCAGCCTATTGACAAAAAAGCTGGAAAAACACGGTCAAAACAATTCAAGGAAAGCTCATCATGAAAGCTCATCAAAAGCTCATCATGAGCGACGTGATCCATTTCCAGCTGAACAGATACAACAGCGAACAAAATTCACGCTCCTGAGACACTGGGAAACCACGTATCATTTGCGAAGAGTCTTTACACAATTTTTTCCGAGGTCACCATGGGTAACACAAACAAGGTGGCGCAAAATTAATCAGACTATTGGAAGATATTATAATTTTTGCAGTTGACATTGTACGTCAGTCATATTTGACATTTGTGAACTAGACAGCACTATACAAACAGATAAGCAGTGGAGCCGCATATATATGTATAATTGTGTCGATTTTTTCGACCGATAATCGGTCGGTGGTGCTAGCCCAGCGTGAATTTCGAAGCCGATGTCCTTACCGTGTCGTGCCAACTGGGCAAACATTCCGGCGCTTAGCTACTCGACTCGAACAGACTGGAAACAGAGGAGACCATGCAGGGCGTGACCGCCACCGAACTGGTCGTTTGGTCGAGAATATCGCGGCTGTGGCTGCCGATGTCGCGGAGAACGAAGAAACATAAACCGAACGACGGGCCAGGCGATTGGGCATCACCAGACGGAACCGCGAATTTTAGTGAAAGATTTACACATGTTCCCGTACAAAGCACAAACAGTGCATCAGTTAAAACCTGTTCGCCGTCAGTCGCGTGTGAATTACTGTCAAGCCATTATTAATTTCAATCTACTGATGGTCGTGGTGCAATGGTAATCACCGACTGTTGAGGGGAATCCTATCTAGGACAACCACCCCCGGAAAGTAGTCCACGAGCATAACACTTGAACCTGCGCGAACACTATAAAAAAAAACAAAAACAGAAACAACGAAGAGGACGATTTTGTTTCGGAAATCATCATGAGCGACGAGGTTCGTTTCACCCAGCGGTTATGTCAATAAGTAAAATCTTCGATTCTGTGGCTCTGAAAATTCGTGTGTGATGCACGAGGAGCCATGATGAACGACTTCTTACTGCCGGAATTGGATGATCGGGGCTTGGTGAACATGTGATTTCAACAAGACAGTGCAACCGCAAGCACGAGTCACAATAGATATTGTAAAGAAAGCTTTGGTATGGCCAGCAAGATCGACCGATATAACCATCCCAGATTTCTTCCTTTGGGGCTTCTTGAAGTCGCGTGCTTATGCCAACAAGCCTCAGACAATCGCAACCCTTAAGGAGAATATTCGACAAGAATGTTCACAGTTATGCGATAAAACCTGTAGAAATATGTATCAGCATTAGCGGCAGCGACTTGTCGCATATCATCTTTTCTAATTAACACAAAAAAAAATGCAAAAGTCCAGGCAAAGATGTCCATTATTCAAAATTTAAACAGTAAAACAGTAAAAAAATAATTCATAAACCAAATTGGATGATTATTTTTGCGCCACCGTGTAGAATTTTCAAAGGTACCCCTACGTACAATATTAATCGAATCTCTGAAGTCTGCAGTCACCCTCCACGGGACCGCCACTGAGTATAACTTCATGGAAAGGGCAAGCAATTCATGTGCTTTTACTTCTTCTACTACTCTCATTGTTATCTTAACTCTCCGTAGTTCAGCTTATAATTTCCAACGCAGATATCCGTCCAGTATTCTTCCAATTGCTCCATTCTCCTAATTAGTAAAGTTGAATTAGGTAAAGTAACTCGCTATTCCATGAATCGTTACAGTCGACGATTTCCTGCCTCATACCTCCCCCTGGATCGGACGCTCTGAGCAATAGGGGGTGTTATTATAACCAAATCAGTATAGATATTTGTGATAGCCCCCGAGGCCAGAAAGGAACTGCGTTAGTCGGAAAGTGGTAGTCGGAATTTCCTTTCTTTCAATCTACCCCCCACTCACCGATTAATAAAATCAGAGTGTGAATCCATCCGACCTTCGTGGTATTATTCGACCGAGTTTGCCTTGGATCCATTGAGCGTGTCCTCCATTCTTTCTCCATTCTACTTAATGGGTCAACTGACATTGACATGGACCGTGTCCTGCAATTAATTTTTCGTATTTCGTACGCGTCTATTTCAATGGCCATTATTCCGGTAACGACTTACTGTCTGGTATGTTGATAAAAGTTTCGGCAGGTTGTTATTCTTCTGGAAGCTAGAGAAGAATAGAGCTGACAACTCTAGAAAGTATGATCCTCTTTGTCAATTTTATCGCTTTCATTGATCGGGTACTATGGTTGTCCACCCCGATATTGATATGTTTCACTCGTGATAAGATCGCCCCCGTTTTGTAGTCGGCCAGTTCCAGACCTACAGATTCAAGCAACAGTTTGATCTGGACAAATGTTACGTTTATAACTGACTCGACGAGTGGGTTGTGCTTTGCAATATTCTCCGATAATATAAGCTCTCTGTGTAAGCCTAGTGAGGCTATTACACGTAGGGTTTAATAGGAGCGGACCCAACCCAGAACCTTGGGATACTCTCGCAGATACTTTGTAATATTTAACTCCTTCTTTTGTGTTATGTCTTAATCGTCTGCTGGTAAGGTAGTTTGACTATCCTAAACAAATAGTAAGGCCTTCCCATCCTTGCGAGCGATCTCCTTATTTGGGACCAGTCGTCACTACAAAGTGTATTCTATGGCTTCAGACTTAATGTCTACTACTTTTTCAATGTCGTCTGATGATTTGTAGAACTCCCGAGTCCATACTTACAGCGAGTAATATAGTAACCGAATATTATTCGCTCTAGAATAATCCTCCTATTCTTATAAAGACTCCGTGCAGGTCATCTATTGTTATAACTGGTAGGCATAGGATGTGATATTTGGAAAAGCGGGTTTCATCATTGTTGGGCATGTTATTCGTTGGAATTTGATGGTTTTTAGTTTGGTTATAAACATTCTGTAAACCCCCCCCTATGAACCTTTGGGCTTCATGTCGGGACCTGAGGTGGTGTGTTTTTAATATTTGATTTCTTAAGCGCTTGGTGTTTAGTTGTCAAAAAAGGTTAAGGAAGACTCCAAAAGTTTTAAATAAATATTTTATTAAAATTAATAAACCAATGTTTACCAATAATTCTACAGAGAAAATTTTGTGTAAATGTGAGACAACCACTACGTTCTAAGTGGTCCATACCAAGAGTCTAATTTTAAGTCACTTTTTAGAGTTTTATGTTTACAACACGTGTAATGGTGTCCTCAAAGGCTGCAACTAACGCTGGCCTATTGGCATAAAAAAATTATTTGACGTATCTCCATAAAAAATAATACAAAGGAATCAAATCGCATGATCTAGCCAGGCAATTAACCGGCCCAAAAAAGGGATAAAAATTGCTCACCGAACTCATTCAATTGACCCACCGATTCGCTACCTGTGTTTCATGTGGCGTTATCTTACTGGCTAAGTTCAGCTCGTCCATTTTGGGTTAAAAGGCGTGCACTATCGACGGTGTCGACGGTTACGTTGTTTTATGGCCATCTTCAGCCAAAGATTTCGTCGCATAGCCGGTCGGATAAGCCGCATCACACAGTCCATATTTCCGGGTGCATTGCCTGAGATTGCTCATCAGACCACATAGGGCAGATTTGTTGAATAACACACCCATTTAACTAGAAATGAACTCCGTGGCAGATTATGCTGCATTCCTACTTTGCCTAGAATAACGTAGTGATCCGAGGCGATGTTGGCTCCTCGGAAGGTTCGTACATCTAGGATGCTGGCGGAGTGTCTGGCGTCGATCGCAATGTGATCAATCTGGTTTATGGTCGCTGAGATCTCGTGACCGCCAGGTTCCTTTATGGATGGAATCATGTGCTTGCTACAAGCAGCTTACACCCTGCTAAAAAGTCAATTAACTTGTGTCCGTAGTCAGATGTGTTTTATGTAGGCTATATTTTTCTATGATCGAATAAAATATGTCCTCTCTGCCCAGTTTTCCGTTAAATTCCCCTAGTACAATTTTGGTGTCATAACTGGGTTATTGGGCGTACGTTCGGTCCAGGAAATCATAGAATGGATCCTTGAGTCGATAATTTTTGTTTCCGTATGGGCATGAACGCTTATGAGGATTATATTTCCGAGGTTGCCTTTGATGCGGATTGTTATGAAACTGGAGAGTCTCACCAGATGTTACGCTGTCAGACCATAGATACATCGAATTCCAATTGAAGTGCGGGATCTCCCCCTCGCAGCCCAAGCGGAATCCGAGAAAAACAGACTGGGTGCGATTTAGGGAGGAGCTTGAGAAATCCACTCAAGCCCCGCCTAAACTCAAAACTAATCAATCGGTGGAGGATGCAGTTCATAACCTGAACAGCGCCATCACCAAATGTTTTGAACTCGCATGTCCTGTCAAAAAACCTCCCAACAGGAAGCCGGTTCCCTGGTGGAATGCTGAGCTCCAACGGCTTCCTAGGGAAGCCAGAAGTCTTCTGAACAGATCGCTTAAATCGAACTCGGAAGATGACTGGAATAAATATCGATCGAAGCAGAAGGAATATAAGAAGCTTATTCGAAAATCGAAGAATGATTCCTATAAGTCCTTCTGCGAAGAGATCAAATCCCTGAGCGCGACCAGCAAGTTGGTTAAAGTCCTCAAACGAGGAAAATCGACAAGGCTGGAGGTACTCAGAAAATCTGATGGTACCTTTACCGAGTCTAAAGCAGAAACTCTTAGTTTACTGTTTCAGACCCATTTTCCGGGAAATCAGACTGTCATCGGCTCGTTGCACACTCCCTCATTGGATACTGCGGCTGTAGCGATGAAAACAACTCGGCGTAGCTGGTATGTTGCGTCACACGTGGCAACTACTGAGGCCATTGAATTTGCTGTGGCATCCTTCGATGGCTTTAAGTCGCCGGGCACTGATGGGATATACCCCGTTATGCTGCAAAAACGTATAAGACAGCTGCTTCCTACACTGAAAAGAATTTTCACTGCTAGCCTGGCACTTGCCTACATACCTATCCCTTGGCGCGCGGTGAAAGTGGTCTTTATTCCCAAAATAGGAAAAGAGGATTACTCACTAGCCAAGAGTTTCAGACCAATAAGTCTAACATCATTCCTGCTGAAAAGCATGGAAAGACTAGTAGAGTTGCACGTGCGCAAAGTTGCCCTTCGAATGCATCCTCTGTCGGACATGCAACATGCTTATCAGCGCGGAAAATCCTGCGAGACTGCGCTTCAAAACCTAGTTGGGAGAATTGAATGCGCTCTCGAAAGGAAAGAGTACGTACTAGGCATTTTCGTCGACATTGAGGGAGCTTTTGATAACGCTACCTTCGACAGCATGTGTAACGCTGCTAGACAGCATGGCGTAGATGAAGCACTGGTTTTGTGGATCAAAGCAATGCTTGTGCACAGGACACTAATCGCTGATACAGGCCTCGAACAATGTGTCAAGTCTGGAGTAAACAGGGGCTGCCCGCAAGGTGGCGTCTTGTCTCCGCTGTTATGGTGCATGGTGGTCGACTCTCTGTTAGATGCTCTCAATGCCTCTGGAATCTATGCCCAGGCTTATGCGGATGATGTTGCTGTTCTCTCTGTCGGCTCATGTTTAGCGAATGTCTGTCTCAAAGCGCAGGCGGCGCTAAACGTGATCGATGACTGGTGCACGAGAAATGGGCTGTCGGTTAATCCTCTTAAGACCGATGTCGTTCTCTTCACGAGAAGGAGGAAAACAACTGGCATTGCTCAGCTGGTGCTAAAAGGCATTCCCATCCATATATCCAAGGAAGCTAAGTATCTGGGAGTCATTCTAGATAACAAGCTTCTCTGGTCAAAACATGTTGAGTCCAAAACCACCAAAGCGCTGTCAGCTTTCTGGCAATGCAAAGGTGCCTTTGGCAAAACATGGGGCTTATCGCCGAAAAAGGTCCTTTGGATCTACACGGCAATGGTAAGACCGATAATCTCATATGCATCCGTTGTTTGGTGGAGCAGGCTGACACGAAAACACGTTGTGGCTTCACTCACCAAACTCCAAAGAGCGGTCTGCCTCAGTTGCACGGGGGCTTTCCCCAGCACACCGGGAGCTGCTTTGGATGCTATGATGAACCTTCCACCCCTTGACATATATATCAGAGGGTGTGCACTGAAAACTATTTCTCGCCTAAAGAGGAATGGTCTTTGGTACAACTCGCAGTGGAGTGAAAGTGTACTTGAGAGAGAAATATCCTACGATCACTGTCTCATGGATATGCCCTCTGACGCAATGACACCTGCCATCCTACTGCGCTGTAACTACACAGTCACATTTCCTTGGCGTCAGGACTGGCTTTGGCCAGACACTGAACCTGGAATAGAATGTCTTCGCATCTTCACAGATGGCTCCAGGACTGATCAGGGATCCGGCGCCGGAGTTTTCTTCGAGCGCGAAAACATTCGACTGCACTTCTCGTTAGGAAAATATGCGTCTGTCTTCCAGGCGGAGATTTACGCAATCCTAATGGCCATGCACTATGTTGTGAAACACAGATGGAGGGGAAAGAGCATATGTGTCCGCAGTGACAGCCAAGCTGCACTCAAAGCTGTATCCAATCCTCTGTCCAACTCCAAACTAGTGCATGAACTCAAGACCTTCTTGAACAAAGTCGGAAGACTTAATTCACTTAGGCTTGTATGGGTTTCATGTCACTCTGGAATCCCAGGAAACGAGATCTCCGATGAACTCGCTAGAAAAGGCTCAGAGGAGAGTTTCTCAGGGCCTGAACCCGCCTTAGGTCTACCAGCTTCAACGGTTAAATCTGACATCAATGACTGGGTCTTTAACGTACACAGTCGCAGATGGAAGGAATATCCAGGATGCAGGATGACTAAGCGCGTACGCCCTGACGTCTGTAAAAAGTCCGCAACATTCTTCTTATCCCTAAGAAGAAATGACTGCAGAAGGCTAACGGGCGTCATTACGGGCCATTACACTTTTGCCAGGCATCTTTACGTGCTTGGCATCAGTGAGACGCCTACCTGTGCTGCTTGTTGCGAGGAGGACGACACAGCGGAACACTTTCTCTGCGACTGTCCCGCCTTCGCTCGTGCACGGTGGCGCACCCTTGGGGCCGACGTGGTGGGTGCCGAATCTCTTAGCTCAACATCACTGAAGCCCCTCCTCACTTTTCTCCGGACAACGGGGAAAATACAATAAAGACAAGGTGTCTGTCTGGTAGTACAATGGACCAGTACTTGTGTCTGAGTGCTCCAGCAGATAGTAGAAGCCTCCAACAAAAAAAAAAAAAAAAAAAAAAAAGTTATGAAACGTTCGCTTAAATGCCGGAAGCTTAAGACTTTTTGTCGGAGTCTTTATCGAGTAACAAATCCGCATCCGAATAGGCGTTGTTTATTATCCTTGTAGCAGTTACCGACAGACCTCGAAGAGTAAATCACATTCAGATAAGCATATTTAAGAAGAGGCCGAACAAAGATTATGTAGAGGGATCGCACCACGTGGTGGTTGTAGAATTCCTTGGACCATGTTTTCACAAGGTGCCGAATTGGTTTTTCATTCTCAGTTTTTCATTCTTTTTTTGCCTGGTCCATCCCACCGCACTTCTTGGAGTGCGGCTATATCTGCTTTGTAACAGTCGAAAGTTTTTTTTCTAGTTGGTTGTCTGCACCTGGTCTGTTAAGGGACCACACATTCCAGGTGCAGACTCGCAGTTTTTCCGTTTATATGGGTCGTTAACATTGTATCCGTCCGTATCCGAGGCTTGTGTTTGCTTCTGACAAGATTTGTTTTTCGCGTTAGGGACTTCAACCCTCATCGTGAAGGGCTAGGTTCACTACCCGACGGATGCCAGGCCAGCTATCCAGGAGAGACCGCGTGGAGGCTGTGTGTCAGCTTGGATTGAGCAGGTAGAGAGATCCAAGCTGGTATTTGCGATGTTAAACACAATCAACTTCTTTGCTCTGTTTGTTCGCTCCCTCACTCCCTATAAGACTGTTGTAGATTAGAGAAAAATATGCTATTCAGTGCATTTCCTTTGTCATATTTATTCCAAAGAATCCTCTTCCGAGTTAGGTCTTTATGAAAATTCCTCTTAGATTAGCAGAGAATGGTCAGCATCGCTTGATTCTTCTTCTCTTTCATCCGGTGCCTTTCATGTCGTGCTCTTTTTCCTAAATCCTCGGAAAGAAGGCGATGGACCACAATCTTAGGATTTCCAGTCATCACATAACGAGCACAGCGAATTTTTGACAGATTAACACATTGGACGTTTCGTTACAATGTTATTACTTTTGCAAGAACAAAGGAGACGCAAGAAAGTCAGGCATGGATATAGGTGGGCCAATTACAAGTTTCTTTTTAAAAATGCAATAAAGTGAACAAAATCATTTTTTTCTATGTTTTATAGCTTCATTAGTATGAACAAACATTTCCATTAATTACGAAATATAATGTTATTCAAGAAGCTGCCTCGGCTGGCTTCACAGTAGCTCATTCGGTCAACCCAATTTTCCAAGTCCTTGTTGATGGTTTCAGGCTGTAGCTCACGGATTGCTTTCATGATATGGGCCTTAAGTGTTTCAATTATTTCCGGATGGTTGGTATAATCGGTCCTTCACGGTTCCCCAACAAAAAAAAGTCCGAAGGGGTTAAATCGCAGCTCCGAAACGGCCGGTTGACATCGCCAAGACGGCTGATAACACGATTTGGAAATGTGGTGCGCAAAAGATCGATTGTGGCAGGGGCTGTGTGGCATGGCGCGCTATCCTGCATGAACCAGAGGTCGTCCAAATCCATGTCTTCAATTTCAGTACAAAAAAAGTCGGTTAACATGGCTCTGTAACGCCCACCATTGACCGAAATGTTGTTCCCATCCTCATTTTCGAAGAAAAATTGCACAGTGATGCCACCACTCCACAATCCGTACCGAACTGTCACTCTCTGTGGGTGCATTGGCTTCTCAACAATAACGTTTTCCGAGCCCCAGATACGGCAATTTTGTTTGTAAACGTAGCCGCCGAGATGAAAATGCGCCTCGTCAGAAAAGATGATTTTTCGCCCAAAATCGTTGTCCAATTCGAGCAGCTCTAAGGCCCAAACTTCGAAGCGATAACAAATCGGATGATCGCGCACCTTAAATTGCTGGGTCAATTGGACCTTGTAAGCGAATAATCCGAGATCTTTGTACAGAGTTCTCCTCAGGCTAGGATCTGATCACCAACATATCAGATTTAACATCACTGTTGAGGCTGCAGAAGCTGACAATTGATATCAGCCCAAAAGAAACAACTGGGTTCTCTTCGAGGCCCAATTTGCCGCCAAGGAAGACACGCTTCTTAAATCCATCAAATCGACGGATGACAGTGAAGAAGCGATGACAGTGAAACAGCTGTGCAGTCAAGATAGATACACACAAGCGGTGCATACCTTGGTGGAATGAACAGCTCGAAACTATGAGGAAATAGGTGAGATATCTAAAGGGACGAAGATGTGGATTGATTAGACCTGCTCTAACAAAATACAAATTCGAATTGAGGATATTCAACAGAAGGTCTTGGAGGAAACATTGCGAAAGCGTAGATTCAATACAACCCTCGGCCCGATTCTATAAAGCCCTATCCCAGCTTCGTTAATCGGATGGCAATTTCTCTCTCAATCGCAGGGAAACCCTTTGACTTTGCTTAAGGTACTTTTTCCTGGTTCTGCTACCCTGCTAACACCTCTCGATGATCTAATGAGCGTCACAAATTACATCGATAGTGGAACAAAAAGCCTTTTGGGTAGACTCTTCAGCCCTGATAGAATTAAATGGGCAATTGGCTCATTTAAACCCTACAAACCTCCAGGTAAGGACAATAACTTTCTTGCTATCCTTTAGAGGGGAATAGACATCATTTTAGCACCTCTGGTAGATCTCTTTAGGTCCTGTTTTAACTTGGGATACTTTACTTAAATCTGGAAAGAAGTCAACCTTGCCTTCATCCGTAAGATTGGAAAACCAAGTGAACAACCTAAATCCTATCGCCCCATCAGCCTAACATATTTTCTGCTAAAAACAATGGACCTGAGAATGCGCTTTATCATTTGGTAGCGCAATTTAAAAATTACACGCAAGGAGATCATAATTTGCGCCTTTTCTCGACATTGAGGGGACTTTTGATAACACTGGCTACAGGCTAATCATCACTGCACTGTCCCGTGAGGTGTAGACCACCCCACTCACCCTTGGTTTAGAGCGATGCTTGAGAGCCTTATTATATCAGCTACATCCGGAGAGGTCTCTGTGACAGTATCGGCAGCTAAAGGGTGTCCACATGGTGGAGTCCTTTTACCACTTCTGACCACTACACCACAACATCTTCCTGAGCTGGACATGATTACTACAGTTTCGGACGAACTACTACGCTCGTTCACCTTTGACAAGAGATTTGAGATACTGATCTCAAACCGCACAGTTTGGAAAAGCTGCAGTCCCTTGTTAAATGTCAAAGGCCTCAGGTGGAACACAGATGGCTCCAAGATGGATTCCGGCGTTGGCGCTGGCATCTTTCGACCAAATAGGAGGATATTGAAGGCCCTGAGAACTAGTCCTAGTGTCGTCCATGCTTATCCTAACGTGCGTCAACCTAAAATTTGAGACTAACATAAGAAGTATAATATCAATATACTCTCACATAGTCAGGCAGCTCTCAAAGCGTTGGGCTTGTATAGTATGGATTCAAAATCCGTCAAGGAATGCCACGATGCTCTGCAAGACCTAGGCAAAAGAAATAAAGTCAGACTCTGGTGGGTGACAGGGCACAATGGCATAAAGGGCAACGAAATCGCCGACCAAGTCGCTAGTAAAGGTTCCAGCGAAAGGTGGCGAAACTTTCAGCGGGATCTATAAGTCAAAGATTAATTTTCTCTTAGAACAGCTCTTTTAGAACAGGACTCCGACAATCAAGGAGATTCATATGGCCGCTGAAAAAACATTCTATCAATATTCTCAAATATAATAGAGTCGATATCAGAAGACTGCCCAGCTACCTTTCGGGACTCTGTAGTCTGAGATATCATCTTAACAAAATTAACCTCTCTGAAACCGGGTGTCGACTCTGCCTAGAGGACGAGGAAACTACAGAGCACCATCTTAGGAAACGTATCCTCCTCAGGGAAATTATAACTCCTGAGCGGATCAGCTCAGCTCCTACAAAATTTCTATGGCGGAAATATTTTAAGCAAACCTTGGACGGACAAACACAAGTCGAAGTTTTTACACCACCAGTTTACGTGGTGTTCGTAATGGATTATCTATAATTCAGCGCGTAGCGCCAGTACACCGAATCACGTTTTGTAACCGTCTTATTTTTACTTTTCAAGGGACATAACAGTGATAATTATTTATAGACACTTCAACAATGCCGCGAAATTTCAAATGACACTTCTTGATGAAAGACCCTTGTCTATAATTGGACTGCAGGTTGTAGCCAAATACATTTAAGGAATGTGCAAGGAATTTCTCAACTCATGTGAAGATTATCCAAATCGTGTGACGGTTCTAAGAAAAGGAGTCCCAGTTCCGTTGCCAGGATATAAAAAATATTTCGAAAATTTTAAGAATTTATGAATTTAATTGGATACCGTCCGGTACTTGGCTAGTGTCCCAGATCTTAAGAAATTTGCCAAAGCAATGCAAATCCGTCAAAATATCCTTTGAACAACTATCCTTTAAATATAATCTCCCCGAATAGATGGAACACTCTTTGAAAATAATCCTCCTTTCTTCGAGCTTTTCTTTATTTTCTTTAATTTCCCTCTAAAAGTAGCATAATCTGAAAAGGGATAGTGAAAGGAAGAAGAAAAGGAAATTTGAAGAACATTGTTGTTGACGGTAAAACAATGAGTATAAAAAGTCATCATATAACTTGACGCTTTTAGTTCTTGTTCGCCTGGTGTTGCCCTAATATCCTAGCCTCATTCGCACTCACTCACACGTACGTTCGTATGCATGTAGTGCTCGTATCATGAATCATGAAAATGCAAATACGAGTACGGGCCAACGTTGACAGGCAAAAAACGACCTGAAGCAAGGACACGATCTAAACGTAAGGACAACCATGAACTGAGAATGAAAAAATCAACTGAATATCCTGGAAGCGCTGTTGTTCTGTTATGAATCCAATGGAATCCCACATCGTCGTCACGAAAATAAAAATAAAACAAAACAAACAAGAAAGTGTGATGCTAGGACCGCGCACAGAATCTATTTCGAATGTTGGATGTAACGACTTTTTTTAAACATTGAAGCGCTTTGCAACATTTTACAGTTTCCCCCTAGATCCAGCCCGTGGGGATGTGATCCGCCTTCTGGCCAATTCCCTCGATAGAGAAGCACAACGTGACGCGGATGGAAGAGTGATGGCGGGCAACAAAACACATACTATATAAGAACGAAACGAATTGGAGGAAAACATTCAAACATTTGTGTACGGCAGTTACGATACGAAACACACGAATTGTACAATGTCTTTCGCGCTCTGCGAGTATAAGAATGGAGAGCTAACAAACCTTGAGGATTATGTGGCGGAACATGTGAGGAAATATTGCTTGAATCCCTCCCAGGCGACACGGTTTGGGTGTATGGTCGTAATCCACCAGTGTCCGTACACCGCTACACCGATTGTGGCGTGGCAAAAGAATTTTGATTAGAAACCCAAAAACGTTCCGAAAGGACTCGCGCTGCGAGGAATTAAAATATTTTTTTCTTTTCTTTGGCGCCCTTTCCCTCCATTTCTTTTTCTCGATTCAATTGCACGGAAATAAAAAGAATTAAATAGAAGAGCGAATGGCATTCCGAGTGTGTAATAAAGTACTAAAGCGGAATGTTCCCGTGCATGTGCGAGGATGGATAGTTGGATAGTCGGGAGGTGGCGCGGCGCAGTGGTGTGCCATGAGAGTATTTCAAGGATTACGGGATATAAATTGTGTATTCAGAGAATATGCAAATTGCTGGCAAGGAAAATTCCAACCGAAGATTGAAATAGTTTTAAGCTCGACGTGATGGTAGAGAGTGCTAGATGGGCCCACTCACTTGTGAGGAAAGTGAAGTTGTGAATTGAACCGTGGTTCAACACAAATTTGTTGCCCGGGAAGTGATTTCTTTATTGTATTATATCCTTGTGCCAGGACTATTCTTCATCGGCGGCAACTGTCGTGTACGTTACAGCACTGTACCAAGCTGTTGGGTTTCCTTTTGATTGGCGTCTATTGTTCGTTGGTTGAGAATAGCTCTTACCCGCATCTTGGCCTCAAGCCACTTCAATGTGGTGAAGGGCTTTTATTCCTTAACCGTATTGAATGTGATCCTTTGTGCCACATTGTTCGGCATGAAGAAGTGAAAGAAATCCTTTACAGTTTTTGTGTAGTAATGCCGCCCGAATTGCTCTGAATATATCATAAACAAATTCAAATTATTCATGACTGATGGGGAAAGTATGTGCCTGAATGCCTCCACAGCTGTCAGATTCGACTTGAAGTAGTGGTGATGCCTGGGTTTTAAATGTACTGCAATTTGTTTAGTTGGAATTCAGTTTTATAGCCATTTTAGGGATATTTTGGAGAATTTAAAAGTGATTTTTTCCGTTGCATCACAGTACATCTGTCACCGATGTCCTCGCATATGTCAAAAGTGACATTTTAATGGCAGCATTCAGTGATTCAGCATGACCACTTCTAACTCATTTTCTATCGATTCTATTCGTTTATTAAATCAACCAACGCTGTGAACAATTTCGAAAACAAACTCTCGTCCGTCCCCGGAAGCAGTGGTCACGTCTGCCATTCGAAGGCTGTCCAAGTCGAATGGGTGCCCTTTCAATGCACTCGCACTTGTAGTCGTGTGCCAACGACATGTTATGATCTCAAAAAATTCAATTTGATATACGAGCATGTGCCGAAGTCCTCCGGGGGTTATGATTTGGCGGTACCTCACGTACAGACAATACAAATTACAAACAGGAAACCTAGCTTAGCAGCCTGTATGGTATGTGGAATCACAATTTTCGATCGAGGAATTATTTTTACCCCACCGTGCTCAGGGCAAGCTCCTCGTGTTTTTGTGAAGCTCCGTCGGGGCGAAATGGCCCCATATGAAGAAGTGGAAACGAGCAGGGAGGAGAAACGCGACCGCCTGAAGGCAAAGGATACAATGAAAATCATCGAACACGGAAGGACATCGCCAGAAGACGGAATAAATGGTGTGGTTAAGGGGTTTGCGTGATTCTATTAAAAAAGCATTTTCAAGTGCCAACCAAGTTTTTAGACACCCGGGGAGTTGGCTATTTCATTCAGTCAGTTACTCCTCGTCCCCCTCTGCTCCATTTAATCGACATTTCACTCTATCCCCTCCTACCACAGGGATACTTCCAGGACTTCCCGCCTTCCTTTGTTTCGGATTCGTGTATAGCGCTTCGATTGAATAAAACATCCGCTTGTCGGCATGTTTTTATTGCATTCGACAAAGAAGCGGGCGATGCCAGTGAAAGAGACGACAACGACCCCGACTCCGAACACAATCTTGATTCCAGACCCAAGACCGTGTGCCAAAAAGTAAAGTAGACGTATCGTCTAATGGTTTCTCGACAACCTAATACGATATTATTGAAATTGAAAAATGTTTGGATGTGGCGCAGTGGCAGGCTACCACGGGGGAGGATATGCGAGTTCAAGTACTTATACGTTACAAGGGAGGGATGTCAAGTTCGATAAATGTTTTCCAGGAATTTTCGCCATCGACACGAATCTAATTCATATCCGCTAAAAGGCCATTCATCGAGTGTAGGCTTTAGTAGATAAGTTAATGGAGAAAGTTATTGTTTTATGACTGGACCAGCTGGGTTTCGTTTTTTATAGACTCGTCGATGTTCAATCGACTCGGAATCAAGATTTTTCGAATCGTTCTCGAGGTATTATGGCAATTTTGGGTTATTAGTGTTATCGGGCGATTTATATTTGATTTGACAATAAAGACTGGCGTTTTTATGATGACGAAATTTATTACGTGGAAAATGAAAGCAAACTGCTATGATGGCGGAGCGTTATTTGATTTTAATCCCTTGGCCGTCGTTAAAATAATATGTAAAGAAGAACACCAGGGTAGGGTGAAGGATTGAATATATAAGGCGGTTGAAGTATGGAAATGATTTGTGATTCAATGTTAGTTGGTATTAAACTGAATGACAAGGTTATAGCCTGATGAAAGACGATTTACATAAAGGAGCCTCGAAGTAAGGTTTTATGAAATGATTGCATTTTTTAAGCGGCAGTAAAGTGATCATTTTACTTCTTTGGCTTTTGTTTTACTTGTTTTTTAAGCACGCTATAGAATAACTAAGATGAAAAATTTAATGGACACCTTGAATACGTAAGAGGGGAATACAGTTTCCCCACCTCCTACCAGGTATTTTGCTTAGCGTTCACGAATTCTACGAAAAGTGACACCATTGTTGTTGGCATTTGATGTCTTTCAAAGGATCAACTATATTGAATTCAGTGAAGGAAGTCAGTGCCAGGAATTGACAGCTAACATTTACCATTCACCCTTCAGCTAAAGGCCAAAAGTTCGCGTTATACCTAGGCATAACCATACGTAGGTGTATTCATAAAGTTAATTGACTTTCATACTATCACAATGCAATGTTGAATGTTTCCGGACTGTCAGCTGTCAAAAAGTTATGGCGATTAAATAAAGGGTTTTTCAAATGGCGCGGGTATATTTTGGCGGCTTTGTTATTTTAGTGGCATCCGTCAAATCTGCTGTTTATTATTCAGTTACTAGTAACAAATAACCGTGGCAAGTTACACGATTGAAGAGCACGTCGAAATGATAGAATTTTATCATCAAAATGAGTGTTCGCTAGTGCAAACGTAGACGTGATGGCTCTTCACAATCGACTCTTCAACGTTTGGTGGCCAAATTTGAGACGACCGGTCCGGACATCAATCAGCCAAATATCAAAGGAACGCGAGATCGGCCGCGAACATCACCACGGTCTGAATACAACTTCGAGCCACCGTTAGAAGCCGAACGATACTCGGCACATAATTGCCATTCAAATAAGAAAAAAGCTTTGTTAATTCCTCACACATAGCTTGTTCTATTCCATTTTAACATCTACCCGTCCTTATTGAAAAACTCTTTATATACTCGTACACTAAACTTCAAGCTTGCCGACAGAAGTTCCTTGTAGATATGTCACCATTATCAATTAAATGCTCGTCATTTTGATAAAGTCTGTTTGGAAAGAGTAAAAACTTATTTAAGGTCCCAGTAATTTTTGCAGCTATTGTTGAAGATAAAGGCTATGCAAATGCTTCCCAACAATTAATGCGTAAATAGAATGGAAAATTGCGTCAAAAGAAATATTATATGTGGACACATTTAGCAGATTTTATCCTATTACCAATCTCGAAGCTTGTACTTTAGATGACTATAGTGGCAATTTTTTTTTTTTTTTGGGCATAGTGCGGTTTTTTTGGCACTGTATTGGCAATATTTCTTAAATATGTTTCCGTGCCAGCTAATCAAGTTGGTTGGTTATTCCGCTGCCAACAATGAATGACGTTACATGTGTAAAATGGATCACTCCAGATGCTTAAGATGCTATAACTCTTGCAAACAGCCGCAAGTGTCAGTATTATCTTGATATTTGTGATGTAACAGATTTGATCTTGGGATACTCGAGGTCATTTTTTTACGAAATTTTTCAGCAGTGATTTTGGCGCTTAATGAATTTTGGTGTAGATTCCTCGACCATCCTACTCGAACCAGTCAAGCACTAAGGTGCTTGAACGTACGGCGCTTGAACGTTACCTATTACTTGAAGATCAGCTGTTACTTGCAGCAGGCACAGGTAAATTCTGAATTATCAATGAATTGGTTCGACAAATCTCTTTCTTCTTCTTCTTAAATGGTGCTACAGACCGATGTGAGCTTGGGCCTAAACCAAAGCGTCTCTAGCTGGCACGACCTTTTGCCAGTTGTTTTCAGTGCCGCACTCTCAGTTGGTTAAGGTCCCCTTCCATCTGTGTGCGCCACCTTAGATTCGGTCGTCCTCTGCTGCATCGTCCCTCAGGGTTGGATTCGAAGACTCTTCGGGCCGGAGCTGTGCTGTCCATTCGCTCTACATGGCCTAGCCAACTCAAAAGTTGGATCCGGGGACGTCGCGTCGTACTAGGCCGATGTCGCTGTATAGCTCGTAAAGTTCGTCGTTGTATCTTCTCCTCCACTCTCCTTTTATATAAACGGGACCATAGATTGAACGCAGATTTTTCCTCTCGAAGCGACTAAGGGCATCTTCACCCGTTTTCGTTAAGGTCCAGGCCTCTGCGCCGTTGACGGGGAGATCGGGATGATTAGTGATTTATATAATGCTACCTTCATTTTACGAGAGAGGGCTCTACTTCTCAATTGCCTTTTGAGCCCAAAGAAGCAGCGGTTGACAAGAATAGTTCCGCGTTTGATCTCAGCGCTGGTGTTGTTGTCGCTGGTCACTAGTGAGCCGAGGTAGACGAAGTCCTTGACCACTTGAAATTTGTAGCCGTCAATTGTGACGTTCTGGCCAAGACGTCGGTGTTGTGCGTCTTTTTTGGATGACGGCATATATGTATGTATTTGGTTTTACCCTCGTATACCGGAAGACCCATTTTACCCGTTTCCGCTTCAATGCTTTTGAGCACTTCATTGATGTCTCGCTGTGCTCGCCCAATTACGTCAATATCATTCGCGTGCACAAGCAATTGCGCAGACTTGAAATATATCGTACCTCTTGTGTTGATCAGTGAGTCGCGTATGATCTTTTCAAGCACGATGTTGAAAAAGTTACATGACAGTTCGTCGCCTTGCCTAAATCCCTTTTAACATCGAAGGTCTCGGTCAATTCGCTGCCAACCTTAATGGAGCAGTGAGAGTTCTCCATTGACATCCTGCAAAATCGGACGAGTTTGACAGGGATGTTAAAACTAGTCATGACTCGGTGTAGCTCCTCCCTATGCACAGTGTCATATGCGGTTTTAAAATCGAAAAAAAGATGGTGTGTGTCGATTTGGAATTCTTGGGTCTTTTCCAAGATCTGCCGCAGTGTAAAAATGTGGTCTATTGTGGATTTACCTAGCCTGAAACCACACTGATAGGAACCTATCAAATTATCCACAAAGGCTTTCAGGCGTTCACACAGTACGGCAGAGAAGATCTTGTGCGCGATGTTAAGGAGACTTATTCCTCTATAGTTGGTGCAGTTATAGGGGTCGCCTTTCTTATGCACTAGGCAAACGATGTCGAGATTCCATACGTCGGGCATGTTTTCCTCCGACCATATTTTGCAGATAAGGTGGTGCATGTGCCCTACCAACTCATCTCCCCCTGCTTTAAGAAGTTCCGCGGACAGTTCGTCCGCTCCAGGAGATTTGTTTAACTAAAGTCTCGATATTGCTATCTTGATTTCGTCAGAGTCGGGGGGGGGGCGGAATTCCTGTCTATTGTTGTCCAGGTTGAGTGGGGTATTCTGCCTGACAGCAGTATTTGGGTCCTCGTCGCCATTTAACAGTCTGCAGAAATGATTCTTTCAAATTCTCAGCATCGACTACGATTCTACTACTAGTTGTCCATTTTCTTCCCGACAGGCTTCAGTCCCAAATTCATATCCATTCGATATATGTTTTATTGTACTTACTGGTAAAACTTTCGGACTTCATTCCTGCTGTAACGCCTTTCTATCTCCGTGACCGCGCTTCTCATGCTCTTTCTTTTTCTTTCTGAGAAGCCAGTTCTCTTTCCTGCTCACGAGCACTACGAACAGCCAAATCTAAGGGCGAGAAATATTTCTTGCATTTATATAAGGATCCTAAGCATTTCGCAGCATTATTGGTGACACTGAATATGTAGTCTTTCCAGTTATGGTTGTTAGTGACACGCAATACTAGTATGGAAAGCTTTTCGGTTTCCAAAATGCAATTGCCATTCATGAATAATGGCTGCGGGTTGGCGATGAGAAAGAGTGTCGGAGGCAAGACGAAGCCCTAGGGAGCTCCAGCATTTAAGAAATGGATGTCAGACTCGAAGCCGTCCACACAACTTGAATAGAACGATTCGAAAGGTAGTTTCTAATCCATTGAAGAAGGGAGTCATCGATCCCGAAAGCACGCTTTTTCTAAAAATGGCTTCATGTCAGACCCTGTTAATTTTTTTCCACTTTCCAGTGAGATGTGCCACTAATTACCAGTGGATCTGTTGCTACGGAAACCATACTGTCGGTCATTGAGGAGTTTCCGTGATTCAAGATATTGCATAAGCAGACGGTTAATAAGCCCTTCCATGACCTTTCAAAGGAGGGACGTCAGTGATATGGGTCGAAAGTTGGAGGGAGAAGAAAATTCGCCTTTTTTTGGCATAAGCTAGACAAATGCTGTTTTCGACCTACTCGGAAACAGCCCAGAAGAGTAGGAAAGATGAAAAAGCTTACGCAATGATTTTGCCAGTGTAGAAGAACACCTCTTCAGAATTATTGGGGCAATACCATCTGGGCTAACGGATTTGTGTATGTCGAAGTGTACGGGTGCGGAAGTGGAATTTTTTTCAATTAATTTTTTTTTCTGAATGTCATTGTGAATGAGCGTTGGTATGGACAAAGAAGTTGAGTTTTTTATGTTTCTTTACAAACGACCAGAAACTTACGCTACTTTTTTGGGACATTGAAGGATTTTACGCCTCAATTATTGATCGGATTGGAATTTAACCCGTCGAATGTGCGTGTTGCAGTCATTTCTGGCTCGTATATACTGCTTTCGGTTTTCCTCTGACCTGTTTGCCTTACAGGCACGAAAACTTAGCTCCATCAGCTTAATAGCCTCTTTGCAGCTCAAGACAAACCGTGTTATCCTTTGGTCTGGTGCTTTTAATCCTACTAGGAATAAAATTTGCCATGCCAATTCGGATAATATTTACGATAATATCAGCTGTAGCGTTCTCGTCGAAGAAGCACAACGACCAGTTAACAATTCGAAAGAAGTTGTTAGGATCGCACTAGTGGCGGGAGCTCAAGAATGTAGCCGATATCACGAAGTTGAAGGGCGATCCTAGAGGCGACAATACATCAATCTTCTATTTGTTAGGCTTAGAGATAAGACCAGCAACATCGGGGATACGCGACGGCTCATTTACAAGTTGAGTAAATTGGTTTAACTCACCAAACATTTAAACGCACCTTCCTTTGGGTGTTGTTTGTCTGTAATGTCGAAGCCACCGAGAATTGTGTCAATTGAAGTTACCCGCTAAAACGATTTCAGTGCGAGGGTACAGGGAAACAATTCTTTAGAAGGAGCATGACAGTGCGTCGAATGCATCAAATGTTGCACTTCTGTCCAAACTGGAGCTTCTATGAAGAAACGAGTAGTTAACGGAGTGCTTATGGAGTGTAAATTTGAGCCATATCATATTAAATTCCGTGGAAGACAAATGGTTATATTATGGTCGAAGTTGATAAGCGATGTTACTACGGACTTAAACGACGAGACTGCGATGGAGTTCGAATAATGGCACTAAGCTATATCCAAGAAGACTGAAATCTGAGACATCGGATTTTACATCGACCTGTGTTTCACATAATGCCAAAACAGCCGGTTTATGGGCGGAAGCGTGGGGATGGTCGTGGTGCAATGGTAATCATCATCGACTGTTGAGCGGAAGGTCTTTAGTTTAAGTCTACCCATAGCCAAGAACAATTCCTATACGGATAAATGGTGCAACAACATTAGTTGTGAATGAGAGATCACTTCAAAATTCATACTCTGTGTGCGTTTTCGATATAACACGTTAATGACACGGAAACAAAAGAGTTACTGTGAACTACAACCAATACAAATTCAGTCGAATCTATCAAATCCTATCTAGGACAACCACCCCCGGAGAGTAGTGAACGAACATCTTCGACACAAACCATCTGCACCCCGTCCAAGTTGTGTGTTGTGTGGCAAATTCTATAAAAGCGCACACTCTTGAACCTGCACGAACCCTATACATATATTGTAAATAAAAAACATACGTGGCAAAGACATTCTTCCGTAACCCACGATTGTTGCAAAACTGCGCACAGAAACCCCTCATCAGTACAACTAACAAACATGTAAAGAAACAACACCGACCCAGCTCGTTACACAATGAAATGTTCACGGATGCCTTAAGTCTGAGAGGTGTACCACAAAAATGTGTTTCAAAACTGTTGAATTTTACGAAAAACAGTGGCGAATGGTGAAGTTAGTAAATGAAGTTATTATTGTAGTAGGATATGAAGCATGGGTTTAACAACATCGAAAAAAGCTTGACAAGTCGTAGCTCGACTACAACATCCTTTGAGTGAAGCAAAATAATAACTACATAGCAAAACCATCAATGACTTTTGGCTTTTGAGCCGGGCAATGTTCATAAATATGTGGCCAACAACATGATGTCTCCATTCACCAAGCCTGACTTAAAAGCGGGTTGCTGAGTATTAAAAGCTATTTCGGAAATGGAGTGTCGAAAGTATTTTAAGGACTGAATGAAGAGGAGTAGGTTTATAAAATCTAAAGCGTCCCTTTGAATTGATTAGCGTTTATGTGGACAAATATCAGATCAAAAACTCAAAAAATTAATAATTTTTGAACACTTTAAATATGCCTGTATACGTGATATATCGTGGCTTTGCAGTGCCACGCCGTGATTAAAGGTTTTTAATTGTATTCGGCATATTCCTATACACTAGCAGCCAAAGTCTGCACTTAAATTCCGGGCTTCAAATTCACATTTCCCCCTCCCCCTTTCCTTGCAAAAGATATCCTCTAACATACAATTTCCAACCAATTTGGCAGGAATCCAAGTAATCCGAAACATTGCGTTTGCTAAGACCGATCTAGCCACAACCCATACGGGATGCTCATTCCCAGTCAGTTTTTATGTGTCTTAAATCAACCCACGGATTGTATGTAAGTATTTCGAAATATCTCGAGAAATACTCTTAGTGGGCGCCCGTTTCTCAACGAGTATTAATGTGCCCTCTTTCCGTCAGCATCCATTAAATGGAATGTAAGATGTGCCTAACAACGATTCATCTCGCTCCGCACTTAATCCGCGACGACCCCTTGCATACCACTAACGAAATTCATTCCGTAAATGCCTCTCTGATATTTATTAACCTCCATTCCATCTAATCATTTGCTTATTTCAGTCACGTACCCAAACACTGTGCCCACTACACCCGACAAGGTCAACACATACGACTTTGTATATAAGACCAAATACCATCCACAACCGCAAAACGTCCATATTTCCGAAAAAGCAAAACGCTGTCAGTCATAAATCAAATCCTTCGGAGTTCATGAAAAGACCTACCTCATCCACGCATCCACCCATCGCTCACGCTCGCTACATTGAAATACACTTGTACATTGTAGTAATCGACCACGAATGTACAATACTACTTTGCCACAAGGACCCGGGGAGGGGGGCGAATAATAAAAGTCGTCATCGGGACGGACGAGCGCATCGCCATATCCCTCCGGCCCACAATGTGTCGGAAATCCTTCAGGCCTGCCAGCTTGTCTGCAGTACGATGCTACGCAAGCATAATTATGATTGATTAATTTGGCGAATGAACAAAGCGTCCTTCCGCTGGCTCTTTGCATGCACAACGAAACCGATTCTATGGAATGACATTAGGACTTTCATTCCCCGTCCCACCACTCGTACTCGTTTCTGTTACCTAACGCACTACTCGTGTCTGATGTAATTCATCTGTGTGTATCGCACTGGTGTAATCCTTGACCCAGAAACATGTTACAGTGATTCGGTTGATACGTTTACGTGTATGCTTACGGCTGGATGTGTCTCGTAATTTAATTATATAATCGCCGTGTTTACATCGCCTAATAAGAAAATCTAGTAGATGCAAGATAAATCCCAATTCTCGTGGCGGTTAATTAATTCGGACCAGGTCGGATGCAACTGCGAGATAAATGATTCACCGTGAAAGAGAGGGTGAGTGGGACGCAGAGAGTACGAGTAATTTTGCGTGCAATTAGTGTGTGTGTTCGAATTTGTATCTACCAGGGTAAACAAGCGAACGGATGTAATTTGATGCGAAATTAGAAACAGTTCAGGTGCGAATAAATCGATGGTATCGTGGCAGTTCCGAGTGAATGGATGCACGACAGGCGACTCTAATTTGAATGATATGATTGTCATTGGTCTCGATCTTGGGTGGCTGCTGACATAATTGTTTCCTGACACCTGCTATAAAATGAATCACGACGGGTCCTTTGCCACCGGGTACGATCCCATTACGATGAACTGTATCCTGTTATTAGCACAATGAAACAGAGAGCAATTTCATTCGCTTTTATTACGCGCAACATCGCCGAATAACGAGTATCCTCGCACAGATACGAGTACACACAGGATTCAAGACGTTGAACAGGCAATTACCACGTAGCAATTAGACAACAATACATGCCCTAATCCAGTAGGCTATAGCCAAAGTAAATAATCCTTATTAACTTAATTACATTTGCTACTTACCAAGGATATATTGTTGTTCCTTCGTACCTTTTCGCAGTACATACGCCCACCCTCTACTCTATATCGCCATCGAAACCATCGAAATAAAAACAGTAAACGATTTTCGTCCTTTTTCATTATCCTGTTTCCTCAAAGCGAAGCAGAAAAATCTCCATTTAATAAGGTTATGTTTCACTTCATTAGTTTTTATGATCGAGTGAGTATCCCAACCCTAATGGACCCCACCCCTTAAAGCATAGATACGATGCGATGCGAGTAGGAGTTTGAAGGAGGCGAGAGAAGAAGGAAAAAAAAATGTATATCGACCAAGGGTCGTAAATTATAACATAGTTAAAGGATATTTGAGCATTTGAGCATCATCATGGCTGTTCCGAGTCGTCAACAGAGTTGTGTGTGGCCGTCCTCGTTGCCGGTCGTCATTCAACCGATCGACCTGATGGCAGAACTGCCACTCCTTTTATTACAGTCTGCTGATTAAGTATTCCCTACTCCGGGGCGGTTAAATAATCCAGCCTAAGGATGAAAGTGTATTAGATTCACATGAACATTGCAACGACTAAGCTGCTCAAAGGGATAATCCGCACAAGACGTCGAGAGGGGAAGTGAACAAACAACAGAAATAAAAGCAAAACGAGACGAAGGGATGGGAAACGCAGGAACGGAATCAATAGACAAATAGAAGTATCTTAATTTGTTTCTGTTGTATCCAAGTATCAGGCTATGTTCCTATACAGTAGGATTGAATCAAGCGCCGCTCCTCGTTCACTAGGTGGCAGATTGAAATTGCTACGCTTTACTAATTTGTTTGGTACTTATGGTGCTTTGTAGTGATGCCTGAGGGGATCCGTTTCCAACCCCCTCCGGATGGGTGGACTTAAATGGAAGAGATATTGCTACACGACCTGAGATGGGATGCTGTGGTTTGTCGAGCATTTTGTGGGAAAATGGAAAATGGAAAACAGAAAATATATCGATGAACGGAAATGACAGAGAGGTGGTGGTGGTGGACCACCACTCCAGTGGCTTTCTCTGATCCTTAGTCCGCCGGCGAGTTCTCGGTTAAAACTTAATTATTTATTTAGTTAATTATGCGCTCTTTGTTGAGTGAGTTTTAAAGATGGTTAAATAGTTATTTGTGAGTAGTAATTAAGCGAGGACGCAGAACGAATGAAATTCCTTGGAATTTAGTTAGAACTCTTGTATTGACTTGGATACCAAGTCGGGTAACAGCTTTATTCTATTTACACCAAAAGTTTGGAATGTAGCTCGGGTTCCTGGCTCAATAATGTTCTTATTACATCATCATGGGGCTAACGATCGAGAAGGAGAATCTCAGATAGTAGGGAGAAAAGAAAACGATTCCGAATTCCTGAATTTGATGGAGGCAATTAGAAAAGATAAACGTTTGGTTTTGACAAATTGAAGGAAACCAATAGTCCTGTCGTTTACGTTTAATTTTCTATATTTATTGTTATCGATATTATCGGGGCATTTGGAAATTGAAATAAGCGATTTATGAGGCTTTTTTCGTGGTGTAATTGCATACGCAGACGACTTGGTTGTCTACAGACCAAGTCTCAAATGACTTTGACAGAATTCAACGGTGTACATTTAGAGATGTCGAAAACCACTCTGTTTAGAAGGCCGTTGGGGCTGTAGGAATACCAGAAAAAACAGGCAAAAGTTCCAATTTGTAGCATTACACGGACAGCCAATAGTATCCAAAAAGGTAGTTGCTAAATAATGTTAAATATTTGGAGATCTGTTTTGACCAATTGAACTGGGGCTAACGGAGCGAAAACTACATATTTGATTTGATTTGACTAATTGTGATCCAAAAATAATGATAATGAAAATATGACACGGTGATTATAGTTAAAAAATTATTTATTTTTCTACGTCGTCTTCTAAGAAGTCAATATATTTAGTCCTTCTATTTTCTAAGCCTATTCCCTAAAAAAAAAAAATTCTCTGTTTTAACTCTTACCTCGAGCGTGTTTGTTGAGCCGAGGAAAGAGGTAAAAGTCACTAGGAGCTAGATCAGGCGAATAAGCGGCGAGGTTGCCATGATCACACTCCCTAAATACGTCCAAGCGTGCTTTGTAATGCTGCTACATGGAAAACGTTCGTTTGAAATTCGAACTAAAGGGATGCGACGAGCCAAAGAACTACTATTGTTGCAGTCCGTGTATTGACAATGAATCCCTCTTCTTTCAGAACTGCCCACAACAGTCAATCATCGTAAGGAGAGATGAAAATGAAGCATTTGTGGCAGTGAACTTCACCGAACCGTCAGCAATCGATAACTATGGGTCGATTACTCATCTTGAAATCAAGTCACAAAATTCACATATCTTCAAAGACAATGTGGTCAAATATGTCGCCTTCGATAACGATGCGATTGCGAATTTGATATCACTGCTCCCGACGTGACGCCACCGCAGCTTTTTTGCCCATAGAGCTACGTGGTCGAGCTGGTCGATAAGCAAGACAGCGCCAATGTGAACTTCAACGACACTAGGAAGTGGATTAAGACCTCTGAAGACTCTGGGGGGTCATTCCTGACCGGACTATCATTCCTATTCAAGGATTCGATAATGTTCCCGTAATGGCCACCGATAAGTAACAACCGCGCTATATGCCACTTCAAGGTCTCAGTTCAAGCGTCACCATGTGTAGACTGTGAACTACGGTCTCCAGTAAATGGTGCCATCAACTGACAACCAATGCGACAAATCCAGTCGAATCTCTCGAATCCTATTTAGAACAACCACCCCCGGAGAGTAGTGAACGAACATCTTCGACACAAACCATCTGCACCCCGTCAAGGTTATGTGACAAACACCATAAGAGCGTACACTCCTGAATCTGCACGAACCCTATAAAAAAAAGAAAGAACTGTTTACCTGGAAATCGAAGTGTCAGATGTATAGTAACGTTTAAGCCAGGCTTCGGATTCACTGACGGATATCCTATCAAGACATTCGCCTGTGAAAAATCGTTTATGGAAACCAACATCCATGGCTGCTAACTGCATTTCTGAAAATATCGAACAACCATTGTTTACCGTGCTAATGGAGCCGTCGCTCAATCTTGTCTAGGACAATACCAGGATCTCCTGGCTCAGTACTATGGAGGTCTCAATAACATCCTATCTTAACGTTGTTCGAGCAAATCGAACACAGTTTCCTGAATGGAAAAGTTTCTTCGACAACCCCCATCGTGTGCAGTCGCTGTGATATTTCGCTCCCAACATTAATTGTCTCTTGCCCATTTTTTTTTGTTCACTGCGAAAATTATTACGTGAAATATTTTCTCGCCACTTCCCATTTTCCGTCGCCAGTTGCATTATTTACTGACCCACTTCAAAATCCGTACGCGAGTGACCCTTCTGTCCCGTTTCTTAATTTGTGTTATTTGTGCAAAAATATAGATCATTGCGATTTAGCCCACTGTGTCACCGACAACAAAAATGCTGATCGAGTTAAATGCCGAGGTATTTGCGGCAAATCGTTCCAACTCCCCTGCATCGGGCTTGGTAAAAGATCCATCACGTATTTTAAAGAATTTTCGGAGTATTTCTTCTTCTATTGCGACGAATGCAAAAAGATATCCCTCGCCGATGTCCTGTTCGCTATCAAATGTAATAATGATAATATAAACACTGCCTTCAACAACAACAACCTAGTGTTAAATGTGTTGAAGACCTAAACAACCTTGTGGAGTGCTCGATCCTTTCCAAACTCAACTCTCTCGAAAAACAATTATCTACCCTAATAAAACTCGTCAATGATATCTCCGAACCTAACTCCCCTAATACCCGCAGCGCCGATCTAAAACGTGACCTGGTTTCCACTCTCAACACGCACCTTAACCCTGTTCTGTTCAAGAAAATAAATGAAAATCTAAATTCCCTCCGATCCGATATTCATTTCAGTCACTCATCAAAAAAAAAGTATATCTCCCCCATATCAACCTGACCCTCTGCTTGAAGCTATGGCTAACAAATTGAACGATGTTAGCAGTGAGCTTACCTCTACTAGGTTCACCTTAAATGACCTAGTCGAAGAATTAAGAACAGCGGCTTACAAAATTGACGACATCCACTTCCCCGGCCAGTATCATAATAATCCGTCATTTGGTAACGCCTCTTTACGCGACGAACTACTTGAAGCCAATCTTTCCACCCCACCACCACCTCAAACAACATCATCTGTCTACACCCAAACAAACCAACTCCCTGAAGTAGAAGAGTCAGCCGAGGAAACCAGTATCGAACGCTTTGGCCAAATATGGAGTATACGCGAATGGAATCAGCGCCTCCAAAAGCTTCGCAGTAGCAACAAGGATACCACTACTTTTTTGGTTGAAGGACAGGACCCAATCGCTAAGGAACAATGGATACAAAAATTTACGAAGCACTACAAAATCCCAACATTTAGCTGCCAAATGCTTCAACATCTCGGACCGAACAAACTAAAGCTTTAAATCGCAACGAAATATGCTTGGCTATTTCTCAATTCCGGCCGCCCACTCACTCTCGGTAGAACAACATTTACCAAATGGAATGAAAAGTTTGATTCTCATCCTAAATCTACTACTAAGCCTAAACATAAACTTAATAATAAGAACAATAATATAAGTAAAAAGCACTCTAAGCCCCCATCCAACCCCCACGATAACTGGAGCTACAAAACCAAACTCTTCCCAATTTTTAACCACCCATCAATTTCCCATTTACAGTATTCTTCCTCAGTACCACCAAAACCTCAAAGCCAACGGGTCAGCTTTAATCTGAACCCAACTAGTTCTTCTGCCAATACAACCGTATCACCTTCAACCCTAGCACATGACCCGGATCCAAACTCATTCCCAAATTTCGACCTTAAGTCTGGAGCTAAGTATCCTAATTTTCGAAGCTCCCACATCCTTAATCCCTCTACACCCGCCCTATCTAACACCTCTGCTACAGCCAGATCCTCATCTCTCTCACCATCTTCAAACCAATTTCCTTCAACATCAGTCCCCTCAACTTCATCTTCGCGATGTCTCGACTTTGTTTCCATTAAGATTGTATTACCCCGGATATCGCTCTACGTCATCTGCTTTTACATTTTGCCATCACAACCTACTGAAACATATAACTTGGCCATTGATACAATCGATAATTTAATTGAATTACGAGATTACCAAGACGAGATCCTAGTTTTCGATGACTTCAACCTTCCTCACCTTAAATGGATCCCTTCAGACGACCAATCGTTTTACATTGCCTCTAATCCCACTGCAGCCAAAGAATGCCTTCTCTCTGACCGAATAGCTGATTCCAGCCTTAACCAAGTTAGCGGCATTTTGAATTACATGGGCAGACAACTCGACCTCATTTTCACAAGTGACCTCTTCAACTCCTCAGTTTCAGCTTCTCCGCTGTCCCTATCAACCGTCGACAACTACCACCCTCCCCTTCTTCTCTCGTTCTTTCACAACTCCCCTATACAGAACTTTCCCCCCACTGTTCGATTCTCTCACGATTTTCACAAAGCCAACTTCCGTCAAATCAATGAATATCTCAATAATGCCCCTTTTGATTTCAACAACCTTACCGTAAATGATGCCATATCTATATTCTACAAAGAAATATTTAATTCCTCCTCCCTCTATGTACCCTTTTCTCGACATAAAACCTCCTCCACCTCCCCTCCATGGTATAATCGCAGGCTCCGTTCTTTGAGAAACAAACGGAACATGCTCTGGACAACTTTCCTTCGTACTCAATCCCCAAATGACTTCTCTAACTATTTCGGTACTTACCTGCACTTTGTAGAGCAATTCACCCCTGGCCCCGACGGCCTTCGAGCTATACTTTTAAAAAAATGTTTCTCCTCCCTTTCTCTACCTCTCTCAAAAATCATTTCGACATTTAGAACTACCGTCCCATTGCCAAACTGTCTCATATACCCAAAATTTTCGAAAGTATTTTGAATGATAACTTAAGTTTTCAATGCAAGTCTTTAATCTCCTTCAGACAGCACGGCTTCCTTAAAGGCAGGTCTACAACCACAAACCTTATTGAATTCGTTTCCTTCACCCTTTCAGCCTTAGAAAATGGCAAGGAAGTCGATGTTATCTCAACTGACTTCAGTAAGGCCTTCGATAAAATTTCACACAGATTAATACTCTTTAAACTGTCTTCTCTTGGCTTTGAGCCCATCTTATTAAAGTGGATTTCCTCTTATCTGGAAAATCGCAACTACAGTGTTCGCTTTAGATCTGCCCTCTCTAACCCCTTCCTTGCTTCCTCCGGTGTCCCCCAAGGCAGTCATTTAGGCCCGCTTCTTTTTATCCTCACCGTTAACGATATTGAAATGGTTATCAAACATTCCCACATCTCTCTATATGCCGACGATGCTAAATTCTTTAAGATCATTTCCTCAGAACATGACTCTTCCCTTATTCAATCGGACCTCAACAGCTTTTCCACCTGGTGCTCCAAGAACTGCCTCGACCTTAACATTTCAAAGTGTCAATCTATTACTTTCTTCAGCAAACGTAACAAACCTCCTCCCCGCCTCTACTTTCTCCATAACCAACCCCTTTCCATCGTTCAGGTGATCCGTGATCTTGGTGTATTATGCGACCAGGAACTCAATTTCCTTGCACATATCAGCGATACAATTCTTAAGGCCAATCCTGCACTCGGCTTCGTGAAACGATGGTCTAAAGACTTTTCCAATCCCTACGTCACTCGGTCTCTTTACATAACCTTTGTGCGCCCTATTCTCGAATACGCGTCTCAAGTGTGGTCTCCTTACTATCATTCACACATTTCCAGAATTGAGAGTGTCCAACGTCGTTTTCTCCGTTTTGCTCTTCGCGGCTTACTCTGGGACAATCCTCTAATCCTACCTCCCTATCAAGACCGCCTTAAACTTATTAATTTGAGCTCGCTGGAAGAACGAAGAAGGATATCCGACATCCTTTTTATCCACCGACTCCTCTCAGGTACCATCGACTGCACGTCCCTTTATAACTCTATCTTTTTTAACACTAACCCTCGTAATACACGAAATCCACGTCTCTTCTATGTATCCACCTCTCGTACTTCCTATGGCTCCAATGAACCTATCTCCCGTATGCTGCGGAATGTTAATGCGAAAAACTGTTTCGACTTTAACATCAGCACTCCTTGTCTAAAACTCCATCTCAATCGCCATCTTTCTTAGTCTCTTAGATTGTAAGTTAAATTAAGTATGTAGCTTGAATTAAGCACAATAAAATGGGGTTATAGCCCCCACCAAAATCAAAAATCAAATCCAATGAATGTACCTCCCGGGAATCGCGGTCTATTTATATGAACTCGTAGCAAGCAAACAAATTGTATCACTACTTTGGGATGACCCCTCGAAATTGTTTCACAGCAATCAGCTAGATGCTAGGGTGAAGGTTAGCTGCTATTCAGCTATCGTACGGCTTAGGCTTACTTTTGGATGCCCGCTGTGGTTCAATGAAAAGATTTGGGCGTTTGGGAGGTATTGCCTCAGGGAATTTCGGAATTTGTTTCGATATAATTTGTAAGGAATTCTACCCCAATTCTCAATGTTATCAGAAGGCACTCCCACAACTCAATCGATTCGGTCTGTTCCAAGATAATTTTGTAAATTTCGCTAATTTACCACGTCGCACGTGAAAAACTTACGACCAAGACGCCGCACAAGCTACTCGCAATATTTTAGAAATTTTTATTTTTATTTTTGTGATTCGCGAACGTAACTCCGTCGACGTACTCCTTTGACCCGTGATAACTTGCGGCCGACCTAGCGAAAGTTGATTTCAGATTTAGGATATAGGACATGGAACGGAAAAGTAAATTCATGGATGCGACTGATCCACCTAAACTACCAGATACCTATCTAGAAATTCGGAACCTGACAGAAGTCTGGTTGACGTATTGTTACTTGCAATCTCCACGGCAAGGTTATTCATAGCAGATAGGAAACTTAACATGATGAACTATGAATACACTCGAATGATTGTTATTATTAAAGGCCATTTGGAACAGGAAAGTTCAGAGCTTCATTGGCAACCCTAAGCCAAGCCCTCCTGATATGACTTTGTTTATTCTATGTTTCGTTGTCTTGTTCCATTTCTTCTAGGTCCATCCTTATTTTGCCTTCCATCTACGATGCGACCCGAGAAAGACTCCCATTCTTACGGATTTTCCATTCCATATTCTTTTTACTATTCGTCCACTGCCGATTTGCTCCACGTGTGCTATCCATCTTAGTCTTCCAGATATTATTACTCGGACAATGTCCGGGACTGAGTAGGGTTCATCGAGTTCTTGATTGCATAGTTTTCTTCTTAAAATCTTATTTTATAAGACCCGAAATCTATTTTCCTCCTTTATATTCAGAGACGAGGTATCACTGACATAATTATGGTGTTATAAACAAGGTTTTGACACTGCGGAACAAAAGAATTGCCCATCTGCAGCCTTTTGTTAATTTCAAATTTTATGTCACTTTTAGCAGTCAATATGGTGCCATGATATTTGTGTTGTCCACTTTTTCAAAGCATTTATCAAGGGTACGAGTAATCGGATGAGAGTTTGGGATTAATCCAAGTCGATCACTGACTGTTTCTTCGCTACTTCCCAGAAAGTGCAAAACATCAGCTAAAGCGAGAGTGGCTGTGATTCCATTGAGGATTATTCCCCTATAGTTTCCCTGAAGGGATATCATTACGTATTCTAACATCAAGCTAAAAAGATGGGATCAACTCGCTGGGAGCCAATCTACGATTGCAGGTCTTTTTACTTGAATTTAGTAAATATTTACCTGGATCTCAGGAACCACAGTAGCTAGGGTTCTAAGACCGCTATGAGCTCAGAATAATGTACTCTATAACACAGCCAAGTAGTTTCATAATCATAACTAGTCGGCAAGTTTGGATTAATATATGCGTACAGATGGACAGACGGACAGACAGGAAAGCCCTTGCATAAGTCTTCCCTACCCCAGCTTTGCAAGGTAGAAGGCTAAAAGAAGTGGTGACAAGCCATCTCCTTGTTTTAATCCTTCCCTTATCACGAATGTTTCAATTAAGCTTTCTGGGCCGGGGTAGACTCGCCGGGCCGATCTGTCACATAAATTTATTTGTGATACCGACAGACGTGCTAGTGTGATTCGCGCATTACTCTGTCCCTCTGGTTTGAAACCCGTTCAGGACACTCGGTCCAAGCGGCGCCTTGTCACCTCGTAGCCGTCGCGTTTACAGCACCCAGTCAGTCCCCTTCTGGGTGAGAACCCAAGTCCGGATCCCGACTGGTGATGGGTTGCCAGGAGTAGTGTGAGGCCGAGCCCGTCTGGGTAAAAACCCTAGTCGGAGAATCAATTTTGTCCTGTTAGTCTCCATTCACCGTTTTACTCGCTGAGTGATAGCCCCAACTAGTGTCGACCACACGCTCGTCCCTCACTTGTAGGCGACTTAGTCGAAAGGCTTTATTTTTTTATAAAAAAAAAAAACATTTTTTTTTAATTTTGTGCAATGTGATGTCACCTTAGCTTCAACACTGCGTCGTTGCCTTGACGAACACTTCTTACCTTATTCGGGTGGTAGTAGTTGTTGTGATTCTGCCTCGGTGTAGCTTCGGCCGGACTTTGGCTTCCTTTGTTCTATGGTCGTTGTTTGCGACTACTTCTTGTCGTTACTCCTTGATTGTCACTGCTTCCTTGTCACTCTGACAATTGCCTCGGCCTTTTAAAGGGCTAGGCCGAATAGCGATGTGAACGGCGCCTTTCCAGTCGTCACTGACATTTCCCCCGTTTACGAGATCTATCAACGGTGACGGCAGCCGCAGCCGTTCGTCTTTGGTGTCTTTAACCTGATGGTCTTAGGAAAATTGTCAAATCCATGCAATATGTTCCCCTTTTGTGTTTATTTTGTGTTTATCTGTTTTATTATGTTGTGTTTATATGTTTTATGCTTGTTCAAACGGTGAGGTAAGTAAAACATAAATGTATGCTTGTGAGGGAAAATGTATTTCATTTATTTCTAGGTTTGGAAATTTTCCCCCAGTCTTTTGTTAACCTTAGACATACTTTTATCAGTTCCGCCAACTTTGCCTTCCTTACAGGGACGTGATACATTTTCGATTGGTCTTTAAAACCACACGCCTTCTTAAAATCTGCGAAGTTGGACTGTTTCGGAGGATTCCCATTTTTTTCTAAAAGCTGTCGTAGAGTGAAAATTTGATCACTCGTCGAGCAGTTCCTCCTGAAACTACACTGATAGACTCCACTTATTTCCTTATCGTATGATGCCAGTCTCTTCAAGAGAACATTTGGCAGCAGCTTGTAACAACTTGATAGCAGCGATATATCTTGGTAATTGTGTTCGGTCACCCTTTTAAACTCGAGAATGATGTCCAAGTTGTTCCATTTCTCGGGAATGGTTTCATTGTTCCATATAGTTGTGATGAGCTCATGTAACTCTCTGTTAATTTTTCTGCTGTATATTTTATTAATTCCGATAGTATTTGCGGGGTTGCTTCCTTTCGATGGTTGGCCATAACTATTGCTTCGTAGGTATTATCGTTTTTCAATGCTGCTTTCCCTGTATATACATTAAGCCGATATCCATTGGGTTGCAACTCTTTTGTTGTCCGAAATGAGCTCCCCATTATCGCTATGTATTAATTCTGATCTGGCCTGCTATCCCTACATACTTTGCTCTCGATATATTCAGATTCCCACCCCCCTTTCAGTCGAAATATCATTTAAATAGATACACGCAAGAGTTGAAACATGTACAATCGTGGCAATTATTGCCTAATTTATATCCACGGCTTACGGTGTTACTTAAGGCTGAAAAACTAGTGCCTAGTGTTATGGATTCAGGCTTCCTATACTGCACCTATATAGTATCTTTTTTCATTTCAAAAAACAAATCGCTAATTCAAACTATGCGAGAGGAAAGAAGCTCATGAATATACAAACAGACATAGAAGCCCACACAGAGGTACCTCTCTTAAAACGATGGATCCGTTTTTAAGACCTTTGAAACATACAAAAATAAAAACATTTCTTATTCGAAAAATTTGTACCTTAATTTCGAAATAGGTATGTAGTTAACGAAATTTTCTAATATCACAGCAGTAGTAATGACCCTCAATACCCCGCTAAGGGAGGTAAGATGGAGAGCTCAGGAATTTCTCAATTGCGAAATGAACAATAAGATTTCTGTAAGCGGTAGACTTCTTAAGCTTAATACTTTTCTACTTCCACCGGGTATACAGTGAGTCGGAGGATGATTTCATCCCGCAATTCTTCCTGATAAGAGAATTTTTCTTAGGTCGTCCATTATAGGGATGCGTCTTCAATATTTACATGTTGATGTAGGGCATCGATAGATTTATAAATTCAGCCTAATTGGCAGCTTAACTAATATCCCTCAAAAGTTGTTGTAAATAAGCCACACTTGTACAATAACCATAAATTGTGGAAGTGGAAGTTGTGGAGGTTATTTGGTTAAATTTCTATCACCCGCCGGTCGTTCTGGGAACGAATTTGTTTCCTAGAAAGTGAAAAAAATTTAAAAAAAATTTAAATCTTCAAATTATAAATACGTCAAACTACCTTTCCTTTAGCATTCATCATCGACAACTGATAGTTGAATCAGAACGGTTAGAAGAAGCAACTGATCCAGCTTTTCATTTTCGTGGTTATCTTCCGTATGAAAATACCCCTGAGATGTTCTCGTATTTATAGTTGTCCGAAGGCGGAAACTAGGGTGAAGCGAGAATATTGCGATTTCCTTGTGAATAATTAGTAATTATTTTCTTAAATGATACATGGAATGGCAAGGCACGTGCTGGCTAATAGCATTGCTTAGGAAGGCCAAACTAAAATGCCACGGGCGATATCCATACTCATTACATATGCTCCTACATCTATTATTTAGTAAACGATCATTAAATCAACTGCTGAATCAAATGCGAAGACCGAGACACAAGGCCTTGGGCCTTTAACTAAGAGAAATCTTTGTGCCGTAGATCGTAAGGACATGGCTTGGTTAAAAAAAAAAGTTCCATGTTGCCCTGTTTACAGCGTTGGAAAATTAACAAACAAGTTAAAAAATAAGGCACGTTTCTAGCGGCCACTTTGTGAGGAAAAGGAGCGTATATCCCACTCAGCTTAACCTCTTTGTTGGAGAGTATAGGGGAGTCACCAACAAGGGGACTAAATCCCTTTCCTTCGATTATTTATAGGGAGATCTGCTTAGTAGTTGACCGTACAGAGACGGGTTAAGAAAGAATATCCTTGCAGAGATACCTCTCGCTTGTCGTAAAAGGCGACTAAAACAAAGGTAAACAAAAATCACATCTCGGCAATTTAGAAAACACTAAGGTGAGCCTAGGGACACACTGCCTCACTGTGTACATGCAATTCAGTGGGTTGACACGACTGGAGATCACCGGTGTTGTAAGAGTAAGATCAAACAATAAAATCTGGAGCATGCCCGTATACAAAAAAAAAAAATAAAGGCAGGCCGAAAAAGAATTGGTGCAAACAAATGCAAAAACACCAGCATTTGATTGGCCTCAGCGATGAAGTAATCCCAAACCGGGAAGCCTGCCGCTATTTTCTGAGGTCAAACTGGCGGACCCCACAAGCGAACCAGTAGGAATGCAGTTAAGTGGGAAGGTTATGGTCCTACACTTCTGACCATGACAACGCCAGAAAAAGGAAAAGAATAAGAAGAACTGCTTAGTAGTTGACAATTGTCAAAACTGCAACGCGAGTACAAAAGTCTGTAAGGTTTTTGTTTTTTTTTAAAGCATACGTACATGCCTAATGGCCCTACCCAAATCGGCTTATGATTTTTCTTAATCTACATTCCGCTGTTAAAGTCGAGTTTCTTCAAAACGGAAAGCGGAATTGTAAAGGGTGCTCTTTTAGAGCTATACAGATTCAATAGGAAGTAAAACACTTGAAGCTAATGTTAATGTATATAATATTAGCTCTATTTAATAGATAATTTTATATCATTCGTGCTTAAATATAATTTCGGGCATATATGTACGTGCCACGACTAGTTCGAATGAAGCGCAATCGTGAAGTTAGATTTTGGACAACCGGGGCCGTATATCAGCAATAACACGGCGAATTCAAATCGTCCAACGTCTCTCGTTTATCGGCATAGACTAGTAACTTGACATATCCCCAAAGAAAGTAATCTAAAGGTCTGAGATCACAGGATCGTGCAGGCCAGTTCAAGGGTCCATTTCGCGGAATTATGCGCTCAGCTAATGTTTCCCGCAATAATTAATGGGGCCGCGCCATATGGCATGTTGCGCCATCATGTTGAAACCAAAGCACTGTCACGACAATGCCATTCAAATGAGGAACGAAGAAATCAGAAATCATGTTTCTACAGCGCTCTGCATTGACGGTAACATTCTGGCCGGCATCGTCTTAACAAAGATATGGGTCAATGATTCCATCGGCCCACGAAGCACACCAAACAGTGAGTTTTAATGGTTATAAGGGCGTCTCGACGAGCTCGGCAATTTTGCTTGTTTACATATCCATTTAACCAAAAATAGGTCTCACCAGAAACAAAACTTTGCGTTGAAGATGAAGATGAGAGAAAGCTGACATCCTGCCGTCATCTTTTTAGAAAAATCACATGGTCGCTGCAGCTCTGATCTCTGCCGGATCACTGGATCCCGAGTTCCATTTCCGGAACATTGCTCCGATGGGATAGTGTCGTGTAATCACTCCGACGAGCATACGGATCGAGTTTCGGTCCAGCGCCAAGAGCTTCATTGTTTCTACTATATTGAGATAAGTCCTCTGATGTATAGGTCAAGGAGTCTTTCCAAGGTTTTTAATAGAAACGACGAGAGACTAATTAGCCTATAGTCCTTTGGGCAGTATGGATTGGTTTACCTTAAATATGACAACTACCTTTATTTCTTTCTACTGTGTTGGGATGTACCCCGCGCGCAAGCAATTGGAAAAAATGCTTACGAGGTGGGGTATAGTTTGGGTTTGTGAGCTTTAGCTCTGTGGTCCACCAGACTGCGCTGGTTTTCTTGCGAGCACGTTGTAAAGGACAGGATTTGTTGATAGCCGCTTTCAGAATTCTCACAAGATTTTCGACTGAATTCTCAGTGTAAGTTGGATCGGGGTTAGTGATGACTTGTGGCGGTACTAACCTGTTGGCAACTAGGTTTGAGAAAAGATTCCAGTTTGTCTTCTGAGGGTTTCTGAAATGTTTCGGTTTTTTTTCTTGACGTTAAGGTTGAAGAGTATTCGTCTGTGGTCCGAAAAGGAACAGTTAGTTCTCTACTCGGATAGAGTTAGACTCACTTAGTAGAGTAAGGTCAACTACCTTTTCCCTAACCCGGTTAGGAAACGTTGGTGTATTATTTTGTTGCATATGTTGAGGTTGGTGGGGACTATGAAATCGGAAATGGACTGACCCCTTTTATTAATGTCGCTGCTCTCCATTGAGTGTGGTGGCCATTGGCGTCGCAGCCTATCAATAGACACAATCCGCATGACTTGGCGTGTCACACAAGTGTTCGGACTGCGTCTGGAGGTGATTCCTCCTCATCGTATGGCAAGTATACGGACGATTGGAGCAAAATTGATTTGTCCTGTTGTTCGTGTGTTACCCCGGTGAGGTTTTTTTTTTTTTTTTTTTTTGTAATTCATTTTAATTTACGAACTTTTTCCTAAGAAGCCAAGGTTCTTGGATTAAAGCTATATCCACACCTTCCTGCAGCATGTACATCATCAAGTCGTCGGTGGCGGCTTTACAGTGGTGTAAATTAATTTGCACCACTAGCAGCCTCCTTTGACTTACCGCGTTCATTGGGGAGCCTTACCTTCAGGGTTCGTAGCGCGAACTTGGTGCTGCCAGATCTGGTCGAGTGAGTTTTAGTCAATGGTCACCATGAGGTCCTTTCCCAATCCGTTCTTACTCTTGGCTGAAGAAACGATTCTCCAACTTTGAGTATCAAGTTCTCTATTTAACTTCTCAATTAACCTCAATATGGACTCGTCCTTTTCGGGAACAATGTGCGAAGCGGAATCATCGAGCGAGGGATAACCTCGAGTTTAGCTTTCTGCCAGATTGCGTCGCAATTGTCGATTGTGCGTTTTAAGAAGTCTAGGGACCTCTGGTTGTCACAACCGACGACTTTGACTCCTTTCTGCCAGCCTGCTCCATTGAAGTTGATCTCGTCGTTGCTATCTGCGGTAAGCATCGCATCCAGTATTCTACCTTCGACTGTGAGCCGATTGTCGGACGTTATCTTCCCATTAGGGTTGGAACGGTCGACAATGGCCACTTGTAGACTCATGGGGAGGTTGAAGCTGGCTGTTGTTTTCGCCTTTTTCGATTCCCTTAGAGTTTCTTCCCCGGAGCGCTTTACTGAGTCTTCGCACCGCGACAAGGTGTGCAGCCACGCGAAGGAGAGAAATCACATAATTTTTAAAGAAATAGGGAGCGGATACGGAAGTTGTCGTGGCGTCCGCTATTTCAAACTTAATGTCAACCCCAGTAAGTCTACAGGAAAGCATGTACGCTACTTTTGAGGAGCTAAAAGATTTAATACAAAATCCCAAAAATCGAAAGTCCTTGGATTTTCCACTAGAGAGTACGTGGTGCGACAGTGATTCATAGTGTTCCGAATAACTTGTTCGGATGGGCGATTATGTCCACCGTAAAATGCACGTAGCGCGCGATAAGTTTGGCGAACCGAACCATGGTTTTCAAAATTTGCACGCGTTTTTCGGGCGTCAAACCATTTATCGTAAGATGGCATGACATATTAACCACAAATCAACCCTTAACTCTGAAATTGATAATCTGTGGAAACAGTGTTACCAGTTTATAAACCAAACTTAAAAAAAAAACACCCTTTCCTGAGGAACGTAATATTTCGAAAATTACATTTTGACTTGAAAATTAAATTAAACTATTCGTCTCCACACACCTTAATTTATTCAATTGCAAATGGACCGCCACCCCGTGACCCAGAAGTTGGCGTTTAGGCCTCTGACGGTGTCGACAGGGGCTCGAATTCCCCAAAAGCCCAGTCATCGATATCGTATTTCGCGGTGCTCTCCCTCAGCAAAATACCGACTGGAAAAGGGCAACAAACAAAAGCTGAAGCAAACATTACGTCCCATTGATATACAAGTATGATTAAGATTCCGAAAGACTTTTACTTACCTTCATCCCTTTATTCTGATAACCATTCCATAGATATGAAATAATATTCGGAGTTGTCCGTCCAACTGTTGTTTTTTCGAATCTTGACTGTCCGTTGGTTGGCCTTTTTGCTTAGGATAAGCTGCTCATATTACCCTTGGACCAGACGTCCGACTATCTGGACCCTATTTTTGACGTCCCCTGAAGCAAGTAGAACCAAATGGTGTCCTGGATTAGTTTTTATCCACAGGAATGTCGGCCCTTTCCACATATCAAAGGAGCAGAAAGGATCAACTTTTTGGAAAAGAGGAATGTAAAGTGGGAAAAAACGGGTGGAGGATAAGTCTACCTTTAAATCTGCATCTGGAAAGTGATTGGTTATGAAAAATGACTTTATAATTCCACGTGTCCTTCAGAAAACCTTTTTGAATATCATTTAAAAATTTCATCTCCCTTTTGCTTGGCTTTAGGTTAGTAATAACTACATAAGTGGCTTATGAAAAATAAAAGCTTCTGTTATAATTAGTTACAGAGCCTCTGAAGAGAGGCACAAAGGTTTAAAATGAACGACCCTCCGCAACTAGACCGAGTCATCAGTTATAAATATGCAGATAAAATTTTGAAATAAATCGAAGTCAAATTATAATTTAAAAAACAAAATACAAAGGACTATCTGAGGATCTATGAATTGATGGACCTAATTTCCCTAAACGTCCATTATCTACATCGATTCCGAAAATAAATATCGAAATTCATAAGATCTCCTTCCATCTGAGGAACCCTCGGCTAAATGACTATAAACCAATTAAATTTTTTTTCTATCCGAAAAGACTTTCAAGAAACACGAGACCAAGATTTTTAAAACAAAATAAAAAGATGGAACAAGGACTCTTCTTTCGATCCCAATCAATTGTGGCCACTTCCATTACCGTGATTAAAATTACGGCTATCAGATGGAGTCCACTCGAAGGATAATGAATGCGAAATCGATTGATTTTTCTCAAATTTTTTTTTTACTTTTTATTTTCGAGTCTCTTCGAAATCATGAATATTAATAATAAATTATGACGCTTACTCGTCCTGACAGTGCCTCATCATTCTCTTTCCAATTTTATTATATTTTCCTTCACGGCTCTTCCAATTTGTTTGTCGACTATTTGGGTCTTCTTGAGATTCGATTTTCGTTTTCGCATTGCCTTTGTAATAGAACGTTTAAGGATATGAGTGGACTTGAAAATGTATTAAATGACTGTTATGATTGAAGTACAACAGACACACATGTATCTCTATTTTATATTATTGGATCTCAATTTAAAAATGTGGATATTCAGCCTTTTGGATCTTTCAAGTATTTGCAAAACGTGCCTAGAATAAACATTTTATTATGACACCAGTTCGTCATCAAGGCTGACTTCGAATTAGTGCCAATCGATACGACACAGCCCTTATAGAAGAGTTTTTATTTTATTAATTTTTCATTGTGAAGTTCTATAAATAAATAATTTTTTTCTTCTTCTTTCATTTTAGGTAAGTTATTTGACACACTTGGAAAGTTTTTGTCTTTCGCACGTAAGTACATATGTTCAATACGTTTTCTATACTATCTATTAAACAGCAACTTTGACAGCACCAGCTGCTAACTTCGATGTGTTAATCCATTCCCATTTAGAGCAAAACATGAGAAACTTTACATAGACCTGTACTCTGATACCTAATAGTTTCCAACTGTTTAGAAAGTAGCGCGCTTGTCCTCGTTAAGGAGAAAATAATATTTTTATGAGCACAGTCCCAGTGATTTCGAAAGCGTGCGTGACAAAGTCGTGTTTAGGAAGGAAGGCTCATCGGAAATTTACCCATCGTCATTTATTGGAATTGTGGAACGTATTTTGGATAGAAGAGATCAATATTCTTGAACAGGGTATTTTCGGAATCAGAAGTTATTTTCATTTTCCAGGACGCAAGATTGAGAAAAGCATCTAATCATGCACTTGAATTCGAATCCACAGTTTTTCAATAGGCGCATAGCCTGGTCAAATATGTCAGATCTGGTTCTGCATCTATTGATTTTCTTGCGTGCGTGAGAACTTCGATTTCCAAGTTGCGATTGGATTGAGAAGTGGTGATTTCGATGTGAAAGTGTCCCGGACAGGTGAAGAAGTTTAAAAGCGCAGAATAGTAGGTTAGGTTAGGTTAGAGAAGGGGAGTGTGATGGTTAGACATCACTTCCACTCGGAGGCCAAGAGGCCCATTGTGATTCCCTTCGTTTGTGTGGGTACACATAAAATTAACCTGTCCTATCACGTGGTGGCTGAAACCACCCCGTGCTCTTGATGAATCTTAGAAGATCCGATATATCTGCATTAGCCACGTCCGCAATCTCTGTAAAGAATCTTTGGCCTAGCGACACTAGGCGTCGATTCTGGAGAGCTGGACAGTGGCAAAGCAGATGTTGGATCGTCTCAGTTTCTTCCTCATCGCCGCATCTCCGGCAGAGATCGCTGGATCCCGAGTCCCATTTCCGGAGCATTGCTCCAATGGGACAGTGTCCTCTCCGACGAGCATACGGATCGAGTTACGGTCCAGCGCCAGGAGCTTCTTTGTTTTTCCGACATTGAGCTCTGGCCACGATGATCTTGTCGTCGTTTAGCTGTCGTTTCTTGTAAGCCAAGACGAGCCTCTTTGATGATTGTGTTGTTTCTGATCCGGTATAATGCGCTGATCGGTGGTTGCAATGACGTGTCCGCTTCGCTGATGTCCATTTCAGAACCTTGCCTGGCTAGTTCGTCTGCTCTTTCGTTCCCTGCGATTGAGCTGTGGCCCGGGACCCAGCAGAGTTTAACTTTATGGTGTCTGATGGACTTCAGTGAGTCGCGACATTTCGTGACAGCCTTTGATCTTGTTATACAGGATTCTATTGACTTCAGTGCAGCCTGGCTGTCTACGAAAATGGTGATATCAGATGGTGGGATATCGGCTACCTGTAGGTGTTTGGCTGCTTTCTCTATTGCCAGGATTTCTCCTTGAAACACGCTGCACAGATCAGGGAGTCTGAATGATTCCTGTTTGTGGACGGTATCAGAGTAGAACCGGGCCCCAGTGCCTGTGTCCATTTTCGATCCGTCGGTGAAGAGGGTGATCTCATGGTCGTTGATTACGGCGTTTGATAGCCACTCTTCTCTGTCGGGGAAAAGGATAGGTATACTGAGAGAGAAGTCATTTTAGGGGGGAATATAGTCGGTCATAGCTGCGAGGCTACTAAAACCATGTTTCCTTCCCAGGTCGTCTATTATCTTAAGTATGGCCGCATGTCCATAGTTGGCTTGCTTCCACAGAGAGGACTCTCTTAGTCTGAGAGCGCTCTTTGCAGCGTAGCATTTTATGAATAGATCCAGGGGGAGCAGATGAAGAATAATGTCCAACCCTGCTTGCGGCGTGCTTCTCATGGCTCCCGTTGTACAAACAGCGGCTGACCTTTGTACTTTGTTGAGCATGTTCATATAGCTTTTTGTGCTGCTAGCAGTCCACCAGACTAGGGCCCCATAGAATAGTAAGCAGTGCTTGATCAGAGTCAAACGCGCAACAACTTATGGATCACTATCCAAAACACAACAAACAATTTCTTATCGTTTTAAGTGGTCCAAAAATAAGAAATAAGCTGCTATACGATTTGAAACTGAGGGGCGTCGAACATACGACAGCTAAGCCAAAAATCCATGGCCGAAGCTCATGTCATATTACTTGGTCGCTGACCCGGCGGTTCGGTTTTCCTTGTTTTTTCGAGATAGGTGGTTGGGGTTCGAAGACCCTCTTCACTGTACCGCGGTCGTCCATGCGCTCGATGTGGTCGAGCCAATGTAGTCGAGGAATTTTTGCTTTCTACAGCTCGTGGAGTTCGCGGTTGTGTCTTCTCTCCCATTCACCGTCTTCGCAGACAGTACTTCTGGCTTCATTCAAAAGAGCCCAGAATCATCTCCGCTTTCTTGGTTATTGTCCAACATTCGGCTCCATAAAGTAGGACTGGCAAGATCAGTGTTTTGAAGAGAGTAATTTTGGACTTCCATGTTAAGAGTTTGGCTGTTTTGACAGATCGAAGTAGCACCGGTTGCCCATGATCGGATCTCCAGTAGATTGTCATTTGTAGATTTAACATTTGCTCCGAGGTAGACAAATTCCTTAACTACCTCAAAATTTTATCTGTCGATGGCAACGTTCTGCGGTGTTCGACGGAGCGGTTTTTAGTCGCCAGCATATAAATGTTTTTTCCTCATTTACCTTTATACCAATGAGGCCTTCCTTTTCTTCAATTGCCGTGAATGAGTCTACTATGGCGCGCTGGGAGCTTGCAATGATTTTAATGTCGTTCGCCTATCCCAGCAGTTGGACGCTCTTGAAGAAGATAGTGCATTCCGTCTTGACACCTGCCTGACACCTGAACTAAATTTGAGAAATCACATGACAGGGCGTCTCCTTTCTGAAATTCGGTGCATGCTTGGAAAGCTTAGGAGGTATGGGGTCCTAAATGCACAGTGCATCGCGAGTCTCCCAGTGTGGCGCCACACATCTGAATCAATATTCCTGGGATTACGAAATTGGCCATCGTTCTGTAGAGCTCATGACGATGAATGCTGTCGTATGCACCAACTTGGAACTCGTTGGTTATTTCAAGATCTGGCGTAATGTGAATATGTGGTCTACTCGTATAGTCGATTCGCCAGAGAGAAATCCACACTGGTACGTGCCTATTAGCGTGGTGCAAAACGACTTAAGACGTTCACATACGAGTAGTATACTGGATAGGATCGTGTAGGCGATCTTAAGCAGGGTTATGCCTCGGTAGTTGGGGCAAGACTTAGGATCGGATTGGATATGGTGCAGATAGAGCGGCTGTACCAGTCGTCGGGCATGCATTTTTTTTTTTATTTATTTATTTTACTTGTGTTTAGATGAGCTGACTTCTTCTAAACTGGGTGGAGAGATTAATTCCCCAATCGGCGCTGGGTTTCAAGAGTTACTTAGCTGTTGGAGGTGCTGTTTAAATACATACTATTTTCTGCGAGTCGGTGACAAGATTACATTCACAATTCCTGGGCGCCCGTTCTAAAGCCGGATGTAAGTGTTTTAGATTTTGGTAGAAGGCTCACACCTTCCGTCTATCCCGGGCCTCTTCGATATCCTTGAGCTGGGAGGCTGCGAAGGCTCTTTTTCTTTTCGCAGTAGCTTCTTTAATCTCTTTCTTCTGATTCCGTACTCCTTCTTTTCCGCACATTTGCCACCGCGTCACGGGTTTCTGGTCGGTGGTGATCGGTAGTCTAAGGTGCTTTCAGCTACTTTCTGGATGGCATTGCAGCAGTATAACCACATGTTGTTAGCACTTGTGTGAGCTTGAGGCATATGGGAGAGTCGCTCTCTGAAGTCTCTGGCTTTTTTCGGTGCGTGCAGTTGTCTAACCCTCGCCTTATTGGTGATAGATGTCGCAATGTTTTTTCTTTATTATTCCATTTCCTATCCAGCGTATTTCTTGGATCGCAGTAATGTCTGCCATATATTGCATGAGAATTTTCGTGACGTCTCGTCATGGGTTTTTCTATACATATCCGGCTGGTCGTTCTGTCATAATAATGGGGTTTTTATGTCGGTTGTTTGTTAGTCACCCACACAACCACCAGCATGGTCGGGTTAATATTACGCCCACTTGCTTAGGGCAGTGGCTACACACATCAGTTCAGCTCCCAACGGTTGTTGGGCTATCCAGAGGGCGCCGCGACTAGGCTGTATGTCAACTTGACATGAGCAGTGACAAGGATCGTTGCTGGCATCTTGCCAGATTAAGAGCAGTCAGCAAACTTTACCCTGTATGATCAGGTCCAAGCTCTCATTATTATTCAGTTACTGATGTCAAATCACCATGGCAATTACACAAAACTTTATTATCAAAATGAGTGTTCGCTAGAGCAAACGTTACGGGCGTTGCGCCCATTTTACGGTAGATGTGGTGACCCTAAGAGTCGACTTTTCAACGTTTGTTTTCCAAATTTGAGACGACCGGTTCGGTAATTAATCAGTCAACATCGTCGCGGTCCGTGACAGTGTACAGCAGATCCCGAATCAGTCGATTCCTCGCCGTGCCCATGAACTCGGCCTTTCGCAGATTTCATCTTGGCGAATATTGCGTTTGGACTTGGGCCCACATCCGTCGTCAAAGATCCAACTGACCCAAGAGCTCAAAGTTCATAACAATACACAACGCCCTCTGGTCGCTAATTGGGCTTCGGGACATTTAGAAAATGACCTCGATTTTGGCCGGAAAATCATCTTCAGCGACGAGGTGCAATATTGGATGAATTTTTGTGTTAACACGCAAAATTGTTGTACATTCTGCATGAACGATTAGGTTATCTCTCGCAAAGGTGACGTGGATTGGCCACCAAGGTCATGCGATGTGACATAATTCCCTTAAGGTGAACATGACACAGGCCATCGTTCAAATTCAGCCGAATCTATGCGGAAGAGTCATAGAAAATTGGACCATTCGGATCCGTGACACCGTAAGAAGCCTAGGCGGGTATTTGAACTATGTCGATGATATTTACAGCTGGAACTGCAGAACGAACAAAAGTTGTCTTCTATCAGTGCAAATAGGGCGTACAATTTAAAATGACACCTGTTGTTGGATAGCCCGTTTCTGTTATACCTTCACCCGTAAGTAACTGATGACTTTGGCTCGTCCAACACTCTAACCGATCTGTCACTTTTGGTATGTTAAAGACTATTCTTTTTAAATCCAATAAGCAATTTCTAATCCTTTGTTTCAATACCTTCGAAAAACTCGCCCATCAATCCCTACCAGCAATAGATTTATGTAGATTCGCCCACGGAACCAGAATGAATTATCTCAATAGCAGAGTTAAGCTCCATATTTTCCATTTACTTGACTTTGTCCCTAGTGACGCATATATGTAAGTCCCAAGAAGAGTCAAAACACGCACCGAAAAAATATAGAAAAACGCCCGAGAAAATAAACCCAAATCAATGCGAATAAATGTGTTATTCTTCCGTCAAACAGTAAATTGGTCCGGAAATCGAAAAACAATGAAACTCAAAGCGAAACGGAAACAACTCAAAACGTCAGGACTTGCTAAAGAATAGCCCGCAGGGTATTGCATGTATCAAGGGATACATCGGTCTTTTTCGGTTCAAAAAGGACTTTGACTGGCGGTCGGGAACGGGTATTATTTTGACATTATCCATTTTACATGCGTGTGTATGTGCTATTTTCCTTGTTCCTACTCATTCGGTCGACTGTGAATGAGGAATAGTCTAATACTCGTATTGAATTCGTTTGATTTGAGCCGAAACATACAGACGTCGGCATCGTTTCGATTCAATGGTATGCGACAGTATGAATGTGGGAATGATTGACTATCTGCCAAGTCCCCTAGTAGTCATTGATATGAATGTGACGTTAAAGAGGAATGGGGAAAGACAATAACGAAGCAATCATCAGCTTGAGTGGAATAAATCAAAGTCTCCAAAATTTAGCAATTACGTCTGTCGAAACAGACACGTACACATTGAATGTCTCCCGCTTCGTTTCGAGAAGAGATTTTTCATTTGATAATCGATGTGGGACAGTAGTCGTTATTTGAATAGCACAATTAACGCACAAAATAGAACATGTGAGCGAGTACGTGATGTTCGAAGGATAGTGAGTGCAATTTGGGTATTAATCACTGTGTTCTACCAGCCTGGAGGGGCATTGTTAGGACATAATTAAAGGTTTCTTGTTGAGATCGTTAATTAGAGGCTTTTGCTTCTAAAGGTTTCTAATTAAAATTTGGCTGGAGCCATGAAAGCTATCGATGGGGTGGGTGGGCATGTGTCTGGACAAGGCACTTTTTAATGTTTTTGCTTAATCAATGTTAACTCTAGGCTTAATTGCGTTGGGTAGTGTAATTATGTCCTTGTGCTCGAAATACTCGTAACTCAATTGAATTGCACCGATGTGTGAATTCGATATTTCGTTAATGAAAATGTCAAGCTGGTCAAATTTAGATTACTTTTGATCCCGAATTGAAAAGGTAGTCGAATGTGCATCGAATCAATAAATCACTAATTTATGGGAAGTGTGTTGAGTGCCTTGGGTTCGTTTGAGAATTTCTAATAACAGGACTGTACGCTGATGTACCATGTCATGAAGGCACCTTATTGATTTCATTTACAAACTTAAGACTAGCTAGAATAATACAATAATAAAAAGTTATGATTGACATTCATTTGTAACAGGTAGTGATGAGTTATAAAGGGTGATTATTTTGCTGTTTGGTTTTTCAATGTATTGTCTTTGATAGAGACAATTTTTTATCGGGGTAGATTAAATAATTTAATCTGTGCCTGCAGGCTAGCATTTACATATTTTGCAGCTTTGGAAGACCATATTATGAATGTTATTAAAGTGATAGCAGTCGATGTGCTCGAAGAAGTTATTTAAAATTGAACTCTCCGTACGGATCCCTTAAAACGTAGTCATTGTCCACATTTACAAAATAATATATTTTTCAATTAAAAATTTATACCCAATGTAGCTCATCAGTATATTTGCTATTGACCAATAAAAATGAAATGCTTAAGAAATCTCCAAATCTATAAAGGGCTTAGAAACTAATAATGGAAAACCTGAATAACCAGTCTTTCATTTAGATTTTTGCAGGTTTAATTCATTTGTATTGTTCTTATTGTATTCTTATTTACTAGACAATAGGTCTAACTCAAAAATATTTCAATATTAAGTGTGTCTTACTGGCTTTATGCAGGCGCTCTTAGTCTAACCACCTTCCTTTCGGATCAAACCTATCCCTTCTATTTTCATATGACTTCTTTTCAGAATTAGATTTTCTAGGAAAAAAATATTAAAAACCTAAGTTTATTTTTCTTCCTTATTCTATAGCTTAATCTACCCTAAGTTGCCTAATTCTAGTCTTAACTATAATCAGGTCGGCTAACACACGTGTGTTTTTTTTTCCAAGTGGTCACCCTCCTCATTGTGTCTGTAAGCGACTGGGTTACGTCAACCCGCTCGCTCTGCTTGCCGGACACCTCACCGAGGCTAACAGGTGTTGTAAATACTACAATAATATAATAATCTAATACAAAATTATTCTGTGTTATTACACATTCCTAATTGTAATGTAATGTCTCATCACTAACTATGAATTATGAAATGTAAACTGTCAAAGAACTAAATAAAATATATTACTTCCGTTTTATATCGCAACACGTTCAGCAGTGAAGTTTCTCTTGTGCTTAAGTTAATCTGTCGTCATCTATAAAATTATAAGAGGTTATGGGCCCAGACCCAAGGAAAATACATTGAAACGAAATTTAAATTATAATTTCTGGAAAAATGACGACTTTTTCGGGTAAAATTCCATTATTCAATGGTGATAACTATTCCACGTGGAAAGCGCAAATTGAGGCGGTGCTCCATAAGAATCGTCTATTGAAAATAACTGAAGGATTGGAGCAGCAGCCAACAGATCCTCTGAAATTGGAGGAATACATCAACAAGGATATGGATGCCCGGTGTGAGTTAATAATCTCAATGGAACCAGCGCAGGTGGCTTTAGTAAAGAACATGAAAACGTCTAATGAAATTTGGAAATTTTTGTAAGAAACCTATAATAGGAAGGGAAATCGCAAAAAGGTAGAATTATTTCGAAAAATTATTAATTCAAAAATGTCTTCTAATCAAAATATTTCGGAATACTTGATTGAATTTAATTGCACTGTTAATCAACTACGAGAGATGGATACCGAACTTGATAAACACTTGCTGGCTGTATTGCTGTTAGATAGTCTTCCGGAGGAGTACAAAGAAATTCAAGCGGCGTTTGATGCCTCAAGTATTTTTCCATCGTTCGAGGTAATTTGTTCCCGCCTTTTGGAAGTGGGAGAAAAGAAAAAGGATTTGCCGCAGAACAATGATAATGCAATGAAAGTGATTAGGCAATATAACTCTCGAAAGAAAATCTTCAATAAAACAGGTATGTCGAACTTTCCATTTAACTGTCATAGATGTGGTAAAAAAGGGCACATGATGAAAGATTGTCGAATTAAGGAGAAATTGAACATCGCTGAAAAACCAGCAGTAGGCTTCATTGCAATAGATACAAGTGGGTTAAAGGAAAATGCAAATAGTGTGGCCACCGTAGGAAAAAATAACATGATCTGGTGTCTTGATAGTGGCGCAACTTCCCACATGTGTTGTGATGAAAATCTTTTCTCGAACCTTGATAGAAACTATTCGGGAACAGTTCGACTTGCTGACGAACAACCAGTCACAATCAAAGGAATCGGGACTGTTAATCTAAATATAAAAATTAAAAATCAATACAAACAGATTTCATTATTTAATACCCTATTTGTTCCAAACCTTACTAGTAATCTAATATCAACAAGCAAGGCAACAGATAATGGTTGTTGCGTTTTTTTCAAAGATAACTATGCATGCATATCAAAAGGAAATCAAATTTTAGTTGAAGCTCATAAATGTAATGGATTATTTTTAATTGAATTAGTAAAAAACTCAGATGAAAATTGTAATCAAATTTATAAGTGCGGTGAAGGTAAAAACTTGCATGATAATTTAACTGAACTGTGGCATGGAAGATATGGTCATCTTAATGTAGGAGATTTACACAAACTAGGAAATGAAAGAATGGTGTTAGGTTTGCCTAGTTTTACTAGTTCAAAAGTCAATTGTGAATCATGTATAAGAGGAAAGCAAACCAGACTATCTTTTCCAACAAAATATGAGAAATTATCAAGAGCTTTGTTAGATCTAATTCACACGGACTTGTGTGGCTCAATGAGGGTCGAGTCAATCAGTAAAAATCTTTATTTTGCTACATTTATCGATGATTTTTCTCGAAAAGTTTTTGTGTACTTTATTCGTAATAAGAGCGAGTACTTAAACGTATTTAAGCAATTTAAGCAGTTAGTTGAAAATGAAACCAACAGAAAAATTAAAGCATTAAGAGGCGACAATGGATCTGAGTTATTAAGTAAAGAATTTACGAAATTCTTAATAGAAAATGGGATAAAACGTGAACTGACGGTAGAGTATACGCCACAACAAAATGGTATTGCTGAAAGAATGAATAGAACCCTCGTCGAAATGGCGAGATGCATTATGGTTGAGGCAAATCTGCCGCAATATCTCTGGGCGGAATTAATACACACCGCAGCTTACTTACGAAACAGGTGCCCAACAGTACTAAATCGTAATATGACTCCCAAACAAATTTGGACAGGGCGTAAGCCAATAGTCAAGCATTTCAAACGAATTGGATGCAGAGCATTTGCTTTAAATAAAAAGGCAGGAAAGTCGAAATGGGATCCACGAAGTGAAGAATATGTACTTATTGGATATTCGGATGAATCCAAAGCTTATCGGTTATGGAAAAGAGGTACGAGAATTGTTATAAAAAGTCGAGATGTTCGATTTATTGAGGAATTCAACCTTAATGAGCAATTTAAAAAGGGAAATGAATATCCAAATCCGGAGAAACAATCAAAAGAAAATCAACATTTTTATAATTTAATCTTTAAAAAGAATGAGCAAGAAAAAGGACAACGAGAAGAAATGGATATAAAAACCTCTAAAAAGAATGATGTGGAGTCAGATAAAGATGATAAAAAGGAAGATTGCGTTGAAGAAAACGAAAGCGATGATAATAAATTTGCTGATGCCATTGATGATAATGAATTTAATAGACCGCTAAAGAATTTGGAAGTAACACCTATAAAGAAAAGACTCAGAAGACATACAGCGAAGGAGACAAATACTGTGGAAAAAGCCAATATAGCTGTTCGTGAAAAAGACCCAACAAATTTGTATGAGGTTAATAAATCAAAATTTCGTGATGAATGGCTTAAAGCTATGGAAAATGAGTACAATGCCCTTATGGAAAACGAGACTTGGACACTATGTAAGCAACCACCTGGTAGAAATACGATTGGATGCAAGTGGGTCTTCAAGACGAAATATAAACCTGATGGGAATGTAGATCGAAGAAAAGCTCGATTAGTAGCTAAAGGCTTCGCACAAAAATGTGGCGTTGACTATACCAATACCTACGCACCAGTTGTTCGACAAAGTATATATATACATATATGCTTTGTCTGTAGAAAATGACTTAAAATTGCACCAATTGGATATATCAACAGCATTTTTAAATGGTGATCTTGAAGAACAAATATTCATGTCCCAACCTGAAGGCTTTGTTTGTGGCAATGAAAGTAATGTGTGTCTATTAAAAAAGGCAATATATGGCTTAAAGCAATCAAGTAGACAATGGTATAAGAGATTAAGTGATGCTTTAAAAAATCTTGAGTTTACTCAGTCGAACTATGATAAATGTTTATATTATAAAAGAAAAGGCAAAGAAATAACAATTATTGGGGTCTATGTTGATGATATAATAATTGCTTCGAATAATCAAAAGGAAATCGAATCTTTAATAAACAAGTTGGATACTTTATTTAAATTGCGAAACCTAGGATCACCATCAACGTGTATAGGACTAGAAATAAAACAAGATATTGGACAAATTACTATATCCCAGATTGGTTATATCAACAATCTGTTGGCTAAATATGGAATGGAAAATTCAAAAATTGTGAAATTGCCACTGCAAGCCAAAACGAAACTAGAAAAGGAACCGTCTATTAAAGGAGAAAATCAGAAGGTTGATAAAGCCAAATACCAAGAACTTATTGGATCCTTGCTCCACCTGTCAGTGTTCAGTCGACCTGATATTGCATGCAGCGTTAACATACTTTCTCAATTTTGTCAGGATCCACGTAGAAAACATCTGAACGCAGCACGTCATTTATTACGCTATCTTAACCAAACAAAATATGCTAAACTTATTTTCAGGAAAACTGGTTCACCATTGTTATGCTTTGTGGATGCAAGCTGGGCTGAAGATCTAAATGACAGAAAGTCTCAAACGGGTTTTTGTTTTGTACTTGCAGGCGCAGCTATAAGCTGGGAGTCGAGGAAGCAGCGTGTCGTAGCTACATCAAGTGCTGAAGCGGAATATATAGCCTTAACCTGCGCTGCGAAAGAAGCATACTACCTGCATTATCTTCTGGATGAACTTGGCTACGGATCTAATACCCCGATTGTTGTCTTTTGTGACTCTCAAAGTGCCGATCACCTTGCGAAAGGCGAATCGTATTTTTCAAGAACTAAACACATCCATTATAAATATCATTTCATCAGAGAGGCCATCGAGAAGAAAATTGTTGAAATTAAGTACCTACTAACTGATCAGATGCCTGCTGATGCACTAACCAAGCCTGTCACAGCTGCAAAACATCTTTACTGCTTCACCAAATTAGGAATGCAGTTATACTAATTCTAATTTTGCGGAGGAGTGTTGTAAATACTACAATAATATAATAATCTAATACAAAATTATTCTGTGTTATTACACATTCCTAATTGTAATGTAATGTCTCATCACTAACTATGAATTATGAAATGTAAACTGTCAAAGAACTAAATAAAATATATTACTTCCGTTTTATATCGCAACACGTTCAGCAGTGAAGTTTCTCTTGTGCTTAAGTTAATCTGTCGTCATCTATAAAATTATAAGAACAGGCCTACATCAGTTCTCAGGTTTCAGCCTAGGGAGGAAACGTTACTACCAATAACCGGGGTGCTCTTTAGAAACATCGGCGGAATCCTAGTACTCCATTGCATATCCATCGCGGATGAGCCGTTTTCCTGTTTTTTCCATTATCTCTATTTTGCACTAACATTTCGGAATCTATTTGGAGAAATGCTTCTCAGGGAATAAAACTCAATCGAAGTGTGCTCTCGTAGTATCTATAATTGAGGTAGTAAGCTTGGAAGATAAGGTTATTATCGTCATAGCCTTTGCGATGTAATTCTACTTAAGCCTACTCCGTCATACAGGACCTTATTATGGTAATACTTAAATGAACATGGACTCTGGGGATCTGTATATTCTAAGATATACCCTAAGGCACTGGCTATCGAAAACACAAATAATTTCTATATAAGATGGCGCTACATTAAACTACACCTTATTAGGGGCACGTAGCATATGATTTTCATCCTGCGGTCAAGTTGGCTCCTGTGAAACACACTCCTCATCATACCGAAGGCTTTCTTAGCTCGAGTAAGACAAGCATCCACATTTTCATGGTAGATACCAAGATATCTCACCACGTTTCTCGTCGTTAAAATTTTATTTTTTTTCTTAATTCATTTTTATTATTAATTTCTTAAAATTATCCTACGCGCTAGATACAAAGGATTAAGCCAGCTTAACTAACTTATAAATACATACCTTACTGGGCCGGACACTCTAAAGTAAACAGATCAAATAATATTTAAAGATCAAAATTAAAAGACTTGAAAACTTAAGCTAAGAAAATATTTGTAATATTTGTTTTTTTTTTTTAAACTTAGCATCAGATTATTTGTTGTTTTTATATAAAACTTAACTTTTAGCTAGGTTAAGTTAGCTTAGCGGTACCGCCAATTTATCTTGGATCAGCCCTCATTGATCTAAATAGAAAAAAGAATTTGGTGGGACAAGGAGGCGCACCCTCTCGTGGTACAAGTGGTAGGAGATCAGGTTAATGACCGAAGTCATTGCTCTTGCAACGTGCCTTCGATTCAGTTTGATCAGGAAGTCCGGGTAAAATTTCGTGTACTCAGATTCAGGTGTCCTATGTAACCCGAAATAAGTCCTAAGACACTGTCTCTCAAACACCCGAATCCTTTCCATTAAGCTGGCTCTCACATTGAACCAGACGGGACATCCATAGGCAACCATGGGCCTGATTAAGCCCATGCAGCATTTTACCTTCACTCTGTGAATCAAGTTGGCTGTTATGAAACAGCCATCTTGTCAGAGTGAGAGCGCCCCGCATGCATCTACATGTTTGTCAAAATATAGATACTGATCTAGCAAGATCCCAAGGTGGACGCCCGTCTGGTCCAAAAATTGAGAGCCTGCGCCAATTTTTTTTTGTGTTTCAAGGATAATTAGACAGAGGCGTTCTAAATAAAATAGATCCTGATTTCTGGAAGTTGATCTTCAAATTCCAGTCACCACAATACTGATGATTTTTTTCGAAGTCACGCTGCAGAAGAGTAACAATAACCTCAATCGTTGGACCTGATCTGTACGCAATTAAATCGTCCGCGTACGAATAATGAAGAGAAGAAGAAGATCTCTGAAGTAAATGCTGAAAAGTATCGGCCAGTTCACCGTACCCTGTTGCAGTCCATTGTTAATATCAAATATTTGGGTGGAAGTCACGTTGGCAATTTTCACAACGAACTTTCTACCGGTTAACATGTCAAAAATCATATATAGCAGTGGCTTACTTATGCGCAACCGACTAAGTTTATAGTAAAGTCGTTCTAACCATACGGTGTCGAAAGCTTTTTCCAAGTGAATCAGAAAGGCACCCATGCATTGGTTGTTGCATTCATTCCACTGGATATCCGATAAGAGCTTCAACGCGGCATGAATAGTGTCACGCCCCGCTCTGATACCGAATTGGTTATCCGTGATGATTTTATTGTCCTCAACCCATTTAGACAGGGCTCTATGGACTACCTTCTCGAAGATCTTGCTGATACTCGGAAGGAGACATTGACAGGAGATTTGCCGGGTTAGAGGCGTCTTTCCCACTCTATGGCATTGTCTACCATAAAATCATCATTGAAACTGATTAAACCAAGGTTCTCCGGTCGTCAAAGATCTATATCATTTTGAAGGTAGAAGTGATGAAGTAGGACTCTGTTTTCCAGGTCGCGTTTTGGACGAATGCTGTCATTCACCATATACACTTTCTGTAATAGAGCACCCACCGTCGCCACCTTTTCCTGGTGATCCTCGATCACGAAGAAATCATCATTTAAGACGGCGCCCTCTGGATCGATGCTGACTGTTCGTAGCAAGCATTCATTGTCTGAAGTTCTCGGAAGCTTTAAATATTTAGTATTTATTTTATTTTAAGAATTTTAGAAATCATATAATTTCCTAAATATTTTATTATTTATTTGCGGGAACATACTCGCGCTATCGGATCTTACAGCACGAATTCTAGTGTTCCAATACAAACTTACAGATATCCTGTAATTTTCCTTGATCAACTGTTGGAGATTTTTAATCAGTGACTTCAGTGTCCTGACCTCCAAGTTTTGTCTGTTGATAAGCCGCCTGTACAAGAGTTTGAATCTTGTCAGGAATCGCCTTTTCTGTCTGTGCAGAGTGTCGATTGTCGCGTTGCAGTAAACGTTCGTGGTATCATGCTGTCGTTGGCGTGGAAGCGTACTGTCCGTCGTCTGCTTAGTTTTATCATCCATTTGTTTATCATCCATTCTCACTGTTTGACAGGTACCTATTGGATAGTAGGAAAGAACCACTCAAGGTGAGCGATCTCGTCAGGAACGCGGCCAAGGCGCCCTACTGTAATCGTAGGGGTGCGCTTGGACATACTCTGCCATCTCCGCGAACTCGTCAAGTACTGTGATCACGGCACATAGTCCGCAGTGGTCACGGTCATATACGAAGGTCCGTAGACAGTTATTAGACCATTCGTTCGTGTCAGCTAGTCTCAGTCGAGAGCCAAGCAGCATGAGATCTAAATAGGAGCTGTTCCTAGGGTACGACGGACTATCTGTTGCGAGTATCTTGAGTCTGTTGTCTATGCCCTGCAGATCCCACCAATGATTTAGTAGGCTGCCCCTAGTGTTAGGAATGATATTTCCCCAATCACTATGTTTGGCATTTAAATCGCCGGCTAGAATATAAAAGTTTTTTACCGGGTTTAAGCGGAGAGATCGAAAAAGTGTCTCGAGCTCTGCGATAAAAACGTTAGGTTGAGGTGCTTCAGGTGAATAGGCTGATATAATGTACATTTTCTTTCCATTTCGGAGAGGAATGCACTCAATACAGGCCTCTAGCACCTGGAACCTCCGCACTTCACCTCTATATACAATTTTATATTTAGAAGTGTTTTTGATGAAGATGACAACTCCTCCGCCTTGAGTAGCCATGGTCGGTCCCTACTAATTATTCTATAAGAACTGTACTGGATTTTGTGCTTCTGGTTTAGCTTTGTTTCGCTAACCAAAAGTACATCGGGGCTTTCGTCCTGCAATGAGTTAAAAAGTATGGCTCTACGCTCAATCCCAATCAGTTAATTCAAATTCACCGGCAGGATCTTTAAGTAACTCTCTGCCAGCGTACCCATGACGATTGAAGGCGCGCTAGGCCCGGCAAAAACGAGTAGATTCTATCCATTCGGGTTGCCTGTTCATGGATCTGTTGTTGGAGCTGGCCGATTTGCCCCTGAATAGCAAGCAAGATCGAGCGCAGGTCCACCTCGGCCTCCGGTGCTTTAGTTACAGGCACTGAGGTTTTGGGAACAGCCCAGGGCTTTTTACCGTCTGCCCCAGACCTGCCGCCATCTGGGCGTAGGTCGTTTTGGGTGTAACGGCTGGTGTTTGTAAGACACCCGAGGGACGTTTCAAAACGGGCTCTGCTTACGAGCCAGATTTGATTTGATGTCTTGGTCATCCGCGATAATTTGCAAGCTGTCCCCAGTTCCTACAGAGCACGCACTCGAGCTGCTTTCCGCGACCTTATCTTAACGCATCGAGGTGACATCTCACAGTTCGACGCGGCGTGACAGCGAATACATTGTAAAATGTTTCCGTGTCTTCTTAATTTTTCCCATTTTACAGACTGGGATGATAAGGAGGTGATGGTCCTTAATCTCTCCAGTTGGCTATAGGGTGTTAGCTGGACCAATCCCGTTCGGCCCGCGCAGTGTTGAATGGCTTGACTCCCACAAATTTGAGGTCGTCGCTCTCGAATTCTTTGAGCTCTGAGAGCATTTCCTCGTTAATAGTTGTCTATGTTGCCCGATGATCGCGCATTTTCCCCAGGTTCTTCCTGGTATCTTTTGGCCAGCTCTAAGAGCGGCGATTTTTATTAGAAATTGTTCACATAAAGTGTTTGTGGGATAATAGAAATGGTCTGAGAGAGCTGGTACAAGATCCACCATAACTTGTAATGCACACAATTCAAAACGAAAACAAAAAAAATTGGCCGAAAAAAATTTAAAATGAAGATGAAGCAATACTGGATGAAGACCCGTGTCAAACGCAAGACGAACTTGCAGAATCATTAACGCTAAAGGGAATGATTTAAAGCCGAGAGACGTTGAAAACCATGCCCAAAATGTTGCTTAATCAAAGGGACAAAGGGAGTGGTCAATTATGAGCTGCCGGGAAGTGGTCACACAATCGATTGACCTCTTTGCCGACAACAATTGAGGCGTATAAACCAAGCAATAAAGAAAATAACGGCCGGAATAGGAGATTAGGCACGACAAATTGATTTTCCATCATGATAACTACTCGTGGTGTAACTGGAACACGCTTCACCGCAGTTGAAGCTATTAAAAATTGGATCGATTAATTCTTGGGCTCAAAAAGCGATTGCCAGAAATCCATGAATTTCTAGATAAATGGTTAAAAGTCGTAACTAGCGATGGACAGTTCTTTGTACATATGTATTATTTTTTATCCATTTAACTTAAACAAAAGCTTTTTTCCACCAAAAAATCGTTGAAAATGAATGCATACGCCCGAAAACATTTTGGATATGGTCTTTCCAATTCAAATGACAGTTGATTAGCCCAAAATGTTTACAGTTGTCCACATCGTGTATAACTTATTTGAATAATAGAACCTTTGTTTTCTCACTAATTATTAATTAATGCGCAGTAACCCAGAGCCGCAAAGTCTCTAGATCCTCTGAAACCTAGAAAACAAAACTAAATTCTGTCTGAAACTGATAAGTAAAGGTCTGTGAAAGCATGCCCACTGCTTTGATTGAGTTGAGATTAACATCAAATATAGAATTAATGTATGTTAAAAATAATAGAGGGACCAAAACATAGCCTTGGGGTACACCACTTTTTAAATGGCGAGATACGATAAAAGTTTTAGAAATTTTAACTTTCTAATCGCTTTTTGTTGGACTAATTGTGTCCTGTCTCTAAGAGAACCAGGATTATATAATTTGGACAGCAGTATGACATGACATCATCGTCGAATTATTGTTACTAACATTCTCATACAGTGGACTTTACACATAAACTTAAAACTGATTTGACTACTGCTAAAATGACTGGACACTGAAGGCTTAATACAGTTTCCAATATGCCCTTAAAGGATCTAAAGGACTTGAGAAATTATAAATTTTCTTTTTTGAATTGAACCTAATTAAGTTTTGGAGAGCGCCATGGCACAATGGGTAGTGTGTCGGCCTCTGTACGCGAAGAGGGAGTTCGGATTCCTATAACACCAATGGCGTCGAATGTTTATTTCGCGGCTTCTCTGCTCAGCGGGGTAGTGACCAAACCCCTCGCAATACACTCTTGTGAAAAACAAATCACACACAACATAAGTGAATGAGAGAAGCTTGGCTCTTGACACTTCAGGAGCTGCAACGCTGTAAGTCGAAATCTTTTCAAACCTAGTCGACAGTAAATAATTGGCCATCAATCGACGGGCGTGACATAAGACAATTCAACAATGCACTCAGTGTGCTCTTTCCCACATCAAAAGGAATCAATAAGCAAAGGCGAGAAAGAAAGTGTTAATTTCAATTTACCAATACCAATTTCTGAAGGCATTTATAACAGTCACTGGGTACATTAACTGAATGTATTAGCGCTTTAATCCGGATTTCCTTTTTCGAACACAGACACATATAGGACATATGTGCAGGATACCAACCTGAATGCTTTTTATTTCCCAAACACTTCCGCCCGCCCGGCTTAGCGATGAAAACACTCCGATCTCCATCATCTTTGCTATTGGTTTCCCCAATGGTTCAATCATTTGACTGCTCTTTGCCATATACATTCCGTTTGGGCGTTGTCGCATATGCTTGTTCATACAATCCTATCAATTACGGATTTGAAATTTAATCCATTACAGCTAATGAGCCTCGTTCAATTAAATTAAGCGTCGCGCTTCTAATTGCCTATTTATTTAAGTAGTCACAATTGTTGGTTGGATTCAGTTGGAGGATTTAAGTGTAATTTCGAAACTACTGTAGGACGTAGTATCATTTCTTGGGTGCTTTTCAACCGCCGATTCGGTCGGTTTATATGCGGCCAAGTTCCCGCCATATTGAACATACCAGACGTAGACAACCATAGCTAGTGGAAAGTTGTTTTAATCTGTGAATGTCCTTAAATAATAGTCAGCCTGTGGGTACTTAAAGCAGAGATTCAAAAAAGCATAAACCTTCATGAATTATATAAAGTCAAGTTAGTTCATCTATAGAGGATGTGAGAGGTTGTTATTGTCACAAAAGGGTGATCCAATAAGAGGTGTCATTTGAAATTCCACGCCGTTTATGGACGGTCACCATTCAACTAACATTGCAACGGCTTCTGGTAAGTGAAAACTAAAAGCGGCACTTGCACAGCATGTGGAAATTATAAACATTCAGATCTAAAAGTAGCTGTGGAAGAAGTTTTCTTACCCTTCTTTCGCATACCTTTCACAAAAACATTGCTTCTTTTTGTTAATTCAAAATGACACCTCTTGCTGGATATTTATTATTATTTTCTCAGTGGATAGTCTTCAGAATCTATGTTCCTTTCTGTTGAGATAACAAATGTATTTCGTTGAATGTTTTTCCTGCAGCGTATACCTCGCACTCAGAATCTCTCACTAAAAATGTCGTTTCAGTTCATCGTCAGTGCCGCGAAATAATACCATTCACAGCCACATCGTCGGGTCATCGCATTCCACTACCTTAGACCAATTAAGTTCGATTCCCGATATGACTCTTTCATCATCCACAGAGTAATTCAACACTCAATTCTACCCACTCGCTCAGGTGCAGTTAACATGCCGATTGGGGCCGCAATTCAATCAGTAGCAGATAAAAATAAAAATAAAAATTTAACTAAAGCTTAAGCAACCCTCACGAAGTGAATTCGCAACAGTCAAAGTTGGGACTTATATGCAACGGTCTGGCACATGACCTCTTCGAGTTCTGGGTTCATTTTTGCTTATTCCACTCTAGTTATTCGCTGTCCACTCTAGTTATTCGCTAGTTGACTCTCTATTCCGTATGTTGGTGGTGGTTGAACGGGAATAGCAAGTGGATACTAATTCAAGTAGGGGAGAAACTGGATCAGAGAACCTTTATTTCAGGAAGCCACATAAGAACCTCCGGTGTCTAAGCAAATGTACGCGCATAGTGTTGTCGCTAGGAAATGTGTGAATGTCCCATTGGGGTGCCAGGCACATACGAGTGATACGACATTGGAGTCCTCTTGGTGGACGGTTTTTTTATGTTTTTTTTTTCTTATAACTTACCATTTCCGATGGAAGAGGGTTAGTTATAGACGGCCTCGTGCGGACAATGTTGCACTTCTATTGTCCTACAGCGGTGCATAGAATTTGTTTGTGCAACTTTCGGTAATGTGATACGTGTGGGGCTATCCATACAACTTTACCCGGATGAGTTCAAACAGAGCGGGTCGAAGGAAGTTCCTGATTTACTGAAGAAGGGGTATTTGGGGGGAAGCGGGGTAATGTCCAGAATGTCCATAGAGCAAGGTGATGTAGCCGGGTTAGTTTTTGAAGGGATTTTCATATCCGCTATGTCGGCCCAAGAGGTCAATTTCGACAATTCAGAAACGTATTCGAATATTACGTAACTTGTCTTTATGTTTAAATAATCTGCGGTTAGTCTCTCTATATTTAAATCCAGGGATTGAATAAGGATAATCAATATAAAAACCGACCCATGTTGAAGGTTTAATACTTAATCATTCAAAGAGCCCTGTAAACTTGCCGGATGAGTACTGATCCCTGACGGTGATGAAACAGAAATCGAATCCCATAATGGCCAGTCATAAGAAGGTTGCTTCTCATAATCATGGATAAGATAGCTAAAATTAGGCGACAGCACACTCAAATCACATTTTCATAGGAGGCAAGGTTGAAATGTTAAATATTTGTGGAACGAATTTGAGAGACAGTTAATCCGGTAAATCCATCTCATCCCAAAGTATGGGGTGGTAGTGGTTCAATGGTAATCATCACCGACTGTTGAACCGAAGGTCTGTAATTCAAGTCCGTCCATAGTCAAGAACAATTCCTATAGGAAAAACTGTGCAGCAACATCAGTTGTGAATGAGAGTTGATAAAAAAGTGCTGCCGAAGGCATAACACTCATAACATAATATCATTTCAAAATTCATACTCTGTGTGTGCATTTCCAATATAACACCTTAATGGCATGGAAACAAAAGAGTTACTGTGAACTATAGCGAACGCAAATTCAGTCGAATCTCTCAAATCCTATCTAGGACAACCACCCCCGGAGAGTAGTGAACAAACGTCTTCGACACAAACCATCTGCACCCCGTCCAGTTTGTGTAACAAACACCGTTCTTGTTCTTGGGAAAACGCAGAGAAATGGCTTATTTTTAATTTGTACAAAGATATCGTTCAAGCTATCCGCCGCTGTTCATTCGGTGGTCGAATATGATCTTTTGGAAATCAATAAAGCTAGAAAGCAAAATCTAATCTTCAAATCACGATCTCTTTTCAATATCAATTATTTTACCACTGCTAGTAAAATGTCCATCAACAATAAAAGTTCCACAATCAAGGGAGTACGGAGTAGCATTTGATTTGGTACGCAATGTCAAAATCCGCGGCAGCCTGACGAAAGACCATCATATTCAACGGCAATTAAGAATTAAATCAAAACACTTAGAACATTTAAGCATTTCTAATCGATTCACAATTTAATTTTCGTTGTTATTTTCCGTATGAAATTAACTAGAGATATTTTCCTACCTATAACTGACCGAAACTGACAACTTGTGTGAAGCGAGAATATCAATTTCCTCCTGAATAATTGGTAATTATTTTCTCAAATTAGACATGGAGTATTGATTTGCGTTGTGGAAAGGCACATGTTAGCTAACAGCATGCGTCATTTCATTTGAGTAGAAATTAAAACATTTCCATCTGATGTGCCCTTCCGTTTAAATACTTTCTATTTTCCATCCCTTGCCTTCTACAGAAGAAATTTTTAGTCTTCCCTAACTCCCGGTTCAGAACAGAGTTTCGTTCGATTCGAAACTTATTCGTTTTTTGACATTTGCAATTTCCCTTCTGCAATTACAGGTAAAAGTAACCGCTCTTTCAGAAGAAAGAAAAATCCAAAAACGAAATTTCCAATTATCGAAAGTTTTCGGAAATATCGTCATATCATTGTTCTTCCATCGCAAAGCAACATGGATTACCCAAAAAACATCAACAATCATTCACTGAATTAGTCTATACTACTATCATCAGCTTTAAGGATGACAAAGACATCGATGTGACACCGGTTTCAGCAAAGCCATCTATAAGATCTTAAATGAAATCATCCTCTTTAAACTCAAAGCTCCTTACTTTCCTCATAGAGTAACATCGTGGGTTACTCTACGCCAAGTATCAAGGTATCATTCTTGACTCCAAACTTTCCTGGAAAAGGAACTTGGAGGAAAGGATGAAAAAAGGTTTGAATGTTTTTTATGCACGCAACCGTACATCATTCATTGGCTGTTCACAGCAATCATCAGACCCATCATAACTTATGGGGTCTTAGTCTGGTGGACTGCCAGCAGCACGACAAGCTATATGCGCAACAAAGATCAGCCGCTGTTTGTGCAACGGGAGCAATGAGAAGCACGTCGCAAGAGATGGACATGATACTTAATCTCCTTCCTCTGGATTTATTCATAAAAGGCTGCGCTGCAAAAAGCGCTCTCAGACTAAGGAAGTCCTCTTTGTTGAAACAAGCCAACTATGGACATGCGGTCATACTCAGAATAATAGATGATCTGCCAAAGAAACATGGTTTTAGTAGCCTCGCAGCAACGACCGACTAAATTTCCCCCCGCAATGACTTCTCTCTCAGAATACCAATCGTTTTCACCGACAGAGATGAGTGGCTATCAAACGCCGTGATCAACGACCACGAAATTACCCCGGTCAATCACCCTGCACAAACAGGAATCAATTAGACTCCCTGATTTGTGCAGCGTCTTCCAAGCCGAAATACTAGCAATAGAGAAAGCAGCCAAACACCTACAAGTAACCGATATCCCACCACTAAATATCACCATCTCTTTAGTCAGCCAGGCTGCACTCAAGTCAATAGGATCCTGTAAGTTCATCAGACACCACAAAGTCAAACTTTGCTGGGTCCTGGGCCACAGCTCAATCGCGGGGAACCAAAGAGTGGTCCAATTGGCCAGGCAAGGGTCTGAAATGGACATCAGCGAAGCGGACACGTTACTGCACCCACCGATCAGCCCATTATACCGGATCATAAATGACATAATTATAAAAGAAGCCAACTCGTCTTGGCTTACAAGAAACGACAGCCACACGCCAAGATCATCGTGGCTAGAGCTCAATATCGGAAAAACAAAGAAGCTCTTGGCGCTGGACCGAAACTCGGACTCAGGACGCTGTCCCATCGGAGCAATCCTCCGTAAATGGAACTCCGGATGCAGCGATCTCTGCCGCAGCTGTGGCAATGAGGATGAAACCGAGACGATCCAACATCTGCTTTGCCACTGCCCAGCTCTTCAGAATCGGCGTCTAGCTTCGCTAGGCCAAAGATTCCTCATAGAGATTGCGGACGTAGCAAATGCAGATATATCTGATCTCCTAAAATTCATAAAGAGCTCGGGGTGGTTTGGAGCCACCACTTGATAGGAGAGGTTAATTATATGTGTACTCCACAAATGAAGGGAATCACAATAGGCCCTTTGGCCTCCGAGTGGAAGTGATGCTCAACCACCACACTCCCCTTCTTAAACCTAACTTAACCTAACGTCGTGGGTGTAATCATATCACAATTAACGAAAGTACGTGTGCAAAGTCATCTTAGAATTATACGTATCCGTCCCCCTCTGGATTTGCTCAGGGTCGTCATCTTGGTCCTCTTATTTTCATTCTATTCATCGAAGACTGCGTAATGTCTTCTTACTCTTACTATATGAAATTCCTTGGACATATTTCGCGGACTGATTTGAATAAATTTACAATCTTTATCCATCACCGACTCACGCCATTTTAAATCTGCACACCTCATCCGCCTGAAATGTCACTACTCCAACTAACATACAGCTTTAACATACAGCCGTGTTTAGAATGCTGCCAACGGTCAATAACTCTAGTTTCTTTGTAGGAATAAGTCCATCTACGTCAATCTGGTTAAATAAATATAATAAAATATTAAAGAGCAGAGACCCTAAGTGGCTACCTTGTTCAACATTAGATAAGACTTTAATGGTCGCAACCAATTTTTACGAGGTGTGATCCAAAAGTAATTATAATTAACAAAAAAATCGAATCTAAAGTCTCCTAACGGGTTCCCAAAACCAGGAGGTCCCCAGAATTGTTTTTATCTTGAAAAGAAGAGATAATAATATCAAAAAAAAACATAATAATAATACAGGGTGTGCCATCTCATATGGGTCGATGTAAACTTGGAATAACTTCAACAGTTCTCAACCGATTTTGGAAATTCAAAAGCTTTTATTTAACTTAGACTTTTACAATTTATTTTAATTAATTTTTGAAAACAAATTCAAATAAATGACCGCCTTTATTGCCGATGCAAAAATGGGCTTGTTTTCGCGCATTCTCCATGACATTTTCGAGCATTCCGGTCGAAGTTTTTGAGATTTCCGCACGAATGTTTCTTTTGAGCTGTTCTATTGTCCTCGGGCCGTTAGCATACACCTTGCTTTTCAAGTATCCCCAAAGAGAAAAGTCTGGAGGAATCAAATCCGGCGATCTCGGAGGCCAGTCAATATCGCCCTTTTTTCACACCAATCTTTCAGGGAACTTCTTACGCAAATGGCTAATTGCTTTGTCCGCAGTATGGCATGTCGCGCCGTTTTGTTGAAAAAGTGAAAAGTGAAATTAGCCTTCTTTACGCATTTCTGGGACCACATAATGGGCCAACATCCACCGATATCGATCGCCACCCACTGTATCGCCAACTTTGAAGAAAACGGTCCAATGATGGTTTTAGCGCATACACCGGCCCAAACAGTAACTTTTTGATCATATAGCGGCTCTTCGTGAATAATGTGAGGAATTTCGGTGCCCCAGAAACGACAATTTTGTTTATTAACTGAGCCAGACAGAGAGCGTAAAATGCGCTTCATCGGTCATCAAAGTTTGCTGTCAGAACTCCGGCTCAGCATTGCAACGACATTTTGTGCGCATGCCAAGCTCCGCGGTGAGCCTTGTGGCAAATTGCTCTGAGTTATCTGCATTTTGTATGGAAATAAGTGAAGATCATCCTTTAAAATTCTCCGCAAAATGGTCCCACAGATGCCTAACTGCTGCGAACGGTGCCGATATGACAAACTTGGGTCTTCTTGAACACTGGCCTTCACAGGCCAGTTGATGATGAGTTGAACGCCGCGGACGTGGATTAGGTTGCTCACGAGGGCTTGCCACAGAACCAAACTGAAAAAAAAACGAGGCCCAACGACGAATTGTATCGTTTTTGGGCGCAACACGATCACGATATTTTGCACGATACGCAGGTTGAGTTAGCACAATTTTAATGAACATTGAAACTATTTCCGCGCGTTCTAAAGTGTAAAGCTATCCATGGTTGAAATTGTACTGAATTGACGTTTCCAAAATGCTATGGCATATGAAAATCGGTTGACAATTGTTGAAGTTTTCCCAAGTTTACATCGACCCATAAAAGATGGCGCACCCTGTAATATAATAATAATATAATAATAATAATAATATATAATAATAATATAATAATAATAATATAATAATAATATAATAATAATATAATATTAATATAATAATAATAAAACAATAATAATATAATAATAATATAATAATAATAATATAATAATATAATAATAGATACTCTCTGGCAATTTTCTTAGATAATACGAATTCATTTGCTTCAACTTCGACTTTAACGTAGGGAATTGCATTTGCCATGTATGTATGTACGTGAGTCATTCATCTTAACAAATTTCAACCCGTATTTATTTGGTTTCGACGTTATATACGAGGCTGGTCCGATAAGTACGTAGCCTCACCACCAGATGGCGCCAGTATCGCAACAGCAACTTACTATCGTGTAGTACATTCTAGTAGACGGCTACTGTCAAAATTTCAGCCGGATCCGACTCGTAGTTTTGTTTTGACCGCGTGTGGAAGCGCGAGTGTCCGCGGATTTTAGAAAAACGGAAAAAGAGAAATATCGGTCGGTGATTCGATTCTTGTTTTTGGAAGGGAAATCGCGCAGCGAAATCAAAGAGTGTTTGGATGCTGTGTACGGTGACTCTTCCCCTTGGATGGCGACCATCAAAAATTGGTTTAACGAGTTTCAACGTGGTCGCACGTCGGTGCCGCGAAAACAGCTACCACGGAGGATAACGTGACAAAAATCCATGATCTCGTATTGGCAGGTGCGCGAGATAGCTGAGACAGTAGGCACTTCAAAAGATCGCGTGGGTCATATCCTGCATGAAATTTTGGGCACGAGAAAGCTGTCGGCGCGATGGGTGTCGCGTTTGCTCACTCCGGACAACAAGCGCAACCGTGATATCACTTCAGAGCAGTGTTTGACGCTGTTTAAGCGCAATCCGAACGAGTTTCTGTGTCGTTTCGTGACAGTCGGCCGGAAAGGTGATCGCCATCGTTTTCTGGGATTCACAAGGTGTGATCCACATCAACTACCTGGAGAAGGGCAAAACGGTCACAGGGCTGTACTATGCCTCATTATTGGGCCGATTCGACGCCGAATTGAAGAAAAAACGGCTCCTCTTGGCGAAGAAAAAAGCACTCTTCCACCATGATAACGCACTGGGTCACAGCTCCGCCCTCGCCACGGCCAAATTAATCGAATTGGGCTACAAACTGCTGCCCCATTCACCGTATTCTCCAGATTCTTTTTGTTTCACTACTTGAAAAAGTCACTCGCCGGGCAGAAATTTCAGTCGAATGAGGAGGTCATCGCCGCCACGGAGGCCTAATTTGCAGCCCTCGAGAAAACGTATTTTTCAGAAGGGTTAAAGAAGTTGGAGCATCGCTGGGTCAAGTGTATCGGGCTAAAAGGAGACTATATTGAAAAATAAATCGCCATTTCTCCAAAATTTTTGTTTTTCTTTTGTAGGCTAAGTACTTATCGGACCACCCTCGTATAGATCTGTTGATGTTTGCACGACTGCACTTCTTACAGTTCCATCACAATCCTCTATAGCTTTGATAACTCTTCCCATTGGCCAGCTACTCCGTGGATTGTCACTTTCTTTTATCACTCGGGATGAAACAAACCATTTGCTTCGATGCGTCAAGTCCGGTAAGTAAGTAAACGACGCCAAAAGGAGTTTGCGTACTTCTCACTTAAAAGCCAATTCTTCCTCACCGGAGCGCGATCGCAGAATATGTCGCCAGCTATTTTAAATCCATTTGATGACCCCGACAAAAAGTGGTCAGGTGGTAAGTGGCCGGGAATTTACTACTCTTTCTACTTCGGTCATCATACTGAGTACGAGTTCATCGCCGGGGTTATTCGTTAGCGAAACTACGGCAAGCGTCATCTTAACCAAGCGTACTAGGCGATCGAAGGTTCGTCCCATGTGGGGTAATTGCGGAGGTATGAAGTTCCACTTGATTTGTATTTCAAATCCCTTTGCCATGGTAGCCATATTTAATAACTTGATTGCCTTTTTCAATTCTTCGTTGGCCCCTCGAAAGTTTGTTCCATTGTCAGAAAAAATCTCCCTCATCATGCCTCTTCTCGATGCGAAGCGTTTTATTCCCAAGATACAGGAGTCACTGGTGAGGCTGTGTGTGATTTCAATGTGAATGGCACGAATGCGAATCTTTTCCTTAGTCGTCTCACCTTAACATAAAGCGGGTAATCGACACCGACGTATGAGAATGGACGAGTATATGACATAAGTCTTGCTGAAGGTAGCTGACACAATATCGGAAGTTTCGGAACCACACGTTTCTCTTCACAATATCTGCAGCTTCGTCGACATTTCTTTAAGACCGCTCTTAAGTGTGGAATGTAATAGACTTGTTGCATCTGATTGATTATGCGACCTCTGACACGGATGACTAAGTTCTCTCCATATATGGCGATAGCTTGTATAACGGGATGGACTTATTGAACTCTGTGCTTCCATTACGAAGCAGACGATATTCTGCTTCGAAACCTTCTCGATGACATACTCTATATAAGTAGCATTCTGTTTGGAAACGCTCTGCATCTGATAATAAGTCGCTGTTCATCCCTTTGCCTTTTTTGCATATGATTCGGATGAAACGAAACACGCAAGAGTCTATGCCATTGTGAGAAGCATTGATAGTCAATTAATGGAGTCATTTCGACAGACGTTTGTATGGTGTAGCACATTTTTGCCTCATGATCCGCTGCTGACTGTTGGCATGAATATGCTTGTGGCCACTCGCTTCCAGGTTGATAGAGAAAATCAGGACCGTCAAACCACCTACTATTAGGACGAAAGTCGTCCCAGTTCTTTTGCTTGGTAGCATCCTCAGCTACATTATCTTTGGTGGTAACCCACTTCTAATCTTTTTCGTTCGAGGATTTCGCCGATTCGATGAGCTACGAATTGCTTGCATTTTGTGTGGAGATGTTATCCAACACAAAACTATTCTGGAATCCGTCCAGAAGTATGTCTCGTTGATGGTGATCAAGTGATTTTCTATAATAGTTTTTTCAAACACCCAAGACAGCTGTTTCGAGTTCCATACGTGGTATCGATATACTGATTAGGGGGCCTACCCTGGTTCTGGCACCCACCAAGCATATTCCGTACGCGTTTCGGAAGAGGCACGGAAGTATGCTACAGCAGCAAATGCGTCAACAAAAACATACAACTGCACCGATGTCCTTGCAGTGAACGTCAATTGTAAGAGATACGATCTTTGGATACTTATTCCTCGTACTATTGGAATAAGGCCAAGCCAATTTTTCAACGTCTCAAAGTGTGAATCGGAAATTTGTCGATCCCACTCAATCGATGATCGCCATATGTCTTGCATAAGTATCTTTAATATAATTGTAAAATGAGCTATCACACCCAGAGGACCAAATACGTCCATCAAGACCTTTATAACAGCCCTCTTTGTGGGAATAGTATTCCCTGCCATAATGTCCTGCTTCACTTTAGCCTGTTTGAGCTTTAATGCAAACCTATCTACCTTAGGGGACCACCACATACCAAGCAGCTTCTATTCGCTATCACCAATACTCAACCCTGTGAAACACTTGCTGACGCTAGAAGACCGCTCCTCGAGCGCATCTAATACCTTTGATTAGTTCGAGAGAAAGTTCCTGAGCCACCTTGTTTATCAATGTAGATTACACCTTTGGCAAGTTTTATAGCCTCCTCTTCTTTATCGACGCTATCAAGGTAATCATCTACATAATAGTTGTTAACAACAGCTTCAGCCACCCTAGGATATCTAGCAGCAAATCTTTTAGCATTCTCATTCTTTATATATTGTGCACAGTAGGGGGAGCAGGTGGCACCAAAGGTCGTGACCTTCATCTTAAACTCTTTCTCCCGTGTTCTCATTTCGCCATAAGATTCTTTGAGCGTCTTGATCTCCTGCCAGGATTCTAACTTGATGGAACATCTCTCGGATATCCACGACGAGCGTGATTCTCCTCTCACTGAAACAAAATAATACAGCTATCAGGGCTAGGACTTCATCCAGACTTAAGAGATCTTCTACTTTCGCTGCTGCATCCCAAACCATACGAATCTTATTCGGTTTATTTGGATTACGCACTGGGAATATGGGTAAATACCGAATTCGTCTACTCCTGTCAGAGGCCTCTATTAAGCTGAGCTTTGCGGCGTAGTTTTTCCCAATATAATCCCCAATCTGTGCGTTGATCTTTGAAAACATCTCAGGATCCCGGGACAATTTTCTTTCGAAACACAGCAATCTTTCCTCAGCCATATGTCTGCTTTTGGGAAGTGGGATAGCATATCTTCCATCGTCGAATATCGTTTTTTCTTCAAGCAATTGCCTAGCTTGTTCCTCAAAAGTAGAGACTGGCGTCCGAATACTTGTTATTCCCGCCGTATCAATGGCGAAGAAACTTTTCATTAGGCTGTACATACTCTTATTTATGTTCCTCTGACATTTACATATGTGGTAATGGTGGCCTACCCTAGCTGTTGAAATGCTCCCTCCATCTAGTGGACCAAAAACAGTCCAGACCAGTCTTGTTCTTATGGCAACGGGTTGATCCGTGGTACTTTCAATAGATTTAAGTTGAATTCCTGGCCCCTAATGACGTAGCTCTATAAGTAAGCGTGGTCTTGCCCTTTCATATCATGTTAGTGATATATTTTTTAAATGTTTATATTCAGCAAGAAGTTTTATCGCATAGCTCTAACATGAACATTCATCAAAGGGAATTTTTTTGCATCACTCGGTGCCGAAGCCTCAAGATTGATCTTACGTGAGTCTTCTTCATTCCGATGGGTATTTCCTGTCCACTTAAGGAACAGTGGCTCGACTTCGCCTTCAACTTTCAGCAGTTGCGCAAGTTCCTCATCAATCAATCCATCGTCCAACAACGCATTTGTTTCCAATTTCTTTCCCCAAGGTACAAGGAAACTGAAAGAATTTTAAACAAAAGTGAGCCGTTTCCCTGACGATTCGTGGTGCAACTCAGGCAGAATTGTTATTACTGTCTTTGCAAGCTGCTCTCTGCGTTGATGTTGCCTGTTCTGATCTCTGCCACATTTTGTGATGTCTGAACACGCAACCATTAACACCGCAGGTTTGCCCAGATGGACACCTTTGCCTACCGTGTTAACCTAGGCACGTATGGCAAAGAAAACTTCTCTCTTGCACGGTTATATCTAAAAAAAAGTTGGCATTACGGAAGCGGCTGGAAATCTCTATCACTGGTCGAGCACCTTCGCTCCGCTCTTCTGGGAAAGGAACTTTCTTCCTTCTCGTGGATGTAAACAAATCCCCTTGGCTTCTTCGCCACTTTACTCTGTGAACGATCCGACGGTGGTATAGTAGTTGTGACTTCAGCCGCAGTGTTAACCATTTGCGAAAGCCAATTGCTAAATGTATCTAGATTGGTGCTGCCTGCCAGAAGGCGGTGCTTGTAAATGTACCAAGCAGGGATTATTCAGGTGCGAGTGGAGGCCGGCTGACTTTATAGTACCGCAAACATTAGCTCAAGGCAAAGCCAGTGATGGTGTGAAGCTTGTCAGGCTTGGGCGGTTACTCACTTCGGATCTTGTCTAGGATTGTCTGAATGATCATTTCGGGGCGGCTTATAGCATATGCAAGGTCGAAATGACATTAGGAACTTGGTCCGGATGCATTAACTGCCTAAATAACTGCATAAATAATAAATGCCTTTTCGAGAGTTTACCCGGTAAGACAACGCTCAAAGCGATGGAGATTTCCGTAAGAGTTGTATAAGCACATCTTTGAGAAGTTCTCATACCAACTTATAAATAGCGGCCATTCTCCCGGTCGACCTGAGAACTGGACATAATTACTCCTTTGACATTATCTGTCTGGCGGCCGTTTGATTTTTAGTCAGCTTTGATATTGGCGAAGAATCTGGTGATATTTCAGGGCCTCTTACGCTCGAGGGTGGCAAAGTGAACTTTGGTTTGATTGTTACATGTGATGTTTCCTTACAGCGAACCTTTGTACAGGGGGTACTGATTTTTTGACCCAGTCTTATACGTATGTCTTGAACCGACTCGTCGCTCTCGGAATACTCATCATCGTCGCTGGCAACCTGTTCGAGAATTCATACTTTCTTTTAATGTAATCTTGTCCACGTTGCTCACGAAGTTTCAATTCCTCTTCCAGTTTTTTAACTACCAGATCAGCTTGCATATGGGTTGACTTCTTGGAACTGGCCTTTGGTGCAGACTTTCGAGGTGGATGATCTTTAATTGACTTTGCTCCGGACTTTGTGGAAGAGTGTAAGGATGCTGATTTTGTATTATCGGTTTTCCCCATGGTCGGATAGATAGACGGTCGTTGCGGCAAGGGGGCGGCGGGAGCTTGAAGGGGGTTGTGTTTAAGACTGACAAGGCTGACATACCCACGTGTCGCATGTTTTGATGTTTTCATTTATCTTGGCGCATGCGTAGTGGTAATATTTATCGCAAAATCTCACGCTAATATGTTATCGTAGGCGTCGGATTCGGGACATACGGCACAGTTATAGAGTGTGGAGGGGTTGGCGTTTGGTAAACATGACATGATATTTTCACTTAACTGGGCTTCTTTTGGCTTATGGCTTAAGTGGCAGTGATCAACAGCGGCTGTTGATCTTGTAATACACGATGATCTTGATGGCTTCAGGCCGTGGTGTATTGCACTACGGAAGTTTGGTTTTTTGCACGTTGATCGCTTCAAACGAACACGTGCAGTTCGGGGAATATGATCAGTCCAACGTTGGTGGCTTCAGGCGACAGGAGTGATCGATTTACTTAGTCAAGCAAATACGCTTTAAAGAATGTAAATTCTAAGCAAAAACAAAACAAGAACAAGGACGATTTTTCGTGTTTTTATAATTTTATTTGACAAAGTTATTAGATCAACAAAAATATCAAAGTAAGAAAAAAATAACTTTAAAGCGCTTTTCCTTCCGTCATCCTCGTGCCAAGCTTTTTACTCCTTCTCCCGGAAACGGACTCCGACGCCGCCATCGCCCATCTACTCGAATGCTGCCATTGCATTATTTAGGTGTTGTTCTTGCCCATCTGTGCGCGTGCTGCCAGCTTCGTAACAACTAGAAATGTCCACGAAAAGACGGAGTTTTGCTACGATTGAGGAAAAGCGCATATCAGATGTGTTTCGAGAATTGGAAAAAGCACTGTCACAAGTATATTATATTGGAGGAAGATTACTTTGAACAGTATAGATATTGATAGAAGTTTTTCGAGGAAAATAAAAAGTCACCTTATTTCTTGAACCAAACAGGTACTACTTGGTAAATAATATTTTAATGAACAGTTGCATCAAAAACAAAGACTGATCTGACTGTATGATCAAAAAGTCTATTGCCAAAGGGCTTTGATCCCTAACTAAAGGCGTTTGGTTTTATCTGGTCGATTCAAAACGACTAATGACCTATGTTGCCATATTTGGAGCCTCGAAAAAAGGAATACATAAAATAAGCATGACTCTTCAGGTCACCTTTTGTGGAAAAAATTAACTCTAAATTTGTTGGGGAGAATAGAAATAAAGCTGATAATTTTGATAATTTTTTTTTTTATCCCGAAGGTGTAAGAGGCCACTATACTGACGTTTTAATCTCTCCGCAGTAAGCTCTGAAAAAGGCTCACCTTTACGAGGCTTAATTAAAGGAATATTGCACACTTACTACTTTGTCAACAAGGTTGTTGTCAATCCATTCCGTTGATTGACAGGAAAATCCTATTTTATATTATATTCAGACGCACGTGTGGCACAAACCATCACTTCATATTCTGGTAAAAATTCTGAGCTTCCACGCTGTATGTATTTCCAAAAGTATTTGTTACCATACTCGTAATTAAAAGTCAATAAAAAAATAAAGGCAAAAGAGATTTTAATTTAATTTTGTGTTTCTGCTTAAACTAACTTCGTTTGAAAAGGGTGAATTCAAAGTCACTACCATCACGCCCACTCACTACCAACACGCGCACAGGATCGATTCCTGGCAATATCCAAAACATCAACAAGTCTTCCGACGCAGTCTCTTAGCCACCTGGTATTTCCCCCGCAAACCTCGTCAAATTCCCAATCCGAAATTCCTGTCATTTATTAGAGGGCTATATATCAGGTTTATGCGTCTAGACCCCCTCAACCCCGCCATAGCTAGCTGAATGTGAAAAACAAAGAACGTCCACCACACGCCGTTCCCAACCCTATAAGTCTCAGTCAAAAACTTTAAGTTCTTTCCCACATCAAATATTAATTACCCGGGAACGTTGGTTCGTAGAAAACTTCCAAAATAAATTTCGTGTTAATAATTAAAAACGCCAACTTGGTATCGTCTCGTTCTTGGACGCGGCTCCTCGGGCGAGGTTTTCAACAATTCCATTTGAGCTCAAAAGTGAGTTTCGGAAGCAATCAGAATTCTTCTCTACCGGGCGAACGAATGTGACCCCTAAGGCCGACCTCAATAATTTAAGTCGACACCAATTTCCGGCGAGTAACGAAAAGCAATTAATTTCAAAATACTAGGATTTTTTTCCCTCCAATTTCGATTGAAAGTTTTTTTCCCTTTCTGCGTCCTCTCCGTTTTCGGGATTTCGTTTTTTAAACACACAGATTCTATGTCTAGAACGTCTGAGGGGGGAAGTAAAAAAGGACCAAGAACGCATCCTTTGTCGTTGATGTGCTGTAATTTTCCTTTTTGTCTATTCTTTGGTGTTCGGAGGATCAATCGAAAGGATACAACATGATGTCCGGGGTGGAAACGTAGGAACGATTTAAATATTTAATGTTATGTGAGCGTGGAACGCTCATTAATCATTCTGTTGCTAAGCGTGTAAGTTGTTGTAGAGGGTTTGCACACTCATACGTCCCGATTTTGCTGACAAGGACTGACGGCTCATTAAATTCCATTAAACTTGGGTGCTTGGATCCTTTGAGGAATTAATTTCTTTTATTTTTGGACAACAAACACAATTGAAACGTTCATGTTAGGTCCTTACACGCCAAAGTTGTGGTGTGTGTCCTCGCTGTTTGTTTGCAGCAATTAGCCACGCAGAGGTGAGTTGGTGTGGCAGATAAACAGCAAGTCCCCTGTCGGATGCCACGAACACCATGTGGACAATGGGATAGAGTATTTTTTATTTCCCTTCCTGCTAAGGATGCAAGCGAGGATTAACTGGCGTTTGTTAGTTATGGGATAACATGTATGAGCACGGGCTCGGCGTCGGGCGCGTCATGTCGTGGCCAAATGCAAATGACTATGTTGTCCTTGTTCGGGAATGTTACCCAAAAAAGCAACTTAGAATAAGGCATACAACCCATCCGAGCCGCGGAGAGGACATAAATTGTGGCAACATGAAATTATAATTTGTCATGAGGCTGCTTTTTTCGTCCAGTCTATCGCGTGTATAAGCTTGCCTTGTACCTACTTATATTCCGTATTGTCACATTTCGCTGGCGTCGAATAATTTATCTTTCAGATGTTCTTGGAATTGAGAACCACAATTGCTTATGTAGAGGAAAACAAAAAACACGCAATTAGCATCCGAATTTTTTGCATAAATTTTGTGTTTTTTTTTTTTTAAATTTAGCTTGTTATCGTTAAAGCTAGTGTTCTCAAGGGCCGCATAAAGCGGGATTGGCCATGACTGGTTGCATTTTAATTAGATGGGTGCGGTGGACGGGAAGACATGCAGGGTTTGGGGCTTAATGGGAAAACGAAACGTGTTTATGGGACGGGGAAGAATGGGGCTAATGAGTATGTTTTTCGGCGTTTCTAATGGCTTTAACAAGGTCGAATGCTTCGTGGAAATGAAATTTCTTATTCCGTGAGTTGGGGGATTAGCTTAGAGGATATGCTTTTGCTCATGGATCATAATTTACACGGTAAAATGGCTTTTAAGCATGGGTACTGAAAGTGGGTCGACGGATGAAGCAAAGTCTAGTATCTGGCGACGCTCTCGAAAATAAAGTGCGCTAAGCAATACGTGGTCAACATTTTACCTCATGTTTATCACAAGCAGAAGGCTTTATAAGGTCAATGATATAGAGTAACAAATGCTAGGTTATCATATATGGGTTATTGAGTGATGATTTTGAAGAAAGGGTTGTCTTGGATGCGACTAGTGTACCCAAAACTTCCGACTTTCAATTTAGTACTCTAGGGATTAGTGTTATAAATATACCTTCCCCAAACACAAGAGAGTACAAAAGTCTACTTCCATATCATTAGATAGAGTAACTTGTAACCAAATTGTTAAATTTTTGATAAATAAAAGACACCATACCACGGAGAAGACAGCGGAGCGGATTGCGATTTTGACTAAATTCTAGACTAACGAAGAAACAAGACAGGAGGAAAGGATGGTCAGCTTCAGATCCTGGGAAATTGCGAAGAGATTTAAATGCAAAAGCCAAATATGCACTTCTTCTTCTTTTTCGGCGCTACAGCTCATGGCGAACCTAGGTCTCCTTTAAAAAGCCTATCCGACTGGCACGATATTTTGCCAGCAGTTTACAGTGTCGCACGCCTAGTCGGTTAAGATCCCCTTCCATTTTGGTGCGCCACCTTAAATTTGGCATCCTCAATTGCGCCGCACCTCAGGTTTGGATTCAAAGACCTCTCGGGCCGGAGCTGTGGTGTCCATGTGGTCTACATGACCTAGTCATCTTAGGGAAATCATCGCCTGGAGTTGGGATTTTTTCGCTCCTTACCGCTCTCTCTATACATTCACATCCCAACGGCTGTTAGAGAATTTATCTAGAGGGCGCCGCGAAGAGGCTGCATATCAGCTTGACGTGAGCAGTTACAAGGATCGTTTCTGGCATCGTTCTAGGTCATAAGCAGCCAGCAACCTTACCCTGTATGATCAGGTTCAAGCCTATTTATGAAATGCATGCTCTACCCGGCGGACGGGTCCGCAACACACATGCTATTAGTCAACACGTACTTTTACGCAATGCAAATTAAGATGCATGCCTCATATGAGAAAGTAATTACAATTATTGACGGGAAATCGAAATTTTCTCGCTTCGTACTAGTTTTCAACTATAAATGCGGACACATCTCGAGTGCAATTTCATACAAAAAATAAGAACTAAAATGATCAGTTGCTCATTCTTGCTTCTTTGCGCTCTTAGCGTTATGATTCAATTATCAGTAGCCCAAGATAGTAGTCTTCCATCGGACTGTAGCGTTTTAAGTCATTGCGGGCGTGTACCGCAGCCAGGCGGACGTCCTCCGCACCCGTTCAGTGCGCCTCCGGATTCACTGCCTTCGGATTGTGGAGTCCGGGGTTGTGGTCGCGTCCCGGTCGGGTAAAATAATGGACATTTTACAACACCAGCGGTGTCAGATAAAAATTGTTTAACAAAAGGTTAAACAACGTTTTTATTTTATGAATTTTTGAATATTAAATTGTTATTTGCTTTCTAGGACAAATGCCCTCTCTGCACGACCATGGCTTGAACGATATCATTTTTGATGTTTTCGAATTAAATTAATAAAATAAAAACTAGCGAGTTCCGTCCACAAAGGCGTATTTTATTTGTTCCCCATTTGGAAGCTGTTTTAGTGATTGGAATTATGTGAATTCAATTTTTCGAAATAACGCAAGGTTTTACGGTCTCTAGAGTCGGAGTCCCATATTTTTAGAGAGATGCCTGTATGAGAAAAAAAAATTGTTTGTAGACAAGGTGGACAGATATCGTTTCCCGTTGCTAACCTCACAGTTTGCGCTTTACACTGAAATTAGAATATCATTAATTTTTTCTAAAAATTCTGCCCTCTTGTATGGGTTTAAAATAACACTTCTTGTAAGAAGTTTTTCAAGTGGCGCAGGTAGATTTTGGCCGCTCGTGGTGGCCATGTTATTTTGGTGAGATCTGTCGAACCATTGTTTATTAATCAGTTACTGATGCAAAATTACCATGGCAAGTTGCACGATTGAACAGCACGTCCAAATGATAAAACTTTATTACCAAAATGAGTGTTCGTTAGCGCAAACATTGCTCGCGTTGCCCCCATTTTACGGTAGACGTAAAATTCACAAATGACTCTATCAACGTTTAGTGGCCAAATTTCAGATAACTGGTTCGGTAATCAGTCAGTTAACATTCGGACGTCAAAGGAACGCACGATCGGCCGAGAATATCATCGGTCTATGAAAGGGTGCAGCAGAACTCGAGCCAGTACAAAAACTCGGCCTTTCGTAGACTTCATCTTGGCGAATTTTGCATCGAGACTTGGGCCTACACCCGTACAAGATCCAGGAGCTCAAAATTCACGACCGTAGACAATGCCACTTGTTCGTTCACTAGGCTTCGAAACGTTTGGAAAAAGACCCCAATTTTGGCTGAAAAAACATCTTTGCCAACGAGGCGCGATTTTTTTATGAATTTCTGTATTATTAAGTTGTTGCCGTATATGTGTCGACACCAACCCACACGAAGTTCACCAGGTGCAATTCATCCTCAAAAGTTACTGTTTGGTGTGGATTTAGGGCCGGCGACGTCATTGGTCCGTTTTTTTTTCGAAATAGCCTACATACCTATTCGTTGGCGCGCTGTGAAATTGGCTATTCCCAAAATAGGGAAAGAAGATTACTCACTCGCCAAAAGTCTTAGACGAATCGTTCTAACATCCTTCTTGCTGAAAAGTATAGGCAGACTAATAGAGTTTAACGTGCGCAAAGTTGCCTTTCGAATGCATCCTCTCTCGGAGATGCAACATGCTTATCAGCTTGGGAAATCCTGCTAGACTACGCTTCAAAACCTAGTAAGGAGAATTGAGTGCGCACTCGAAAGGAAAGATTACGTGCTAGGCATTTTCGTCGGCATTGGGGAAGCTATCGGTAACGCAACTTTCGACAGCATGTGTAACGCTGCTAGATGAAGCACTGGTTTTGTGGATCAAAGCAATGCTTATGCACAAGGCATTGATCGCTGATGCAGGCTTCGAACAAAGTATCGAGTCTGGCGCAAACAGCGTCTGCCCACAAGGTGGCGTCCTGACTCCACTGTTATCATCGACTCTCTGCTCGATGCTCTCAATGCCACTGGAAACTATGCATAGGTTTATGCGGATGATGTTGCCGTTATCTCTGTCAATTCATGTTCAGCGACTGTCTGTCTCAGAGTACAGGCGGCGCTAAATGTGATCGATGACTGCTGCACAAGTAATGGACTGTCGGTTAATCCTCTTAAGACCAATGTCGTTCTCTTCACGAGAAACAGGAAAAATACTGGCCTGACTCAGCTAGTGCTAAAAGAGATTAGCTTGCCGATATCCAAGGAACCTAAGTAACTGAGAATCATCTTAGATGACAAATTTCTTGGCAAGCATGTTGATGCAAAAACCATCCAAACGCTGTCAGTTTTTTTGGCGAAACATGGTGCTTATAGTCGATAAGCGATAGATCCTCGGCAATGATAAGACCGATTACCTTACGAGGGTGGTCCGAAAAGTACTTAGCCTCGCCGCCAGATGGCGACAGTATCGAAAGAGCAACGTCGTTTCAGCAAGATCGAACTCCTAGTTTTGTTTTGATCGCGTGTGGAAGCGGGAGTGTCCGCGGATTTTAGAAAAATGGAAAAAGAGTAATATCGGTCGGTGATTCGATTGTCGTTTTTGGAAGGGAAATCGCGCAGTGAAATCTAAGAGCGTTTGGATGCTGTGTACGGTACTCTTCTCCTTCGATGGCGATCATCAAAAATAGGTTTAACGTTCAACCTGGTCGTACGTCGGTTTTTGATGAGCCACGTCCAGGTGCCCCGAAAACGGCTACCACGGAGGATAACGTGACAAAGAATGCACGATCTCGTATTGGCAGACCGCCGATTGAAGGTGCGCGAGATAGCTGAGACAGTAGACATTTCAAGACCGCGTGGCTCATATCCTGCATGAAATTTTGGGCATGAGAAAGCTGTCGGCGCGATGGGTGCCGCGTTTGCTCACTCCGGACAACAAGCGCAACCGTAAGACCATTTAAGAGCAGTGTTTGACGCTGTTTAAGCGCAATCCGAAGGAGTTTCTGCGTCGTTTCGTGACAGTCGGCGAAACATGGATCCACTGGTACACACCAGAGACCAAGGAACAATCGAAACAGTGGACTTCACCCGGCGAACGTGCTCCGAAGAAGGCGAAGACTGTCCCATCGGCCGGAAAGATGATGACCACCGTTTTCTGGGATTCACAATGTGTGATCGACATCGACTACCTGGAGAAGGGCAAAACGGTCACAGGGCCACACTTGGTGAAAAAAAAGTGCTCTTCCACCATGGCCCTCGCCACGGCCCAATTGGTCGAATTGGGCTATGAACTGCTGCCCCATCCACCGTATTCTCCAGATTTGGCCCCGTGCGACTTCTTTTTGTTTCCAAACTTGAAAAAGTCACTCGCCGGGCAGAAATTTCAGTCGAATCAGGAGGTCATCGCCGCTACGGAGGCCTACTTTGCAGACCTCGAGACAATGTATTTTTCAGACGGGTTAAAGAAGTTGGAGCATCGCTGGGTCAAGTGTATCGAGCTAAAAGGAGAAATAAATCGACGTTTCTCCAAAATTGTTGGTTTTTATTTGTAGGCTAAGTACTTATCGGACCACCCTCGTATTTATATGCCTCGGTTGTCTGTTGGAACAGTCTAACACGCAGACACGTCATAGGCTCTTTCATCAAATTACAAGGTGCGGTTTGTTTTTTCCCCAGCACGCCGGGCACTTCTCTAGATGCTATGATGAACTTTCCGCTATGACCCTCCACCCCTTGATGTATTTATTAGAGAGTGCGCACTGGCAGCCATATCTCGCTTCAAGAGAAATGGTTTTTGGTAAAACTCGCATTGAAGTGAGAGTGTACTTGTGCATGAAATATCCTACGGCAGCTGTCTAATGGATATACCATCCGACGCCTGCCATCCGTTTGCGCTATAATTTCATAGTTAAATTTCCATAACATCAGGACTGGTTCTGGCCAGGTACTGAGCCTGGAAAGTACTGTCTTCGCATTTTTACAGATGGCTCTAGGTCGTGCCCGACGCTGGGGATTTCTTTGAACGTGAAAACGTCTGACTGCATTTTTCGTTAGGAAAATATGCGACTGTCTTTCAATCAGAGGTATAGCAATGCTAATGGCCAAGCACTATATTGTGAAGCACAAGTGGAAGGGAAAAGGCATATGCGTCCGTAGTGACAGCCAAGCTGCGCTCACAGCTGTGTTCAATAATAGCAAGCACGGTCCCTCAAATAAAAAAGAAGCTAAAAAACTTCTTTGATTCCATTTTAACATCTACCCGCCCTTAGCGAAAAACTCTTTATATTAATTTCTGTCAGTCTTCATAGATACTTAAAGGGTGTTTTTTTTAGAGTTTGGTTTTTGAACTGGCAACACTTTTTCCACGGATTGTCAATTTATAATAAATAATTCAACATCTGAACCACGCATGCACCACGTACACCCATCCGGATAATACACAGCCCGTGCACAGCAATTGGACTTTACAGAAAGATTTTACGGAAAGGTCTTTGCTTAAACGCTTATAAGATCCAGCTTGTGTAAGAGTTTAAGCCTCGCGACCATTATACACGTCGTATGTGCTGAAATTCAGCTTGATTCTCATTTTCAACGCAAAACTTCATTCTCGATGAGGCCCCTTTTTGGTTAAACGGGTATATAAATAAGCAAAATTGCCAAATTTGGAGTGGAAAAAATCTAGAAGCCTTTGCCGAGACACTCTTACAACCATTAAAGCTCGCTGTTTGGTGTGCTTTATGGGCTGTTTGAATCATCGGCCCATATTTCTCTTAGGACGATGCCGACCAGAAGGTTACCGTCGATGGAGAGCAATCGATTGTTTCGACAAGATGATGCAACCATCATTTTGTTTCGGGAAACATTTGCTGAACGCATAATTTCCCGTATGGGACCTGCGAACTTGCCTTCATGATCCTGTGATCTGACACTTTCTTTGGAGATATATGGAGTTATTTGTCTATTCCGATAAACCAGAGACGTTGGACGCTTTAGAAGTCAACATTCGCCAGCTGCTAAAATTGTCGGAAATTTCACTTTACGATTGCATTCATTCAGGCTAGCCGTGGCATGCGTATGCCAAAAGTCATATTTATGCTCTAATGGCATGAAATTATCTATTAAATAAGTTACTACCATGGACATTAACATTAAGTTAAAGTGTTTTATTATATATTAAATTTGTATATCTCTAAAAAAAACAACCTTTATATTCCTTGGTAGAACTCAAACGATAAATTCCCCGCCTATGCCAAATATTCGCAAGGCAATCGACCAAAACGACGAGATGAATTTGAACAGCAAACAGAACAAACAAACACCACATAAAATTCAAACTAACTGGATAGATAGGCAGGATACTTGAAACAGGTGGATTCCATGACCTATTCGAGCTCATGAATGACAATTTTTTTCAATGCTTTTTTATCTTTGTCCTGATTTAAGAGCGAAGTCAAAATATTTCCCTCACCGCCAACTGACAGATTTGATTAGAGTGGTAAATGAAAAAACAGGAAAACCTTGAAGTGGGTGGAAAACATTTGCGATCCATGACTTGATGCCCGAGAGAACAGAAAACTAGATAGTCACCATAAATCAGGACCGCTGGTGAAATCTTTTTTCGCTCCCATCTCATGTCCATGAAAGGCAAGAAAGATACTGACGTATTCTACATAGCGAATCACATAGTAATGGAGTATGTGTTGGACGCGTCCGTACGTTTTTAAATTGAAGTGACGCCAACGGTTGGAAGAGGAGCGATTCAAATGTCAAATATGAAAATTATTTGATAAATTTATTTCCTTCATTCCGCATTAATCTGGGAGTGAGGCACTCACTAGTGCAAATTCCGCGGTTCTTTTGTGCTGTCGGGATGTACCGCTGACGGGAGATCCGCCATGACCCGAACACACATTGCCTCACAATCCGGGCGATGATTTATTGATGAAATTTTCCACTTCGTTTGCCCGACGACGGCCGGCGCGGCGGTGCTAATGCTTTGGTGCGATTTTTGCAATTCCATTCTTACCGCAAATAGTGGAAAAAGAGGGAATAAAACGACGCTTTGGTGGCCTCATCCGCGCCTAGCTGCTGTCAGCGGTTGCGATTGTTGCGAATGCGGCGACATAGCGTAAATGACGGGAACTTAACTTGATTATTGTTTCATATTTTATACCGTTAATTTCGTATGAATTATTCATACGCGTTTGACGGTTAGTGTGGCTGTTTGAGAGAGAAGCTCATTATGGGTTCTAGAGCAGGGATGAAGCAGTGTGGATGTGACGAATGGATGTGTAAATGAGTGATGGAATTAGCTTAATTGCGCCTCTGACGTTTTAATGAGGTAAGAGTTGTTTAGAGCACTTTTATGGCAGGCACAATCCTTAGGGAGGAGTGTGGAACGTATTTTTGGCATGATTTAAGAAACAAACTGTCCCTGTAGTACCTCTTTTGTTCTGTTATAGATATTGATTAGACACAAAGCCTATGGCAATGGTCTTTGAAAAGGTCTATTCAGTAGGGAATGAAAAATCCCTTTCTCTCGCAGTTTAACCGGCTTTGTCTGTCATTTAAAACTAACAACGAAAACCATGTGCACTCTTCCAGCCAAGTCTCGCCCGTGACACAGCAAATCCACCCACCGACATAACCACTAATTGCGTGGTGTACCAACGCGTCAATACACCTCACTTTACCCTAAACGAGCGCAAATTAAATTTGTTCATCGCGCCGCAATCAGTATCTATTCCCGTTCCACCCCAAACATTCAATCCATTAACCAAATGTCACCTAAAATTTAGCGCTGCCATCGAAGAAACTATTAGTACGCGTCGACATACAACAAACATAGACAGCGGCATCAGAAAATACGAGTAGTTCCTACCAACCCCGAACGGTCGACCGTTTAAATGGGTAAATATTTTAACGAACAGGATAATTGATTGCGAACATCTGTCAACCGTACTGAACTGAATCGTATCTATTCATATCAGCGTGTATTGGACGATGTCGAATAGATTTACTCTTGACCTCCCTTTAGATACATCTTCATTCTAGGCAAGGTGTCATGTGTGTTTGGCGTTCATAGAGCGGAAAATCGGCCATAAAACGGGGGCCCGAGCAACACATAAATCGTCATCACTCCCACGATATACGGGATATCTATGATACGATACGATATGTTTATTGCCATGTAGAACATCCAACATTCAACGAGGTGGCGCACTGACATCATCAACATCATCATCGTCGTCGTGGTCGTTATCGTCAGTATCTCCATTCGAATTATTAATAGTCCCCTAATGCGCGTATGTATCCCTCGTGTTGACTATTTGTTCTTTATTCGTCTATTTACGATTGTTTGTATCTATTGGATGGACGCGAGTTCAATATATTGCCATAGATAAGAGCTAGGATCGCTGAACTCGAGGACACTTGGATAGACACTCAATTCCGGGGGAATGAGTATAAATGTTCAAGCTGCAGAGTAGCCAATAATTTCCGATTCAAGAAGTTCGAGGAGGCATTAGGGAGATGTGAGGTATAAACGCAGGCATGTTTTATCGTTTTATAGGGTTCAAGGGCTAAAGCCTTTTAATACTAAGCCAAGCTAACGTGGTGGTGGTGTTTACGGTGCACGAAATTATTCAATATTCATATGAGAATCTGCCGTTTTCCAATAGATGGCGCTAACCGTATATGATGGTCATAAAAGTCAAATCATAAGCACCACTTCTATCATTGTAAGCTTAGGTTTTAGCAAATGTTTGTTGACAGTACGTGTCGAATGGTTTCAATTCTACAATGGTGATGATTTCGACGTGGACGACAAGGAGCATCCTTAACCAAAGAAAAAATTCATGTTGTCAAATGCAAAAGGAACTAACTGGTTCATTGGTTTGAAAACTTTGGGAACAGTCCAGAAGCAGGAAAATCTGGTACCAAACAAGTCGAACATTTGTGATTATTATGAATTGTTGTGACCGAGTGTTGCCATAACATGAACTTGCCATCAACCACAACTAATTCGTTTGAACAGATTATTAAAGGAAAAGAGTCTATAATATGAGCAAAGACTTAGATCTTAGAACTCTTGACTCACACCCAATTCCCTGAGTGCACTGACCCTGGTGGCTCCTCTCCCCCAACACAGGTCATAACTGAAGAATCTCGGGAATGAATTAATGCAATCAACACCTTATTTCATGGGCTATATGTAGTTTCCCCTTATACGTCGCCGGTTCAAGAAAGTCTGAAGCTAGTCGTTCCTCCTATCATGGCGATATTCCGAAACTGATTGATCCTGAGCCACACGTGCGTTCCCGACTCCCATAATATTCTTTCTCTTAAAAACGCTAGAGCATGTGCTCGATCTATACATTCGCGAGCTTTTAAAGACAAACTCTCTTTCAAATTCACAACATGCCTATCTCAAGGGTATATCCACAGAGACGGAGTTTCACGAGGTCATGCAAACTATTGAGAGAACCATCCACTTTAAGCAACACACCCTGGCGACCGTGCATGCCATCAGACTTAGGGAAGCGGGCTTCTGATCACACAAACCGTACGGCCACGGCAGAGCTTTGTCACTTCTGCCAACGAATTTGATCTCGCTTCTTACGGACTATGTCACACTTTCTGGGTAGGTAGCTGGCTACTACCAACTTAAAATGAGCAATGACAAGAGACTCGGACACTTGTTGTTGAGGTCGTTAAAATGTAATGGGACGTCTAATGACCTAACGACATCCACTGAATTCTTCATACATCACCTGAATCACCTGTTTCGAACGATGACGATTGGCCTACTGGAACAGCCTTTCCGACCTTTCGAAGAAGTCAATAATTGGATCGACTTGTTGATCGTTTCAGAAGACGTGCAGTTTTTCCCATACACAATCCGTATGCTGAAAGATGGACAAAATTATAGCTACCAATAGGCTACAACATTTAACCTTCTTTTCGAAATAAAGCTCCAAGTTATAAAAAAATCGAGGATTTCTATGAGTTTAGTAATGGATTGCTTCGGGTCTGCTTATAGCCTCGTTAGTCTCAATTTCGAGAAACCAAATGTCCAAGAAACTTGTAACGCAATAGAATCATTGATTGACTCGCTATGAGGCATATAGCGTCATCTTGTTGAATACAGACTCTGACCACGGCTACAATAGCAATTTCAAGCAAAAAAGGCAGTCAACGTCGTTTAGTATTTTCAATGATTTTCGAAAAAAATATTACCTAATGACACTGTCATTCCCGAAAATCGGACCAAATTGTCACTCCATGTGGATGGGGAGGATGTTCCATTGTTTTCCCGGAGATATTGGAGCCCAGGATGATTGGTTCGTTTTCGCACAAAGTCAAATCGAAATGACACTCGGCGCTCAGTATAGTATAATTTATGTGGCTATTCATCTTTATTCATCTTATTTAACGAAGGTATGACGTTGTGCGTAGTCTACTGGTTACATTTCGTGTGCCAGTTAAACCTTTTAAGTATCTTGGCCAATATCTGCATGCGAAATGCGGTACTATTTGGTTGCTGATAGGGGTTGACTTCTTGTGATCGTAGTAATCAGTCACACTCTCAACTTTAGTAGCTATCCTTGCCCATCAAACATCTTGACCCAATCAGTTGAAACCTTTTTATCATTTACTTACCTAGAACGTTCGAATTTATCTTTTTACTTAAGGGTTTGTCAATAAGGGCGGGTAGATGTTGAAATGGAATAAAACAAGACGCGTTTGGGGTATTAACAAATTTATTTTTGTTATTTGACAGGACCGTGTATTCTATTTTGTATGAAATATAACATCATCCCACCTCGGCTTCTAAATGATTCAATTTGGGCCATAAGGAATTGGTTATCATCGTTCGCTCGCCATTGAAGGTAACCGTCTCACCAACGTCGTATTTGAAAAAGTACGGACCAATGACGCCGCCAACCCAAAATCCACACCAAATGGTAACCTTTTGATGACGCATTGTCACCAGGTGAGCCTGGTGTCGGTCCTCTTCCGAGCGCTCCAAAGTCAGCGAACAAACGGCGTTGTCTATGGTCGTGAACTTTGAGCTCCTCGGTCAGTTAGATCTTGTACGGCTGTAGGCCGAAGTCCCGACCCAACATTCGCCAAGTCGAAGCTTGTGAAAGGCCGAGTTTTTGTGCAATGGTGACTTGGCATCAGTAGTTGAATAATAAACGATGGATTTGAGAGATCTCACCATAACAACATGGTCGCCAAAATCCATCCGCGGCAAATTAAAAACCCCTTACAAGGTCTTCTAACAAGATATGTCATTTTAAATTCTTACAAGAGCGCAGAATTTTTAGAAAAAATTATTGATATTCTAATGTCAGTGAAAAGCACAAACTCTGAGGTTAGCAACGGGATACGATATCTGCCAAACGTCCACTTTGTCAACAAGCAATTTTTTTTTCTGAGACAGACATCTCTCTAAAAATATGGGACTCCAACTCTAGAGACCGTAAAACCTTGCGGTATTCCGAAAAATTTAATTTAAATAATTCCAATCACTAAAACAACTCTCAAATGGGAACAAATAAAATACGTATTTGTGGACGGAACAATTTTTTTTTTTTTATTTTATTAAATTTAATTCGAAAACATCAAAAATGATATCGTGCAGACCATGGTCATTCAGAGAGCGCATTTGTCCAAGAGAAAGCAAATAACAATTTAATATTCAAAAATTCATAAAACAAAAACGAACAAGCGACGACGGCAGTCGTATTCTCCGAATCATCTTTGGGCGACTGATAATTGAATTATAACGCTTAGAACCCAAAGCAAGAATGAGAGACTAATCCACCTTTTCATTTTAGTATGAAATTTTTTGTATGAAATTACACTCGAGATGTGTACGTATTTATAGTTGAAAACTAGTACGAAGCGAGAAATTTTCAATTTCTCGTTATTAATTGGTAATTACTTTCTCAAATGAGGCATGGAGTCACTTCCCGCTCATTAGAAAATTAAAAAAAAATCGTAGCTCACCACTGGCCGCGGTGTCTAATAGTCGTAGAAAAAACATTAAAAAAAAAAAACAAAAATTCGAGTGCGCTTTGCGATAAGTGCTTGGTCCGGGGACCAAAGATCACACTCAGCTTGTCAGCAGTAGCAGGAAAAAAATGTCTAAGTACGTTGGGAGTCGAAATCGGATGATCTGTCCGACTTCACAACTCCGGTCGTCGTTTCGATGACCTTTGTGATTAACAAAAGAAGGAAACTTACTCCCCGGAATAATCTACTTAAGCGTCCCTCCCTCTCCACTTCGACAATAAAAATGTGGGTCGAAGCGAGGTAAGGGTGGAAATCAACACGTCAGCTTCACAGCAATCTTTCCCCTGGAAAGTCAAGCTGCGTACCTCTCTGGAGGTCGCTACTTGGTAGAGAACAATTCCTTCGCCGCCCTTTCAAGTTTGGTTGCGGAGGAGGAACGTAACGAGCTCGAAATTGAAGAGCTTACTTCATGCCGAGTATTTGTGTACGGGGAGGAATCGACTGCCTCGGGTTATACTGTACCCTTTCACGAACCACGGCGATGTTCTCGGCCGCTTTTGCGTACGAATGTGACCTCATTAGTTACCGAACCGTTCATCTCAAATTTGGCCACCAAACGTTGAAGAGTCGACTGTGAACGGCCACCACGTCTATCGTATAATGGGCGCAACGCGCGCAACGTTTGCCCCAAATGACACTTATTTTGATGATAAAGTGATGATTTTGATGATAAACGATAAATTTTTTTTTTTTTTTTTTATAATTCGTGCAGGTTCAAGAGTTACGCTCTTTTGATGTTTGTCACACAACCTGGACGGGGTGCAGATGGTTTGTGTCGAAGATGTTCGTTCACTACTCTCCGGGGGTGGTTGTCTTGGGATTCGAGAGATTCGACTGAATTTGTCGCGTTGATTGTAGTTTTACAGTAACTTTATTCCATGCCATTAAGATCTTATATTGGAAATGCACACGCAGAGTATGAATTTTGAAGTGATCTTATACTGCGAGTGTTATGCCTTCGTCAGCATTTTTTTGATCATCTCTCATTCACAACTGGTGTTGTTGCATGGGTTTTTTCCGTATAGGAATTTTTCTTGGCTATGGTCAGACTTGAACTACAGACCTTCCGCTTAACAGTCGGTGATGATTACCATTGCACCACTACCACCAATTTGATCGATGTCACCAAAAAAACATGACCGCCATAATCCACCAAAATCTACCCGCTCCAATTGAAAAACCCTTTACAAGGCCTTCTAACAAGAGGTGTGACTTTAAATCTATAGAAGAACGCAGCATTTTTACGGAAGGTGGTATTATTCTGATGTTAATGTAGTGTGCACACTCTGAGATTAGCTCCACAGCTATTTTCTTGACTGGTTTTGATGCAAGCAGTTGACGCGACTTTAGATCTAGCCTATTAAGCCAATCTTGGGTGGTAACTTAACTGCCCGAGGTCGTAATGGAGCAGGTACAAAGAATTTTAAAATGCCACATATACGCCCCGTATTCTTATGGTCGATCTCTTTCTGAGCTCCACAGCTACTTTCTTGACTGGATTTTGATGCAAGCAGTTGACGCGACTTCAGATCTAGCCGATTAAGTCAAATTTTGGGTGGTTCCTTCAGGGTAACTTAGCTGCCCGAGGTTTTATGCTTTAACATATTTTCCCAGTTATGCGAAACCGTATTTTGCGAACATCCGCTCAGATACTATGTGTGAGTACATGGGTATCTAGGTTTAGGGACGCAATGGCATAGACTAAATTCTTAATACAGCCCAAATAAGGAAAAGCTACATGGTATAAAGGTACGATCCTCATGGCTAATAGAAGTCACTCTTATAGCCAGCGCAGTTAGCCAAATAGGTGGCGAATAAAACGCGATAGAGACCGTCATCTTAATTGGTTGCCAAGGTATTCGGCACTAAGGAGAGTTCACGAAAGTAAACACACAGACATCTCTCTAAAAAGATGGGACTCCAACTCTAGAAACCGCTGGCTGCGGTACACGCCCGCAATGACATAAAACGCTACAACACTCGGATGGAAGGTTATCATCTTGAGCCACTGATAATTGAATCATAACGCATAGAACGCAAAGAAGCAAGAATGAGAGACTGATCCATTTGTATGAATTTTTGTATGAAATTACACTCGAGATGTGTTCTTATTTATAGTTGGAAACTAGTACGCAGCGAGAAAATTGGTGTTTCTCGTAATTAATTAGTTTTCCAAACGATGCATGGAGTCTTAATTTGCATTGCGGTAAGGCATGTGTTGGCTAATAGCATGTGTCTTGCGCAAATGCCATGGAGCGAGATCCATCCTCAGGTAGAGCATGCATATACAATTTTATAAACGGTAGCTTGGGCCTAATCATACAGGGTAAAGTTGGTGACTGCTCATAACCTGGAAAGATGCCAGCAACGGTTCTTGTCACTGCTCACGTCAAGCTGACATACAGCCTCCTTGCAGTGCCCTCTGGATAAACTCCCCAACAGCCGTTGGGAGGACCTATTGTGTGGAGCCACCGCTCGCAAGAGGACGTAATTGCAACTCGACCAGGCTAGCGGTTGTGTTACAACGCGAAAAACCTATTATCATTAATGAGATAACTGCCTCGGATGCATGAACAGATTCTGGATGGCGACTACAGGGACGAATAGAAAACACGAGCTGTGAGCATATTCCAGGGGCTAAAGCGGATATTACTGCCATTCAGGAAGTATGGGCCGATGATTCCCCCAGCCCATAGGTCCATATCGTTCATTTCGGGTCAAAGACTTTTTTTCTTTGTTAGAGGCTTTTGCTATCTGTTGGAGCACTCACATCAAATACTGGTCTATTGTACTGCCAGACAGACACCTTAGATGGCGTTACAGCTCATAAAGAGCCAGAGCCAAGCTCTTTTTATTCACTCATGTTGTGTGCGATTTGTTTTTTCACACAAGTGAACGGAACCTAAAGCTTATTGCCGATTCCGGACGGCGAGAGCTGAGAAGTTTTTTCAAGACAAGTGTACAACCAGGGGTTTTGCCGAGGTGAGAAGCCGCGACATAATCATTCGATGTCGTTATGTTATCGGGTTGATATTGGGATCCAAACACGCCCATCACGCGTCAGCGGCCGAAGAAATTAAGTATCATCATTCTGTAGCGCTCGCCAATGACGGTGAACGTCTCACCAATGTCGTTTTCGAAAAAGTACGGACCAATGACGCCGCTAGCCCAACAGTCCGCACCAAACGGAATTTTTTCGAGGATGGTGGATTGGTGTGGTCCCCTATACGACAATTTTGCTTGTTAACACAGCGCCTCGTCGCTAAAGATGATTTTCCGGCCAAAATTGGGGTCTTCTTCCAAATGCCCCGCAGCCCAATTATAGAACAAACGGCGTTGTCTATGGTCATGAATTTTGAGCTCTTGGGTCAGATGTATCTTGTACGAATGTAGGCCCAAGTCCCGACGCAAAATTTCCTAAGTTGGAGTCTGCGAGTTCTTGTGCACGGCGAGGAATTGACTACCTCGGGTTCTGCTGTACATTTTCACAGACCGCGGCGATGTTCTCGGCCAATCTTGCGTTTCTTTGATGTACGAATGTTTACTAATTGATCACCGAACCTGTCGTTTCAAATTTGGCCTCAAAACGTTGAAGAATCGATTGTGAAGGGCCACTACGTCTATGCGGACACTTATTTTGATACTAAAGTCTTATTGCCTTGTTGCCATGGTGATATGGCATTAGTAACTGAATTAAAAATGGATTTGACAGATGTCACCAAAACAACATGGCTACCGCAGGCAGCCAAAATCTACCCCCACTAATTGAAAAACCCTTTGTAATAGTGCGAAAAGGCGTTCGGTGATATTCAATATCCGTACAAAGTTTACTAAAGGTTTCCGCGTTCCATTCAGTATGCAAGCTTCGATCTGGATTTAAGAATCACTCACTGTCGTTCTAACTCGTTTATGGCAGATGACCAAAGACGCTATATTTAGAATGACACCTCTTGTTGGATAAATATTAACTTCTTTTTTGGCATTTAAGTTTATGGCTTGAACTCAGTGCACTATCCATATAAAATCGAAACCCACAGCAAGTATGAAATATGTATGTACATTCTCCAGTTTGGAATGTTTTCATTCAGATGATTAAACCTTAAATATCCATGGTTCTGGCTTCATTCAGCGACTCCTGAGTAATCTCGATTTCTCTTTTATATGTCAGGCGCTTGCTATTGACCCACACAATAGAAAAATACTGCCCGAGTTATATAGTACACTTGCAAAACTTGGAGCTTTATAAATTTCCCTTTACTTTTTGAACGGCTCTCTTACTTCTCAAACTGCTCTGTATCCTCATCCAATTTACCAACTTCCCTCATTTCATTAGTACCTCTTTTCCGAATCCAATGAACTCCCAAAGCTGACTTACCTTCCTGACCTTCCCCCATTTATCATCGACCGCTCCCTAAACTTTGATCCAACGTACTTGACTCCACATTATCACCGACACATGCTCTGATTATAAGCAATGTCGTCTAACTAAATGACACCAGCCTGTATGCACATCAACTGGGCCATTCTAATAAACGGATGTATGCCAACCTGCCTTTAAGCTGATAAAGCAACCACACGACACCATTCATCACATAAACCAAAAGTCGACCTCAACCTTAAAGTCGCACGAGGAGTCCATGAATCCAGTACAGGACAAATGACAATCTTGCTCTACCATGCAGTAACAATGGACGACGGGAAATACAACGAGAAGACATGGAAATGGTTATTTTTATTATACTTCGGATAGAAAACATTTCACACACTTGCTCGCTACACAGGGTGTGTTTGCTGCAGATAGACAGCATTGTACTATGTGTGTTTGTGAATATTTTTCAATTATTAACGACGCCATTAGGTTACTCTCGTTTCTACATGTCTCCTTCTTGGAATATCCATCCGAAGACAATGAGTTCAGAGTTGCCTTCCTCACCTCCCCATCAGACACGTGTAGGCCGGCTCTTAAATTTAATGTTCCCTACTGCTTAGCGCTTGTACATATATGGTTGTAACAAGTCCTTCTCCGGATGGATGGAAGTCATCCGAGTCGGTTGCATGATTCCATTTCAGTGGTAATAGCTACAGAAGCTGTTATACCAGTAGTAACAGCTCAAGGACGATCGCAATCGATTATTGTTGTGTCTTCATTTCGCTCGGTCTCTCGACGGGAATCCATTGTCTTAGAGGACAACCTACAGTCGAAACAAAAGTTCGAAACAAAGCACTGCAGAGAATGGAAATCACTCTATGAATATACGACTCCTGTGGCCGTTGCTGTCTCCTGACATGTTGTTCATTAGTGTAGCCCTTTTTTACATTCCTTTTGTTTTCGACGGAGGGGGGCGAAACGATGAATGCATCAACTCGAAAAAACGAAAACGATAGATACACCCAGCTATTCATAGATCCCCAATGCCACACCACTATTGTCGAAATATGTAGTTTCCTTCCACAGAGCAGTCGTTCTCGTCGTCGTCGTTGTCTTAATAACCGATGCCAACCAGTCAAGTGGGTGTCATGTCACATTTGTATGATGTTCCCGACGTCTGTTCCACCGCTGCGTGATTGATTCACCGTCATGTGCGTGCCATAATGAGTGTGATGAATTGGGACATAGAGCACAATAGTTGTTGCGACTCGAGGTGATTATTTTTCGAATTTAGCCTCTTTGGCAACTTTTGTCTTCGTCGCCGTTTCGTGAGAACCGAACCAAGTATCTTTGAATCCGTGCACATCTGTACTCGTTGCCGACTGCCTGATTGCCTGCAACGCACGAAACAAAGTGACACGCGCGATTTAAATCCGCGCGGCAATTAGGAGCCCTTTAATGCCAAAGGATCTTTCCATTGCCCCTCTCTATTTTTACTCCACCATAGTCTGGTTTTAATTAACACGTTGTTTATGTAAATGCAACGCACAACAGACATTTGCGCACTGCATATGAGCGTGAGCCGGAGCAATTTAATGTGCACCATTAAAGCAAATTCCACTCAAGTCAATCATGGGTTTAAGTCGCGGCTAAGCCGACTCAGTACGTTAATAATCAACTTTGTTGTGTTTTTTTTCCTCTTTCCGTGGTACACATGTGGTATGTACTCGTTGAGCACTTATTTTCGCGCTGACTTGTTATGTTGGAGCAAGACTCATGGCCTAAGGGAGTCACGTCGTACCCGGTTGTTGTTTTTGAATTTTGTTTTTTGGCAGGGTTGCGCTGATTATATCTGATTGTAGAAGGCGTTGTCGTGACGGTTGTTGATGCTTTTATTCAATTAGCACATAATTTGGGTACGAAAATCGAGGGCCACAGGCTGGGCCTGATTTTAATGGGACTGTGATGTTTGTATGTCGAACGAGTACAATGAGTGGTGATAAACAGCCGTAATTAGGTGTTTTCGTGTTTTCGTAAAATCATGTTTTGTATGTCTTTCCTCCCTCAGCTTTGCAACGTAGAAGACTAAAAAACACGGAATCAAAACTGATGAGATCTTGATCACATTTTCACTACGCAATAACGCTTCAAATCAAACTGATCCGAAGTTGTTATCTTAATATGTTCACAGGATATGTGAGACGAAAAACTCTTTATACACTTGAGGCACCCTAACCCTAATTTTCTTGCAGAGCTTGAAACACTTTTTCACCAACTTCAATTGCATTTGAAGAAAATTATCATTTCTTGGGCGGGTACCTTAATGCCAAACATATAACATGCGAAAACGTCACCACAAACACCAGGGGCAATATACTGTTTAACTATTGCTGTCGAAATACGACTGAGTAAAGACTCCATCCTGTCATTGAACTGACCATTTCTTGGATTTAACTAGAACAAATCACAACAATCGAAACTGTCTGCGAACCATCGAGTACGACAGGGACCACTACGAACGCCTGAGTGGAAATAATCCACCTTTAAGCCGAAACTTGACAAACGACGAAATTGAACAACACTTGTAACAAATAGACGAAGAATGGACAAAGGCTGACAAACAAATGCAGAACACCAATAATCGACGCACTTCGTAGGGTTCATGCCAGGTATAAACGGCCATATAGACAACTTACAGGCCCACCGGATCTGGAGATCAGGACATTAATAATTAAAATATTTCCAGCAGTTATTAAAAGAAAACCACAGAAAAGCTGTTAATTTGTACTAAGGCAATAAAGTACGTTCTACCAAATCCCATAGTCCGAGCATGTTCCTGCGAATAAGTAAAATATTCAGGAGAAAAGAATACAACGACACCACGTTTGATAACGTCACTCTATTGGCTGTCGTTCCGGTGATTCGGTTATAACCAACTTAATTGCCCAGTGCTTACAGTTTTTTCTGTAATTTTCCGATGTCCTTAACTCCATATTGTCTGGGTCTGTAAATTGCTTGTAAGGCCTGTGGGAAATTCTAGTCTAGTTTCACTTATCAAAAATAGATCAGAGTATTCGTTTAGTAAGTTTTCCAAACTGTTGCTCTTCTCTTAATTCTTGCCGGTGAATTTACACTGCGACGGTGTCAAAGTTTGCCTCATCCATTATAATTTATGGCGCGTCGGACTTGGCAAACATTTTGATATCTATTCGAGTCACTTGATCATTATGTTGCTTCTGGAATTTATCGATCCTACCATGGAGGCAAAGTAAGATCAGATTCGCATCTATTTATTACCTCGAGCCTTAGGTGCCTTTTCAGTCTTGCCTTTATTCAGTTCAAATGCCATGCGGGCAAAGACAGCTTTTCGTTTCCGCATCCCCCATAGTTAGCAGCATGCGCCTTGCTTTCGCAGAGTTGCCCCCTATCATCTACTCTATTATTGTTAGGCGACATTTTCTGCGGTTACAATGCTAATCGCATTAAGACTCTCATATTGCCTATTGCAGTCAACTGCTACAGAAATTCACCGGCAATTTGATCGTAGAACCGTTCCTTCTATAGCTACATGTTTAAGAATTACCTTTTGAATCGTTCAATTAAAGTTGTTGCGTATCGATTAAGGTCTGAGTTTCACTTCATAAGGGTTAGTGTGCCTCAGGGCTCCGTATCGTTTCCTATATTGTTACTTTCATAAATTGATCTTTTAGTCTGTTACTTCTAAGCCATATGCCCCTTCGATGACGACAGTACCGTTGGCTTCATATATTCCTTTATAGATTCAAGAACTTTCTCTTCTTTAAGGTGGCGCAAAATGAATCATCCAATTTTGTTTTTGAACTACTTATTTACTAAATAAGAAAAAACAAAGGCTTTACTTGGACAATTTTTTTCTGTTAGTGGAAAAGATGATATCCATCAAGTGGCTTTCACCAGTGTTGATACACATTTGTACACGTTTTATCGCATTTTCCATGACTTTCCGCAAAATTTCCGGTGATAACCGTTCGCATTCCTGTCGAATATTCTTCTTAAGGACCGCGATTGTCTGAGGCTTACATATGGTATATGGTGTATTGGCATACATCCACGACTTCAAGTAGCCCCAAAGAGAGAAGTTTGGGATGGTTAAATCGAGCGATCTTGCTGACCACGCCAAATCGCCAAAACGGGAGATTACGCGACCAAGAAGCGCTTCCTTCACAATACCCATTGTAGCTCGTGCTGTGTCTGCGGTTTCACCGTCTTGTAAAAACCACGTGTTCACCAAGCCCTGCTCATCCAATTTCGGCAGTAAAAAGTCGTTTATCATGCTCCTGTAGCATTCGCCAGTAACAGTGACCGTATTGCCGATGGCGTCCTCAAAAAAATACGGCCCAGTCACTCCTCCCGCGTGAACGCCGCACCACACAGTAACTTTGGGTGGATGTAATGGCTCTTCGTCAATCACACGCGGATTTTCAGTGCCCCAGAAATTAAGATTTTGCTTATTTATATAACCGGTTAAGTGGAAATGCGCCTTGTCGCTCATGATGACTTTCTAGACAAAATCGTTCTCTTCGTTGTTGAGATTAAGGATGGCTTGGCAGTAATTCACACGCGACTGACGGTCGCGTGATGTACTGTTTGCGCTTTGTACTGGAACATGTGTAAGTTTTTCACTAGAATTCGATGTTGGGTCTGTCTGGTGATGCCCAATTGCATGGCCCATCGTCTGGTTGATGTTTCTTCGTTCTTCGCCGCGAAATTCATGCTGCGCTAACACCACCGACCGATTAGTAGGCAAAAAAATGCACACAATTATTCCACGCTCTTGCGGGAAGACCTCCTTCACTTGTTGATAGAATCTAAAATCGCGGGATATTCATAGGAGGCCATTGACATATCACTCTTGCCTATGCCTCTTCTTGTGATATAGTTATACAGCCAGCTGAATCCCCCTTTTCAAAAATGTCAATACAACGTATGCATCGTAAATAAAACACATTGCCATATCCCTAGAGTCTATTGTCAAATTCGAAACTCTTTCTTTAACCAAACCACACGAATATGAAAGTCGCAGTAAAAACTCATACAGACATTCGAATGTCCGCCGACGTCACCTAACCAGAGCTGCAGTATACATAGATGGGACCGATCCATGCAAAATAGACTAGTGCAACTGCCATCTTAAGTTATTCGAAAAGAATAGTTTGTCTTTGTGTGTAGAATATTTCAGTAAATCCAATGATAGGGGCGTGCAGGGCTATATGATGATTTACTGCGAATTATAACCCAATACAAAAATCACCTCAATTTTTTTATCCCAATTAGGGCCATCAAATACTACTGCATCTACAGTGGACTAAGGACCGTAGATTCAAAGAATCGTTTTTCACAACGATCGGGGATATACACTTTTGCGTCATTTCTGTTCGTTATTTCTGTTTTCTAACTAGAAAGATGATGATTATAGTACATATGTACGTTGAAGTATACGTCTAGCTCTTTTTGAGTTCTTCCAATGAACGGTTTGATGGTACAGGAATTTCATGTGCTTCAGTTTCTTAAATTTAGTACTGGGTCTTGGTTGCACCGAAGAGAATGGTAACTGGATTTTTACCCTAGCCACGGTCGTAGTGAACGGCTTGACAAGAACTAACTTATGGTCGTCGCTTTCAAATTTCTTGGACGCGTTTTCGAGCGTAAACTTTTCCATTCGAGGATTACAGTGGTTACTGATTTTCAACCAAAATAGGCAACAACACCCTGTTAAATAAAAATACCGCCGCTGCCATCAATTATGAATGAACATATGTTCCACTATACAGCGCTCATTGAGTATCTAACGCGGGAGGCAGTACTTTGAAAACTGTTGCTTGATTGTAAAGGGTCCGCCAAATAATTTTTTTTTTTTGAAAATGCTATAAAAAAAACTACTGAATATTTCTCAAATTTCTTTTTTTATTTGAAAGTACAATCCTTCCGGTTAATAATGGAAAATAATTTCATTCAAATGGCTGCCTCGGCTGGCCATGCAGTAGCCTACACGATCGGTCCAATTTTTAAGCACATTATCGATTGTGTGCAGCTGTATTTCACCAATGGCTTCACGAATATTGTCCTTTAAAGCGTCAATTGTCACTGGCTTGTCGGCGTTACACTTATCTTTGACGGCACCCCACAAATAATAGTCCAACGGTGTCAAATCGCAGCTCCGAGGTGGCCAAACGACATCAGCTCTGCGGCTGATAATGCGATCTTCAAAAACAGGGCGCAAAACATCGAGTGTAGCTTCGGCTGTGTGGCACGTAGCGCCTTCCTGTTGAAACCAAATGTTGCCAATATCCTCCTCTTCAATTTTTGTGAACAAAAATTCGTTCAACATGGCCCGATAACGATCGCCATTGACTGTAACGGCCACTCCTTGCTCATTTTCGAAGAAAAATGGCCCAATTATGCCTCTGGACCAAAATCCGCACCAAACAGTGGCTCATTTTGGGTGCACCGGCTTTTCAATGTATGCGTGCGGGTTTTCTGTGCCCCAAATGTGACAATTTTGCTTGTTTACATACCCGCCAAGATCAAAATGAGCTTCATCTGAAAAGATGATTTTTTTGGCAAAATCGGCATCTTCTGTAAGTCGATCGCAGGCCCACTTAGCGAAGCGAAAACGCATTGGATGGTCAGTTGGCTTCAACTCCTGAACCAATTGGACTTTGTATGGCGTCATACCAAGGTCTTTATGCAAAATTCGTCTCAATGATGTCTCCGAAATATTCAATTGTTGAGAACGACGGTGAATTGATGTTGATGGCGCTTCACGCACACTTTCTGCCGCAGCAGCAATATTCTCGGGTGTACGCACTGTTTTTGGCTTTTCACGCTTTCACGCTTCACGCACACTTTCTGCCGCAGCAGCAATATTCTCGGGTGTACGCACTGTTTTTGGCTTTTCACGCTTTGGTTTATCGATGAGGATGCCAGTTTCTTTCACTTTTTTCACAAGATAACGAACATACGGAGCTGAATCCGTACGCAATTTTCGCACACATTCTGCAACATTACCATGATTTTCAAAGTAATGTCGCAATATTTCCCAGCGTTGTTCAAGCGTATACACAACCATATTCGTTCAGCGGAAGGATAAAACTAATTATCTGTCAAATCAGACATGAGCTAAGTGTTACCATTCACGAAATAAGCACTACTTGAAAAAAAAAACGTTAGATGGCGGACCCTTTATTTACGTAGGTAATGATTAGCCTAAGTTTCCGGAAAAACAAAACCTCCATTAGGTCCAAAGAATATTGAGGTGTATTAGGAGGATTAAGACTTGTGGACTTTACATTTTGAATAGAGAAGTTTTTATTTTGCTCCAATTTTCTTGATTTTGAATAAGGTTAGCGGATATAAAGTTGAACCTGGGGTGTCCACATACCAATATATTTTTTTATAGGGGGCTAGTGCTTACAGTCTATTGTGTTTTCTAGCCAATTAGACGAGGAGTTCCTCTACCTTCTTAATAAGGATGAGGATGTCCCTCGTAAAAGTTTAGTTGATCCTCTCAGGAGTTATAATTTCTCTGAGGAGGATACGCTTCCTAAGTTGGCAGAGGGCAGCACACTCGCATAGTATGTGCTCCGCCTTTCTCGCCCTCTAGACAGGGTCGACGCTCGGTTTCAAACTAGAGGCTAATTTTGTTAACATAATGTCTCAGCCTTCAGTGTCCTGAAAGGTAGCTGACCAGTCTTCTGATATCGACTCTATAGGTATTATATTTGAAAATATTGATAGAGTGTTTGTTCAGGGGCCGTATGAATCTCTTCGATTGTCGGAGTCCTTGAACGCTGTTCCAAACGTGCAGGTATTGCAATTTTTCCCACTTGTCGTAAAGAAAACTTTTCGCTAGAGCCTTTCCTAGTGAGTTGGTCGGCGATTTCGTTGCCTTTAATGCCCTTGTGGCTTGGCACCCAAGAGAGTTCGATCTTATTTCTTTTGCCTAGGCCTTGCAGGGCATAGTGGCATTCCTTGACGGATTTTGAGTTCGTACGATACAAGCCCAACGTTTTATGCACTGCCTGACTGTCTGAGAGTATATTGATGGTTATACCTTTTATGCCAGTCTTCAAGTTTAGGTTAACGCACGTTAGGATGGCGTATAGTTCGGATTGGAAGGTACTAGGACTAGTTCCCAGGGCCTCCGATATCTTCCGATTTGATTCAGAATGCCAGCGCCAACACCAGAACCAATCCTGGAGCCATCTGTGTACCACCTGAAGCAAGGGATCGTCGCTTTCCCAAACTTTGCAGTTTGAGATCAGTATCTCAAAACTTTGCCAAAGGTCAACGTGTGTGGTAATGCGTCCAAAACTGTGGTAATCATATCCAGTTCAGGAAGGTGTTGTAGAATGGATATGTGACCTAATAGTCTACCTAGTCAGTCGTTTTCGGGCGGAGGAGTCTGATTGCACTATGTGGAGCAACCTTTTTAATAAAAAGGTGCACTGCAATAATTCCAATCAGTGCCTCTTGGGCCACCGTCGCGCAAGTTGGCATGGCGCCTATAATGCCGAGACGTGCTAGCCTCTGAAGGCATTGAAGTTTAACTACCAGATATACCATACAGCAGACCCACAAATGATGATAGATCTTACTATCGAGGTATATAACCAGTGGATTACCTTAGAGTTCAATTCCCAGACTTTACCGTAGGTGCGTCGACAGGCCTACTGCGCCATAGTCGCCTTTGCAAGTTTGCTTATGATGTTGGAGTTCTAATTAAAATTGCGATCAAGTTGACTTCTGGAAATCCAATCTTTTTGTAAAAGAGGTCTTTCTAAGGTCTTCTTATTTCGGTTTGTCGATAAACCCTCTCTAGTTGCATGCCTTCACAGGCAAAAGTTTTCCTTTTACCTGCAACAATAACAACAAAGTCATCGGCGTATTCAATGACCTCATAACCGAGGTTGGTTATCTTCTGAAGTAGATCGTCGACTATCGACTAGAGAAGTGGTGAAAGGACTCCACCTTGTGGACACCCTTTAGCTGCCGATACTGTCAAAGATATCTCTCCGGATGTAGTTGATATAATGCGGCTCTCAAGCATCGCTCTAATCCAATGGTTAGTGGATTTGTCTACACCTTTCGGGGATAGTGCAGGGGTGATTGAGTTGTAGCCACTTTAATCAAATGCCCCCTCAATATCGAGGAAGGCGCAAATTGCGATCTCCTTGCGTGTGAAACTATTTTCCACATGCGTAACTAAGTGACGCAACACATTCTCAGTAGATCGTTCTTTGCGGTATGCATACTGATTCGGATGCAGAGGCCCGATAAGTACATAGCCTCGCCGCCAGATGGCGCCAGTATCGCAAGAGCAACTTACTATCGTGTAGTACATTCTAGTAGACGGCTACTGTCGAATCGGACTCGTAGTTTTGTTTCGATCGCGTGTGGAAGCGGGAGTGTCCGCGGATTTTAGAAAAATGGAAAAAGAGCAATATCGGTCGGTGATTCGATTCTTATTTTTGGAAGGGAAATCGCACAGCGAAATCAAAGAGCGTTTGGATGCTGTGTACGGTGACTCTTCTCCTTCGATGGCGACCATCAAAAATTGGTTTAACGAGTTTCAACGTGGTCGCACGCCGGTTTTTGATGAGCCACGTCCAGGTGCCCCGCCAATTGAAAGTGCGCGAGATAGCTGAGACAGTAGGCATTTCAAAAGATCACGTGGGTCATATCCTGCATGAAATTTTGGGCACGAGAAAGCTGTCGGCGCGATGGGTGCCGCGTTTGCTCACTCCGGACAACAAGCGCAACCGTGAGACCATCGGTGAGATCCGAAGGAGTTTCTGCGTCGTTTCGTGACAGTCGACGAAACATGGATCCACTGGTACACACCAGAGACCAAGGAACGTGCTCCGAAGAAGGCGAATACTGTCTCATCGGCCAGAAAGGTGATGGCCACCGTTTTCTGGGATTCACAAGGTGTGATCCACATCGACTACCTGGAGAAGGGCAAAACGGTCACAGGGCTGTACTATGCCAAATTATTGGGCCGATTCGATGCCGAATTGAAGAAAAAACGGCCCCACTTGGCGAAGAAAAAAGTGCTTTTCCACTATGATAACGGACCGGCACACACCTCTACGAACTGCTGCCCCATCCACCGTATTCTCCAGATTTGGCCCCGTGCGACTTCGTTTCGTTTCCAAACTTGAAAATGTCACTCGCCGGCAGAAATTTCAGTCGAATGAGGAGGTCATCGCCGCCACGGAGGCCTACTTTGCAGACCTCGAGAAAACGTATTTTTCAGACGGATTAAAGAAGCTGGAGCATCGCTGGGTCAAGTGTATCGAGCTAAAAGGAGACTATATTGAAAAATAAATCGCCATTTCTCCAAAATGTTAGTTTTTCTTTTATAGGCTAAGTACTAATCGGACCACCCTCGTATACCTATAATATGAAGCTCTGTTTTTCCTTTGTTCTTAGTAGAAAAGATGTTAAGCTTATAGGGCAATAGGATTTAGGTTATTCAGTTGGTTTTCCAGTCATAGGGATGAAGACAAGGTTGACTTGTCTCCAGATTTGAGGAATGTGTCATAAGTTGAGGCTGGACCTGAAGAGAGCTATCAGTGGTGTTAGAATGATATCTAAACCTCTCTGTAGGATAGCAGGAAAGTCACCGTCTTTATCTGAAGATTTGTAGGGTTTAAATGAACTAATTGCCCATTTAAGAGTCTTTCAGAGTAGCTATTTGTTCTACTATCGATGCAATTTGTGACCCTATCATCCTTTACATACCTTTTAGCATCGCGAAATGGAAGCTGGGAAGTAGAACTAGCAAAATGTACCTTAACCAAAGTCTCCAGGGCTTCCCTGCGATTGACAGTGAAATTGCCGTCTAATTTACGAAGCAACGCCGGTCCATTCTACACACATTCCAATACATTCCTCAAATTAAAAATTAATTTAATATTTCTGTATCAGGCTGTAATATTTTTGGAGATAAGTTGGAGGTAAATAAAACCAAATAATTGCTTCATTTGATGCCGTATCAATGTCCCCCAAAAATTGTGACACACTTACAGTATGATTTCAGAAACCTTGTACGTGCAATAATCAAATTTAATTCGCAAAAACGTGTGGCAGAAATCAAAATTTCGCGCTTTAAACCACAACCAATAACTAATAATTGACTTGGAAATCTGATTCAGAGCCTTTACTTAAACTATCAACTTAGGTGAGACCATTCAGTTTCAAATATACCTTCGCATTGTATAACAGTAAGAAAGACAACAGAGAAAAATGAGATTCCTGTCCTTCCGAAATATATTTCTTGTTTCAATTTGTTTAGCTATGGCTTTAGTATGTGCTCAAGAACACGACGCGATGTTCAAGGTGACTGGATTCATGTTACTCCAAATTACAGAGGCAGAGGAAATCAGTGATTCTTCTGATTCCTCCTAAATGTGACGAGTGATTGATGATATGAAAAGGAAATAAACGAACGAGTTCCACAAATATAAAATAAATGTCAAACTATTTGAGAACCAAAACAGTCGTATTATTTTTAGGAAAACAGTTGCAGGCAATGGATATTGGATCTCGATTTCTAGAACGACGGTGTAAAGGTTTTTTTGTGAAACATATTTGACAGTAACGATTCCGTGTATTTTCGCTTCAACATTTCCGGTAATTGCTTAAACACTTACAGCAAAATATCCAAAAACTGTCACTACCACGTTATTTTCCATAACCAATCTTTTAGTATGAGTTTTACATTTTTACACACAAGAAACTGATAATTTAACATTAGAAAAAGAAGGTTAATATAATATCAAAATTAAAAAAATTGAAGTTTAAAAAAATACAATAAATTTGTATGCAAATATGGCAAGAACCATCTAAAAACGCGAGACAATCCAGCACAGATTCAAAGTGGAAGTGATTAATCTGAGTGATCAATCAGGCCAACTGAAAACAAAGTGTCTATGTTACCCCAACCAAGTAAAACCGATTTATTCAAAGATATTCGCGGTGAATATATGAATATGCGCGGCTTAAAATATACCGCCATCACAGCTGGCGTACATCCTACGTACATTCTATTCTCCACTTCTATGCCCAGAAATCCGCGAAGAACAGGCGACGGGTCGGACACCTTGCCTGTGGAACTTTTTAGAGCAGCTGCGTTCGAAATGACTCTGATCCTGCATCCCATCATCGCAGAGGCTTGGCCTACTCGTCGTATCCCCGAGAGTTGAAAGGAGGGCGTCATCAAAACTCGAGAGACATCACCCTGCGATGTAGGCACCAACCATCGAGGAACACCTTCGACGTGAGTAGGTTGGCTTTAGGCATAATCGTTCTTGTGTCGACCACACAAACACAATGAGAATGATTGTTGAACAATCGGTTTAGTGGAAGAGCCCGATCTTCCGCCTGCTCGTCGACTTTCAGAGAGCCTTTGACATGATCCACGAAGATGATATTTGGAATGCCTTGGAGAATCTATGGATCCCAAACACTGTCATCGACCTCGTACGCGAATTGTACCGAGAGGCTGTATGGACGGTGCGCTTCAAGGGCAAAGCACAGCCTTCATCAACACCAGTGGAATGAGGCAAGGGTGTGTTATGACTCCATTGCTTTTCATCGCTGTCCTCGACCTTGTCCTCATGCTTACCAACTTGGAATAACGAAAAAAAAACGAATAAAATTCAGAAACGCCATGATTTAGACTAAGCGGATGATATTTGTCTCATGTCTAACTCCTTCACTGGCATCCATCAGAAATTGAACGCGCTTCCAAAGCTGGACTCAGAATTAATATCGCCGACACGAAGCTTATGACAATCGGCACGAGATGTGAGATAATCCTCTCTCTTAATGGAGTATCGATCGAAGATGTTAACAAGTTTTACTACTTCGGTAGCATGCTCTGCAAAGACGGGGGGATCAGAACTCGACGTCTCCACGCGCAATAACTAGGCGCGCCGGGACTACTATGAGTTGAGGAGTGTATGAAGATCCAACCAGCTTTCTTCCTCTCTAAAACTCCGGATCTTCAACTCCAATGTCAATCCGTCCTCTTTTATGGCTATGGGACGTGACACTGTCAGCATAAGCCGAAAGCTACAGGTATTCGCTAAAAAATTCCTGAAGAACACCCTAAAGATCTTTTGGCCGGAGTGGATCGCGAACGAGGATCTGAGGACAGAGAGCTTCCTCTGCTACATGGCCTTAATCAGGTCCATGGTTGCCTATGGATGTCTCATCTGGTGCAATGTGAGAGCCAGCTTAATGGAAAGGATTCGGGTGTTTGAGAGAGAATGTCTCAGGACTTGTCTCGGATTACATAGGACACCCGAACCTCAGTACACGAAATTTTACCCAAACGAGGTCCTATACAATGGAGCCAGGATTGTACGGATGGATAACTTCCTGATCAAACTGATTCGAAGCCATGTTGCGAGAGCAATGACGTTGGTCAATAGCCTGATCTCCGGGGCTTACTACCCCAATGATTTATATCACGAGCGAGTGCGCGTTAACGGCGCTTAGTGAGCCCGAGCGCCTCAGATTCTGTAGATCGGTCTCACGCCGGGATCGAGGAGACGTAGTCCGCCAGCATTAACGCTTTTGGTGGCTAGAGGTAGCTACGTCAGTGGACACTTCAATAGCTTCAGCCTCTTCAAGGCAGGGCTTGCCGAACACCAATGGCAGGTTTACATAGGCCAGGGAAGGATAAAATAAAAAAAGAATAAAAACCGAAAAAAGTATAAATATATTAAAATTAAAAAAAAAAATGATATATACAGCGTGCGCCATCTCATATGGGTCGATGTAAATTTCGAATAGCTTCAACAATTCTCAACCGATTTGGGAAATTCAAAAACTTTTATTCAACTTAGACCTTTATAACTTATACTAATCAATTTTTGAAAACAATATCAATTAAATGACCGCCTTTATTGCCGATTCAAAAATGGGCTCGTTTTTGCGCATTCTCCATGACATTTTCGAGCATTTCGGTCGAAATTTCTGCAATTTTCGCACGAATGTTTCTTTTGAGCTATTCTATTGTCTTCGGGCCGTTAGCATACACCTTGCTTTTCAAGTATCCTCAGAGAAATAAGTCTGGAGGAGTTATATCCGGCGATCTCGGTGGCCAGTCAATATCGTCCTTTTTTCACACCAATCTTCCAGGGAACTTCTTACGCAAAAGGTTCATTGCTTTGTCCGCAGTATGGCATGCCGCGCCGTCTTGTTGAAACCAAAAGTGAAATAAGCCGTTTTTACGCATTTCTGGGACCACATAATGGGCCAACATCCACCGATATCGATCGCCATCCACCGTGTCGCCAACTTTGAAGAAATACGGTCCAATGATTTTTAGCGCAAACACCGGCCCAAACAGTAACTTTTTGATCATATAGCGGCTCTTCGTGAATAATGTGAGGATTTTCAGTGCCGCAGAAGCGAAAATTTTGTTTATTAACTACGCCAGAGAGCGTAAAATGTGCCTCATCGGTCATCAAAATTTGCTGCCAAAACTCCGGCTTAGCATTAATCATTGCAACGACATTTTGTGCGTATGCCAAGCGCCGTGGCTCATTTGTGGCAAAATCCTTTGAGCTATCTCCACTTTGTAATATGTGAAATCTTTCACTAGGAGATCCTGTAGAGGAAATTGAGTTGGAGTTGGAGTTAGAGATGGCTCTCACATGGAATACACAAGGCACCCACAAACATGGTCGCCGTAGCATGACATGAAGAAGATCTGGAGGAAGATTAGCTCAAGATAGGGTCACGTGGAGGAATATCGTACAATCTTTGATATAGCTATGTGCTCCTTAAGAGCCAGGTGCTTGACTAGTCGACTTTGAAAAGGCCTTCGACACATTATAATTAGAAGGTTTGTGTCCAAGTTTGTGGACCCTTTTCCGCGAAAGCTTAATTAAGGGAGATGTGGCTATTGAGCTCCTCCGTTAAGGGTTTTTTTTCGGAAATTCGGAGTAGTGATCTTGGCATATCCATTTTTAGCATCTCCTTTCTTCGGTGACAACAGGAAAGTAATCTTTTCTCCCGAGAAAGCATTAACGGTCAACAATTGAGCAACTCCAATCCAATCACCCATCGTCTAAAACCACCAAGAACCATGTTCTTAGAACCTTCTCATCATTACATGAAAGGAACTTAAGAAGCTTACTTTGAATTCAATTGTGATCCTTTCCAGTTTTCCATTTTCGTTACCATCCAATATTCTTTATTCGTTTTACCATGATAACAGCGACATGGTTCCTTTGAAAATCATCCACCAACTGGACTGTGAACCATAGACTACAACTATGTCCAGGCAAATCCATCCACGTTCCATACAGTCTCATTCCCATGGGTAATTGAATCCATTATTGAGTTTGTCAATAGATCCATTGAAAAGAAATTTTTCTCAAATCAAATATTTCTCGACCAAAGAAAAGTGGTTTTCCTTTCGAATTATTCCGCTCGTCCGCCACGGTATAGTGGACCAAAAGCGGATTCTGCAGAAACGAACATAAATATTTCCGCATTCTCATTTCCAATGGGCACGGCGAAACGCTTGAAACCATCCCCTGCAATACAGAGCTTGACACAATTTTCTCCAAAACACCATACTATACGAGTACCAAGGACAAACGACGGAGCAGGCTCGGAGTAGTGGAAGTAGGATTTTTTAATAACAACAAACAGTCAAAGTCGAACGAATGCAACTATACTCCGAGCCACCCAGTGGCATAGTCTAGGATTGCGAACGATGACGAGTGCATGGTATGCACCGTTGTGGAGTTAGTTTTGCGGCCTGGTCCAGTGTGGCAACGTTGGTTAAGTAATCCACACTGACAATGGCTTTTATTTAAAAGGGGGCTATAACCAGAAAAAAAAAATAAAGAAATAGAGGAAATTAAACAGAATAACAACTTAAATATCCTTGACGAAACAAAAAAAAAAAAAAAACAAACGCCGTTGGGATTAATCCTGCAGTAGTGACTACAACAAGCAGAGCATACAGGACCGTGAAAGAGCTCTCGTTGAAGCTGCAGAAGTGGCAGTAGCAGCGAGAAGCCATTAATGGAACGCGCCCCGTACAGTGCCTGTCTCGGTTTCTTGCTACTCGACCATGTTGTGTGCATCACTTGACGTGCCCCCGGACTTGTTCCTTTCCGTCCGCTAATTAAGTGCGTTAATTTTATTTACCCAGAAAGCCGTGCACGTTTACTCGTGGTTGCAGTGGGCCATGATGGTATGATGAGTTTCGCTTTTGGTTTTACCTCCTTTTCTGTGGATTGTGCATTTCTAGGTTTTTTTCATTGACAGTAGTTGAAGGATCATAGCCTCGCGAGTAATTGATCAATGATATTAAAACTGCATCTGTCGGTCTATATCGCTGCTTTAAAAGTGAAATGCTTTTCACTTGCTCCCTTGCCGTGGGCCTTAAAGTATCGGAAATCCATTGATGAGCTGCGAACATCCGTGCTGTCGTATCGACAAATAATTGTAGATCAATGCCAACAGTCCTCGGGCTTATTTTTAATTTGAAGTTCAATATGCAAGGTGGCGCAATAAATAATCATCCAATTTTGTTTTTGAATTACTTTTTTACTAAGTAAAAATATAAATGATATCAAACAATTAAATTTTTTTCGCATTTGTACCCGTTTTATCACATTTTTCCCGACTTTCCTCAAGATTTCCGATGATGTTCGCATTACTGTCGAATATTCTCCTTAAGCGCGGCGATTGTCTGAGGCTTGTTGGCATAAGCCCGCGACTTCAAGTAGCCCCAAAGAAAGAAGTCTGGGATGGTTAAATCGGGCGATCTTGCAGGCCATGCCAAATCGCCAAAACGGGAGATTATGCGACCAGGAAACGTTTCCTTGACAATATCCATTTTGGCTCGTGCTGTGTGTGCGGTTGCAAACCACATGTACACCAAGCCCCGGTCATCTAATTCCGGCAGTAAGAAGTCGTTTATCATGGCCCTGTAGCGGTCACTAGAAACAGTGACCGTATTGCTGATGGCATTCTCAAAAAAGAACAGCCTAATCACTCCTCCTTGTAACGGCGAGACGACAGGAAGTGATTGACCTAACCCTGTCTAATAGGCATGTGAAGGCTATCACTAACTGGAGAGCCTTACTAGATGCTACGTTGTCAGGCCATAGATGTATATCGAATTCCAATTGAAGTGTGGGATCCCACACTTAATACCCTACTGCATCTCCTACCCTTGGAATTTGACTTCAAATAAACGGAGGCGTGCATCTTCATCGGACTTAAGGGAGCGGGGTTCTGATCATCCAGACCGTATGCCCACGCCAGAGTTCTGTCACTTCTGCCTGCGAATTTGACCTCGCTTCCTACGGACATCCCCAATCGCGAAATTCCAACTTCTGACTTTCACTGATGGCTCCAAGCTGGAGTATGATGTGGGATCGGGAATACTCTCGACACACCTGAATATATCAATTTCATTCCGTCTCCCCGATCACTCGAGCATCCTTCAAGCTGAAGTGCTAGTGATCAGTGCAGCCCGGCCCAATTACATATCTACCCCTATTTGTAGCGACAGCCAAGTCACTATTAAGGCACTTTCGCCTGCTACCACCTTCTCTAAATTAGTGGATCAATGCAAGAAACTGGACTGACATCAAGCTCATTTGGGTTCAAGGACCCAGCCGCATAGAATGTGATGGCCGATGAATTAATCAAGCTTGGGGCCACCTCAAACTTTCTTATTGTAACTGTGGGTCTGTCGCAAAACCTTCCCAAAGGCAACATCGTGCAACATGCTTTCAACCACCACCACCGATCCTAAGTGGGCTTAATCAACTATGTTTGTTCGCGATATCAATATAAGCCTGGCCCTCCTATTCAAAAAGCAAAATAAACGACGTACGGGCCATTGGCTTATAGGAACTCACGCTGTCATAATCATCCATTCTAGAACCCACTGTCATAGTTGTTACAATACCCACGCAGAGGAAACCCTGCACCATTTTTACAACGCCTGTAGCAAATACTTCTTCGAGGTAGCCAACCTCAGACTGACGGGCTTAGCAGGGATTTTAGACTACGATATGGCTCTGAATAGCTTGTCTCGACAATGTACGGCCTTAAAGTCGATAAACTTGACGTTTGTCGACCTGAAATTCATAAGTCATAAAATCTAACTTAGTGTGAAGAATTGATCTATTACAGATGTTCCTGGTCTGAAATCATGCTGACCGCAACTATCACACTATCTATAGCGTTATCTACAAGCGTTTACACAGCATGTAGACTAAATCTTGTAAGTGATGCTTAGGGTACTTATTTTGTTCTATTTGGGGGAGTTATCGTAGTCCCGTATGGATTCTTATGGACCTGGTAAACGATGCTGAGATTCCATTCATCGGCCATTACTTTCTTAAAGAGATGTTGGTGCCATTCGTAGTCAACGCATATCTTCTCCTTCTTCTTTGGTGACGCTACAGTCCGGGGTGAACCTGGGCCTTAACCAACAAGCATGGTCTTTGGCTAACTGTTTCCAGTGCCGCACTCCCATTATGGTCCCATAAGGTCCCCTCTCCGTGCGTTAGATTCGAATACACTTCGGGTTGTCCATACGGTTTACATGGCCCATCCATCTAGATCCGAAAGCGTCGTACTAGGCCGATGTCGCTGTACAGTTCTTCGTTGGATCTTCGCCTCTAAACTCCGTTTATACAAACGGCATCGTAGATTAAACGCACAATTTTCCCCTCAAAACGACCGGGGGCCTCCTCATCTGGTTGAAGTCCAGGCTTCTGCGCCGCAGATTAGAACCGGGATGATTAAGGTTTTGTATAGCATAACTTTGGTCATTCAAAAGGGGGCTCTACTTCTCAATTGCCTCTTGAGCCCAAAGAAGCAGCTGTTGGCAAGTGTCGTTATTATCGCTGGTCACAGGTGAGTCAAGGTAGACCACTTCAAAGTTATAGCAGCCATGAGTGCCGTTTTGGCCACGACGTCGTGGATTTACTCTTACTGACCCATCTCAGCCGCTTCCGCCTCAATGCTTACGAAAGCCTCATTGACGTCTCGCTGTGCCGAATCACGTCAATGTCATCTGCATACGCAAGCAATTACGTATATCTTGTATTGGCCAGTGAGTTTTTCACGATCTTTTCGCCCTATGTGTCGCCTTGTCTAAATCCTTTTTTAACATCCAAGGTCTCATTTAGTTCGTTACCGACTTTAATGGAGCAGCGAGAGTTCTCCATTGTCATTTTGCACAGCCGGACATGTTTGGCAAGGATGTCTAAACTAGGCATGGCTTCGTATAGCTTGTCTCTATGCACACTGTCATACGTGGCCTTAAAATCGAAAATCAGGTGTCGGAATTCTTGGGTCTTCTTCGAGATATGCCGTAGTGTGAATATTTGGTCTATTGTGATCTTTCCTGGCCTAAAACCGCACTGATTATAGCCGATCAAGTTATCCACAAAGGCTTTAGACGTTTAAAAAGTGCAGCAGAGAAGATCTTTCGTGCGATATTAACTATATTTATTCTTTTGTAGTTGAGGCAATTAAAGGGGTTTCCTTATTTGTGGATCAGGCAAACGATGTTGAGATTCCATTCGTTGGGCATGCTTTTCTCCGACCATATGTTACAAATAAGTTGAGGCATGCGCCTTACCAGCTCACCGTCAGCCGCCTTAACTATCCCAGCAGAGAGACCGTCTGCATCCGCGGCTTTATTAGATTCAAGTCTCAATATTGCTATCTTGATTTCGTCTATGTTGAGTGGAATTGTCTTGCGTCGTTATCCGTTGCGAATAGGTTATTCCGTCTGTTAGTGGTGTCACCTCTATCATCGCTACTATACTGTCGAAGCTTTTCATCTGGGTTTATACCTCTGGCATGTCCAATTTACCTTGTTGTAAAACTCCCTACGATAGCATTTCGCAATCTCCTCGATACCACGCTTTTTGAGGAAAAGAAGAATTATATCTGAATTGTATTCTCTTCATCCATCGACTCCTTTCATTGACTGCGCGACCCTCTTCGGTGTCTTAGCTTCGCCTAGGTCGAAATTCTCTCTCGTCTACAGCGTCGTCTGCAGCATCGATTATGAGTTTATCAGCAATTTAGTAATAGTATGGAAATATTTGAATTTCTTTGTTAAAAGTGGGTACGGGATACACGTACATTTGCACCTTACCCGAATTACCATCATACAACACTGATTTGCATGAACTACTATGAATTTTAAACCAAATACCGACCGCGCAATAACGTCCCTTCTGTCTAAGGTCATGGAAACGCTGATAAATCGTTGGCTTAAGAAATACCTTGAATCGCGGAAACTTCTTAAAGACCGGCAGAACGGTTCCCCCAGTAAAAGGTCCACTGGTTATTTGATGGCATACATCGCCGAAAAGTCGAACCAATCTTTGCACCATTTCGGTGAAAGCAAGATTGTTGCGCTTGATATTTCAAAAGCATTTGACAGATTTTGGCATCAGGCTTTTTTGTCGAAAATGTGTGCTTATGATATCGACGGCTTTCTTCTTCTATGGATTAGAAATCTCTTAGATATCTCTCGGAGCGTTCAATTCAAGTTGGTTAAGATGGTTTCCAGTCTGATATTCACCAAATAAACGCTGGTGTTCCCCAGGGCTTTGTTCGGTCATCTACACTCTTCCTCATTTTTATAAATGATCTCTTAACTGCTACTTCTAATCCAATGCACGACTTCGTTGATGACAGTACCTTTAGCTTATGGTAAGAACATTATATTCCAGCAAATTTAAATGGGGTATAAACAATGCAGTGGAATTTAATGCTTTCAAAACTTAATGCTGTCTACTGTCACTCAAACTAAACATCACAAATCAGCTATTATCCTTGGATGGGGCTTGTGTCGATGAAACCGAAAGACTTTCCATCCTTGGTATGTGTATTAATAAAACTCATAGTTGGAATGACCACATATTTGAGATCGCCTAGAACGCTGCGAAATTTTTAGCTTTCCTCAAACGATGCAAGAAATATTTCCCCCCCTCTGATTTGAATTCAATTTACAAGGCCTACATCCGCCCCAAGCTTGAGTACAACGCTCATATCTGCTCGCAAGACCCTTGTGATCAGAGGGTGGTCGTAGTAATCATCAACTACTATTGAATGGAAGATCTGTAGTTCAAGTCAGTCAATAGCCAAGAACAACTCCTATATGGAAAAACTGTGCAACAACACCAATTGTGAATGAGAGATGATCAAAAAATGCTGACGAAGGCATAACACTCGCAGTATAAGATCACTTCAAAATTCAAACTCTACGTGCATTTCCAATATAACACCTTAATGACATGAAAACGAAATAAGCTACGGTGAACTGAAACCAACGCAACAAATTTAGTCGAATCTCTCGAATCCTATTTAGGACAACCACCCGCGGAGAGGAGTGAACGAACATCTTCGACACAAACCATCTGCACCCCGTCCAGGATGTGCGACAAACACCATAAAAGCGTAACTCTTGAACATGCGCGAAGGCTATAAAAAAAAAAATATACAATATGATAAAATACAAAAGCGACCGATGAAACTCATAGGAGACAACAATGTGGCGAAGTCGATCAACTCATTCGAACATCGACGTAATATCTCCTCTCTCTCTCTGTTTTATCGTTATTTTAACAAACAATGCTCAAATGAGCTAGCCGATTGCATTCCTCCCCTTACAGAATCTAACCGCAATACACGTCTCGCCCGGAATGCTCATCACTTCACCCTCAAGCTTGTCTTCAGACGCACAGTCAAATTTAGGGACTCGTTTTTTAGCTGAACCGAAAGAATGTGGAAAACTCTTCCAAGCTCAACTTTTCCCACTCGCTACAATCCACATCTCCTTTCCCTCTCGGCCTCCATACCTTCGGCCCGTGCTGTATCTTGACTTCTTTACATTTAAGGGTAGTCATAACGCCTTGTGCATGCGTCAATTATAAAAAAAATTGACGGCTTTAAATTGCAGGCAAGACTTCAATAAAACTGTTTATTTATCAGTACGCTCCCTAGGAAGCATAATACCACTTCATTATACTTACAGAGCCTGCAATAGGCCTGCACTTTTCGTGTCCATTAGTGTGATAAAAAGTTCTTTTGTTCAGCAACAACCAATGTCCATTTGGCGACTTAACGCCTACCCAACCATAAAAATATCATTTCCCTCCTGGCTTAACGAGATTATAACTTCCCCGTGCATGAGAAGCAACCCAATAAACTTTTACTTTAATACCCCTCGCACGACTTAAATATCACTGCATGCGACAGCTTACCTGCCAGCTCTTTCATGCCATTTCCTCATGCACCATTTGCGTATTTAAAAAGCACACTTCCTACATGCACTTTTGTTGCTTCTACTCGTACTGCCGCAGCGATAACAAGCCCTTTAACAAAACTTTACAATCTCACCCCGTCTGCACACGATATTCTTATCACCTACACATGGTGCATTACGATGAGGAAGCTTACCTCAACTTCGGGCGGCAGCTGCATGCAAAGTTCACGACTTGCATAAAGTTATTGCACAGAACCCTGCCTTAGCGTCATCACGCGCCGCGAAGTGTGTTAAGGCAGTTAGGATCCATTTTTAGCTTCGCTCGAGTCGTAAATATGTACACTTTGATCCATTCTTAGCCTCGTATCTCGTGACCTTTTGCCGTGACTGCTGCTTAACGAATAGAAGGTTGACAGGTGCAGGTACACCGCAGGCGATACCAATCTCAGTTTTCGAACACACATACATACATATAGTACACACCGGAAGTTCAGTCCGTTGCAATTAGTTTTGAAGGTAAGGAGCGAACGCAATTATCTGCTTACGGATACATACGCCGCGAAAGGTACTTCCGTGCGGTTGATATGCTTTGAACGGCAATGAATTAATTACACTCTCATTAGCCATTTTCAGAGTCTCACTTCCGTTCCATTCATCCCGAAGAAGAATAACCATGTCCCACAGTTGTACATACCCCTATGGCTCGTGCATGTCCATGGAAATCTGTCGATGATTAGAGAATTCCCACAGAAACCGCAAAATCCATTCATGCATCCATGCGGTCGACTTCCTTTATTAAAACAAACAAGAAAAATTATTTTCTCCTTTGTTTACGGACTAAAGGAGGATAATTAAGAGCGGAATTCCCGAACGACGGCCGGCGCGGCCGCGGCGGGGCGATCACACTATTTCAGGCCCGCGTTTGTGGCGATTTCCTCTGGCCAGCAGGTTCTCATGCGTTCCTTGTTGGTTATAAGCGACGAGCGGAAATCCATGGAACAATGGTTGCCGCAAAAATGCGAAAATAGAGAAAAACAAAATTTGTTTATCTGCTCGTTCGATGGATTATTGATTAATGGCTTTCGTGATGTGATAAAATATATAAAACAACGGCTCGTGTCGGAATGCAATGTTAATGAGCATTAAATCTCACTCGAATTCGCTTGAGTGAGAGTGAGCTTGGCAAGCAATTGGACGAGATGCAAACGGACTGATGGAATCAGTGGAATTCATCTGGTATCCAAAATAATTGGTGCAATATTGTGATGCAGTCCCGCACGAACTCGACTAATTGGGAAGATAATTAAACTCAGTTTTGGGGTTGGGGTGTACAAAAGCACTCAACCATGATGCTGATTCGTTTATGAATGAATAATAAGGATGATTTCCGAGTGGACTGTGATTCGTTGGCTTGGGGTCTACATATATCCAAACCGACCTATCATCACCTAATTGCAATTGTTGAAAGATAATCGTCCGTGGCTTATTACTCGTATATAGAGAATAGGGACCTAGTTTTCCATTTTACATTTGGTTAATAATTCATAGTCATTCAAGACTTTACTATGAAAGTGCGTCTAAAAAGACTATTGTGCCATTATCAGTCGTCTTGAAGTGGTAAATTACGAAATTCAGGCTCAAACTACATGACTAGAGTCAATGGCTATGTTTTTGGAGTACAATTTCTGATTATGTCTATCTCTGTATCTCACTGAGTAGGCAAGATATAGCCTTACCTTTGATTGATATGTAGGTTATGTTCAAAAAGTAACAGGAAGTCACGGTTTGTCTTAAGCGAACAAAAATCTGGAAGCTTCGTCTTGCAAGCACACGCCACTTTATGGCTCTGTTCAGTTGGTAACGTTTTTAGTCATCTCCTGTCGAGTGACTCAGTACCAGCTCAACTTCAAACGAACAATTGAACTGCGAAACGAAAAACAAATTTCGTATCGGAGTGAGGACATCGGATATTGAGACATTAGGCATTGTTCGCTCAGTTTTCAAGAGTAAAAGCACATCACAATCTAAAGATTTTTGTGGCAGAAATTCCCCAAATATGGCTGAGACTGTGTGGAATTTAAGGCACTCAACGTCAAGAGCTAACAAGAACTTGCAACGTTTTCATGCAGTGTTGAATTCAGACTATCAGTTACATGTTTTTTAGTTTGGGATGCTCAGAAGACTGAAGAGTAAGTCAATCGGGAGAACCACACTTCATCTATGATGACTTACCATTTGAGGCAAACCGCCGTCATGACAGTACAGTACCGACTTTGCCTGAGTAGACTTTCTTTTCTTTTATAAAAAGTAAATTTTTCATATGAAATCCTAAGTACTGGAAAAAAAGCTTGTACCTGTACCGTTAAGGACGTTCCGGAAGCCGCCTTCCAGGAACCCTTCAAATCGTTCTCCTCCCACTCTTTCTCCGATCCCCTCCTACCTCCCACGGAGACAGAAGAATATACGAAAATGTATGTCTCTATTTCGTCTACCTCCACGACAAACCTGACTCCTTTTGTATCGACGGCAAAACTAAAACGTCCTAGTTTCAATCCCCCAAGAAGGCTTCCCCAAAGACCCCCACGAGTTACAAAATACCTTTATCCGGTTTTACGAAAGCCTTAATATCTCCCCATTGATGTATATAATGACCTCTCCACCTTCACCGCCCATGAGAGTTTAAAGCACATCGCACACTTGCAAAGTACCCGCTCTAATTTCAAAAACAATTTTAAATCCTAACCTAAGCATACCACATCTCTCCACCCGTCGAATATTTCTTACAAACACATATCCTTGTACTACCAGGACGCGGGAGGATTACGCAAAAAAAACCGCCTATGGGGTTAGTCGTGGTGCGATGGTAATCATCGACTGTTGAGCGGAAGGTCTGTAGTTCAAGTCTGTGCATACCCAAGAACAAATCCTATACGGCAAAACTTTGCAACAATATCAGTTGCAAACGAGAGATGATCAAAAATACTGACGAAGGCATAACACTCGCAGGATAAGATCACTTCAAAATTCATACTCTGTGTGTTCATTTCCAATATAACACCTTAATGGCATGGAAACAAAACAGTTACTGTGAACTACAACCAATGCGACAAATTCAGTCGAATCTCTCGAATTATATCCAGGACAACTACCCCCGGAGAGTAGTGAACGAACATCTTCGTTGCAAACCATCTGCACCCCGTCCAGGTTGTGTGACGAACCTGCACGGACCCTATAAAACAAAAAAAAAAATTATATTTGCCCTTACTGAAATGAATCTATGCTCCAGCATTGGAGACAGCAAACCTCAGATGTCATTCTGGTTCGGGCCGATGGACGATGGACGCGACAACTCTACCGATCCGGATGGTCGCGGAGTTCTCTTAGCAATCCGCAGCCGCTATGATACCTTTGCCATTCAAATCGTCGAATTCCACTGACTTCAACTTCACTCAATAAGTCTCCCTAAACGGAAACTTTATCTTGCCTGCTTAAAACTTTCATGGCCCACACATTGCTAGCAACGTGCCGTCGATCTCGTCGACTCCATATTAGATGTCGTTGAATCCAATGACGTTATCATCATCTGTGACAATATCAGTCTCCCACACCTGAAATGGGTTCAGTCCGATGATGAGACCCATTATATCGCCGCTAACCGCTCCTCAGGCAAAGAAATCCTTTTCTATCATCTCTCTGACTACTGTCTTTTGCAACTCAGTAACGTCACCATGGACAGACAACTCGACCTGATTTTCTCATCTGATGCCGTAAACTGCGTTGTTACCACAAGCAACCATCTTCTCTCTTCTTTGGACCCCCTTCATCCACCTTTATCGATAACACTTTTACTCGAGACTTAATTGACTATTCTTCCCTCCAAAAATACGTACTGTTTCAATTTCCGGAAAGCTGACTTCGCGAAACTAAACAATCTGCTCAACAGTATTAATTTTAACTTCCTTTTAACCCTGATCAAACATGTCCTTAAATGAAACTCATGCGCTATTTTACTCGAAAATCCTCATGCTTTATTCTTTCAGTCCCATACTCACCAAAAAAGAATTACACTTCATATCCGACCTGGTATACCAAAGAACTACGTTCTTTGCGCAATAAAAGAAACAAATATTGGTAAGCCTACCTTAGATCCTCCTCTGCATCTGACCTTTCAGCTATGTGAATCACTCTACCTCCGATACCTTAACCGAATATAATTCTCCCTTATCTCTGACCCCAAGTGTTTCTTCCACTTCATTAATACGAAAAGAAAAACCAATAACCACCACGCTACATTTAATTCTCTCCATAACTCTACCAACGAACCCGAAATAATCGCCAACTTCTTTGCTCATTTCTTCAGCCAATCATTCACCGACCAGGATCTTCAACCCGATCACGACTATTTTCAATATTTGCAAGACTGCCCCCAGACGTCTCTCGTCCCACTGAGCATAACTCCCGACCCAATCACAGACAAAATACGCAATCTAAGGGGCGACTACTCTCCCGGTCCCGACCGCCTGCCTGCCATAGTTTTAAGAAAGTGCGGGAAGCATTTGATTTTAGCCCTTACCGTTTTATTTCAAGGCGCTATATCTCAAGGACTCTTTCCTCAGCTTTGGAAATATGCTTATATCATTCCAGTCCACAATACAGGTCTGAAAAATTATGTGTCCAACCATCGTCCCATTGCCAAGCTCTCACGCATACCCAAACTTTTCGAGAGCAGCGTATATGATGCACTATTCTTTCACTGCAAACCCATATTTTCTCTTAACCAACATGGGTTCTTAAAAGGTCGATCGACAGTCACTGATCTAGTCCAGTTTGTTTCACAATCTTTGTGTGCACTCAAAGCCGGCAAAGAAGTAGACGGTGTTGCTACTGACTTCAGCAAGGCCTTTGACAAAATGTCTTACTAAATTATTCCCCTCAAGCTCACTGCCCTTGGTTTCTTTCCTGGTCTTATCTCATGGATCAAATCTTATCTAAAAATGTATATAATGACCTCCCATGTCCCACAAGGTAGTCATTTCGGCCCATTGATATTTATTCTAACCATTAATGATGTTGGCAGCGTTATTCTGAACTCTCAGCTCTCCATATAATTATACTGATGATATGAAAATATTTAAGGATATATTTTCCCTTGTTGACTTGTGCTCTCTCTAATTTGACCTTCAGAGGTCCACTACTGGGTGTCCAAAGACTACTTCGAGCTCTACGTCAGCAAATGCCAAGCCATCACTTACTCCCGTAAGAGCTATCCTCACCACCCAAAACCTGTCAAACGTGCCACCTCTGCTCTCGGTTTCGTGCAACCAAGGAATTGTTGGTCTCGAATTCTTTCGTTACGAAATCATTATACCTTACCTTCGTTAGGGCACTTCTCGAATATGCTAGTCAAGATTGGCCCCCTCTTACGAATCACACACTACACGTATTGAAGCCATTCAACGTAGATTTATCCATTTTGTCCTTCGTGGCCTTCCCTGGGCTGATCCCCTGAATTTATCACCTTATACGTATCGGCTAAAATTAATCAACATCCAGCTCCATTAAGGTATTATTTTTATTTACGATCTTCTCAGCGGTAACATTGACAGCCCCACATTATTGAAAATGATTTCCCTTAACACCAACCCACGTAACCTGCGGTCCATGCCCATTTTCCGTATAAACACTCATCGAAAAAATTATGGCTACCACAAACCAATGTCCAGAATGCTAATGCAAAGCTAACACCAATCGTTTCGACCTTCACATCGAAAAGTCCAGTCTCAGAATGGCCCTATACCATAATCCTTTACCCTCTCCTTAATCCTTTCCACCCTGTCACCTAGTTAATAAGCTAATTAAGTTATTTTTTTTTTTTGTTAAGGCTTGCATTACGATAATAAAGTGCCCCTGTGGGCGTCAAATCAAAATCAAACTAGAGAAGCAAAATATTGACAATACTCAGGGAAATTACAGGTTAACAAAAAATTCAATCCATCAAACTTTAACCTTACTGGATATGACTTGCCATTATTCACCTTCTATCAGGATCTGGCCGTCGGGATCAGTGACATCACTTACCAAATATAGTCAACCTTCCAGCCTGGGATTCAATTTCATTTGGGTAGTCCGTTATCATCCGTAAGCACATAATGCCAACCTCTAAGGTGGTCTGTCAGCATTCAGACAATTGCCTCCTTGTCTCCTCGCATTAAAATGCCTATAGAGGGGATTTCAATGTACAGTACTCAAAGTGGCGTCGACATTTGGGACAGACAACAGACAACAGCCCGAGAGAAAGTAAAACGAAATTTTCGCACACTTAAGTCACTTGACTCAACTTGTGAATTATTATTACTATTATCAGCGATTTGAAACTCCAAAGTTCAAAGCCTCCATGAAGACCTTTCATCAAGCCTCTGTGTTCCTTACATGTTTCGCTCTTCTGTTCCATCTCTTTTAGATCAACTGAATGCGTCGTCTAATACGTCGTCTCATGCTGCCGGTCATGTTTTTTTCTTTACCTCACATCCTAGTTAGTACATGATCGAAACAGTATTTCGTCTCGGCTCGTCTGATTGCTGCACAATTTTTAACTTTCTACTTACCATGATGCCCTATCATAGAGTTCTCTAAGGAAAAATATGCTATACGAAAAAGCTGTTTGGGGCAGGCTTGGCAACATCACTCCTACCCAAATTGAAATTAAAATGTTTACCCCAATACGTCTAGACACATCATCAGGCTTGACCGTTAAAGAGGTTAAGACATTTTTGCCCCGACTAAAACTAATCTGTGTCTCTATATGGAGAAACAATGAGTTTTTAATCTACTTCGTGTGGAAGGTCACGGCGGTTCTGCATATCTGGACGCTCTAATAGCAATTCGCAGCCGTTACGATCCCTCGAACGATGAGGGACTCGAGTTCGAATTCGGATCCCGATAACACCATCGCAATCGAATGGTTATTTCGCGGGGTACCGGGAACTTGTCATCGACTTCATAGATTCCATATTTGATATCACTGACCTCAATGACCATTATCATCCTGTGAAGTCCTCTTTACAGATCGTCCCTCCGACTGTGGTTTTCTCCAACTCAGCAGCAATAACAACAACATGAATAGGCATCATCACCTGATCTTCCCATCTGATGCATTCTTTCCGGACTTTCATTCGACAATCACTTCACTATTCTCCACTCCTAAAGCACATATTGCTTTAATGTCTAAAAAGCAGACTTTGAAACGTCAAATAAACTACTCAGTAATATAAACTTTAATTTCACCTTAACCCTAACACGCTCATGTCTTAGATGATTCCCATGTCCTATTCTATTCCAAAGTCATCAGTTGCCTTACGTTATCCGTCCGATATTCACCAAAAAAGAACTGCAGCTCCTTGGTATACAAAGAACGGCGCAACAAAATAAAACAAAAGGTGGTCTAAAATTTAATCCCACTCCCAAATTTCTATTTATTATTTGTAGTCTTATTCAAAGACATAGCTAAACTATGTGAATCTCTTTCGACACTTATTGAACTTAATGATATCCTCTCTTATTAACTCAATTTTATTTTTTATAATACTTTCGCAGTACTGAAAATATTGTAGATTGCACCTTTTTTGCCATTTCTTCAGAGAATCGTTCATCGATCAAGTCTTTCAACCCAATTTTGACTACTTGCAGCACTAGCATATGAAAGGCTGCCCTCAGGCGTCTCTTGCGTCAGTGAATATTACTCCTGCCTAAGTCATCAAGGAAATAAGTAATATAAAGGACGACTTTTCGACAGGTTTTGACATCAGTTAAAAAAAAAATACACCAACCATCTGTTCCCATAACTCATAGCCTTATTTCAAAGTTCCATTTCACTGGAACTTTTTCCTCTGCTTTGGAAAAATGCTCGCATCATCCCAATCCACAAAAAAAGGCGAAAATAATAAGTAATAAATAATAATTAAATTAATAATCGTTAAGGAATGCAAAGAAGTAAACATCGTTGCCCTAGATTTCGGCAAGGCCTTCGATAAGAACTCACTTCAAGTTATGCTTCTTAAATTCACAGCTCTTGGTTCCATCCCCCTCCTGGCAATCGAAATTACTCCTAACCACTACCTTTGGCAAGATTTAATGGTTTGTGACCATAAGTGAGGTAATTGGCTGGTTTCGACCACTTTTGCACAGCGATGATGTTTTGGCGCTCCCTACATATTAATATAGAACTTAACCCGATCAGGAACCAGTTTCTTCAAAACGCTCCTTTATTGCACCGAAAAATGCACAAATTACAGATCCCCCGTACATATTTGAATAACAAAATTGCATTGTTGAGTGGGAAACGACTCCATGACTAAAATCGCCAAAGGTTGTACTTGACATCTATTAAAAAGATCAACCATTTCGAATTCTGTAATTGGCCAGCATCCACACCCTTTACCTATTGAACAACATAGTTCAAAAGTTGATTTTGATGGTTTCACTTGTGTTCCTCAGGGTTCCATATTGCCCCCAGTACTTTTCCTCATTTTTATATATGACTTCCTGTTTGTTATTTGTAATCCAGTTGGCTCCTTCGCTGACAATTCTTAGCTTAACATATTCCCTCCTAGGTTCACGACCCTTCTCTTCGGTCGTGGAATAAAAACAGCAGCGTATGTTTAGATTTTTAAATTCCCATATTGGCGGTTTCATTTAATGGGACGAAAATAAAAGAGTGGCAACCTTAGTTGGAACAACCGCCAAAAATGCTGCCAAATGCTTAGGATTTTTATAGAAATGAATAAAATATTGTTTTTCCATTGATTTGACGGTTATTTACAAGAAGTATAAGCCCTAAGTTCGAGTTTTATGCTCAGGTCTTGGCCAGTGTACCAGAGACCTCGTTGCAGTAGATGTGGAAATGGCGCGATAAACCTCATCAACAGAAAATCAATTGTTTCGAAGAACAATCGGCGAAATTATTCCTGCTTCGGCATGTTTTGTCGTAAATTGTATAAAAAGTTTTTTTTTCCGACGATCAAGTTCCTTAAAAATGTTCTTGGCAACACCAGGCTTACATGGTGGGCCATGCAGTCTGCCTTCGGTCTAAATATGATTCTTTTTTTAACCGATCCACACGACAAATTCAGCCTTTCCCCCTCGGTATGACTGATACGAGGGTGGTACGATAAGTACTTAGCCTCACCGCCAGATGGCGCCAGTATCGCAAGAGCAACTTACTATCTTGTAGTACATTCTAGTAGACGGCTACTTTCGATTTCAGCCGGATCGGACTCGTAGTTTTGTTTTGACCGCGTGTGGAAGCGGGAGTGTCCGCGGATTTTAGAAAAATGGAAAAAGAGCAATATCGGTCGGTGATTCGATTCTTGTTTTTGGAAGGGAAATCGCGCAGCGAAATCAAAGAGCGTTTGGATGCTGTGTGCGGTGGCTCTTCTCCTTCGATAGTGACCATCAAAAATTGCTTTAACGAGTTTCAACGTGGTCGCACGTCGGTTTTTGATGAGCCACGTCCAGGTGCCCCGAAAACGGTTACCACGGAGGATAACGTGACAAAAATCCACGATCTCGTATTGGCAGACTGCTGATTGAAGGTGCGCCAGATAGCTGAGACAGTAGGCATTTCAAAAGATCTCGTGGGTCATATCCTGCATGAAATTTTGGGCATGAGAAAGCTGTCGGCGCGATGGGTGCCGCTTTTGCTCACTCTGGACAACAAGCGCAACCGTGAGACCACTTCAGAGAAGTGTTTGACGCTATTTAAGCGCAATCCGAAGAATTTTCTGCGTCGTTTCGTGACAGTCGACGAAACATGGATCCACTGGTACACACCAGAGACCAACGAACAGTCGAAAAAGTGGACTTCACGCGGCGAACGTGCTCCGAAGAAGGCGAAGGCTGTCCCATCGGCCGGAAAGGTGATGGCCACAGTTTTCTGGGATTTTATTGGGCCGATTCGACGCCGAGTTGAAGAAAAAACGGCCCGACTTGGCCAAGAAAAAAGTGCTCTTCCACATGATAACGCACCGGTTCACACCTCCGCCCTCGCCACGGCCAAATTGGTCGAATTCGGCTACGAACTGCTGCCCTATCCACCGTATTCTCCAGATTTGACCCCGTGCGACGTCTTTTTGTTTCCAAACTTGAAAAAGTCACTCGCCGGGCAGAAATTTCAGTCGAATCAGGAGGTCATCGCCGCTACGGAGGCCTACTTTTCAGACCTTGAGAAAACGTATTTTTCAGACCGCTTAAAGAAGTCTGAGTATCGCTGGGTCAAGTGTGTCGAGCTAAAAGGAGACTATATTGAAAAATAAATCGCCATTTCTCCAAAATGTCCGTTTTTCTTTTGTAGGCTAAGTACTTATCGGACCACACTCGTAGAATTCAAGACCAATGTCTATCGGCTTGTCTCCTATTTTTCTTAAACCTTCTTTGGCGCACCAAATATATTTAAAAGAAATATGTTTGTGAAACAATGGCAATTCTCTATATTTTTGAGTCTATGGAAGCTAGAGCTCTATTATTCTATTTTTTGGCAAAAGTCTTGGAAATAATAAAGGCAGTGTAAGAAGGGACAACATCGTGATATAAAAGCCATGAATTAAGGATTTTTGGTTGATTAGCTTGCCTTAATAACATGGCACTAGTTCCTTATGGATCGTTCACCTTCGATCCTACCAATCGTCCCTGTTTTCGTTCGAAATTTCGAAACAAATTTTGATGGCTGTCATATGGCTTTGGCATAAGCTAGCCTATATGCAAACATCTCCAGCGACTTTTCTGACTGTTGGCAATCGTTGCTGACTTTTTCGTTCACTTTTTCAAGGCTTTCATCGGCTGTTGATAGGCTGGGTTGCCTAGGTGCTCACCATATTCATATAGTAGCCTTAGTAGAAAGGTTATGTCTGCTATAATCTCACTCATGATATACTCACGCGCTTCATAAGCCAATTCTTTGCTCGATTTAGTAAAGAAAAATATATGATCACCGAAAACCCATTCTTTAACAACTGACAGCAGACTAGCAACCAGTTTGAGAAATGAACAGAAAGGTCTACCGAAACTAATATGAAAAAATCGTACCGATCGGACTGACGCAACCCGTAAAAATCCGTAAAAAAATTCCTGTTAATTTTTGAACACCCTTATTCCATTTAAAGGCTTTAAACCATCTCTCCATACTAAATGAGCTTTCGAGACTCCAGCGCGAAACTATAGATTTAAGATACAAAAAGGTTTATTAATTTTCCCTATTTTCACGACAGTTTTACAAGGAAGCAAAGGAAGTTATTAACGCGTCAGGGGTGGCTGTTAAGCATCAAGGGGCAATTTTACTCTGCAACTCGGTTGTGCTGGAAAATACAAAGACATAACCCATTAGATGCCAATTAAGATCCCCTTGGCCACTTCCGCCAACCGGGAAGCGATGTGAATCGCGAAAGAAAACCCAACAGAAGAACTAGAAAAAGAAGCGAAGCAAGCAAGAAAAAAATAGGAAAGAAAATGAACCACACCTAATCCACTTAACCGATGAAAAACATGGAAGAGCGGAACGCCGCACAGGAACTATGCAGGAAAATTTGCTCAACAGCATCCATTATCTGATTCTCAACAATAGCGCTGACAACGATTATTACCACTAAAATCCTGCAGCCCGGCATCAATTCAGTGTGCCAACGACAAATGACAGGAAAAGCTGCATTTAGAGCATCCATCTATCTTTCGGTATCACGGTCGTAGCAAGCGCATAGCTAGTGCGATGATAAGCAGAAATAGAAAAAGCAAAGACCTTGCTCCTGATTGACGCGCGGAATAGATGGAGGACCAACGCGGGTAGCGTACCAAGATGCAGGCAGTCATCGTTGTCGCGCAGCTCTTGGTTCATAACTTGCTCCACTTGTAGGTCGATGACGATAATGGTAATGTGTATATGCACAAAGGGGGTGAAGGGCCCTTCTGCTCCTCCTCGATGTTGCCATTAATTTCCCTTCTCCATCGATTGCTCTGTCTTCCAGGTCGGCGACAAGTGGAAAATAAAAAATAATTTTAATTACGAGTACGTCTGCAAGATGCCGTGAGTGGCTGGCATCAGTCACTCTAGGCTGAACACCACTCATATCAATCCATCTTCTCGGTGGTTATTCGTCTTGTGTAATGCTGTGAAGGGGTTCTTTGCGGATTAGTGGCTCAATGCTTGGCGGTAATGGGATTGAAACGTTTGTTTGCCATCAGCTTGTCGTTGATGGGTTGAATGTATAGATGAACCTTATCGATACGATCGATTTGTTTTTAAGCTCTTAATCCGGAAGCTTGTGATCGGTTTTCTTCTTTTCGAACGCAAACTATCGTCTTGGCTGGTATTATGTACTTTCTGCTCGAGTTACTCTCTTGGTGGATTAGGTCTTTCGTCTTTTTGCAATTCCGTGAACTTTGTTTCAAGCTTGGATTATCACGAATGATTTGCGATGGAGTGACAGGCGAAGCGAGCCCACAAATTAAGTCTGGGACTAAGCAAGAGAACCGCATCAGCAACAGCGAGCGAGGGTTAGAGTGATACTTGTAGCAGCTGTGTGGTGTGTTGTCATTCTATGCATTCCATTTGCGAGTGCTCGTGTCTTCTGCTGCTTCCTTAAAGGATTTCTTTAACTGGGTCTACTGCTTCTCTGTTGGCAAGAGTGTATGGTAGCAGTTTGCAGCGGATGGTCTCGTTAAGTAACTTAAGGTATGATGCTGGAGTTCAATTTGGGCGGCAAATAAACTTTAGTTTTAAGCATGTTTGGGTGGGAATGAGCAACTTTGCAGAGCTGCTGTCCTCTTCACAGCCATTGTGTGGAATGGATTAATCCGAATTTAATGACCTCAATGCCACAGTATTTATGGAGTGTTGTTCGTAATTACACATATAAGCCGGATAGAGAGAGAGGGGAATTACCAGCGCACGTGGGACCTTGGATCCATCGAATTGCCATCCAATCTGTGGCTTATCTTTTCACTCGAAATTCGATGATTTCGAGGACGAAAAAAAGGGTCCAGGGTAATAATATAGTAAACAAGCAATCCGATTGGAATAAGGGCTCGGATCCTGTCTATCGCCTTATCGCCAGAATCCCATTTATTTCAAATGTTTTTCTCTTTCTGAATTTCCCTGTCAGACAATCCTGCTTTGGTCTCCAACTTCCGCTGCGTATTCTCCCTTGTCCGCTGCTACATGCCGGACAGGAGCATTCGAAAGTTGTCACTTCCAAAATTTAATTTAACTGCAAATCATTTTCCCTGCACTCGTGCAGTTGTCGAGTTCTTTGTTCTACTAAACTATCATCATATTGTCTCGATGCATACACAGCTTTTCCAATTATATCCATACGTCCTGCAGTCATCCGAGAGAATAAATTAAATTCACATTCTTCCTTAAACTGCAATTTCATTATCCAGTAGCTTTCATAGCTTGTTCCATGGATTTCATAAATCACAAAATCAGAGCAAGAAAAAACGCTGACTGAGCTTAAGGAACTACTCTTCGTGCTCTATAAGATATAAGGATGAATAAGGATGAAACAAAATATTTTTTCAATCTTTTTTCATTTGACTGGCTTTTAAATATTTAAAGGCAGTCGGTACATAGCCGGAAACAACAACAAAAGTAATATCCTTTTATCGTGGCGCTGCATCTCGCACTCTTAATAAATCCTGTATTAGAAAAATGAAATTCTTCCGCATGAGTTGAATATTAATGAATATCTTTACACTCCAATGCAAGACATACAAGATGCTCAGATGAACAGAAAGGATGAAGAGAGGCACTCGCTATTCTGTTTTTGAATTGCATTCCACTTTCGATGGATTGAGTGGCATGTGGAATTAAAGCAGCTCCATCAATGGATGCTAAGGTATGTGCCATTCCATTGGCACTGTTAAATGACTGTGCAACCAAAGTTGGTGAATGAAAACGTCGCCCATTAGGAAATTGTACTTGCCAACAATGCCACAAACGATGTCCAGTGGGATAGAAACACACTGACCGAGGTTAGGAAGTTCACTCGTATGTTAGTGTTAGGGTGATGTTAACACATGAGAACGATGAGGACATGGAACCGAAGTTGTTTCGTTATTGGAATGCTGTTTTTTCTACAGCTTTTTGTGGTGAAGGTGTATTATGCATGTTTACATGAATGCAACCACGCAGAATCCACTTGGTCAAGGGGTTGTGAAGAGGAAATAGAGGGAACTTCATGAACATTTTGTGTGGTTTTGTGAACATGGAAACGGAAGTTACGAAGACGAGTTCGAATCAGTAGTATTGTCACGTGACGTCATGGTCAATGAGGGGCTTATTTCACGAAAAGGGGTCAATCTAGAAGCACTGCAAACTGATATGTAGGGTCATTCAATAAGAGGTATCATTTGAAATCAATAGAAAAATGTAGCCTTGTGTCGAGAGTGGGGATATATTTATTTCAACAAAATTTAGCATAACATAAATGACCCAATGCCTGCCAGTCGCCAGCCTAAAAATCACACCAAACTCCCACTCATTGTAAATGAGTCTCATGGAAATGAGTCTCATCGCTCAAATTAATTTCGTTCATGAAACACGATCTGTTCATTGATTTCCAGCAGACATTCAGCGAGAGTACGGGTTATTCGTGATTTTTTTATAATTCGTGCAGGTTCAAAAGTGTACGCTCTTATGGTGTTTGTCACACAACCTGGACGGGGTGCGTATGGTTTATGTCGAAGATGTTTGTTCACTACTCCCAGGGGGTGGTTGTCCTAGATAGGATTCGAGAGATTCGACTGAATTTGTCGTATTGGTTCTAGTTCACAGTAGCTTTTTTTGTTTCTGTTTCCATGTCATTAAGGTGCTATATTGGAAATGCACACACAGAGTATGAATTTTGAAATGATTTTATACTGCGAGTGTTATGCCTTCGTCAGCACTTTTTGATCATCTCTCATTCACAACTGAATGTCGTATAGGAATTGTTCTTGAATATGGACCGACTTGAACTACAGACATTCAGCTCAACAGTCGATTATGATTACCGTTGCAACACGACCACCCCCTGTTTTAAACCTTTTTGCAGCATAACAGGGTATATCCCGTCATTACCTGGCGATGCCACAGCAAGTTGAATGGGCTCAGTCGTTGCAATTCGTGATGCAATATACCAGCTACGCCGAGTTGTTTTCATCGTTTCAGTTGCAGTTTCCGTTGAAGGAGTGTGCAGCGAGCCGATGAAAACCTGATTTCCCGGGAAAGGGGTCTGAAGCAGTAAACTAAGAGTTACTGCCTTAGACTCGGTGAAGGCGCCATCAGATTTTCTGAGTACATCCAGCTTTGTTGATTTTCCTCGCTTGAGGACAATCAACTTGCTAGTCGCGCTCAGGGATTTGATCTCTTCGCCGAAGGACTTATAGGAATTATTCTTCGATTTACGAATTAGTTTCTTATATTTCTTTTTCTTCGATCGATACTTATTCCACTCATCTTCCGAGTTCGATTTAAGCTGCTGATCTATCCAGGAGATATTGAAGTTTAGCGTTCCACTAGGGAACCAGGGAGATTTTTAATAAAATAAAATATTACCAAGGCCGAAGTAGGGACGTGGATCGTACGCGGATTTCCGGCACCCTCGTATCAAGTTTCGGGTTCTGCGCACGTAGTCGCTTCAGCACTTTCAGCTTATTTCCAGGTTTCCCCGGAATCCAGCAGATGGCGCGCGTTAATTTTGGGAGACTAACTACCTGATAGGTAGCAGTTCCCAGTGAAGGGATTTTCGGCACCATGCTACTGATCCAGGCAGATATCGGCTTTGAGAAACAGCTCACCATGAAGGTACCATTCATTAGAGCAGACCTCGCAGCCTGAATACAGAAGCCTGTTGCTGAAGCTAACTCCAGTAGACGATCCTCGCAGTGTTGCCAATCTGCGCTGGTCATTCTGCTATCACTGCGAGCTTTCCCTATCCTGACCTTTTCAGAGGAGATGGCTGCCTCTTTGTAGGAGAGATGCTTATCTCAACTCTTTACGGTCACTTGTATCTCCTTTCCAGAGGAAAGGGTTTTGTTGTGTAAAGTGCCCGCCTCCGAGTCTTTGGTCCTCTCTGTCTTTAGATTTTCGCTTTGATCTTCGTTAATCGCGGCATCTATCTTCGGACTCCAATTATCCGCCGCCACGTCAGAGGAGGAGGCATCACGTTCCTCTCCCCAGCAAGCTTGCACGACTGCCGTCCTCAGTTTGCGAGCGCTCTTACCTTTTCCAGGTCGAGCTCCTGCTCCCTTCCGATGCCGCTTTGGAACAGTTCTGCTAGCTTGTGGTTTGTTGGGATCCAAAACCGCTTTGCCTTCTGTGATCAGAGTGTGTCTGTCAGCATCACCGCCTTTTTCGGCGGCAACGCTGGTGTTGCAGCGCAACATGAGCGCATCAAACAACACAATTGCCGTCGGAAAAAGAAAAAAACCAACCAACGCAATTGCCGTCGGCAAAACCACCTCTCGGCAAATTTGTGGGAGCTCAGCAGCCACTGCAGTGATGATGCCGGCTTGCAATGAAGACACTAGTTCCAAGCACCCACGTGAGTGTGTATGTGCATTGTGCAGTCTTCGAAAGTTCGAAGTCACACAACACACACACAGGTGCAAAATGGCATCAGACGGAGAATGTGGATCAATGACCCAGCAGACGAAAAAACGGACCGAAACAGCTGGCCCGCTAGTATGAAAACAACGAAAAACCAGTGACGACGAGACTTCGTCATCGCCATCTCCCCAAGGGAAAACTTACTTGCCATAACAGGACCCTGAACACCTCCAGCTCCGTCAGTTTGGGAACCTGGCACGATCTTATTGAGAATTTGATCGTCACCAATAAGAGGAGGAATAGAGATGCCGAAAGTACTGGCATGCTTGTGCCTCCTGCAGCAGCCTTTACTAGCCGCCGACGCTTTCTGCGCTGCGCGCCGCCAAGAAGTGCGGAGGCTGCAGATGAGAGGGTCGGACGGGTTTCTGTAGGGTATACCTCCGCCGATCTAATCCCCTTGACTGCTTTCCCGCCAGCCTCTTTACACATTTTTCGGGCACGCCTCTGTCTCCTTCTTTTTTGCCACTTAGCAGTGCCATCTTCAGTATGTCCCAATTCTGGGGCTCGTTCAACCTTTGCGGTTTCCCGTGCCGCGTCATCATTGGTGTCGCCTCTGTTGATTGCACCACTCATGTTCAGTCCAACCAGGTGGTAGGACAATGAGCCGCAGGAGTCGGTGTCATTCCAGGCTGCCTGAGAGTCAAGAATGAGTGGTGGAGCTTCCAGAAACCTTGCCCCGGCCGCGATCAAGGTGATCGCGGGTGGATTTCCGCTATTGCGGATGCCACCTGGAGTATTACCATCCATTTGGTTGTCCATTCATCCATGTAAACTCAGAATTCTCCGGGTCTTACTTCGAGGTCATTGCCTTCTTAAGCCCTCCGTCACGGTAAGGCGGGTAGGCGCAGAGCGAAGGAGGTACAAATAATTCGAAAATTTTAATTCTTTGATTTTTTTTCAAGAAATAAAGTGACTTTTTATTTTTCTCGAAAAACATTTATTTTTGTCCCCTTTAAAGTAATCTCCCCAGATATAATATACTTGCGAAAGCGTTTTTCCCAATCCTCGAAACACTTCTGATATAGGATTTTTGGTATAGCCTTGAGCTCTAACAGCTGTGCGGTCTATATCTCCTCAATCGTGACAAATCTCCGTCCTTTCATGGGCTTTTTGAGTATGGCTGGTGAATATGGCGGCTGAGGCATGGTTACGGTATTGTTTTTGATAGACATATTACGAACAAGCAATGATGACTGAGCTGGTGAATTATCGTGACGCTATAGGCATACATTTTGTTTCCACAAATCCGAACGTTCCCTTCGTATTGATTCACGGAAACGGCGCATAACTTCAAGGTACGACGTTCGGGGCAGGAACACATGATGAGCCATTCCACTGTAATCCCAGAAAAGATTGAGTCCAGCCTTCACATTTTAACAAACTTGGTGTGTTTTTTTTCGGTTTTGCCGCTTCTGGTCGCTTCCATCACCACTTACCCATGTTAATCTGAAATGTCGTTCACATCATTCAACAACTTCTGAGCGATGTTAATGTCTTTTGATCAAAATTTAGTAATTCTAGAACAAACTTCGCTGACACACCTTTCATACACAAAAAGCTAAAATAAAAATTGTGGCATGAGCAAATCGATATACAATATCCTCAACCACTTCTATGATAGAGATTCGATGGTTTCCCATAACAATTTTCTCTACTGCTTCAACGTTCCGTTGCTGACGGGCTGGGGCGTTCAGGGCTGGCATCATCATTAACATCTTATCGACATTCCGTGAAGAGCTTATGTTTTTTTTGCTCAGAATAGGCTCGAAAAATGCCACTGTCAATATTGCAAGTACTTAATTTTCACACAAAATTGAGTGCAGATTTTTTGATTCATTTTTTTTTTCGGCCAAGTACGCCCAAACAAGTATAACCCTCATATCTGTGGAGACCAAACTAGATATCCAAAATGCCTGAAATGTTAGGGGACACGTGTGCCAATATAAAAAGAAAAAAAAAATTAAAAATTTGTTACACTAAGCTGACGAAATGTGAAAAGTCACCTTATTTCTCGAACAAATTTCGTATTTGTTTGTGGTTTGTTACATCACGCAACGTAATGCGTGATATACCCCTAGAAATTATATAATTCAAAGCACATAATAGAGCAGAAAAAAATGTAGGAAATATGTGCTTTTAGAAATTGTTACACGTGTCACGTGACGTTACGTGTGTTGAAGTCAAAATAATATATTAGCATCATATATAGGGTCCGCCAAATAACTTTTTTTTTTTTTGAAAATGCTATAAAAAAAACTACTGAATATTTTCTCAAATTTCTTTTTTTATTTGAAAGTACAATCCTTCCGGTTGATAATGGTAAATAATTTCATTCAAATGGCTGCCTCGGCTGGCCATGCAGTAGCCTACACGATCGGTCCAATTTTTAAGCACATTATCGATTGTGTGCAGCTGTATTTCACCAACGGCTTCACGAATATTGTCCTTTAAAGCGTCAATTGTCTCTGGCTTGTCGGCGTAACACTTATCTTTGACGGCACCCCACAAATAATAGTCCAACGGTGTCAAATCGCAGCTCCGAGGTGGCCAAACGACATCCGCTCTGCGGCTGATAATGCGATCTTCAAAAACAGGGCGCAAAACAGCGAGTGTAGCTTCGGCTGTGTGGCACGTAGCGCCGTCCTGTTGAAACCAAATGTTGCCAATATCCTCCTCTTCAATTTTTGTGAACAAAAATTCGTTCAACATGGCCCGATAACGATCGCCATTGACTGTAACGGCCACTCCTTGCTCATTTTCGAAGAAAAATGGCCCAATTATGCCTCTGGACCAAAATCCGCACCAAACAGTGGCTCGTTTTGGGTGCACCGGCTTTTCAATGTATGCGTGCGGGTTTTCTGTGCCCCAAATGCGACAATTTTGCTTGTTTACATACCCGCCAAGATCAAAATGAGCTTCATCTGAAAAGATGATTTTTTTGGCAAAATCGGCATCTTCTGTAAGTCGATCGCAGGCCCACTTAGCGAAGCGTTGTTCAAGCGTATACACAACCATATTCGTTCAGCGGAAGGATAAAACTAATTATCTGTCAAATCAGACATGAGCTAAGTGTTACCATTCACGAAATAAGCACTACTTGAAAAAAAAAAGTTAGATGGCGCACCCTTTACAATATATTACGTGCCATGATACATTATGCTGAACATAATAGTGTTGACGCTATCACGTGACATCACAATAACCATTAAAATGTACTTAATAATTTTCCAAAAGTCGTCATCACGTTACGTCACGTGATAGATATGTGAACTTTAAATATATTCATATATTGAAACATCGTTTCATACCAAACGATATTTATCAAGCTCTTTTAAGTTTTTTAAATCATTCAAATATTTGAATGCATCTTACTACATTCTACTCACGTGACGTTACGCGTGATATGGTATTATTCTTATAAAAGGTGTATTCGAATAATAAGGAAAACCACATCCATAGATTTCTTGTCACACTCCCCACACTCAGCCATCCTTTGTCCAACTCAGTCACTTCCACATTTAGTTAAAAGTACAACTTCCTGTGCGCTTCACTTTTAAAACTTACGACATCCATTACCCAGTTCTACATACTCGTATCTCTGCACACGGATAAAAGTAGCTATTGTAACACAAACTGTAAACACAACCGAATGTTCATTTATTTGCTATTGAGAAGAAAGCTTCTCTTGATTGCAACTTTCTACACTCTGGGATGCATACAGAATCCATCCTTTTTTATTATCCTTTGTACACTCTGTACGCCATACCGTTAGAGAGAGAGATCGATGAAAGAACAAAAAGAAAACAACAATGCTCCATGCATTCAATCATTCATTAGGATCCCTGCTGGCATCCTTGCGATAGAAACTATAATAAAACAAGAAAAAAAGGTAAAATCCTAGATTGAATGGAATCCACCAAGTGGCGGTATGGGATTAAGTGGCGTTACCTGACAGGTGCTTTTATTTACTAATTCCGTTACGGTAAGATATCCAATTGTGACTTCAGCTACACCTATCTGGTATTCTGTTTTTCTGTTTTCCTTTGCATCCGTAAAGTCTTTGACCTAAATTAGATTCGAGCAATACTCGTTTTTGTTTTAGGTTTTATCATGCGGACGTGGGAAATCCACTGAGGCTTTGGATTTGCCCATATTTCTTTTCCATGGGCTGCTCCAGCTGCTGGTCTTCTATAGTCAATGCAACAGTGCCAGTTCTGAGAAGTATCTGTAGATAGTGAAATACTGGAGTGCTGAGTTACGAAACTCACTCAATGTTGTCGAAGTTGAAAGCAAACCATAAACATCAGTCGAGCTAGTCTTATTTGCTTTTTTTTCTTCCTTTTCCTTGTTTTGCGAACATACTCGATGGCAACAATAGAGACGAACCGCGTCGGATGGAGTGAAGCGGAATGCATAAGTTTTTTGTTTTCTTCATTTTTATCACAATTGAAGGATTATTGAGTAAAAGTTAAATCTGCAACTGCACACAACAACCAAGAAATAAAAAAGAAATCAAGAAAATCAAACTTCAAAAGTAGACGAGGGCAGAGTAAACGCGGCAAGTTCCACTTCTACCACAACTGCTTCTCATTCCACCTACATATTGGGTCAACCCGGCCGCCATCAGCTCACTTTCGAGTGAAATTTCCGCTTCAAAACTTGGTCGTGTGATGCAATTTAGTTTGGCAAACAGACTCGAGGAAAAATCTATAATCGATTCTAAGAATAGCTACTACACCAGGCAGGAAGAGCATGGAGAACGTGAAAGTGCTAAGAGCAGTCACCGGTGGCCCAGCGTCATCGATATTCCACGGAATGGTGCCGTATCCTGGAAACTTCAGTGCATGCATTCCACTGTCAGGTTTGAATTGGGAAAGGAGTATGACTGGAGGATTGCTTCCGAGCATGGATGCAAATCATGTCTACTTCACATTCATATGAAAGATTATTCTGTTTTGCAAGGGTTTCGGTTTTGGGAAACTTTTGTCGCTGCGTTGTTTACTTCGACGTGTTTTTTCCAATTTTCTTCAAGTTTTTGAGTTATGCGGGAACTTATGGAGGAAGTGTTTCTAACAAGCACGAAAGAGGTCAACTCATTTTTGTTTTCTACACTTGGTCAAGATCATACCTGCGGCGTGTAAGCTCCAACACATTATGTGAATATAAGAAGGCAATGCAACTTTTCCTGAATTCAAATTGAAGTTGTAAGTCCATCGGCTTAAGCTAAGAGTCTCATGCTTTCTGCGAAAGGCTTAGACTTTGAAGAGAATACCTTATTTTTCGAACAGAATTTTGGGCATATGACCACCATGAATCTGGTGAATATCGTCCGCGAGTCAAAGTTTTCGTCCAATTTTGCAAGTACTGTTGGCTGATTGTCCTCAGTAACACGAATAATGTTGGTTTCAAGGCCTCAATTAGGAACTTTAGATTTCTCCAAAGAAAATAATCAAAAGGCGCCAGATCACAGATCTTTGAGACCAATCTAAGTCGTTTGTTTCGCATTGCTGAATGGCAGGTGATGCCATCCTGTTAAGATCAAATTTCTTCCGCATTAATGTCATTCAATCGGGGAACGAAAAATTCATCGATAATAGCTCTATAGCGAACAGCGTTGATCGTAACTTAGCTTCAGTTGTGAAAAATGATTGCCCTATAACGCCAACAGTCCACAAAGCTCATAGAACTTCGCATTTTTTGGGATGTATTGAAATACCCATTGAGCCAAAAATGAGCCTCACGCTAAGCACAGTTTTTTGACAAAACAGCGGATCCAATGTAATTTATTTTAGACCCATTTGTCGAAATGTTGGCGCCGACGATAATCATTCAGTCTTGCAAGGCTGGTAAGTCTTCAAATCAAAAAATTCTCTTTTCTTAAAAGAGAACAAACCAGGCTGTCTGAATCGACGTCGAATCGATAAATTTCGATCTTCTTCAGCAAGCTCCTGATTGAATCCAATATTCTGTTCAGTATGCACGCTTCTAATGCGTCTTGATGCCACTGAATCTTGCGAAGAAAATGTAGGCTCAGATGATGGTGGTGGATATGTCGGGTGGGATATGATGCAAGCACTTTATACATTTGGCACACTTGATGATGCTTCTTCATTAGCACTTTTTTTTTCAACCATAAAAGAGCTTCGCTGCTTACGTCAGTCAATAAAAAAAGCGGAATCTCTTCCAGCTTTTCTAAGGTCCACCCACCGAAAACTCGACATTGTGACAGGTCGTTCGACTTCAATTCTTGAATGAGCTGTATTTTGTAAGACCTACGAGGGTGGTCCGATGAGTACTTAGCCTACAAAAGAAAAACAAACATTTTGGAGAAATGGTGATTTATTTTTCAATACAGTCTCCTTTTAGCTCGATACACTTGACCCAGCGATGCTCCAACTTCTTTAAGCCGTTCTCGAGGTCTGCAAAGTAGACCTCCGTGGCGGCGACAACCTCCTCATTCGACTGAAATTTCTGCCCGGCGAGTGACTTTTTCAAGTTTGGAAAAAAAAAGACGTCGCACGGGGCCAAATCTGGAGAATACGGTGGATGGGGCAGCAGTTCGTAGCCCAATTCGACCAATTTGGCCGTGGCGAGAGCGGAGGTGTGAGCCGGTGCGTTATCATGGTGGAAAAGCACTTTTTTCTTCGCCAAGTGGGGCCGTCTTTTCTTCAATTCGGCGTCGAATTGTCCCAATAATTTGGTATAGTACAGCCCTGTGACCGTTTTGCCCTTCCCCAGGTAGTCGATGTGGATCACACCTTGTGAATCCCAGAAAACGGTGGCCATCACCTTTCCGGCCGATGGGACAGTCTTCGCCTTCTTCGGAGCACGTTCGCCGGGTTAAGTCCACTGTTTCAACTGTTCCTTGGTCTCTGGTGTGTTGCAGTGGATCCATGTCTCATCAACTGTCACGAAACGACGCAGAAACTCCTTTGGCTTGCGCTTAAACAGCGTCAAACACTGCTCTGAAGTGGTCTCACGGTTGCGCTTGTTGTCCGGAGTGAGCAAACGCGGCACCCATCGCGCCGACAGCTTCCTCATGCCCAAAATTTCATGCAGGATATGACCCACGCGATCTTTTGAAATGCCTACTGTCTCAGCTATCTCGCGCACCTTCTATCGGCGGTCTGCCAATACGAGATCATGGATTTTTGTCACGTTATCCTCCGTGGTAGCCGTTTTCGGGGCACCTGGACGTGGCTCATCAAAAACCGACTTGCGACCACGTTGAAACTCGTTAAACCAATTTTTGATGGTCGCCGTCGAAGGAGAAGAGTCACCGTACACTTGATTTCGCTGCGCGATTTCCCTTCCAAAAACAAGAATCGAATAAAATGTTCCATATAGTCGAATAATACAGTCCCTATTATTGCGAACCCCGATGAATAACGGTCTTCATTAACACTGGTGGATTCAGCAGCAATATTTTCCTCTGTATCCATTCTATGCACATGTGTAGTCCAATAGCGTGAAAATGGTGCGAAATTTGGTCACGTTGGCTTGAAAGTCTTGGTCAGTAGGTCGATGATGACGATCGTAAGGTGATTGCAGTGCCTCAAAAGTATTTTTCAGAAAGCACGACTTTTGATAGCAAAATTCAGTAACTTAGAAGCATTGTGTCGATATAAGGTTCCCTTAATATAAAATGGCATATTAATTAAATAAGCCTGGTTTGACATGTGTTACAAATCATGCCCAAACTGTCATAAGTAGATTATTGGAAAAACCAAACGAAGATAAAATCACTCCCTAAAATTAACTTTGACAATTTGCAATCTGACAATAAGTTAATTAAGTTAATTAAATCATTCAGTTACGTTAGTCATTACTTCAAGAAATCTGACAGACATTTTGGCAGTAGACTTCGTAGACTTCAGTACGCTTAGTGTTTTATGTAATCTACCAGTAAAATCTGAAACTGATTCATGAGACCTTTCAGTGTGCAGCGCATATGGTGGTTTATGACCCTAAACCTTTTTCGAAGTGTGAACCTATTTTCTGTCATCAACAATAGGAGCATGAAGTGCCATGAGTTTGTGCTCGAAATTTTTCTTATATGTTATATGAAACAACTTCTCCATCGGCAACCGGAATGATTGTAAGAGAATCCACATTTGCTCTGACTCACACCAAAGCTTAGCTTGGTTATAGACATTGTACGCGTCAACACATTTATACTGAATGCAACATTGACAGAGATCGGAGGTCCATCCCATTTTGCGTCAAAGTGTACTATTCTAACTTAGAGGGCTTGGTTTTTGAATTAATTCTTTTTTCGTGTGAAAAAGGGGGCGATGGTAGATTTTCCATATTATTAGGTTAGATGGAGTGCATAACCTTGTTAAGCAAGAACAGGCTTAAGAGTCGTGTCAAAATGTTTTATAGGCTAGTTAACGTACAGTAATCCTATTTCACATGATATTTCTAGAATAAGCCAATCATATCAGTTCTTAATCATTTTCGCATACACTTCAAAAAAAACATTTTAACTTTCTTGCGGCTTTTAGGAAACGTTGTTTCAATTTTTTCCTTGGTCAGGCTGCGGTTTCATTCAGATTTCATACTATCTAAATAAGCTCCTTTAGGATCCTGTATTACTAAAAAAGGTCTTCTAACAAGACGAATTCGTGCTATGTCACATAAAGGCACTAGTACTGCGACCATACAGATCTATTGTACCCCCTTATTTGGTCTAGGATTTGAGGGCCGCCTTTAAAAATTTGACAACTTCTCTAGATGAAATTTCCTGGAAGTCTTTTCCTAAAGAATTTTGTGCTGCTGAGACCCAATTTATAAAGGTGGGAGTTACATGCTCGTGTCCTGTGAGTGCACACACCATTCTTAGGCCGGCTCTATTAAGTTCTAAAGCTTCTTGGCTTGTTTGGGATTGAGATTCTGTTCCATGAACGTTCTTGAGTGTTTAGTGCCCTCCTGTCTGTTCCGGGATAGGTTCATTTATATAATGATCCATTTATGTAGACGTAGATCTATGTCCAAATTTTCGAAGTCATACTTTTTAGTTTTAGTGGAGGCAAAGACGCCCATTTATTGAGCTTAATTCAAGTTATCTTAATCTAACTCTATAACTAAGAAGAACGGGTGAGGGAGGCGCGATCCCTAGAAAATATGATTGGGAGAAGGGAAGGCTATTAAGAAGATAGAGTTTTAGGCATGGAGTGCTGAGATTGAAATCGAAGTTAATATTCGAATTAACACTTGCCAGCATACGGGAAATGGGTTCATCGGAGATATATGAGGTGCGGGAATAGATAGAAGAGACGAAGATTGCGTGTATTACGAGGGTTAGTGTTAAGGGATATGGAGTTAAGATAAGACAGTCTTGATGGTGTGGTAAGAACAAAGGGTTAGTATGCCGAGATCGCGGCTGATTATTGAGGAAGTAGAGTAGGTGTCAGCCTATCCCTAGGAGGAGGAGCTTTGATTCATGTACTTGAAAAGTGATTGATTGGCATTTGGAAATGTTAAGCTCCAAGCAATTTCGGGAGCACCGACGGAAAAGCTGTTGACATCCGATTGAATAAGGGAAGAATCTGGTTGCGAGGAAATGGTCCTGAGGAACTTGGTGTCGTCGGTATACAGTGAGAGGTGGGAATGTTTGATGACAAACTCAATGTCGTTAATAGTAAAAATGAAAGGAAGTGGACCTAGGTGGCTGCCTTTAGGAACGCCAGAAGAATCTAAGAAAGAGTTAGAAATGGCAGATCTAACATGAACACTGTAGTACCGGCTTTTGAAATAAGAAGATATCCACTTGAACGCGTGGGTTCCAAGCTAAGGGAAGACAGTTTGAAGAGTCTTAGTTTGTGGGAGACTTTGTCGAAGGCTTTACTGAAATTAGTTGAAATGACGTCGACATCATTCCCATTCTATAATGCTAAGAGGATGATGGACACAATTTTCACAAGGTTTGTGGTGGTGTACACCTGCCTTTGAGGAAGCCATGTTAATTAGAGGAGATTACGGATTTGCAGTGGAACTCTTAGTTGTCATACAAGATACTTTGGAAAATTTGGAGTATATCTGAGAGTTTGGCGATGGGGCGGTAGGTGTTAACATCACTCTTCGGATCTTTTTTGTGAATAGGAGTTATAAAAGCGGTTCTCCATATCTAGGGAAATTCTCCAAAGGACAGGGATGAGTTACAAATATTTGTGAGAGCGAGACAGAAAATATGGAGAAACATTTTTTTTAGTAATATGGCAGGGAAACGTTCGGGTCCAGGAGTTCGGGTCATTAAGTTGATTCAATTTATTTTCGATTTGGAGAAATTTGGTAAAAAGTGGAAGTAAATAGTGTCCGGTACAAAGGAATCATCGGCGAAAGATTGTTTGAAAAAGTTTGCAGAAAAGTTGGCGATAGTTTTGGGATCATTCGAAATTTCGCCATTGAAATAGAGTGAGTGAGTGAGTGATGGCTACCCACCATAAGACTTTCTTTTGTAGTTGACAAACTTTAAGAGGAACTTAGGATCGTTTATAAGATTGGCTTGCTTGGTCAAATAGCGTTCGTAGAGAGAGTTACGAAGCTCGGTAAATTGAAGGTAAGTACCCGCAGAAAAGTCATTGGGGAAAAATGAGTTGTCATCCCATTTGCGATTGATAGTCACCGGTCTGGTATTTTTGTTTGGAAAGTATATGGCCTAATGATGCTACCTGTCCAAAATCCACGAAAAAAGTAAATTTCTCCGGAACATTCTTGGTAGTGCTCTCTGCTCGAATGCGTCAATTTCGTTTGTTCTCGGTCAACCACGAACTTCCTTTATCACGAAAAATGTTTTCGCCAAAAATTTGGATCCGCTCAACTGCAAAATAGTTCAATCAACGAACCTACGTTAATCTTGGTGATCTTCAATGACTCTTAATCTTTTTTCGGTGGAAGAATTCCGCAAGCATGTCCAGGTCCAGGTCTTCAGGGCAGAGGTTTTGGTCTTAAACCTATACAGGGACCAGGGACCGCTCTATCAGCCACAGAACGCTTTCCCTAGATTCGTTAAATTCCTCGCTCGATTGGGATGATTATTTCGGTCATAAATATTTCGAAGCTCGATCTTGGCAACAATTATTTAGACGAAACACCTTTTTTTTTCAAATAAAGTTTCCAATTTCGATGTGTTGTTGAATTGTGTAGTGCGGTAAAATGGTATCTATAGCAGGATACGAACGTTGAGAATAAAAGGCATTGCTATTGAAACGCCGAAGCAATAAACTGTCAAAAGTCGAAAATAGCATTAATATTGAAATAAAAATATTATCACAAAAATGACAGCTCTTGCTGGATTGCATTATACCTCATAAAATCTCCAAAACATCGTAAGCAGCCAACTCGATCACTCGATTCTCCAACATCTCCCTGACCGTATAATGTCGTTATTTCTATTCACTACGATTGGATACATCTGCTGCTAGGTTATGCAACAACTTTTTGCTCCGACTCAATTTCATATGGAGCTCATTGGATGCCTCGTATACATCGAATGTGTTCCGGGGGATTTCGTCATATTTCCCTTTCCGTATTAATGTGTTCTGATTTTTGGTATTTACTGCTAAGGGACAGGACTGTATTTCCTTTTTGAAATACAGATGTAGCTTAATTCCAAGGCTATACGTTTAGTTCAACCACACACTCTGTCAACTATTCTCACATGACCACTGTGTCGATAGCAGTTGTTCCATATTTTCCAATTTATATCCTTCCATATTGCTTCATTACACATTCTCCATAATCCTCACTCCTGACTAAACCCAAAACGACTTACTACACCTCCCAGTCTCCGTTCAAAACCTGCTGCCGCATATCCCTCTTTTCTAAAATCTTCGTCCTCTCGAATTGCTTTCCAAAGCCAAAGACATTATTTTACGAGCTAATACGTAGTCCGTATTTGTAGCAGCTGTGCATTATCCACTTCACGTGCGGGCCAAAAGCTATAATATCTCGACTGCTAAAAGGTATTTTTAGAAAATCCTATGAATTCTTAAAATCATTTGTCAATAAACGCCTCACAAGCTGAATTAATGACCCACCATCGGTGGCAATTTCCCACCGATATCCATCTGCCCCCACAAGCCTGCTGCTTGCTTATAAATGTTTAATAGTGCGAGCTAGAGAAAATTCTGCTTCCGACACTCCCATATCCTACATCCGGCGCACTATTTTGAAAACAGAATCCTGAAAAGGTTCATTCCAAAATGTTTATCTTGCAGCGAGTATACGAAATTTCCATCAAATTATTTATAAACTCTTCCGCTGCATTCCCTGCCGCTTCCCAATTGCTCCTCGGTAACCACCGATTGCCATAATCGTCTATGCGAGCATCGATGGCGTCTTTAAGCCAAACTAATTAACTTCTTCATCAGATTCCTCAACGGATAACGAGCCCCTGGTGGTATCCATGTACGCATATATGCTTCCATGCATGGGAATTTCAAAGCCCAACTCGAGAACTCGCTGTAAATTGTGGCTGAACTAACGGTAAGAAGTTATTTTAATCAAATATTTGCCTGCCACCCCTGGTGTGCCTGTTTGACCTGGGCACGACATCGTATACATATATATAGCTCTCGTCCCCGCAAGTGCCCGAAATGGGCTGTACGCTACAAAGCCATCATTCAATTATATAAAGCGCCTCGTTAACTCTAGGGTCTATAGAGTAGCGCGTTTCGGTTTAATTGAAACCGTTGAACGGATCGGCAATGTACCCTGTAACCTGTGATTTCTGATGACCGGCACAGGAGTCTAGGTTTGACCGCGAAGCAGGAGAACTGACCAAACACGATATCCCAAGGAGCTAGGATATAGGCGAACGTTTCAGATATTTTATAGTTTGTGCTATCAGATTGAGACCCTATGCAAGAAGGGGTTAGAGAGGTGGAATGGTCTTATAGGGGAGCAAAGCGTGTATGATTTTATGAGAGGGTAGGTGAATAGCAGCACGTTGGAGTGTTTTGGAAGTAGCTTGCATTTCATGAGGCAATAAAAGTGACCGTGGGGAATAGAAACTGTCACTGTACACGTTGGGTATAGTACCTTTGGCCGTACCCCAATATCCAGGCACGGGTGTAGGTCGATGGCAATGTCGGTGACGATGATGGTGATGGCGCAAATGCAGGTGAATAATTTATAGACGGAAGTATAAAAAGGGTTGAGTGAATGTTTTATTACACCTTTGGGAGGGGGGAAAAACTTCGCACGGCTTTCGGCGGACATGGTCTATGTTTATTACGGTACATGTACAAACTGGTTAAAAGGAAATGGTCGTAAGTGCAGTGCTTAGGGAAAAATGGCAATAAGTTTGGAAAATTGTTGATAACTTAGGATATGACTCCAGGTACGTGGGTCGTTGCTGCAGGGTTTGTTTGGGAATGGTCAGCGCGGGAAAGATTTGATTAGAGGGTGTAAAATTTGGAGAGCTAAATGGCTTTGAGATGAAAAAGCTGTTGATTAAGCGGGCTGTAAATATTCATTGTGATATTTTCATATCCCACAAGGGAATGAGACTTATCACACTTTGCAGAACTTAAATGACACCTTTTATTGGACGACCATGAAACTTATTATTTTAACGAGATTAGAAGCAGTTTCAGAATAGTAATTTGAACCTAGTCCTTATGACTCCTTTAACATTTAGTTATGTCTTGAATTAAAGCAATAAATTTGTCACCATTCCCCTATCCAATGTCAGACTCTCCCAAAGACGTTAAAATGAAATCGAAACACTCTCAGAGGGCAATGAAAACCCCCAACTCAATGCGGTCGATTCGTTATCATCTCAAATTACAAAACCCTTAAATCTATTTAAATACATCCCTTTATCCAGTCAATGCCACAAAACCATAATGCGGGCATTGCCGGTCCCGAAATTGCTTGGCAAATCGTGCGCCGACGATGAGCCATTGAATGTGAAATGAAATGACAAAAGTCAATCGATGATTTCCCCAAACCCTAACGAGTCTCCAATTATTCCCCAAACCGAGCACAATCGAAGCGGGGAATTGAAAAACTTTCATCCTCACCTGGCTAACAGTCGCCATTTCTTGGCTCCGCTTCCGTCCGACCGACCTTATCCTCCACCTTCCGTCAGTCAGCAAAATAGTTTAATTCAATAATAAAGCTAAAGTTCGAAGGACCCCGTCCCCACGGGTTGAAGATGTGGTTGTACAACCCAACGAATATCGTATCTACCGATTGAACCAAGGATCAACGACGAAGGACATGGACTAAAAGGAATGCAAAAAAAGGGAAGTTTTCCGTCTTAGTAAAAGTTTTCTAATTGAAAGGGGTTTTCGGAGAAAAACACTGCGATGTTTGTTTCGTTGTTATCGTCCTTCCCCTTTTGCGTCGTCCCTCGTGAACTCCGTTTGTGGTACGGTTGGCTTAAGTGCAATGAACGAGTCCTTAATGGCTGCATTTTACCCCATTAGGGATGAATGAACAGAGAACATCGCATCGCATCGCAAATCGCTATCAGCCTCATCACGCCTCCTTCTCCGAGCTTGAACTCTGGGCTCCAAGTTTGGGCTGTGCCAATAGAACATTGAGATAAAACTTTTACTGCCAGTGAGTCCTGTTTTTTTTTTTCTCCGCTCCTTTTTTGTGTTTTTTTTTTTTTTTTTTTTTGTTAGTTTGTTGTTTGCTCTAGTTTTTGTGGAGGTTTGAATGCATTAAGCTGCCATTCATTGCGGTGACGTATTGTTCGATGCAAATGCAATTCGTCAGATGGGAGAATAGGATGGAACGGTAGCAGGATTGTCGACAATGTCCTCATTAGAGAGAGGTGGCGTACGTATGGGAACTACTCGCATGGGAAACGAGAAAGCAAACACTCTGAGGATAAGAGAAGGAAATGCGCAATTAGCACAAATGATCCTTCGAGCAATATACACCAACACACGTGCTTGGCAACAAAAGAATTTCCGTCTTACCGGATGTGGCCGTCTATACACTCGTATGCCTGCGCAGGACTATTACACTTGTTATGATAATTGCTGCTTATCAAGTGAGAAGAACATAGTGCATTGTAGTTGAAGCCCATGTGCTCCTTGTGCTCCTTCGCCCCCCGGCGGGATTCTCTTCATCATCACGTTTTTCGTTTAATTACTACTATACTCGAAGACGTTTAATGAGTTGCGAAAGAGCAATTTCCACAAAGGAGTCCTTGCAAGCACATGTGTACAATTGTTCACTTCATTTCGAGTTGAGGTGAGATGGTTATTCAGCATTTCCGTCCGCGAGGAATTCGTCCTTCGGAGGCATTACGAACTGGATTAAGTTGATAATTTGTATAAGAACTTTTCTTGTAAGTGAGTTGGCAGTGAAGACTGTTGGAGATGGCTTCGCAACTTGCTTCGGGTGTTGGAATCCAAGTTTGTTTCCCAACGAGATTCGAGTTCGGTTCATGAAGCCTTTTATCAGTCATGCATACATTTTCTCAAGTCGGTTCAACTTTTCATAAAGAATGGGGGAGGGAAGCTGCAAGGCGCGGTATAGCTTGGTGTGGAAGGAGATGGAAGGATTCTTCCCCTTATGTTTGCCAGTTCGTTTGAATAAAAATGGGAATAGCAACTCTATTGTGTTGATATACGAGTAGTATCTTGAAGGAACGTCCTCGTGTGTTTGTCGAGGGCTTTCAATGCTGACGAATTTCCTTGGCTTTAAGGCAGGAAAACTGTGGAACTTTCTGGAGCTGCAGAGCTAGCGGCACACATGGCAGAAACGATGTAAAACGATTAAAATGTTTGCATGAGCCAATCGGGCAATCTGGGAGGGAAATATCCTTTCCTACTTTGTGAGCGAAGCTATACCATTTCATTTTTTTGCGAACCGAATGTGTCTCTTGAGAGTTTCCTCTTGCTGATAGGAATACTATCTGAGTTTGAAAAGAATAATTTTTTTTTCTGTGTGGCACGTGTATGTAGGCGACCGGAGTCCTCTCCCCGCCTGCCATGTAACGAATTTTATCCTTTTTCTGTATTTCAGACGGTACCAAAATAGACAACCTTATCAGCTATGTCCTTTGAAGGACAATCATAGATTGGACAGATCTTTTATATCTCGTTTCCTTTCATTTGGTCATGTGTAGGATTTGGGATAATGCCGAAATAAACTAAGCCCGTAGTTTCTTCGCAAGAATAGTGCACTCTGCCCCTAATTCCGGTTTCCCGAACTTCTTTTTCCTTTCCATTTGGCGCTATTCTATAGCAATATTCGGGGTATTCGGGAAAATATGTGAACCAAACCACACGAACCTAGAACTGTGGTAATGAAGGAATGACACCCTGCACCGAATGATCCGCAAGTCGAAAAAGGTGGTACAGGAGCCTAGTGGCGCTGTCCACACATTGCACTACGGGGCGTATATGTAACATTTTCCCACTTTTTGTACTGACCGTGTGAATCAGGTTTCCCTATGAAAACCACTTAAAATCCAACTGAAACGATGAGGTTTGAAAACAGGCCAGACTTCTGGACTATGCGCACGTCGAGAAAGGTGCTGTAAAAGTCTAGAGACGATGTCGACACATCGCACTACAGAGCTTATGTAACTCTTTTACGTGTTTTGTCTTCTTCAAAAGTGAAGCACTTTTAAATTTTTTTTTAAGCTTCTGCTATCTGTTGGAGCACTCAGACGCAAATACTGGTCCGTTGTACGAGGGTTGTCCAATAAGTACTTAGCCTCACCGCCAGATGGCGCCAGTATTGCAAGAGCAACTTAATATCGTGTTGGACATTCTAGTAGACGGCTACAGTTTCGGGATCGGACTCGTAGTGTGGACCGCGTGTGGAAGCGGGAGTGTCCGCGGATTTTAGAAAAATGGAAAAAGAGCAATATCGGTCGGTGATTCGATTCTTGTTTTTGGAAGGGAAATCGCGTAGTGAAATCAAAGAGCGTTTGGATGCTGTGCACGGTGACTCTTCTCCTTCGATGGCGACCATCAAAAATTGGTTTAACGAGTTTCAACGTGGTCGCACGTCGGTTTTTGATGAGCCACGTCCAGGTGCCCCAAAACGGCTACCACGGAGGATAACGTGACAAAATCCACGATCTCGTATTAGCAGACCGCCGATAGAAGGTGCGCGAGATAGCTGAGACAGTAGGCATTTCAAAAGATCGCGTGGGTCATATCCACGGACAAAAGCGCAACCGTGAGACCACTTCAGAGCAGTGTTTGACGCTGTTAAGTGCAATCCGAAGGAGTTTCTGCATCGTTTCGTGACAGTCGACGAAACATGGATCCACTGGTACAAACCAGAGACCAAGGAACAGTCGAAACAGTGGACTTCACCCGGCGAACGTGCTCCGAAGAAGGCGAAGACTGTCCCGTCGGCCTGAAAGGTGATGGCCACCGTTCTCTCGGATTCACAAGGTGTGATCCACGTCAACTACCTGGAGAAGGGCAAAACGGTCACAGGGCTGTACTATGCCGATTATTTCGGCCGATTCGACGCCGAATTGAAGAAAAAACGGCCGCACTTGGCGAAGAAAAAAGTGCTCTTCCACCATGATAACGCACCCGCTCACACCTCCGCCCTCGCGATGGTCAAATTGGTAGAATTGGGCTACGAACTGCTGCCCCATGCACCGCATTCTCCAGATTTGGCCCCGTGCGACTTTTTTTTGTTTCCAAACTCGAAAAAGTCACTCGCCGGGTAGAAATTTCAGTCGAATGAGGAGGTCATCGCCGCCACGGAGGCCTACTTTGTAGACCTCGAGAAAACGTATTTTTCAGACGGCTTAAAGAAGTTAGAGTATCGCTGGGTCAAGCGTATCGAGCTAAAAGGAGACTATTTTGAAAAATAAATCGCCATTTCCCCAAAATTTTTGTTTTTCTTTTGTAGACTAAGTACTTATCGGACCACCCTTGTACTGCTAGACTGACACCTTAGGTGGCGTTACATCTCATGAAGAGCCAGAGCCAAGCTTCTCTCATATGTTGTGTGCGATTTGTTTTTCACACAAGTGAACGGGACCTATAGTTTAATGCCGATTCCGAATGGCGAGGGCCGAGAAGCGTTTTCAAGACAAGTATACTATGGAGGGTTTTGCCTGTACCCCACCGAAAAGAGAAGCCGCAAAATGAATGAAATCGCTAAATGACGTTGGTATTATAGGGATCCGAACTCGCTTTTTTTCTAAAATTGTTTTCCCTGACCATGAGATCATAAATATGGATTCAGATGATCCAATATATGCAGCCACTATTGAAGGTTTGTATCCATTTTTACCCACTCTATAGTCACTTACTGCTATCGTTGTTATATAGAGTGAAGGAGCTCAAAATTGCCTGGACATAAGCTTACAAGTGTGAGTAAGTGGGTTATCAAGACATGTCTCAAAGACGATCTTACTTTTATGGGTCAAATCTGCTTTGTTGTTAATAAAATTAAATTTTTTGAATATTTCGACCAAAGATTTTTGTAAATTTATTTATTTTATATTTTTTTAGTTTGTGGAGCGTAGAACTGAATTTCAATTAATCCATGGCTATCGATAAATATTCAATATATTGGTAATATTCAAAACATAAAATATCTGAACTAGAACAATGGATTTAGGAATCAAATTCATTCTGCCGTGTACTCGATAAACCATTCAAATCGAGAGCAACCGAAATTGTTTTTGAGCTGCAACCCATCCGTATCCAGAAGCGCTTTTTTCATTATTTATTAATCAATTTCATTAAAGTGAAATCGAAACCACCGGGGGAAGTTAATTGTAATTGCAAAAATAAAAACGAAGTGGAATTTGTTGAAAAATTTAGCAAACATTCACTATTCACTGAGCTCACACAAGCTCATTGTGCATGCGGATGTGCTCAATCTCCATACTGTCAATAGGCAGGAAGATGGCCCTTCATCAACATAACTGTCAAATTACCGATCCTAACACTGAAGCCCGCCTTTCTTTATGATTTGATTCCGTTTAGGCGAACTGAGGTGGGTTGGGGTGAACCAAATGAATGCGGAGAATGCTTTTTTCTGTTCGTTATTCAAACTTGGTTTTTTCCTTCTTTTTTTTTCTTTTTTTAGTTTGCTCTATCGCGGAACCGAAAACTGGACCATATTTCATCGAAAAAAAGGAAAGGAAAATTGAAACAAATATGGAAATGCCGATGTAGCAGTATTGAGTCAGCATCGCACCGATACCCTCTCGCATACAGAGTTACTCGACAGACCATTTCGATATTCCGCATCGGTTAGTATTATCGAAATTTGCATTCAACTGCAGAGGAGTGAAAAAGGAAAAATATTGTACATATTCGTTCGATGAAAAATACAGTTTACGGGGTAGATTTGCGCAATGATTGCAATCTGATGAATTCTGATTGTGAAGCGCAAATGTGTGTTAAGGGGGTATATGGGGTAGAATGGATAGGGTTGATTCAAAATGTACCTACAATATGGTCTAATACGAGGTTTGTATATATATTAACAGCGCGATAAATTAAATATCTACCAATTATTATGTCATAGCCAAGATAACCCTCAAACTTATGGAAAAGTTATTGAAAATTACGTGGAAAGAATCAATTGCTGCAGAGGGTCATATGGCAGCCATATGCCAGACATTATTTTTTAAAATCAATGGATGATGACAGGCATTCGATTAGTAAAGGGATAAATAAGATACTTTACTTCATATATTTCTTTTTTTGAATAAAAGTTGAGAAATCGGAACTGGATCACAGTCAAACACATTAGCCTTTGCAACAATGTTCGATTTGAAGTATCACAATCGAACCTTCCCCATAATACGAATATGACTATGGTAGATTCAGTAAGTATATTTAGTGGTGACGGGGATTATGATCCAAATTCCTAATGCTATATCCATGAATAAATGTTGAATGGCATTGACCCTCTTAGAGTGGATTGCGTAATTTTCGCCTGAAATTCTGATTGTTGTGCTTTCAACATCCATTCATTGTTTATCGAACGTGACCAGTCGAACAAGTTTTGGACATGAGAAAGCAATCTACGTCGTGACAGTGATTTTTTCAAAAGGCAAGTAACTTAGCTTAGTGACCAGAAGAGGTGTGCATTTACGACGGTTTCCTGTGTCATACCAACTTCTTGTTGCTGTATATACCTATCGGCGAGAGTCATATAAATTCGACCAGAGTTGTTTACCAGCAACAGTGGTAGGCGTCGGGAGGCGTAGAATTATTTGGAAGTGAAGTATGAAAATTCATTTTTTAACTTATTTAACTGTTTCGTGATAACGTAAATCGTACCTCCAACCTTAACGTCAATAATAGCTCTTATTCGTTTGAGCATACTATCGACAAGTTTTTTGAAAAAAGCTGGGCTTAAATGCTTCCATTCTTGTTATAGAGCTGCTTTGAGGGAGGGTTAACTCGGTTCCGAATGTTTTCTTCAAGTTTAGCACACAAATGTTCAACTAGGTTGATGTCTAGTAACTGAAATGGTTTTTTGAGCTACGTGGCCCTTTGCTGGAAATTTCTTTCAAGGATGTAGAGGTCGTCATATTGGGTCTTGCTATAGTCAGTAAACTCATTTGACCAACCTCGCTCGCAGGCACACACCCCACACCATGACAAGAGAAGGCGAATCTTTTTTTTTTTGTTAGCTTTGGAAATAAACGGTTGGCGACGTGTAACTCTGCCGTCAAAGTTATTTGACATCTTAAAGCACGCCTTACTAATTAGTATTTTGACAGGCAGTGTTTCTGGTCTGGCGTCTTGGGGTTTTACTTGATTTTTTCATGTAACTCCAATAACATTTCGTTTTTTCGACCCTTACCTTTAATATTTTCTAAACGTGCCGCAATTTTGTACTTATGGACAATATCCCTAACTACGGTATATGTAAGTTAATCCGACAAGCTCACGTGCCTTCGGTAAGTTTTATCCTCATAAACAATTTTTAAAATAAGCTTTGCGTGTTCTAAAGAAATTTCCTCTTTTGCCTTTTCCTTATTTTTTTTTCTTAGAAATATCTTCTTTCCTTCTGCCTGTTGCCTTGATGACTGCATTCAACAAAATGAATGTATGTATATCTCATATTCGGAGAAGTCGAAAAAAATACCCTCAGGGATGATTGCATTAGTTTGAACCAGGAATATAACTATCGAATATACAGAGGAGGTGTAGAATATGAAAAACAGACCCTTTTTTCGCTGTACAAAGAAAATCTTAAACAATTTTGGCTGTAAAGTCTCGTGCGAATAAGTTTGTGAGGACGTGAATGTATAATTCGTCTTGAAGAGGCATCTTTTCGCACAATTTACACTGGATTACCCTGCAATCCCTGTCTTATGAAAACTCCATCTGGCACAATAAAATCGGTCATCAAGTTGCGATGTGACTTTACAGTTTTTAGGGATATGGATATGTTTTGTTCTGATAGTACAACCAGGAAGAAATGTATTCACGTCTTCTTGGATGGAGTGCAATTGATCCGAATACGAGATCAAAAATAGGATGTTCGTGGAACATGAGAAATTTTAAATATAACTTTTATTAGCAAAACGATCTTTCAAGCTTTTCTTGGAAAAATGACCAACTCGAAAGGCCTTGAGCTCTTTCAGCAATCCGGTCCTTACTCCACAATCTTTTCAGTTTAATGAAGAGAAGAAAGAAGAAGTACAGTGGTAAAGATGATCCTCTCCAACAAATCTGGAACGTCATTCACAGCATTCAACAGCTGGTGAGCGATTATACGACGGTTCTTTTGGTCCAAATTTAGCAATTTCGGAACAAACTGTGCAGCAGCTTCTCTGATAGTAATTCGACGATTCTTCATAAAAAAGTTTCTTCACTGCTTCATGGTTAAAGTGCTTATTATCTTCTCGGCCTTCTGTAACGAGCTTGTATCATTTATTAACACTTTTCTTTGCTCAAAGAGAACTCGCCAAATGCCATAACAAACGTTCGAAATATGTTGGAGCACTAGATTTTATTCACATATATCATTACATAAATAAGCAAAAAATCAGACATTTTACGGTAGATGTAGTGGCCCTTCACAGTTGCCCCTTCAACGTTTGGTGGTCGAATTTAAGACGAACGGTTGGGTAATCAATCAGCCAACAATCATTCACTTCAAAATTCATACTCTGTGGGTACATTTCCAATATAACACCTTAATGAAATGGAAACAAAAAAATTACTGTGAACTATAACCGACGCAACAAATTCAGTCCAATTTCTCGAATCCTATGTAGGACAACCACCCCCGGAGAGTTGTGAATGAACATTTTCGACACAAGTCATCTACACCCCGTCAAGGTTGTGTGACAAACACCATAAGAGCGCACACTCTTGAATTTGCGCGAACCCTATAAAAAAAAAAAGGAACGCAAGAACCGCCGAGAATATTACCGCGGTCCGTGTAAGCGTACAGGAATCGGAATTTGAATCATGATTCTATTCCATCGTCCATTGCTTAACGTGCAAAAGAACTCGGCCTTTCGCAGACTTCAACTTGGCGAATATTGCGAAGATCCAACTGACCCAGGAGCTCAAAGTTCATGACAATAGACAACGCCGTTTATTCTCTGACTGGGCACAAGGCGCATTTTTGGATAAATGGCTGTGTTCACAAGCAAAATTGCCGTGTGTGCCACGACACTAACCCATACAGGGTGACCAGAGTTCAATGCATCCTAAAAAAGTTACCGTTTGGTGTCGATTATGGGCCGGCGGCGTAGTTGTTCCGCTCTTTTTCGAAAACGACGTTGGTGAGACAGTCAAAGTAAATGGCGAGCGCTAAAGAACGAAGATAAGTTATTTCTTATGGCCCGAATGAACGATATGTGGTTCAGGCAGGACAGCGCTTTCTGCATGAACAATTGGATCGTAAAACTATTCCTCGCAGAGGTGACGTGACCAACAACTGACCGTTTGCTTAAGGTGAACATTACAGAGCCTATTTCTGCCGGATGTATGTGGAAGAGTCATTGAAAATTGGACCACTCAGATCCGCCCCACCGGAGAAGCGGAGGCGGGCATGAACATAATGCCATACATGGGCCTTACAAATAAAAAAGAAAATTTTATTTCATTTCAACATCTACGCGCCCTTATGGTAAAACCCTTTATATATGTTTTGGCATGCCCTGGTGAGCTTCTAGCAAGCTTTCTGGGCCGAGATATACTCGCTGGACTACGGTCTCTCACATAAATTTATTTTGTGATACCAGCAGACGCACTAGCGTTGTTAAGTGATAACGCTACTCTGTCCTTTGGGGATCTTTGTCAATTTGCTATTACTGTCGAGTTGGCAGTACCCAGTCAGTACCCTTCGGGGTGAGAATCCGAGCCTAGATACTGACTGGTAGCGGGCTGTCGGGATTAGCGTGAGGACAAGCCCGTCTAGGTAAAAACTCCAGTCGGGGCTCTAGTTGCTGTTGATTTGGGCCCTCGAGTGCGGCTATAACGCTGGACTAGAACCTTTTTTTAAATCTTTTCCATTGATTGTCGGTAACCAGTTTTTACACAGCCTGAATAGTATTGAATCATGTCTCAGATTAAAGTCGCACTGGTTGCCTGGTATTATTTTCTTATCCACATTTGATCAAAGCTCTGCTTTCTACTTTTTCAAAAACCTTTGAAAGCAAACTAATTGATCGGAGATTAGCAGAATTTGTACTGTCTCCATTCTCTTGGTTGGTAGACAGGGTGGACTACGGCTGTTTTCTACGAGCTAGGTAATGAATATTACTCCAAGCGTTGCTGAACAGCGTGGTGACAATATCTACTGCTTAAGTTGGCAAGTGTCTTAAATCGACATTTGGGGCACCCTCTATTCCTGACGATCTCTTGTTTTTAAGTGAATCCATGGTGCATTGAATTTCATCCTTTCCACAAACGAACTGGTGGAAATTCGGTCATTGGCGACAATGCCGTTCAATAATAGTTCTCATCTGCTTAATCATACCCATTCGGAATTCTTAAGGGAACTTCACTTAACTTGGCATGCTTTTCGCTTAGCTAATTTTTGCTCTATTGTCCTTAGTCATATAGTCCTTAATTGAATTTTGTAATCTTTACTATTGCACTTACGCACAAATCAGAACATACCTCCATCAAAAAGGTGAAACACCGCCAGTAAGCGCGAAAGGCTTAATGAATGATTCCTGTGAGGAAGGGTTTCAAAACCAAATTTGCGTTTATATTAAATTGGGCTTCAGGCTGGTTTCAAACTCACGCAACTGGCAGTTGATGCCAGACAAGAAGACAGCCCCCATCATCACAGCGATCAAAAACTCTATTGTGACGAGTACCCTCTTCAGCATTTAAAAATAAAACAATTTAAACAACATCGTAAGCAAACGACGCCCGAGACGTCTCATGTCACTTGTCTTTATTTATTGTGGTTCCTCGTCGGGAACGCCCGTCTAATTACTGATGACAATCGTGTTGGCAGCCAGACGTAACCAACAAATTCCTCCTCAGACCGAATTCCACTGCTGACGCACTCATGTCGGCCTTATGAACTAATTTTAAATGCGAGCGTTTTATTTTGAGATCGAAATACCTAAATACTGCCAAAAGAAATCCACACAATCCTAAATATAGTTCATGCCTGATTCCAGGAAAAACCTATTTGATTCTTCTTTCTCCATAATTCATATTAATTCCATATTATTTACATAGGGGTACTACGAAATGTCTACAACCAAGTCGAAGAGATACAATGAAATCCAATTTCTAGTCGAACGACCTTACTGTGGTACCTTGGAGGGAAGTATTTAAATTAAAAATTCCTCGTCGACAACGACAAACGACTATTGGTCGTCGGTCAGGGCAGCACAATAGCCGTGGATTTAATCGAAAAATCCTAAATCAAATATTCATCATGCAACCTTCGTTCGAGTGGCAAGCACAAATCAGTGGGTAGTCCTGCTTCCATCAATAGTACTCGTAAACTTTCTACGAATTCAATTTGTGCTTGAGGGAATTAGAACAATACCATCTATATTGTATAAAGATACAATTTCAATCTTTATTCCCCATCGTCAACAGAGCATTCATCATATCGAGTACGACAGGAAGCACAAAGAAGGAAGAAAAGAAATGCTTCCTGTCATACGGATCGACTTGAAGGTGGAGACTTTTAATGAGTCCACGTTTCGTACCGGTGGTGTAAGTCGAATTTGAGTGAAAACGAATTGAATTTCATAAAAAAAATTTACGTGCGCTAATCAAAACGCACGGGAAAAAGTTAATGAATTAATTCATGACGTTCTCCGCGGAGTATTCATCAAATGAATATTCATTTCGATTTTATGCCCTCGTTCTGCGTCCTGGGTTTGCCGCTTCGAGGAGTTTGTTTAGAAGAAAATCGAAATTGTAAGTGGATGTCCCGCCTGCCTACGACGAATGACGTGCGTGTTTGTGGCATTGAAAGCATTTGTGTCGCTCCAGTGAGCTGTGAATATATGCATGCTGAACCGACAGAACCAACTGGCCGACCCTGGCCAGTGCAGACACAATAGACCGTATTCGGGAGTCATTGAAAAAGGATTTTAAAGCAACATCGATTATGGCTCAATTGGAACTAAGAGTGCGTGTGGTCATGGAACGACTGGCGGGTCAGGGTAGTTGGACAATGTTTTTTGATGAATTGAGGTCTGGCAGTTAAATGCGGTCGAGTGATTTGTTTGGATGACCATCGGGACACATATATGTAGAGAAAAGTTGTTTTCCTAATTTGAATCGTATGAAAGGCGGAGCTGTGCCGATGGTGGTAGAAATGACAGCTGGACGTAGGGAAAGTTCTATTCTGGGAAATCCTAAGGACATATGACGGGCAGGGGCAGCTGATGGAATGCTTCTGTCCTATAAAAATGTAATATGCATCCATGTGAACGTGCTTATTATTCGACCACATTTGTGGCTCGGATTATAGCCATAAATGGACAGCCGGTGTCCTAGGTAGAAATGCTTTACAAATTCCAGTCATTGAAATGCATGAATGCATTTGCTTATTTGAGTGATAGTAAATACCTTTGTATGTCCCTAAATTCGGCAGAGGTTTCGGAGAAATTATGGATCCAATCCAAACGAATTTGTACTATCCGAGGCACTCAACTGTATTCACCTTTGGCACATAGTTCACTGTAAATAAGGATCATGGATTTGGAACAATTTGGTTGAAGTGAAAAGTTAGTTTTTCTTACGATACAGGAATTAGATATAGAGGGTAGCCGTAAACGGGGTGACATCATTTCATAATTATTTGGAATCTTTCCCTGAGGAATGGAAAAATTAGGTCATCGTTTCCGTGTTTTTGAAAAGGGTGATCGAGGAATATCTCTACTACCAAGGAAATAACCGGAGACTGCCTACCAGTGTGGCTTTAGGAGCAACCACTCTACGAGTAACCAGATTTTCACTATAAGAAAACTTCTAAATAGAAATGGAAATTCCACAAACCGTCCATCAACTATTCGTAGATTTTAGTACAAAGGCTTATAACTCTACAAGTCGATCAAAAATGTATCACCTCGTTGTAAGGCTGGGAATGCCAAAAAAATGGTGAAACTGAGACAAGTATACCTAAAGGGAAACAAAGGATTTGTTAAAGTACTAAAGGCTTAATCTGAAACCTTCGAGATACGTGACGGACTAAACCAAGAAGACGTCTTCTCGCAACTTCTCTTTAACGAATCACACCCGTTCAAGTCTATTCCGACGATCCGGACCTTCTGGGAGATGTTAAGAGAATCGCAGAAAGTCTAACAATGGGAGGAAGGGAAGTAGGCTTAGAAGTAAATGAAAAAAAAAAACAAATATTGTATATAGCCACTGATCGATTTAGACCATCCACACCTTGCATCTGCCATGAATAGTTTAAGACGGTCTTGAGATGGAGGTAGAAAAAAAAAATATTTTTTCAAGACAGACTTCGAAGACCAAAACGTAAAGTTTTTAGTTTAGTTTTTTTTTAATTCATTTTTATTTAAAGTTTCTTAGATCTAACCTTACCCTAGACAAAATGCTTAAAACCTAGGCTTAACTATCTTAACAACCTAGATATGTATCTTACTGGCCCTAGACGTACACTTTAAAATAAATGTAACAAACTTAAATCTACGTCTTTCGACTACTATATCAACTTACAATTACCATTGTTATTACTAACTTAAGCTAAGAAAAATGTTTTTCTTTATTAAAAAACTTAGCATAGAAAACGAAAAACTTAGCGTAGAAAACGGCCCTGAATGCTCTTGGTTCTGCAAATGTGGATTTGTTGGGATGGAAACCACACTTGAGAATCGTATTCAAGAAGAGAATGAACAGAGTTTTGTAGAGAGATTGGGTCACGAAGGCTGGAGTATACCTTAGACCATCGTTTCACGAAATCGAGTGCTGAATTGGCTATCACCAATATGTGTAAGGAAACTGAGTTTCTGGTCACATAATGAGTCCCGGATTTTTAAATGATGAAAGTTGAAAGTTGATAGCACAGTGGGAGAGGAGATTTGATGCGTTTTCGTGAAAAAGTGATTGGCAATTGCAAACCTTCGATAGGTTCATAGGCTGAGGTGGCTACCCGGCTATGCTCGTCAGGGTATACTAAGTGCTTAGTCGCTTGAAATCCAGCATGTGGAGTTAAGAAAACTGGTTATGTTGACCAAACTGAGATTAGCTACTTCTGGGAGATCATCGAGGAAGTATTTGCCAAAGACGCAGAACCTGCAACAGAGAAAATAGCTACAGAGACAGGTGCTGCTTGTGACAACTGCGGCAGTGGGTGTTAGACTTGGTGCTTATTCTAGCAGCGTGTGTTCCTATAAGCCTATGGCCCATACCGACTGCCACGATTCTAGCGATATTGGCGCGGCATATTGAGAATGGAGAGATTTTTCTTGATATTCTGTATCTAGTTGATCGAGCTCACTTACGATTGGCTATGTTGAAAAATGTTGCAGGATGTTGCATTTGAGAAGTTTGAACGACAGGCTCACAGTTTCAGTAGGGGAGTTGAGGTGGCCTCGAACTTGGCTAACACATTGGCTCTCTCATTCCCCTCTATGTTGTTGCGTTCTGAAATGCAAAGGGACGTGATATCAGTCCAGCCGCCAGCTCGTTTAATTTCTTTAGTAGTTTAGAGAAGCTGGTTACAGTTGAAAGAGGTTTAGTAGCGGCTTGGCTGTCGCTACAAACAGCCGTGCATGTTATGCATACTTCCCGGATCGCTAGCATTTCAGCTTAAAAGAATATCGATCGGAAAGACGAAATGAATTTGAGGTATTCAGTTGTGTCAAGAATATTCCCGATGCTACACTGTGCTCCAGCTTGAAACTATCAGTGAAAATCAGAGACTGGAATTTCGCAACTGGGTTGCTCGCTTTCCATCTTTCTCTGGAAGGAAAGTGAGAGTGCATCACACTACAGAAGTCGAGGGAAGGTTTGATGTAGTCCGTCCTGCTGTTCTTTTGATCTTATGAAGTTTGTCGATGTTATAGGTTTTGCTTAGGGTTGGCCACCAAACTAAGGAGCCCATAGGATAGGACAGACAACGGCTGTGTACATCCAGAGAGTCAGCTTAGGTCCTCATCTTTTACCAAAAATGTTGCTGCAGAAGTAGAAAGTTACACTAGCTTTTTTTACCCGGTTAACAATATTGGACTTCCAGTTGGGCTTTGCATAGAGGATAACGCCTAGATACTTGGTGCTGGAAAGAGATAGAGTCGAGTTGTTTAGCCGTGGAACTTTAAATGGCGATATTTTGGTTTTGGTAGTATATAGAACCAGCTCAGTTTTCTGGAAACGTTAAGATTCAAACAAATTTTGGATTACCAGAGCAAAACTGAACATTGAATAAGGCAAGAGTCAGGTTCCGAAGAAAAGGATCGTGTAGTCAGCATACGATGAGATGTGGGAATGTTTAGTGACCATGATAATTATAAAAACGAAAAATGGGGACCTAAGTGGCTGCCTTGAAGAACACCGTATGAAGCTAAGAAAGGGCTAAAAAATGTAGACCCAAAAAGGGCACTGTAATAGCTAGTATTTAGAGAATAAGAAATTGATCTCGGGGAAGGACATAAAGTCGACACAGATTGTGGTTGTAGACCTGCATTCAAGGAAGCCATTTCTTTGAGGGTAGATAACAGACTTGCAGTTAAAACTTATCATTTTATACAAAATACTTTCGAAGAGCCTGGATACATATGATGGCATGGCAATGGGACGATAATAGTCGCTCTTGTAAACCTTTTTGTATACAGGAGCTATAAGGGAGGTTAATATTTGGGGGAATTCTCCTAGAGAAAGCGATAAATTAAAGATATTTGAGAGGACAGAAAGATTGGTGCAGCATCTTTTTAGAAATATGACAGGAAGACATCGGGGCCAAGAATTAATTCATCATTAAGTTGATTATGAGGGGAAGGGAGACATTTGGTGAGCAGTTGAAATAGGCACAATCAGACTGTTGGGATCATTTGAGGTTCCAACATTGAAGGGTATTGAGGCGTTGAGTCAACTTCGGATTTCCTTTTATAGCTGAGACGACATAAAAATCAAAATAGACTGAAAGGTATAAAAGGGCTGGGAAAAGCAAACCAGGGGCAGTCAGTGTCCGACTATAGGCGGATTAATAAAGCGAGTCGTTACAAAATAAACGGTTTCATTTTTTTATTTTCTCATTACAAATCAGAAGAAAAAATTAAATAAAAAATAATAATAATAACAACAAAGAAATAAAAGGAAATGCATGGCACGAGCATACGTTTTTACTTTTTTTTTCGATTCAGTCGGAAAATCAGCCAGCAAGAAAAGAACAAGAAAAAAAAAAGAAGAACATTCGCGATCACGCGATCGAGTGATTCTTGTGAATTCCGTCGTTTTTCTTCTGGATTCAGCGAATCGATTTGGGCACGCCTGAGTAGTGATCGGCTTTGAAATGGCGAGTGGACAAAAATCCGCGGCGAGCGACTTAGCCATGACAAGGGACGAATTGTATGAGCTTGACGAATTGAACAACGATTGAGGGACGCAAGCGGACAGCCAGGGGAGGGCAGCTGAGGAGCCATCTGTGAGTGGCAGCGCCCGCCGGTGAAAGAAGCGAGCTCCAGGACTTGCGTAAAGAGCTGCAACGAGTGATGATGAATGATGACCCGCTCGCAAGGGACAACAGAGTACAAGGTGCCAGAAGTCAGTGGTTCGGTGTCTAGGGACGGATGATGCGCAAGAAGACGCAACGCAGTCCGAGATTTGGCGGACATCATCCCGGAGTTCGATCCAAAGGCGTTTAGACTCACATCTAAAACCTGGATGCGAAATATGGGAAACATTCGCCGAGTGTATGGTTTGGACGGTATGAATTGGTGCTTATGGCAGCGACGACACAGTTAGCAGGGGCTGCGAGACTATGCAGCCAAGGTGTCACGATGGAATCGCTATCCGAATTTTTCCGGGAATTGTGTCGCAATTTCTGTCAGTTGAGGATGACGTAGACGTCCACGAAATGCTACGTAATCGCACACGAAGATCCGGCGAGGACTTAGAAGAATACGTGTTCCAGATGAAGGCGATCGCATCCCGGGCCAAGTTCAGGAAAGCACGCTAATAAGGTACGTCACGCAAGGGATCGCGGGTGCGGAATGTGAGGAGGCATTGGAAGCAATGGGGTCGGCATCCTAGAAAAATTTCAACTGAATTTCGTCTTTTAGATTCAGGACATCGTATACAGGCAGTATACTGGTGAATTGTTTACACTTTGAAAGGAACATCTGCAAGCCTTTCAATGTAAAATGGTCAATATTTGAAATTTTCAGCCACAACTGCGATATTCTCTGGGTTCCCTGGGATATTCTCTAGGTCGTGCAAGAAATCTGCGCCTAACTTCATGTTGCGCCAAAATCACTGAGAATTATTCCATAAAAAATAGTCGCAAGTATTGCGCGATCTAGTAGAGTATCAAAACGATTATTAAAACTGTTCCCTTGGACTTATGAAGTTATTGAGAGACAATAAAACATGTCCTTCATGCTATGAGCCTAATAAAAATTATATGGAAAATTGGTTGGATTCAGAGGAAAATGTCCGGAGTCCGGAAACAAAATGCGGGAAGAGTACCCTTATATTATTGTTTTTAAATTTAGCTCAAGAGTTCATTATCTAGACCCCTTCGCTGGTATTCCCTCTTAATGCGATTCCGATGTAGCAATTAATGAAGTGACATATCAAAAGTAGGGTTCAACAAATGTGACATCTGCATTAACACCGAATTCGTAAATAACTCCAGCCCGCTGCACTCGCATTTATTTACATTTCTGACCTTCGGATGATGGATATGCGAGAATAAGTATGTAGCTTCCCTCAATTCCAATATCTTTTCAAGTGCAGTGAGGAGTGAAATACGAGAACCCTCTCCACACCGCAATAGGGCGGAATAAAGGTGACGTCATTATCGCACAGACATTCGATTAAAAGAGTCAACTCAAAAAATGCTCTCGACAGACTTCCCAACACCCGATAAAGTGGGGGAGGAATGAATGAGAAACAACCGAATAACGAAGTGCTATCCTTCAAGCCGGATCGCTGAGGCTAGATACATTAATGCAAATATAAAAACGAAATGAATGAAAGGAATATCTACAAAGCAGTGACAAGTGTGCCTATTAGTAACTGTTCGAAAGCATGCTCCATGCTCTGTATATGTCTTTCAGACAGCCGAATCAATTAGTTTCGAACTTTTTTCCCCATCGGCTGTCGTCCCCTGGGGTATACATTCGATGAAGAGGCAATATGGAGGCCGGATTTTCATCTTTTTTTTTCTCGACATCTATTTTGAGATCCTTGTGGTTGGTGAAGGCAACCGAAGGAAGTCGTTTCAAGAGTATGAAGTGGGATTATTCGTATTTGATGAGTGAACTCTTAGTTCACTGCGTCGCAATCGCCGGTTCCGTTGAACTTTATTGATTCCCTTTTTCGTCCTCGACTAGATTGCTTGTAAATAACAGTGAAGAGAGCATTTTATAATTCCCTTTGTAACCGTTTTGATTTGCTTGAAAAGTAGCCAGAATGTTGGTGGTATACGTGGGTGTACCGCCGACAGGGACAGGCTTCCCAGCTTTCAAATGAAATTTCAAAAAAATGATTCCACGAGGCGTTGCCCCGGCGACAATAGGATGATGTCGTAAATTGGCACAACATTAAAGAGCATCTGAATATAATTATAAGCCATCAAAAGACGTTGTCAACAACATGTCCTTAATTACTCCTAGAAAAATGTTCCACGTTTTCTGCAACTCTGCGGAACATCGTGATGTGATAATACTCAAAGCGCACTCCTCGATTAACAAATCACTCACAATCACTCAAAACGAGCCCCTTGGTTGGGTGGTATCATTTGCTATTTAAAGAACTCCCAAATATAGACTAAAGCGCCGGAATCCCCCGTCATAACAGCGAATATCTTTCAGTAATTAATTATAACCCCCAAATCCTTACATGCCCACCCAGGCCCTAGTGTTTGATATATGTTCCAAACGTGTTGTTCCGCCTTTGTTTAGCGGTTGTTCACTCATGTTCCGACACAAGTTTGTCGGGCGGGTGAGCCGTGATTGATGAGACGTAGCAGCAATCCTTCAAAATTGTATTTATATTCATATTTCATATCTTTTCATAGTTCGAACTTTACATGTATTTTTGTCTCTTTTTATTTTTGCGTCGTCGCAGGTCTGACCATGTGCTACCAGCGACCATCGGTGAATCACAACATTTTGGACCAGAAACCGACACACATGCCACCGTTGCACTCACCCCATGGGCATAGATGGAATGAGCCGTATTTCGACGTCACCATGCCGAGGAATATCACATCTCTGGTGGGAAAATCAGCATATCTCGGATGTCGTGTAAAACATTTGGGAAATAAAACGGTAAGGAATGGTGATAAATGATGATCTGAATCATTGGATTCAACTTTCATGTATTGGGCGGGGTATTTGTCGCCAGGTATCCACGTAACCTTCGCTCGTATATTTAAATGACATACTCGTAAGTCTTGTGGTAGGTTTTGAGGTGTTTTGGTGGCTTTGGTAGTTTAGGACCAAAGCAAATAGTCACGAACAGGCGACACAAATTTCCATACTAATGGAATGGGATTCAATTCCAAGATATCACACTCTGACTGAAAGCAGTATACTTGTGCGTGGCAACACGCACTGTTGCCGGAAGTTTGCATGCCCGAAAGTCGAAAAAGTTTTATTTATTGAACCGGAAGGATTTGGGTTCGGTGGGTGTTTGTTAAGACAAATTAAATGGTTGAAGAAGTTCGATGTTGTACACGATAAGACCTTTGTAAGTTGCCAAGATTAAAGAAAAAATCATTTAACTAAATGGTTACCGCCTCCGTGGTGCCGACAATATTTCCGGTCTGTGAATCTCTTAATGATGACCAAGAAAATCAGTGAAACAGTGGTCTTTCAGGGGGAGAAAAAGAACTTGTAACGAGCTTTCCGGGCCGGGGTATACTCGCCGGACCAGGGTCTGTCACATAAATTTTTATTTGTGACACCGGCAGACGTACTAGTGGCCTGCGCACTACGCTGTCCCTTAGGGTTGGGACCCGTCCGGGACACTAGGTCGTAGGCGTGCCTTGTCACCTCAGATGTACTGTAGACAGTACTCCGTCGATCTCTCAGCGGGTGAAGACCCGAGTCTGAGCTCCGACGGTCGGTTGAGTCGGGAGCAGTGCGAGACGTAGCCTGTCGGGGTAAGAACCCGGTCGAGGCCCTAGTTGAGATTGACGCGTGCCCTTGAGTACGGCTGTGCCGCCTGGTCAACCCCTACGAGTTAAAACCCAAGTCGGGAACTGACCCTACGACACTTACCTCGGGAGTAGACTCTGATAGGTCTTGGTCGGTCTCTTTGGGTTAAAACCCGAGTCGGAGAGCCGATTTCTGTCCTATTGATCTCTACTCGCCGGCTTACTCGTCGGGCGGTCGCTCCAACTAATCCCGCACGTTCGTCCCTCCCCTTTGGTGACGGGACCGAAATTATTACCCCAATTATTAACGCTATGAGATAATAATGGGGTCTAATTCCCCCTTGAGAATTTTGTTATTCTTGAAATAATAATATAATAATTTTCTTTGTGTAAATTTTATTATTCTTATTATCTACTTATAATAATGCCTTATTATTATATATATAACGTGTGTAACGAGTATATTCATATATTTAATGTAGTTAATATATTCATGTGTATAATGTATTATATGTATAATATAGGTAATTAATATCCTTAAAGGCGATGTGATACCGTCTCAATCTCGTTGAATACTCCTTACCTAGTTGTGGTTTTCGAACTCGACTGATCTGTTGACTGTGTCACTTGTCTGAAGAGATCTGTTGTCTAACTGTCACTTGCACTGCGGACTAATCGTTTATTCGCGAACTGAGTGTCTACTCGCTGACTGATCGCCCTTCTGCTAATCGCCTCGGCTTTTTATAGGGCTAGGCTGGGTGACGATGTGAACGGTGCCTTTCCAGTCGTCGTTGGCATTTCCCCTGTTTACGGGACCTGTCAACGGCGACTGTGGCTGCTGCCGTTGTGTTTGGTGTCGTTGACCTCTGTGGTCTTCGGCAAAATGCAAAATGTGCATGTTTATGAAATTGTTTATTTTATGTTATTATTATATTTTTTTTTTTTTTTGTGTTTTATTTTGTTTAATTGTTTGGTGTTATCTTGATTTCGAGACGTGGTGTTCAGATATGTGTTATTCTCTGGAAGTGGCTTGGTGGTCGGATTTTGTACCTTTTCTTGCGTGAAAAGGAATGTAAACAAATGTATATATGTAAAGAAAAATTTTCTTTTATTTGTTTCTTTGTTCTAGGTAAATTTTCCTTTACAAACTTTATTGATTAAGGGAGGACTGGCATGAGGCCTGGAATTCAATTACACTATACTTACTCTTCACGAAGGGTATGAGGGCTTGTGCCATACTTCTTAGCCCATACCGTCACTTTGCCATTTCGCTTTACTGTTACTTAGATTGATCGTCTTGAGGGCCCTTATTAAACAATAAGTAATATTCAGCCAAGTTGGATGACATATAAACAGTTGGGAGAGTTCGCAAGGTGCTCATGCTCAGGCTGGGTGGTCATCTGATGTAACGTGACTACTGTGAATAATAGGTTTTCATCAAATTTCATTTCTTATACAAAGCTATAAAAAGTAAGAAAATTACTCTTATGTATGTATGAATTGTTTCGATCGAGCATACGTGGGTGAACACACCCAAGGCCAAGAGCTACATTGGCGCCCAAACAGAGACATTAAGATAACGCAACGGAACAAGGAACATGGTCAAGAGAGGGCTACTCTGCAGATTTATATTATGATAGACGAGCCCCGAAATGCAAGTCAATTATCAAAGCTTGAAGTAACTCTCTATTCAGTAGAGGGTATACGTGTATCAGGTTATTGAATTTATAAAATTTGTGTCATTCTAAGGTAAGATATCACACCACGAAGTTCGCGGGAATTTCTGACAGAAAAAGCCCTGAAAAAACATCACTAGTTAAAAATAGGTAAAATTTCTGTTTGGCAGATATAAAAAATTCAAAAAGAGGTGTCATTTTAAGTTAATAGGAAAATTTTTAAAAAAAGTTATAATATTTTTATCTCAATTTAAAGTACAAGCCCTAAAGTTGGTGTACCTTCCAAATGCAAGTCGTAAATTTTCTTACAAGTTGTAATTGTTTTGACGAGGTTGTATTTTACAAAATAATTATTACTTCTAGTGCATTTTTCTATAACCCAAATTTGTGAGTCAAACATTGGGGAAGACTTAATGAAACATATTCCCAAAAGAAAGAATCCAATGGTGTTAAAGAGTACGATTGCAGCTGGCAACTGAAATTTTCTTTCGAAAAATCACTTCTTGAAAAAAATTGTCACGCAATAGAGCCATTGCTTCACCAATTGTTTGGTGAGTGGCGCTTGCTGAAAATAAGCTACGTCCACGTCCATGGATCCGAAAGTATGGTGTAGTGCATGACCTGCTGGCTTGAATTCTTTTCTCAATTGGACCTTAGAAGCACACACTCCGGTACCCAGTTATACTTACAGCTACGACGACGGTTTATCCGGCCCATTTTCTAGAAAAAGTTGGGATCTCCACATGAATTACCTCCCTGAGACAAATTTACAGCTGTGTGAAGAGCTGCTAGATGGTGACCAAAAAGAGCACGAACTTGACAAAACGTTTCCGCGATGTTTTCACCCTATTATGGGGATTTTTCACTATTTCAGAACACATGTACGTATGTATGTATTGCTTTTCTACCTATCAACAATCATCGCACTAATAGTTGGATGTCGACAGTTCAATAATAGCCCAAAAACTTAGACGACACCTCTTGTTGGATAGCTAAGAGTAGATATAAAGCCTAAGCAAAAGTTTTGTATACAAACAAGGGTCCCTATCACATACTATAATCCTAAAAACAACTCAACAGAACGGAGATTTAAATATAATTTTTTGGATTACCTATCTAACAAGTCGAATCAAACTCCATTTTCACATCAGGGATAGAGCATTGACCCAAAGAAAATTTCAGTTAGAGGATCCCAAATCGTATACATAACTTTCTTCCCAACTTCTTATTTTCCTCAACTATAAGTGATCGTGGCGGAATTTTCCTCTCACGAAAGGGCTCATGTTAGAGTTAGCATCCGCCGTTTTATTTTTTTTGTAAATTTTGGAGCTTTATTTCGGGAAAATCGTGACCTACGCGTATTTATCCTTCAAAGTCCAAAGTATCCATCGCTAGCTACGCGTTGGAAAACTACATTCTTTTACAGCGATCCACGAGTCGATCCCATTTTTCAGCCAAGCTTTGCGTCACCGATCAGATCAGGTAGTAATCGGATCGGAAGGGGTGATGCCTGAAAAATACGGCGTTCGGGGTTAAGGCGCTCAATTTCAGTTTTTTTTTTTGTTGGATGGCAGACACAAATACTGGTCCATTGTACTGCCAGACAGACATTTTTCATTATTGTATTTTCTCTATTCTCTGGCGAATGTGAAAGTGATGTAGGGCTAAGAGTTTTGGTACCACGACGGTCCCAAGGGTGCGTCAAGCGCGACAGTCACAGGGATAGTGTTCTGCTGTGTCAGCCTCCTCGCAACATGTAGCACAAGTAGGCGTCTCACTGATGTCAAGCACGCAGAGATGCTTAGCAAAGCGTAACGGCTCGTAATGAAGGCCGTAAGCCTTCTGCAATCATTTCTCCTAAAGGATAAGGGATTTCTTCCAGATATCAGGGCGTACGCGCTTACTCATCTTGGATCCTGGATATTCCCTCCTTCTACGATTGTGTGCGTCAAACACCCAATCGTTGATGTAGGATTTGACTCTGGAAGCAGGTAGACCTAAAGTGGTTTCAGATCCTGAGAAACACTCCTCTGAGCCCATTCTAGCGAGTTCATCAGAAAGTGACCTGGGACCCATTTTAGCGTTAGTAAATTTAGTTTTACGATTTTGCTCAAAAAGTCTTGAGTTCATGCACTAGTTCGAAGCTGGTTAAAGGGTCGTACGTAGTTTTGAGTGCAGCTTGGCTGTCACCATAGACGCTTATGCTTTTTCCCTTCCACTTGTGTTTCACAACATAATGCTTGCCCTTTAGGATTGCGCATATCTCTGATTCAAAAACAGACGCAGACGCAACGGACGTTTTGGATTCAAAGAAAAGCCCCAGCGTCGTACCCCCGTCCAGACCTGGAGCCATCTGTAAAAATTCGAAGACAGTCCTTTCCAGGTTCAGTATCGGGCCACAGCCAGTCCTTTCGGCATGGAAATTTGACTGTGAATTTTTAGCGCAATAGACTGGCAGGCGCAATTGCGTCGCGTCGGACGGCATTTCCATGAGGCAGGGCTCGAAGGCTGTCCTTTCAGCTGAGAAAATCGCTGTTTGGAGTTTGGTGAAAGAAGCTATGACGTGTTTGCGTGTTAGCCTGTTCCATCAGACAACCGATGCATGAGATTATCGGTCTTATCACTGCCGTGGAGATGCAGAGGACCTTTATCGACGATAAACCCATGTTTTGCTAAAAACACCTTTGCATTGCCACAAAGCTGACAACGCTTTCGTGGTTTTTAAATCAATATGCAAAGAAGCTGGCTATCTATAATAAGATGACTCCGAGGTACTTAGTTTCCTTGGATATCGAGATGGGAATGGCTTTTAGCACCAGCTGAATAATGCCAGTAATTTTCCTCCTTCCCGTGAAGAGAACGACATCAGTCTTAAGAGGATTAACCGACAGCCCATTACTCGTGAACCAGTCCTCGATCACATCTAGCGCGCCTGCGGTCTCAAAGCGCACAGTCGCTAAGCATCAACCGACAGAGAGAACAGCAACATCATCCGCATAGGCCTGGGCATATATTCCAGAGGCATTAAGAGCATCGAGCAGAGAGTCGACAAACATGCACCATAACAACGGAAACGGATTGCCACCTTATGGGCGGCCACTGTTTACGACAGATTTAACACATTGTTTCAGGCCTCCATCAGCGATGTGCTGTGCACAAACATTGCTTGATCCACAAAACCAGTGCTTCATCTACGCACATATGCTGTCGAAAGTAGCATTATCAAAAGCTCCCTCAATGTCGACGAAAATGCCCAGCACGTAGGTATTCTTTCCTTCCGAGAGCGCATTCGATTCTCTCAACGTGCACGTGCAACTCTATTAGTCTCCCCATGCTTTCCAGCAAGAAGGCTGCTAGCGATTGGTCTAAAACTCTTAGCAAGTGAGTAATCTTCTTTCTCAATTTTGGGAATAAAGACCACTTTCACCAGGTATATACATAGGTAAGTGCCAAGCTAGCAGTGAAAATTATTTTCCAACTAAGAAGCAGCTGTCTTATACCCTTTTGCAGCATAGCAGGGTTATATCCGATCAGTACCTGGCACCTTAAAGTGATCAAAAATTGCCACAAATTGCAAATTCAATGGCCTCAGTCGTACCACGCGTGACGCAATATACCAGCTACGCCGAGTTGTTTTCATCCGTTCAGTCCCAGTTACCACTGAAGGAGTATGCAGCGAGTCCAAAACAGTCTGGTTTCCCGAGAAATGGGTCTGAAGCAGTAAACTGAGAGTTTCCGCTTTAGACTCAGTAAAGGTACCATCAGATTATCTGAGCACATCCAGCTTTGACGACTGTTCTCGTATGAGGACATTACGAGTAACCAACCAACTAATTGGAGATCTCGTAGAAGATCTTCTAAGAATGATTTTTCAATTTACGAATAAGCTTCTTATATTCTTTCTGCCCACTTATTCCAGTCATTTTCCGATGTGAGCGATCTATTCAGGAAACTTCTGGCTTCGCTGCGGAGAAATTGGAGCTCAGCATTCTAGGTTTTCTAGAATTCTTTCTTCCTTTTCTTTTCTTTGCGTGCTGCAAAATCACTTTGTCGTGCCTGGTCAAAAGCATTAGCTCTATTTGGTGGAGAACTCCTGTGATGAGTTCACCTGTTTGCAATACTCATACTTGTAATATATCACACCGAGTTTGTAACACTATCTTGTCGTTGGAGCAATAGTTTACTCGTGAAAAAAACTGCGTTCAACAGTAATCCCTTCAATCCTGAGTCTCCATAATTATTCGCTTTTCCAGGGCGCTTTGCGTCTTCCTTGTCGAAGTCAACGCTTATGTAGGGTTGAAACCATTTGCAACACTTAAGTAGCCGCCGATTTTTTTGAACTGGAAGCGAAAAGCAAAATTGCTCGCAAGTGGCTTATGTTATTTACCCGATGAAAATTCACAAACATAATGATGAAAAATTGTTCAGAGAGTCAAGCCTTCTATATTACGTTTCTGATGTGGCATATCGGCGTGTACAACAACAGCGGCATCTATCGGAAAATGGCGGATTCTCATTTGTACACCTTCTGTAAAAGGTATTTTATTTACCGGAAGCAGCGATTCACTCCGCGCCTGCAATAGTAACAAAAAGAACCAACAGCCGAGGTTAGCTAGCTTAGAAGATGCTTGACCACATGGTTTGAATTGAATTGAAGACACTAGTGATGCGACCACAAAGATCCATTGTACCCCCTTCTTTCGTTTAGGATTTCAGGACAGCCTTCAAAAATTTAACAACTTTTCTAGATGGGATTTCCTGGAAGTCTTCCCCTGTTATGATTGTATTGCTTGTCATTTTGAATCTTTCTCGAGCAAGTCTTGGGCAGACGGTCAGTGTATGTTCCATAGTTTCCTTAACCTTACTCTTAAAACCCATTTCTTAAAGGTGACAATTGCATGGCCCGTGTCCTGTTAGTACCTCATAGCACTCTTAGGTCGGCTTTATTAACTTCTGAAGCTTCTTTGGCACGTTTGGGATTCCTGTCTGTTCTAAAATTGATTCTTTTGTTTAAAGATCCAGAAGTAGGTTTATGTCCGAATTGTCGAAGCTATAAAGGGGCGATGGCCCCGTAAAAGGTATCTGAGTACCTTTCTGGACTTGTATACCTTCATGGTTTTCATGACTTGGCACCCAGATCAGTTTCAGCCTGTCATTTACTGCCAGTTTGCTTAGTGTTTTGTGACATTCCCAGACAGCCTTAGAGTTTAAAGTTGCACCGTCTTGTTGAAATCACATGTTCACCAAGCCAATCCCGGCAGTAAGAAGTAGTTTATCATGGCCCTGTAACGTTCGCCAGTACCTGTGACCGTATTGCCGATGACGTCCTCAAATCACTCCGCGTGCGTGAACGCCGCGCTACACAGTGGCTTTGAGTGGATGCAATGGTTCTTCCTGCATCACACGCGCATTCTCAGTGCCGCCGAAAGGAAGATTTTGCTTATTGACATAATCGCACAATCGCTTAAATAGGTGGAAATTTGCCTCGTCGATCATGATAATTTTCGACACAAAAACCACGCAAATGACGGTCAGCAGGCATTAACTGATGCACTGTTTGCACTTTGTACGGGAATATGCGTAACTCTTTTACTAAAATTCGCTGGGGTTCGTTTGATGATGTCCAATCACGTGGCATGTCGTCTGATTGATGTTTCTGCGTTCTCAGCGAAATCTGCGGCCACAGCCGTGACATTCTCATCAGGTGGCGGCCACGTCTTGCATGGTTTCCTGTGGTTCTAGTCTGTTCGAGTCGAGTAGCTAAGCGCCGGAATGTTTTCCCAGTTGGTGCGACACGATTAGAAAATCGACGTCGAAATTCACACTGCGCTAACACCACCGACCGATTATTGATCAAAAAAGTCGACACAATTATTCCTTGCGCAGTATAGCACTCTATTGCTTATCTATTTATGTACTGCAGCTGGCTAGTTCACAAATGTCAAATATATAATATCTGACGTACGACGCCATTTGTAAAAATTGTAACATCTTCCGATAGGGTGATTAATTTTGCGCCATCTTTTATATTTTAAAATTCACCTCAAGGGATGCCAGATTACACACTCGGGCTAGCTCCCGAATGTTGTCCACTCTTTTAAGAATTTCTAGATGTCCAAGAAGGTCTCCTTCTTTGTATTTGTAGATTCTGTATAAAGTTAAGGCTTGTTTTAAGCTTCAGCCTGTATGGCTGTGGGATGTTTGGTATCGCTGCCGTCTTTGCAGTCGGAGTAGTTCCTATTGTTTCAGTTGCACAGATACACGCTAGCCTTAGTAATTTATTGAGTTTATTCATGCCGCTTCTTTGTTCACATTTTTTCCACCATACAGCCATAAGTATGGCGCTATAAAGTGTGGTCGATTTAATCATTTGATTGTAGATCCACAGACTAATTTTTGGGCCCATGTTTTACCTATGTACCTTGATGGCATTTGAGTATATTTTATGTCTGAATTCCAAGAGAGTTTTCTCTTATTCTTCTTAGATAGCGCTACAGTCCGGTGTGAACCTGGGCCCCAACCAACAAGCGTCTTCTGCTGGCACGATCTCTTGCCGGTTGTTTCCAGTGCCACACTCCCAGTTGATTAAGGGACTCTGTGTGCGCCACCTAAGATTCGCTGGTCCTCTGCTGCGTCGCCCCTCAGGGATGGATTCGAAGACTCTTCGGGCCGGAACTGTGCTGTTCATTCAACATGGCTTAGCCATCTTAGACGTTGGATCCGGATATGTCGTCCTAGGCCGATGTTGCTGTACAGCCCGTACAGTCTGTCATTGTATCTTCTCCCCCACTCTTCGTTTATATAAACAAGACCATAGATTGAACGCAGAATTTTCCTCTCGAAGCGACCAAGGACATCCTCATCCGTTTTCGTTAAGGTCCAGGCCTCTGCGTCGTAAGGGTGGACTGGGATGATCAGTGATTTATATAGAACTACCTTGAATTTTCGAGAGGGCACTACTTCTCAATTGCCTCCTGAATCCGAAGAAGCAGCGGTTGGCAAGAGTAATTCTGCGTTCCATCTCAGCGCTCGTATTGTTGTCACTGGTCACTAGTGAGCCAAGGTCTTTTTTGGATGACAGTATACATATATGTATTTGGTTTTACTCTCGTTCACCGAAAGACGCATTTTAGCCGCTTCTGCTTCTGCTTCAATGCTTTTGAACACTTCATTGACGTCTCGCGGCTCAAGCAATTGCGCAGACTTGAAATAGATCGTACCCCTTGTCTTGGCCAGTGAGTCTCGTATGATCTTTTCAAGCACTATGTTGGAGAAGTTACATGACAGTGCGTCACCTTGCCAAGAGGGTTTTTGGTCTAGTATTATTCCAAGACACTTTATGTCTACTTTAAATGGAATGCAAATTTTTTTGATATTTAGAGTTTGAAGTTTCTTTTTGTGAATCGAATTATGTTTGTTTCGCTGGGATTGATGAAGAGTCCTTCTTCATCGCAGCAGTTCTTAGTTATTTCTAAGGCTCTTTCTGATTATGGTTATATCGTCAGCATATCCGATGGCTATTTATTGAGGCCATTATTATTGAGTACCTAGAGAAGTTCGTCTACTAAAATTGATCATAGAAGTGAGAATAGGTTTTTGAAGGGCGGTTACTATAGATTTACCTTTTTGATATGCAAACTGTAGCTTGAGGAGTGGTACTTTCTGCAGTGTTGACCTTATGAACAGTTTTATCAGCTTTTCTGTCATTTTTAGTAAAAATGAGGAGAGTTTGATTGCTCGGTAGGATTTGGATTTTTCGGCTGGTTTGTTGGGAATGACTCATATAATTGGTTATGAGGCTGGTTAGAATTGTGGGTTATGTAGACAACACACTGGAGTGCAGTAGCGGATTGAGACGTAGAGGCACAGTGAGTGTGACAATGGTAATGATCGACCAGATCAGAAAGCGGTCGTCATGGAGGCAAGAGCCGTAATACCACATACTGTATAGCTTATTGTTGGGGAAGTAGAATGATTTATACAAAACCAAAATGTGTCATCAACATTTGTGAAGTCATTCGTTCAATAATATAGACAATTCAATTCAATCATTATTTTTAGCGGTTCAGTGCTTCACAATTTCAATATTTTCCATTCCACGTCCGAATTCCAAATGTTAGACCCCATTTCAATCTACTCATATCTATCAGCTTATATCCAACCTCGCGGTAACGTCCAACTGAATGAACGTCAAAAAAATATTTACTCATATCCAAAGCAATCTCAATTGAAACTGTTCAATCAATCTTTCCTAAGTTCTGAGTAAATTATATGAAAAACGACTTTAATCAATTCAATTCCACAAATGTCCACAGCGAATCAACTGTCACGACAAACGATCCCATTAACAATATCCTTACTAGTCGAATTGATTAGTTTTTAACTACAATTCATTAAAATCTTTTCGAACACCCCATCATCCATTAGTTCGTCCAAACGGACTGGACAAATCGTGAATTTCATTTTATTGCGGTTGGCAGACATTATTCTGCGAATCTCAACCGAAATGCGCTGGGTTGAGTACCCAGAAAAGTTTGATTTTAATTGGTGACAAAATACAATCAATACGCGGATTGCCCAAATCGATAATTCATTTATTGTCATAATAATGACGATGGATGTTGGAGTAATAAATATCGCATTTAAAGTAATTAAGAACGCATTTCATTAATAAGGACAAAAGAGGCTTGTACCTCATTGTGTTTTATATTCGCCAGTATGCTCGGATGTGCTGGGGATTGGCCCATTTTTTTCTTTCTTTTGCCTAAGTGGAAAACCACTCGATGGGCCTACGACGGTGGTTGAGATTAATTCGTGAAATGGTCGAGATTGTGTTCCATTTATATCGTTGGCCCGAAAAGTGCCAAACAATAGCGGGCTATGTTAATCCTGAGCACTTGATGGAAAAGATTTTGCTTTTAACCGTAAGCTTTCATTCGATATTCTGGAAAAAAAGCCTCACTCCTTACGAGCAAGCACAAAAATCCTTTTTCCCTTACAGAAGCACTCAAAGGAAAATTACACTTCTTATCCATCTTATCCTTCCTGTCCATCAGATTGTACCATCATCACATCCTCATCATCGCTATCGCCATCAAGACACATGCCTGGCCTTTTCTCTCGGCAGATATAAATACGAGACAGTGGAACAAAAGGGAACAAGAAAGTGTCAATCTACGCAGCTGTTTGCCGATACAAATGATGACGAACTCGGCTTTTATCCTTTTTAGACGGTGCTCTTCACTTTACCCATTGGCTTTACTGAGTGCTTGCTGACAATATGGGGGGAGGCAATTCGCCAAATTGCCCGAAATTATTTTTTAGATATTCTTGGCTTGATAAGGATGTGCATATGCCACAGGATACGGTGGGCAGATAGTGAATATTCAATTTTATTTTGGCTCATTTTGAAATTCCAACTCTCACATCCCCCACGACCATTTCGTTAAAACAAATTTTAACACACCCTCGGTGCAGGAAAGAATAACAACAAAGTACTTAGGTCTCCCGGGGCCCCGCCGCAAGAGCTCAAATATTTTCGCAGCAACCTACATGCTGTCCATTTAGGTGGAGGGTCAGTACCCACATAATACGTGCGCACCTGCTTGACCTAAAAAACCAAACGAATCACCCACACACTCGAAAACAGCATTCCGTTGCACATTTAGTGCTTTCCCGGTATGACGACAAGTGACTCCTGAGTGCATAAGTAATAGATCCTCGACAACACAATGACTCATCCTGTGTATAATGCGAAGGTCTGCTATTTCAGCAAATGTCCATACCCACTGCGTCATTGTTCGTTTTTGTTTTCAGTGTTTTTGTTTTAACATCCCACGAATACCTTTTATATTTTCAGGTTGCATGGATACGTCATCGAGATCTACACATACTCACAGTTGGAACGTATACGTATACGACAGATCAACGATTCCAAACATCCTACCATCGTGACATAGACGAGTGGACGCTGCAAATAAAATGGGCACAGAAACGTGACGCCGGTGTGTACGAATGCCAAATATCCACCCAACCAGTGCGAAGCTTTTCCGTGAACTTAAACATTGTTGGTGAGTTGGCTTTTTAATCCTTTTTGTTCCATTTCATTCTTCTTCTGGCTCCTGTTCGTATGCGGCGCGGTTATGAAGGGAATGTTGAGAATTTTCATTTTCGGATAATTTATAATTTGTCATGAAGGTCAGGGCAACAAAAACAGGAAACGAAAGACGAGCGACTTTTCACAGCTTGGTGTCAGGAGTGCACAGGAGCGGTCGACGGGGAGTTGGCGCCTGAGTTGGATGGAATTTGTGTAAAGCGCAGAAAGGTCATGGTGGAAGTGGGGGGTAACATGCGCCTGCAAGTTATAAATGAACTGTGCATCGATAAGGGTTGTGAGCGTCAAGGGTATCCTGGCATTCAACTAAGATGAATTAAATGGACAATCTACTCACAGTAGTTGGGACCTTACGTTGTGGAGTGATCGACTATAGCCAGATTCCTTTCAGTATAGTCTGAATCCATAGTACCAATGAGTTTATTCCCAGAACTTGCCTTTATCTTATGGTTTGATGCAGGAATCGATTGAATTACTCAGAAAGAATAAGTTCAATATCTTTTTGACAGTCTACGCGTATTACTTTAAGGATCATCCTCTACTTTCTCGGCGTTAACTATGTCATCAGAAGAATTATTTCAACGAGCCGAAATGTCAAGATTTTTTTATAAAATATTTCTTACTAAACTGCAAGCTGATGACTGACGTTGTTTGAAGGACGAAACGTTCGGTTGCTAAAACAATCCGAATTTTTATAAAAAATATTCTTAACTCCTAAATCCTGCTCTTTTATAGCAGCAGGAATGCCATTGCAACTGAAGCTGGTAATGTCACTTTGATGACAGGGTATATGTGAGCTAAACTATATGCGAGTCTCGCGAACTGAGCCACGATTTTTAAGAAAAATTGGAAACAAATAAAATGGAAAATCATGACAAGCAATAACGACTGCGAAATTGGCTGTCACTAGAAAAAATATTGTTAGTTCAAAAACGAATCTGTAACAACAAGCACAAGACAATTGCATTTTTTATTTAAGTGGATAAAATGATGTTTGCCATTTAATTTCTACGACTACCACATAAGTGGTCCATACGGATAGTCCAATTTTGATTATTCCGTTAATAACAAGTGAAAAGCTGTCATCCAAGGCTGCGATTGGCGTTGACTTATCGGCATAATTGACTTATCGCTATAAAAAATAGTCTAAAGATGCCAAATCGCACGATCTAGCCGGCCAGTTCACCGGTCCAAAATGAAAGACTACTCGCCCAACTCTATTCTCAAATGGTCCAACGATTCACATACTGTGTGGCATATAACGCCGTCTTACTGTGGCCACATGTCGACCAACTAGTGAATTTCGAGCAAAACAAAAATCGAAATTATTGAACGATAGCGGGCGGCATCGGACCAAACCCGACAGTTTTATTAACCAACTTTACCATTCAAATAGAATCGTGCTTCTTTGCTGAATATAATTTTTCGATAAAAAAGGTGGACTTTCCCAGGGCTTTTCTAAGGCCCACTCAGCGAGAATTCGACTGATATGCTATTCACCTTAATTCCTGCACGAGCTATATTTTGTTATGTTTTAGACCATGATCCTTGCGTAAGATATTCCACGTAGCCGAGTGACACAATTACAATGGCTGCGAACGACGACGAATGGAAACGGTCATTATTAACACAGGCGGATTCAGCAAAAATATTTTCCCCTCTACGCGCTCTTCTCATTCGGGCAGGTAACTTGACGTCCAATAAAGAAATTTCAATTAGTGCAAAATTTGGTAACTATGGCGCGAATTACTTGCTCAGTAGTTCGATTATGTTAAGTGATAAATAGTCAAAGTGTGCAAAAAACATTTTTGACAAAGCACGAATTCCGATAAGAAAATTCAATAATCTGTAAGCGCTGTTCGGATGTATGTAAGTCTTCTGGTGATGAAATGGCAATACGAACTGAGAACGATTAACTTTAAAATGTGTCACAAATCACAAACGAACTGTCAAAAATAGAACACTTAACGACCAAAGAGCAAAAAAATCAGTTTTTAGTTTGATCGAAATGTGATCGGCTGTGATCGAAATATCATTCAAGCTCCCTTAGATAGCCTGGTGTGAAACAAGCCTTTCTTTTCATGTCTATTTTACTTCAACGCTATCACTTGATTTATGTTTAAACATTTTAAAAAGGCTTCATTTTCTGTAACACTTTACAGAGTTATCCAACAAATGGTGTCATATTTATTTTCGAGTCAGTGTCCAACTGTTTGTTATTATTGCAACAAGTAAGAACTAGGAGTATGTAAAATATGGACCAATACGTGTTCGGGTAATGTGTGAAAAAAGAATAGCGATAAAAATATGGTTATCATAAACTTCGTCTACTTTTGTCATCATAATTCACCTTCTCGCAAACAAAAATCACATCTAGGCAATTTAGAAAACTCCAAGGTGAGCCTAGGGACACATATACCACCATTAAACTGCCCCACAAGTGTACATGCAAATCAGTGGGCTGACACGACTGGAGATCACCGGTGTTGTAAGAGTAAGATCAAACAAAAAAATATGGAGCATGCCCGTGTCACAAAAAAAAAAAGCAGGCCGAAAAACAATTGGTGCAAAATGCAAAAACACCAGCATTTGATTGGCCTCAGCGATGAAGTAATCCCAAACCGGGAAGCCTGCCGCTACTTTCTGAGGTCAAACCGGCGGACCCCACAAGCGGACCAGTAGGAATGCAGTTAAGTGGGAAGGTTATGGTCCTACACTTCTGACCATAACAACGCCGGAAAAAGGAAAAGAAGAAGAATTCACCTTCTCGCAGAGGTATAGTAAATTTAATGAATACTTTTAACTTTCGGACAGGTTAGTTATGCGAAAGCATACCCCTAGAGTGTATCCTACTGTGTGCAGGCTCGGATTAAAGTATCGTCTATTGGCTTAAGTGCTTATAAGACCTAGATAAAAAAACAAATGATTACCAACAGGCCATAAGTGCTGGAATTGAGTGAACATGATTGTTTCACAACAGGACGAGACTCATTTGCCTCTGTATCAGTATAAAACCAAACAGAACTGTCGGATTTGAGGCTCCAAGATTCCAAGAGAAATTGCAGAATAACCTTTTTGCAACATGTGATAGTTTATGATAGTGTGCACAGACTACGTTACTGCATGATGTTGACAACCTTTTCCTTGTCTGAATTGGGCTTCCAGAGCGAAACTTCAGTTGGCGCCATGAAATTTTTTTTCTTAAGGGCAGTAGTAAAGATTCAAGCCAGGCAAACCCTCCGCCAAAATAGCATGCCCGTACGGAAAATATCACACCTGTTATAAAATTTGGTACAAAAATTCACCAGTAAGATTTATGTAGACAAATTTGACATGGACACTTGGAAAATGCTGTGTTCCATTATTTACCTCAGAACCTATACTTTTGACTGCGAAAAAAAAATTGCCACATTTCGTAAAAATCTTTTACTGTAGACTGGAAATGACACCTTTTGTTGGATGACTCTTTTTCCACACTTCCTGAAAGCATACCATGTAAAGACGCAGTGATAGCGGTAAACGAACTAATACCAACAGCGAAATGTAAAAAATACGACTATTTTTGAAAGGGTCTTAAAATTAGGATCTACAAACGGATCGATAACGCAAAATTTTAATCAGAGGCTAGCTGTGGCTGAAAATATTTATTTCTTCTTTTCGGTAAGTCGGAATTCAAATTTTAATCAAATACAAAACTCTTCCTTGCCCTGTGACGCGGCGCCTTCTTGAATATCAAACCCAAATCCGCTCCTGACATACATTTTCCACCATGTGGTTCTCGCCACCACCAATGACACAAACAATTATTTAAAAACCCAACGAGAAACGAAACACCCACGCAGGATATGCCTTTCCCAGTGAAAAACTGCATCGACCGCGAAGCTGGAAATAAAAAAGGACAATTACAAAAAAAAAATCTGGTCATGGAATGCAATGTGAGAAGGAGAAAGCCATTATGTGGCTACGCTCTTACTCAACGACTAGTGGAGAGCTCTTAACAACCATTTCCCCCTATTGTGTGATATTGCATTAAACAGTGCCATCATCCTTGTCGCAATTAGTATTAGAACAAAACTCTCTCCAATCCACCACACGTGGAACGAAAAACAACAACAGAGGCAACAACAAAAGGAAATCTGGGACAATGTGATTCAGATTATAAGCGACAGTCGAGCTCGATCCAACTAATTATCATCACACTGAATTAATTATCTGCCTTTAATATTCATGTATTCGTATTCGTATCTACTGGTGTTTTGTTTTTGGAAATCATTCGCAGACTCGATTGACGGCGAAACGAGCAGTCTGCTGCAGCAGTACTTCAACGACGACACTTTCTACATCGGCCCAGATCGCCTCTACCAGGGAAGTGACGACGAATTCGCCGGACTCTATGGACCTATCCAAACCGTCGCCGGTCGGTGATTTTTTTTTTCTGTGTGTGTGTTGGATGCTAGTAACAAGGATGTGCTCCTATACTTTAGTACATTCGTTTAACACGTGTTTGATGCGGCAACGTTGTTTGATTAGCGACAACGCTGTTTTGTGGCTTTTTCGATGTTACTAATGCTTAATGGTTGTTACTGTGGAAAAACTTTTTTATATGCTATAGCCTGGTAGTCCCCACCCAATTCGTTCACCCTCATTCCATTTTTTTAGGTTATGCTTCACTATGTTAGGACGGTTAGGTTTAATGAGATTTTAATGTCACCTTCAACATCCTGCTGCCTTCGGACTTAACCTGCAAATTCTTCCTCAATCGCCTTCCTCATGCAGGTTTGTTAGTTTTGTTCTTTTTGTTGGCAAAGTTGGTAACACTTACAAAAAGTTGCTCGTTATTTACGAGGCGGGGGTGATAGTCATTGAAATGCATTCACTCTTAGCCCAAGGATATACGAGTACATACACGTTCACAGCCAGTGAGTATCTGTTTTATAGAAGGACGATGATGGAGGTGGTACGGTATGGGAGAATGGAAGAGTGGAAGATTGGATCATAAGCAAGTTAAATAGGATCAAGTCATGTTTGGGAAGAGGTTAATTAAATAAGCGGCGACGTAATGGTTGACATTATTATGTCATCAAAAACCAGGACCACATACACAGAATTATTTTGTTTTATAGAGTGACACAGTGCCGAAACGCACTAAATGAACGCAAAGCACTGGGGCATGTTCGTTGAGTGTTACAAAATTAAATTACTACAAACTCTCTGTCCGGGGATAGTGAGTTTCGAGCGAGTTGTGTTCATTTTGTTTCTTTGTTGTGAAGGGCAAAGTATATAGTTGAATTATGAATTGCAGAGAAAATTGAGTTTTGCCTTAACCCTTTTCAGATACAAGTTGTGGCTTAATCGAGGTTAAATCTAATGGACCTTGGACATTCTGCACAGATAGTAGAGAGTGGTAAAGTGAAAACTATTTAATTAGAACCACGACGAGCGAATGTAGTTTTTGAATTATGTACAAAATTGATTTTCAGTTTCGAAATGTTCTTTTCTATGAATATTCAAGTCATGAATTGCGGTCGAAAAATTGCGAATTATTCAGCTTGCCACTTTACAAACTCACCATGATGTATTAGAAGGGCAAAAAAAGTAGAACAAAATTTTGTAGATAAAGTGGATGTTAAAAATATAAAACTAGTTAAGGCCGCTGAGCTCGGTTTCCACTCAAGCTGCCCTGAAAAAATACAAAAGAGAATCGCCAGTTAAACTGAATGGTTTCCATGAATCGACTGAGAGAGTTCACGGTCTTTTTACCAACTTTTTTGCCACTATGATCAAACAAAGATCGAAATATGAATTTATTTCAACATTTTATGGGCAAGCAATAAATCCAAACCCCCATTCATTCGGCTACAATAAATATTGAATTAGTTCCATCAAAGGACTTAAAGCAAATAGAAACAACGAAATGAAAAATCACTATAAAGGGAAAATAAAAAATTATACCCGAAAGAGATATCCTTTTAGTTTAGCTACTGTATTCCATAGCTTCCGGGGTGGAGAGAGGGAATATAGGAGCATCGATGGCAATTCGTATCCGACAAATTAGAACTAATAGCGAGTGCTATGTACTCTGCTAATCCTTCGAATTGTCATTGGTTGTTTGGATAAACAAACGAACCCGGTCTCTTTTAGATTGGTCTTTCTACTCTTTGATTCCACTCAGTATTGGATCCTTTAGTGTGTTTCTCGTCCTTCCGAAGAAGCTTTCGTGTTACACCCGTAGTTAGCAAACCCATTTACATTTGCAATGCGTTGCTGCATTTCTTAATACCACCAGCTTACTATCGTGTCTATTTGTATCTATTGCTATTCCTTTTTGCTTGTGACCAGCCTTCCCCAGTATTAAGTAATCCGCTCTAACATGTACTGTACATCAATTGAACTCTAATATCATCCTTGATCCCCTGGCCTCATTCACACACCATCCATTGTGCAATCTGTACTAACATTACATAAACAACTGTGTAAACTGTGCAATTCAACTGCACAAAATAATAAAAAATCAAAAAAAACTAAGAAAGAAAATGTGCAGTGAAAAGCGCAACTAACTCGTATTCCCATTTTTATTGTACTTCACATCTTCACATCCTTCTCTCACACAAATCCCATTCGAATGTATCTAATTCCAGTGCCAACAGCAACAATACTTGGCGGACCGGACCTCTATGTGGATAAGGGAAGCACCATTAATCTGACATGTGCAATAAAGTTCAGCCCAGAGCCACCGACACATATATTTTGGTACCATCAGGATAAGGTAAGTGCATTCTCCTACATATATAGAAACCCTTACATGACCAAGCTCTTGCAAGGTGGCTTATTCCTCTTTTAAAGAAAGACTCGTTTTCTTTTGTAATTTGCTGTCAGTAAAGGGAAACAGATTGGGTCATTGATTGGCCGGTTGTCGTACACGGGTGTGGACGGGATTTTACTTCCAATCGAATGGACCTGCTCATACATTCCACAGACTCATAGGACCAGTGGACAGGCACATATTGCCCGGGTAATGGGATCTTGCATTGAACACTGGTGACCTCGGTCGTATATTGTCGTAAAGACATTTGCTCACATTTTTCGTGATGTTTCAAAGGAATTTTTAAAACCGACATTTTTCGGATAGATTTGAAGGTACTCAATTGTTCGATTGACAGTATCGATGGCACTTGAAGGAATTGCTCTTATTTGTTCGTGAGGAAAGTGATTGGGACACGGAAAGTGGTAGATGCCAGCGAGTTAGTGTGGGATTGTTTAATCCATCTCTGATTCTTCAAACAATTGCCGTGCTATGGGAGACGAATCTGTGCCAATCATTCGCTATGTTATACAATAGGATGTTTGATGGAAGTAATCTTGATACCTCTCAACATGCTATTGACCATTCTTATCTGTTTTACGATCTGTAAGGAATAATAGGCTTTTCCTTTTGACGCCACGAATGATACTGACTTTGGAATATCGTATCTAATAGGAAGGATAATTTTATTATAGCGTTATCCAGCAAAAGGTGTCATTTTGTCATATTAGAAAAAAGCAACATGTCATGAAAAAATTGCGACATTTTTAATAAAGTCGAAAGCGTGAACTCTAGATTTAGTAATAAAAAACAATACCTGCCAAAAACCCACCTAAAACTGTGACCATCATTCCTTTGATGAATTTTTTCGTCACCTTTTAGCATGGTCGTAGTGAATATCACTGAATCGACGGCAGAGTATTGGCATCTTTAACTTTAACATAGCCTCAAAAAGAAAAGTCATCTATTGTACAATCCCACGATCTTGGCAGACAAGTCGATTTCGAGAAATCACATGGCCAGAAAATTTTTGTCGCGCAATAGAGCTATTGTTGTGCCATATCATGCCAAAAAAGTCAATCAATGTCGTTCGGTAACGAAATCTAATCAATGAAACGGTCACCCCAGCATCATTTTGGAAAAAATAAGGCCCAATGACACCGCCAACCCAAAAGTCATACCAACTGTCGGTCACTGTGTATGGAGAGGTTGTTATAAAGGGGTTTTTTTTTATAGAGGTATAGAACTTTGAAATGGAATAAAACAAAGATGGTTTTTTAAATTGACATAAAATTGACTTTATTCGAAAGATAATCTTCTGACATTATAAATTAAATATAATTTCTGGCACATGACCGCCACGGCTGCCTCGGATGTAGTCTAATCTGGAGGTCCAATTTCCGATAATTTTTTCCAACATTTGTGGCCGTATATCGGCAATAACGCGGCGAATGTTGTCCTCCAAGTGGTCAATCGTTTCGGGTTTATCGGCGTAGACTAGCGACTTCACATATCTCCACAGAAAATTGTCAAGCGACGTTAAATCGCACGATCTTGGAGGCCAATTCACGGGTCCGTAACATGAAATTATGCGGTTACCAAACGTTTCCTTCAATAAATCAATTCTGGCACGAGCTGTGTGACATGTTGCGCCGTCTTGTTGAAACCACATATCCTGCACATCATGGTTGTTCAATTGATGAACGAAAAAGTCAGTAATCATGGCTCTATAGCGGTCACCATTGACGGTAACATTCTGGCTGGCATCGTCCTTAGAAAAGTAAGGGCCGATGATTCCAGCATAAACCACACCAAATAATGACTTTTAATGGTTATAAAGGCGTCTCGGCAAAGGCTTCTGGGGTTTCTCCACTCCAAATTGGCTTACTTTCACGATAAATCAGACCCGGTTTGCTAGGTAGGTAAAACAATCACAAGCGTCATGGTCTCCCCACAGACTTCGCTAGCCTCAAGAGCCTCTTCATCAAATATTACGAATTCTTTAATATTTCGCCCCAAAAGTGTCAAAGGATCTCGATATCTTCCGCCACTATATTCATTCGAAACGAATATAACACCTTCAACGTAGTAGAGCTGATCACGATAAGTTTTTTCGTCCCTAATTCTCCCTCTCTTCCGGCAATTTCACTCTGCCAAAATCTGCCTTCAATTATCAGAATGTAAAAGGTCTTTGCTCTTAAACATAAGTTGCTTTCCAACAGTCACATTTTCTTCCCTTTGAAATCCTTGCTCTGACCGAAACGAACCTGATCCCTAGCATAAACAACTTTGAACTATTCCCATTAAATTTGAACGTTTATCGCGATGACGAACTCGGCCGACCCACTGAGGGGTGCGTCCTACTAGCCGTCCTTAATTCTACTGAACCTTCACGTATTGGTATATCATCCTCCCCACATCTCGACTTTGTCTCAATTAAGATTGTGCTACCCCAGAAGACACTATACGAGTACATCATTTGTTTCTACATCTTGCCTTCACAACTATTGAATCCTTTCAACTCGCCATTAACACAATTGACCAAATAATTGATTTAAGAGACCTCCAGGATGAAATTCTTCTCTTTGACGACTTCAACTTTCCTCATCTTAAATTGGTTCATTCTGACAATCAATCGTTTTATATTACCACCAACCCCATTACTGCTAAAGAATGTCTTTCTTGGATCGCCTTACAGATTCAAATTTTAGCCAAGTTAGTGGCGTCTTAAACTACATGGACAGACAACTAGACCTCATTTTCATAACTGATCTCTTCAACTCTTCTGTCTCACTTTGCCCCCATTTCCCTTTCAACCATCGATAACTTCCATCCTCTCCTCTTTCTTCCCCTTTTTCATGATTCTCCATTACAGAACACTTCTCCTAAAGCTCAACCTTCTTACGATTTCCACAAAGCTATATTTCACCAAATCAATGAATATCTCAAAAGAGCCCCACTCAATTTTGATAATCTAGCTTTAAATGATGTTATATCCATATTTTACAGGAAAATATTTAACTCTATTTCCCTTTACTTTTCCCAATATTCCCAATAATCGCAGACTCCGTTCCCTAATAAACAAAAGAAATAAGCAGTGGACAATCTTCCTTCGTACTCAATACCCTAATGACCTTTCTGATTATATGGGCAGCCCTCTGTCAACGCTATTTAGCTGAAACGTAAGCCAATCTTATAGGTGATTCTCAGTCCTTCTTTAAATTTGTTAACTACAAAAGGTCAGGTTCAATGATCAAGGTTTTTTCCACCTTTTTCAAGCAATCTTTCGCCATCCACTCCTTTGTTCCGAACTCCGCTTACTGCGATTATTTAACGAATTTTTCCTTTGAACCATGTCTTCCTCTTACAGTCGATCCCTGTGTCATCGAAAACAAATTAAATCAATTTAATGAGGAATTCACTTCTGAACCTGACGGTCTCCCTGCCATATTTCTAAAAGAATGCTATTCAACCCTCTCTCTCCCTCTCTCTTTGTTGAATTTGTGTCCTTTACCCTCTCGGCAAGGAAGTCGGCGTTATTTCAACCGATTTCAGTTAAGCTTTTAATAAAATCTGCCACAGATTCATACTCTTCAAATTGTCTTCCCTTGACTTCGATCCAATTTCTTTGAAGTGGATATCTTCATATTTGGAAAATCGCTGTTACATTGTTCGATTCAGATCCGCCTTTTGTAACCCTTTTCTCGTTTTCTCCGACGTCCCCCAAGGCAGCCACTCAGGTCCACTTCTTTTCGTTCCCACATCTCACTATATGCCGATGACACCAAGTTCTTCAAGACCATTTCCTCCAGTTATGACTCTTCCCTTATTCAATCAGATCTTAATAGTTTTTCATTTGGTGCTCCAAAAATTGCTTGGAATCTAATATTATCAAATGCCAATCAATCACTTTTTCACGTAAACGAACCAAACTTCCTCCTCGTCTCTACTTCATTAATAATCAGCCCATCTCCACCGTTCAGGCTATCCGCGATCTTGGCATATTATGTGATCAGATGCAACCTTTTCGCACACATCTCGGTTTCATGAAGCGATAGTCTATAGAATTCTCCATACCCTACGTTACCCGATTTTTCTACATAACCTTTGTCCGGCCCCCTTACCAACAAACCCACATTTCCAGAATCAAGAGCAAACTATGTAATCAATATGAACACGTTGAAGGAATGAAGAACTGTATCTAACATTCTCTTCATCCATCGGCTCCTTTCAGATAACATTGACTGCGCGACCGTCTACAACTTTGTCTCTATCAACACTAATCTCCGCAATGTACGAAATCCCCGTCTCTTCTCTCTACTTAGCCCCCGCACCACATATGGCCCTAACGAACCCATTTCTTGTATGCTGGGAAGTGTTAATTCGAATCCTCACTGAGATTTCAACCTCAGCACTCCTTGCTTAAAAACTCGTCCGGTTCCCTTCCCCGTTCTAACTTATTTTCGCATTGTTTATCGTCTTTGGGGATGCGTATTAGAGTATACGTGGTGCGACAACGATTTATTGTGTTCCGAATAACTTGCTCAGATGGACGATCATGTCGACCGTAAAATGGACGTAGCGCTCGATAAGTTTGGCTAACGATGGTTCGTTTTCAAAATAAGTTTGCACAATTTGAAATGGCAAAATATACTAACTACGAGGGCGGTCCGATAAGTACTTAGCCTCACCGCCAGATGGCGCCTTACTATCGTGTGTACTATAGTATAGTACATTCTAGTAGACGGCTACTGTTGAAATTTCAGCCGGATCGGACTCGTAGTTTGGTTTTGACCGCGTGTGGAAGCGGGAGTATCCGCGGATTTTAGAAAAATGGAAAAAGAGCAATATCGGTCGGTGATTCGATTCTTGTTTTTGGAAGGGAAATCGCGCAGCGAAATCAAAGAGCGTTTAGATGCTGTGTACGGTGACTCTTCTCTTTCGATGACAACCATCAAAAATTGGTTTAACGAGTTTCAGCGTGGTCGCACGTCGGTTTTTTATGAGCCAAATCCAGGTGCCCCGAAAACGGCTACCACGGAGGATAACGTGACAAAAATCCACGATCTCGTATTGGCAGACCGCCGATTGAAGGTGCGCGAGATAGCTGAGACAGTAGGCATTTCAAAAGATTTCGTGGGTCATATCCTGCATGAAATTTTGGGCATGAGAAAGCTGTCGGCGCGATGGATGCCGCGTTTGCTCACTCCGGACAACAAACGCAACCGTGAGACCACTCAAGGAGTTTCTGCGTCGTTTCGTGACAGTCGACGAAACATGGATCCACTGGTACACACCAGAGACCAAGGAACAGTCGAAACAGTGGCCTTCACCCGGCGAACGTACTCCGAAGAAGGTGAAGATTGTCCCATCGGCCGGAAAGGTGATGCACCGTTTTCTGGGATTCACAAGGTGTGATCCACATCGACTACCTGAAGAAGGGCAAAACGGTTACAGGGCTGTACTATGCCAAATTATTGGGCCGATTCGACGCCGAATTGAAGAAAAAACGGCCCCACTTGGCGAAGAAAAAAGTGCTCTTCCATCATGATAACGCACCGGCTCACATCTCCGCCTTCGCCACGGCCAAATTTTATTCTCCAGATTTGGCCCCGTGCGACTTCTTTTTGTTTCCAAACTTGAAAAAGTCACTCGCCGGGCAGAAATTTCAGTCATATACAAAGCCTTTACGGTCGAAGGAGAGAAATATTTCTGAAAAGATTAAGAAAACGAAAAAGGAGCAAAAAAAGACCGAAAGGTTATTTTAAAGCCAAATTGTAAAGGTCAAGGTTGGTGAACTTATTGGAAAATCCTATACCGTAATAAGAGATGTTGTCCGTAAGTTGAGAAATTAGGGCCTTTAGGGTCGTCTAAGAAAAAATATTATCTGAGCTAAATGAGAGGCATATTGCCAAGAAAATCAAGGAAAACCCTAAGACGTCAGTGAAATTATTGACTGCAGAGATGCCCAGATTCATCAAGTCAAGTGGAGGTTATTGAAGCACAAATAGTTATGATCCTAAAAATAAATCTCCAGTAAAACGCCCTGAAAATGGGTCTAGAGTCAAATTATGTATTTCAACAAGACAGCGACCCAAAGTACACTGCTCAAAATGTTAAATTGAGGCTACTTTTTATTGCTCACCCGACATCAACCCCATCAAACATTTGTGGACTGAGCTTGGAAAAAGCATTCGAAACCGAACTATCAAAGTTTCTAGCAAAGAAGCTCTACCAATAGAATGGAAATCTTTAAGCCCAAATTTCTGCAAAAAGCTTTCTGCACACCAAAACGATTAAGCCATTAATGATGCTAAGGCTGTCGCAACTAGTTGTTGATGTCTTGTGCGAATAATTTTATTAATGAAACAACAAATTCGCTGACAGAATAGCTATTCGTTTTCAGCTACTTCAGGGCAAAAAAACGCTCACCCGTCATGGATTCTTAAAATATTTTTTTCAATGTCTATTTGGATCTTTAAGTTGTTTTCCAATACTTTTTAAAGATGATATCGGTCAAGTGCCTAAGTAAAAATAAGGTTATTATGGCGAGGTTAGATTTATATTAATTTTGGCAAGACTTTCTGGGGAAAATTTGTTCTCTCTTTTTTCAAGTCAGTGATGACTGAAATAGTGACGTGCACATCGCTGGTCAAGTAAGCCCTATTACGGTCAAGATGACCGCACCATTGGGGGGTGGGATGGACAGATTTAGAAGAGAAGGTAGGCTTGGCGAAGCGTCAACGAGGCACAGAACTTTCACATGGACTTGGATAGATCGACATTTTTCATCGTTATACAAAATACTCGTATCGAGTGTGACACTAAACGAAATCAAAGAAAAAAATGAGAAAGTAAACTTTCGACGACAATGAATAAAGGAAGATGAACGCAACTTTTTGTTTTAGTTGCTTGACAGTGCGCGTTACGAAAAATCATTCCGAGAAGACTGTCGTACCTAAGGGTCAGGTTACACTGAACCGGAAACTAAGTTACGTTCATATAGAAATGAGTGGGTAGTGTGGCCTACACCAATTTAAGGGGTGGCTCGTATCGAAAGGTGAGTGGAACAGAGAGTAGGCATTGACAGCCCGAAGTCTTATACTCCGACTTGGGTTTCAACCCACAGCAGTCTGGTCTAACGTTATTCCCACACTTGACGGCCCTAGGGGTACTACGGGTTTCAAACAAAATGGCTTTTCAGGGCAGTCAGTGTCCGGGCAGTGTCCCCCAGGGATTGACGTGGTACTGTCAACGCAACTGGACTGGAATAAATTTACGTGAAGGACCTAGACCCGATGAGAAAGCTCATTACAAACTTCGGGCAATAAATTCTTGCATTCTTGCCGAATATTCTTTTTGAGCAGTCTGGAGAGGTCAAATGTGTGTACCACCTTGATTGAATCACTTATCCTAGTAGTTGATCTTGGTCCTGTATAGCTCACAGAACTCTCATTGGGTTCACGAAAAAATAAGACCCGATGACAGCTCTGTAATAAAAAGCGCGACATCCATTTTGAGTAGATGTAATAGCTCTTCGTGAAGAGCGGTTCTCCTGAAGCCTAAATTTTGCATGCTTGAGTATTGGCCTCGTGGTTCAACCATTAAAATTAATTTAATTTTTGAACACCACTGCTACTTGCTTTTTACTATACTTTTCATGCCTAGAAAACTTACAGAATTAAATTGAACCCCTCGCTAGGTACCTATTTTTAACACACACACACTTTGACACATTCCTCTCACTCTGTTGCTACATCAAAGTATTGATTTCACAGTCAATTGATCAATTTTCTTAATATCGACATTTGTCTTCTTCCAGGTCATCAGTGAAGACTCATCACGTGGCGGCATCACTTTCATCACAAGCAAATCCGATGATCCCAAATCAATTTTACTCATCGATGACGCCGACTTGGCAGATTCCGGCAAATACTCCTGCTATCCATCGAATACCGAAATCGCCAGTATACGCGTTCATGTCCTTCAAGGTAAGCACCAATTGGAATTCACGCCATTCCTCTTTGAACTCATCCCTGGTCGCCAGCTTCCTTATTATTGTCATTTGAGTCAATCTAACGATGTCATTCCTCCGTCGATGATAACGTCAGTCCTTTGATTTGATGTTCCTTCGATAGCTTCCTCATTTAATCACTTGCTCCTTGTTCGGTTACTACCAACACTTTCTCGAGTCGTTGTATCTACGAGTATTGATGAAGATATCATGGAAAAATATATTTTTTTAAGTTATTTTCCAAAGTAATAGGCCAACACCACGCGTTCATATCAGTGCATGTAATTAATCCTCACCCACAGCTGAAATAGCAGATTACAGCGATAAGCATGCAAGTAATTCTGCACCATCTGCATCCAAACATACATATGGATGCAGAGATACATCTACAGATAGATGCTTGAAACAACATGGAGATTGTGCATGTGCGATAAGAACTCGACATGGATAGTTGCCTTTAAATATGTACATACTTGTGCTCGTGCTGGCTTGTACTCGTGCTCCACACACTATAGATACAATGTATCTGCAGGCTTAATCAGCGTGAATAGTATACAGATAGGATAAGTAGTGTAGTTTGGGGTGCGGATGAGGACCGCAAGTGAATTGAATTCCACCCAAAGAACTGAACGGCGAGATGTACGAGTACTACTTGCATAACATGGTCCTTCGCGTAGGTACAAGTGCAAGCGCAGATACGTATGCATACCGATGAGTATATGATTTGTGGCATGTTTAAAACCATTGATGGTTCAAGATCTCAAATGGAATGAACATGATGACCCATATTCTTCCTTTCGGACGCGGGTTTTATCGAGCGAATGACACTTTCCACCGCGCCGCCGCTGTCCAAGCGAGCATGTGAGAAACGACGTGACTTCAATGCTGAATATTTAATACTGCTGAATTGCGAATGACGAATACGAAACGTGAATGCTTAATGGGAATCGCATAAATCTAGAAATGCGGTTGCATATGTGCGGCTTCGGTTTCGAATTATTATTGTAGTTAAATGCAACGAGGCGAATTGAGGATTTTGGAATTGGTGCTGAATAAAATCTGGCGGGAACATATCGAGTGCTTAAAGGTGTGGGGAGTTTAAATCCATCAGTTATTGAAAACCTTTCGAATGTCGCGAGATTTATTTTATTACAACGTTCTTCAGGAAACTTCCGGGAAATATCGTATTTTATACTGTTTCAATTACAGCTGAATAAGAGCTGAATAAAGGTTACGCTCGAAATCTATTAAAATGTTCACAGGTACGAATAAGTCATGGTTGAAAATGATTTTCAATCTTGTGCTGAATTGAGAAAAGGTGTATGTAGCTCAATTGCCAATCTGTTAGTAAGAGCTAAATCAAGGATTTCCAGATAATTTGGTGTAAAACTTGCAGCTGAATATATAGTGAAGAATAAAATATCCGTAGATTTGAAGAGAGTTACGTTTAAGTTTGCACTAATCACGCAATGAAGCTGAATACAGGCTGAATAAAGGTGACGATGGAAATCTATTCAAATTTTGGCAAGTAGGATAAGCCAAAGTTGAAAATGAATTTTAATCTGGCCCTGAATAGAAGAAAGAGATTACATAAATAAATTTCAAATCAGTTAGTAAGTGCTGAATCAAGGATCTCGTGAAAGTTTGTCATAAACTGCACTGGATTATGCTGTGAAAGATAAAATACTAAAACATATACATATAGGTAGTATAGGAGAAGTATTTTTGTGTAAATTTGCACTAACCGTGCTATGTAGCTGAATAAAGGTTCCGCTCGAAGTCAATTGTGACATGTATGATTAAGGGAGTTGAAAATGATTTATAGTCACATAATATAAATGAGTGATAATCAGTCACTAAATAGAGGTTGCTGAATGAAGGATCTCGTAACTGTTTGTTGTGAAAATTGCAACTAAAGAAGGGCCGAATATATCATGAAGAATAAAATACCGAAATGTACGTTAATTTGGGGAGAAGTAAATTACAACTTACATTATTACTATAATCATGCTGAATAAAGCTGAATAGGGACTGAATAGCTGCTGAATGGTTCATAATGAATATGGTGAGCAAGGAAAACATACCAAATTTGGATGATGGTTTTCAGGCGTATTGAATGTCAACTATCAGAAATCGCACAAAAAAAAAATGGAAATATATTCCATTATTACTACCATTGAGCTGCGATATTGAGTCTTACGGATTCCAATAAAACCTCAAAATCAATCTGAAATGATGAGCAGTTACGTACAATTTTAGTCTAATTGTAACAAAAGTTCCAACATTGAAGCTGAATATGCGCTGAATAGACATTAAGTAAAATCTGATTGACATAAAAAAAAGCAAGTGGAGCAAATATATTTTGCGAATGCGGAACAGTAGCTGAATTCAATATCCATGCATTTTATTTGTCATTAAAAGCAGAGAAAAAATAAGAAAAAACTTTCTTCTCACAGGCTTTGCACATTTAACTGAATTGAAGCTGAATAAGTTGTACTATAATAATAAAATTTCGAACCTTAGTCAAATTAGAAAACTGTGATTGCGTTAGACATTTACCACACACGTCAAAAAAGTAGCCAATATCTAATAGTGCAACGTCCATCACTACGACCCTGAGACCAAAAGGCAGAGTATGGAGTGGAAACACACTAGCTCTCCAGTTCGCAAAAAATTCAAGGTTCAACCTTCCGCCGGTAAAGTGATGCTGACCATCTTTCGGGACTCACAGGGTCCAGTCTATTGCGATTTCCCTGAAGATCAGCAAACTATCAATAGCCAATACTACTCTGAGATGCTAGAACACAAAGTTAGACCAGCTAGAGTCATTCTTCAGCACGATAACGCCCGCCCTCATACAGGCCAGCTGACCCGTGATAAGCTTCAAGAATTGGGTTGGGAGGTCTTACCTCATCCTGCCTACAGTCCCGACCTCGCCCCATCTGATTTTTACCTGTTTGGACCACTCAAAGACGCCCTACGTGGAAAAAGATTTGCTAACAATGAGGAAGTTAAGGAAGCGGTGCTAAAGTGGCTTCGGGGTAAATCGAAAGAATTCTTCGCCAAGGGAATTAGGAAGCTGCAAGAAAGATGGGACAAGTGCATAACTGTGGGGGGTGATTATGTTGAAAAATAGCCTTAATTTTGAAAGATTGAAATAAACCGTTTTTGAGCTATAGCCATTTGTCTCTTTACTTATTGAATGACCCTCGTACAACTCGAAACTCTGCTTCCATTCTCAGCCTTTCGTTTGAAATTTCTAGAGAACAGCAAGTAGTTTCCGTATACCCAACACTTTTTGTTCAACATAAAGTCAAGTGGTACACTTGCTTAATTGCTTAAAGCGCTCCCTATTTTGTTGCACAACTCTTAAGCAAATTAACTTTAGCACTCGTATCCAAGAGCTAACCGCTCTGATCGTTTGAGGTGAATTTAAAAATTATTTCTAGCTAACAAAGCTACTGTTGCTGTTTCTCATGTTTTCATTATTTCAACATATATACGTATACATCTGTATACTCACGGTATTTCGAGCTACGAGTATTGTGTGTTGTATTTTCCGCGCTGTTTGACTGTACAAGTACATGTCAAAGTGAACTATTTAGAATACAGCCGTCCGCAGTTTAGTCAGAGCAAGGGAAAAGAATATTTTTCTCAGTACACATTGCTGCAATTTCCCACACACACCTTGGCAAATAAGCGAGAACATGTACCTAAATGTTTTCTTTTTTTTTCTATTTGAAAACTTTCCTTACAGGTGAGCGACCAGAAGCCATGCAAACTAATGCTGCCACAAGAACAATGCAAACATCTACACTAACAGCCGGTGTAACTCAAATAACAACGTTCCTGCCATTGTTATTGTTACTATGCGAATTATTCCGAATAACGTTGGGTTTTCACTGCGTTACAAACCGCTGGCAAGAACAACAGCAACAGCAACGGCTACAGCAGCGGCACCGAAGTCCTTCAAAATCAACAATAGCTAGTGGCGGATGCATGAAACCAGTGCGGCATGCACGGTGATAATTTTCCCAGTTGTTGACTTGAATATAATTTTGAAATTTTTTTTTTGTCAAACGTAGAACTTTTTTTTCTTCTTTTTTTTAAGTTTGGAATTTTCTATTTTTGTATTTATATTTTTGCTTCATGTTAACAGTGATATATAATAGCACTGTCTGATGAGAGTTTTTTTATATAAAGAATTTTTATAAATTTAAGTTCGAGTGAAATGTACATATTAAAAACGTAGCAAAACTATTATTTATGAAAAACAATAGTAATAATAAAAACACTGTGTATCTTATAAAGAAATAACAAGAACGATATACATTTAACGGGTAAGTAGATATGAACTAAAATTAATAATGGTTTTAACGATTAATTTCAATCTGAAGAGTTTATAAGGGAATGCAAATAATAAAAAAAAAATATGTAGATTTGTAAGTAACGAAATTCGTATCCTTAAGCTAGGTTAACTGACCTTTTTGATCTTGATCGAGAAATAATTAAGCAAAACTCCTTTTTTTTATTCACGAATAACATTCTTTTTTCGATCTGACTGTCATAAGACCGAAGCAAGTGTTTATTCCAGCTTATTACTAAAATTGTAAATAATTGAAGTGAACAATGTAAAAAAAAACTTCATGAAGCTACTAAATCAAGTGATAAATGTTAACGTTAGTCACGACGATTTCAAACGAGAAACCACTGTATAATATGTAAAATACGAAAACAAAACTAAAGCCATATTCACATCTTTGACTCATTTAACAAGTTCTTTAAACGTTAGATATAACATACGAGTACCATAGCATAAACTAAAATGTATGTCGAAAATTATGAATTAAATAAAAGAGGAATAATTAAAGAAATAATTAATATACATAACTACGTGTTAAGGAAATGATTGTAAGATGAAACCAAATATATAAAACGTTTATGTAAAAGCAATAGGCAAGGAAATAAAATATAAATTAATTAATGTATAAAACATGTTTTCTTGGTGAATTGCCAGTTAAGGTAATGGGGGTCAGAAAATCGTAACAGGTGAAACAAATCTATCAAACTTGTTCTAACGACTTTAGATTTGCAGCTGCAGTAGACTAATTTACATGGTAACCATGTCTTTAAGTGACATAAGCATGCACACGACAGGTGAAGAGTATCGTCTAACAGAACTGGTGCTTTTTTCCCATGCATGGTTAATACTCGTAATATCATTGCCACTTTTTTATTTCTATACACAAATTCAATTAAATTATTCAATATTTTTCTGGATTTTCAAAGGAGACACTTCCATCTAGTCCAGGTTAGAAAGGATTTTGAAGGAGATCGGCCGGGAGTTGACTCTTTGTGACCATAATGATCATAGCTCAAGTAGTATATATTAAAAAGTAGCAAATGAACCAACCAGTTAAGTTCAGTTGTTTATGGCTAGTCTACAATAACCTATACATCCTTTTCCCGAATATGACCCAAAAACTTGTAAAATATTTTTCAATAAGCGCGGGTAGATGTTGAAATGGAATAAAATAAGCTGTTTATGAGGTATTAACAAAATTCTTTCTTTATTTGGAAGGCCTATATATGGCATTATGCATGAAATATGATATTGTTGGCATATGATAAGTGGGCATTTACACTTGGCTTCTTACAGTAGCACGGAACCGAGTAGTCCAATCTTCAATCACTCCTCCACATAGATCCGTCTGAATTAGAGCGGTGGCCTGTGTTATGTTCACCTTAAGGGCATCGGCCGATCGTCGTTTATTCGCATAGACCTGCGATTTCAGGAAGCCCTACATGAAAAAGTTTAGCGGGGTAAAATCGCATGACCTTAGTGGCCAATTCACGTCACCTCTGAGAGAGATAACCTTACCGTCAAATCCTTGAAATCGTTCCTGCAGAATGTCGATCGTGGTACGTAGCCCTGTCCTGCTGAAACCACATGTCGTCTAGCTCCATATAGTCTAATTTAGACCATAAAAAAATTGTTATGGTTGTTCTGTCGCGCCCAATTGACGATGACCGCCACACTAACGTCATTTTCATGGCCCAAAATCCACACCAAACAGTAACCTTTTCAGGATGCTTTGTTACCTGGTGAACCTCGTGTGGGTTGTTATCGTCCCACATAAGACGGTTTTGCTTGTTAACACATCCATAAATCTAAAAATGCACCTCTTCGCTAAAGATAATTTTCCAGTCAAAATTGAGGTCCACTTCCTTAGTCCCGACGCTAAATTCGTCTGCGAAAGGACAAATTTTTGTGCTCGGCGAGGCATCGACACTTTCATGGACCGTGGCGAATTCTCGGCCTATCTTGAATTTTTTTGGCCAAAGAATGTTGGCTGTTTGGTTACCGAAACCGTCGTCTAAAATGTGGTGCAGGATCACCACGTCCACCCTAAAATGGGCGCAACGCGCGCAATGTTTGCACTAACTAACACCCATTTTGATAATAACGTTTCATAATTTTGGACGTTACTGTTCAATCACATTACTTAAGGGTGGTCGTGGTGCAATGGTAACCATCACCGATTATTAAGCCGAAGGTCTGCAGTCCAAGTCCGACTATAGTCAAGAACAATTCCTGCACGGAAAAACTGTGTAACAACATCAGTTGTGAATGAGAGATGATCAAAAAGTGCTGACGAAGGTATAACACTCGCAGCATAAGAACACTTCAAAATTCATACTCTGTGTGTGCATATCCAATATAACACCTTGATGACATGGAAACAAAAGAGTTACTGTGAACTATTTACAACCAACGCAAATTCAGTCTAATCTCTCAAATCATATCTAGGACAACCACCTCCGGAGAGTAGTGAACGAACATCTTCGACACAAACCATCTGTACCCCGTCCAGGTTGTGTGACAAACACCATAAGAGCGTACACTCTTGAATGAACACGAATTATAAAAAAAACAAAAACATCACGTGGCTTACCTTGATGATTTGGCATTAGTACCTGCATAATAAACAATGAGGTTGACAGATGTCACCAAAAATATATAGCCGCCACAGGCTGCCAAAATCTACCCGCGTCAATTGAAAAACCTTTTTTTTTTAACGAGTGATAAATTCTGTGGCAATACGACAGAGTAGCTTATGTTAAAAAAAAAACCTTTCCGAGATATTTCAATTTTTGTCTGAAATATTTTTGTCCCTAAGTTTTTGGCTTATGTTAGGCCTAGTTGTAGAATAAGAATAGTTATGATTATTTAACGTTAATTTATAAAAAAAGTATAGGAGCAAAGCATTAAAAGAAGCGTTTTTAAACTTAAGTTCTTTCGTAAAAATCAATTTGGAAATATTTAATATCTTAAGTAACATAAGATTTTCTGTCGTTCCTAAAATGCTTATTGAAAGTACCCTAAGTTGACTTAAGATTTTATATAGAACTTTAGATTTTAAAATAAATAGATATAAGACATTTATATGTTATTGTTATTTTAAGTTTTTATTATTATTTTAATGATAAATAACAGATTATTGATTACAAATATTAATTAAAGGAACCAAAACCGAAAGAAATTCATAATACAATAATTTAAACTAAAACATTATACGTAATCCCGGTAAAGCAGTACTTTAATAATTTAAAATGTTGACTTAAGGAACTTCTTCGTCACCTTCGGTCAGATCTGGATGAAAGTCTGACGTTTTATTGGTAAGTAAATTTTGATAAAAAGGATGGTAAATGTTCTCAATCAATGGCAGCATATCCAATAAATCTTGCTTTTTCTTTTCACTAATTTCAAGAGGTGTAAAATAACATTTCTTCAAATCCGTGATATTGATTGAGGTAAAACCATGCCGTCTTATGTTGAGCGTCCTAAATTCTTCTGTTTCATTTAATAAATTTTTGAAATAAACTGTTCCAAACTCCTTCGTGAACCTCATCCACTTTACATTCTGCCAAACAAATTTCTGTCCGTCGTTGTCCACCTTTCGCCACATAAATTTTTCTTTGGAAATGGCCGAAAAATTAAAAATCAGATCTTGATTTATTTCTTTAACATCAAATTTGTGTTTGACGCCTACGGTTCTCAGAAATTGATACCAATCACGAGGATGATGTATTTTGAAAGTTGTACGCTTTTTCTTTTTCTCAATTAGGGCATGGTCAACGTCACACTCCATGTGAGTATGTCCGGGAAGAACAAATTTATGATCAATCGTCTCTACATTGTTATCCAATTGCAAAAAAGTCAGAAACATTGAAGCAATAAAAGAATTTTTATTTTGTCATGGACAACAATCGCTATACAGAACAACGTTTCTAGTGTCAGTAGGAAGATTTTGGAGGTGGGACGCGATCTCATTTCCACCACGATTTCCTATTGCTTCATGCCACATATAACATACTGGCTGCCCAGTCGTACAGTCATGGACTGTAAGATTATACGTCCACAATGGGCGCTTATAAAACGAAACTGAGGATCGCAAAAATGGTGTTGGAAGGCACTGTTGTAAGTCGAATGTTAAAACTTTAAAAGATGTATTCTGCTGACCTTTTGATTTGTCTGCAGCTTTCGATACAAACGCATTCTCTGCCTCAAGGTGATGATTAGCTTGCTCCCTTTTTAGATTCTCACGTTCTTTCTCAGTCGCAACATCAATTTTCACCTTCAAAACTTCACACTTATGACAAGTTTCTAGTTTAGGCTTTTTAAATTTTAAATTTAGAGTGCTAAAAATATTGGAAAACTTTGAAAGTGAAATTGGCTCATACGAGTACTTTTCGGAATATAGTCGAAACAACTGTGGAATTGTTAAATCACTTGCTAAATATCTTTTAGAAGTATCTCTTCTAGTATAATGAGACTCGTAAGATGGGAAGCTGTTTATAAATTCAATAATCTCATTTTCTTTTTCAGGAGACATTTTTTTAGGACCTCGCATATCACCGTTTGTGAATGATCCATAGCCTTCCAGCTTTTTCTTAACTACCGTTTTGATAAATTGCTCCGATTCGCGCAGGGTATATCTAAAGCATTTTTGGCATACTGAAACCCTTTCACCACTTATTTCAAAAAAATATTTATTGGTGTGCTTTCTTTTTCTCGGATTAATAAGGCTTTTTACCTTTCTTTCAAATTTGGTATCCTCAACGACAATGAAGCCGGAAGTAAACGCTTGTCTCAACTCATAAGAACCAAGTTCCCAATTTTTTTAAAAATTAGCTGTTGATTTTCAAATGATATTTTTTCACTACCCTTGTTGCGACCGTTATCCAATTTGCGTACAGTTCGTTACAACAAGCTTTATATGTATATAGCTTTTGCCAGTTTCTTTTTTCCTTGCGCATTTTTTTCGATTGTTTTGCGTTGGTTTCTTTATTATTTTCATCATTTTCCGAAGGCAAGAATTCACAATCTTTTGTTGCAAAACAAATAGCAGATTCGTTACTTACATTGTCAGAATCCGAAGGCACAAAATTAGGGTCACAAATTGAATCATCATCATCGAAATCTTTTGAAATTCCTTCTTCCAATTCCGTAAAGGAAAAAACATTTGTTTCACCAACACTACCTCCATTCTTATTTCCCAAAACGGTCGGCAAATGTTGATTCTCCGAAGTACCATTTAATTCTAAGAAGTAAACTATTCAATTACCTATTTTATGTGATTCTTACTAATAATGACTCACCATTTAAGCAATTTGCATTGCTTTTGCAACTTGTAGATGGTTCCGAAGTTTTATCAAACAACTGATTTTGCTTTTCTAATGCCATATACAACATTATTCTTGCACGTTCCATTTTATCTTATTTTTTTGAAACTGTATTTTAGTGAGAATATAAAAAACTAGTAAGCCACTTTGTCAATGGGAAATTTATGACAGTTTAGTTTCTATGGTATAATCCCTCGAAACAGATGGAAGTATGCGATAATGTCACACACATCAATGTATTCTCAAAGTTGAAACAACAAAAATGTTGTGCTGTCGAGGGGTGGAGAAAACAGAAATTCAATCAAAAACATTAATGTGAAATGGGAGCCAAGTTCAATATTATGATATATTAATAAATCACGCGCTTAATCTTAAATCCGGTTTAAATCACTCCAGCATTAAGTTTTTGCTAAATTTTATTACATAGTGCACCACTTCAGACAAATACCTTTCCAACCGTGTATCGCACTTGATTGTGCGACTTTTAGTTTAGGAGGAGAAGCGTCTTCACTGGCGTATTATATATATGTATAAATAATAGATTAAGTACACAAATCTAAAAAAAAAAGGTAATAGCTATACTTACACAAAACACTTCAAAGTCAAAAAACTTTTTTATTATAAAAAAACACTTCTGATTTCTTTGTCTCTAGAACGCAACAATCCCTCTTAAGTCAATCTTACTAACTGATGTGCAGCCAACAAAAGTAACTTATGTCGACATAAGTTGCGGTTATTTTTGATCGAGCGGAGCGTAGCGGAGCGAGAGCAATCACCCACTTTTTGGCCTAGCGCGTGCATGTACGGGGAATATAGTGGTCCGAAAACGATTTCGGACTAATCTTGTACGCACTAAATGTAGATATCGGCTATAACCACACATGTGTGCAGCATGTCATTCGATAGATCTAGGTCTGTAGATGAGCCATAAATTATCAAATGAAATTGTTTGATTGAAAAATAGTGAGAAATAACGAAGTAAAGTTTAGAAAAGTGCCATGCGGAGCGCGAGCAAGGTTGATAAAACAACAAATTTGCTCGCTCGATCAAAAATTTTCAGTAGCGGAGTTAAGCCCGCGCATACTGATCTGCCTAGTAAAATTATTTTTCAATAGAAAAGCTTTTGTATGTATACAATATGTGGTTCTGATAAACTTAAAATTTCCAATTTATTTTTTCTTACTTCTGACAGAAGAACTTATGTTGACGTAGGTGTTGGTGAAATACAAACAGAGTTTTGACAAATCATCTTAAGTCAACACAAGATTTTTTAAAAAGGGCAAAGAGAATTAAAAAAGCTTACATTTCGCACGTCTTACTACAACATAAGAGTTTCTGTTGAAACTTTAAATCTGAATTGTCTAGACTTAGGGAAATTGCTTGACATAAGCTATTCTGTTAAAAGATTTCTATGGATGTTCGAATATAAGTGGTTAGGAATAACACGATATCTTTGTAACGGTAAATGATTTTGTAATGGGGGTAAGATAGAAAAGTAGTTCTCAAACGATAGAATACTGTCAATTGAAAAACTGGAAAATAGCTTATGTCGACTTAAGCTACTCTGTCATACTGCCACAGAATTGTTCATCGAATTCATTTCTGAATAAGTTCATTGATTCGTGTGTTGTGAGGCATGTAGCGTGGTTCTACTAGAACTACATAGGGAGCATTTTCAGATCATGTATTGTGGCCCAAACAAAGTTTAAATTCATTGAATGATAGCGAGCGCCATTGACGATGAACACGGTCATCTATGGGAAAAGTACGGGAGCATTGATAGTTCTTGTATTGCCGGAGGTTACTCGTAGGAACACATACTATAGTTTTGTTTATTAACATATCCATTCAACCAGAATTGAGCTCCATCTCTGATGAAAATTTTTCGATAAAAAAAACCGGAACTGGATCACACAAAATTTGACGCTGTTGTTGCTTCTTGCACGAACTGTACTTTACAAGATTTTAGACCAGGTTCCTTATGTAAAATCTTCCACGTAGTTGAGTAACACATTCCCAATTTCGACGAACGGCGACAAATGACTATCCTTATTAATACTTGCGGATACAGCAACAATGTTTCCCTCTGTACATCCTCCGATCATACTGATAAGTTTCTTGATGTCGAATAGCGTGAAATAAGTGCGAATTTTAGTCACTATGCTTTGCATTGCTTGCTCAGCAGGTCTATAACTACGACTGTAAAATAGTCGAAGTACATAAAAATCAGTCAAGAATCAGTAAGCATTGTTCGAGTATAAGTCCTTTTATTACCAAATGGCAATACTAATTTATTATGCTTAATTTTAACTTATGTCATGGATCATGCTCAAACTGTCAAACATGGAAAACTAAAAAACCAAACAGCAAGAAAATTAGATATTATTAATCCGATTTATGTTGATTTGTTATTGTGTTGATAAGAATCCCTGAATGCAAACATATTAGTACTTATATATATAATATGAATCAGAGAATTCCCATTACATATGTCCATAAGTGAGACGAATAATAACTGAGAGTTTCGATTAGTTATTGATTATCCAATAAGAGGTGTCATTTTAAATTAAATGAAAAGTGCAATGGTTTTCTGCAAGGCGGTGATATTTCTACTTTAATTTAGTAATTTAGTAATAGAGTACATCTGCCAGATATATGCTTCGGCTTTGTCTAGAATCAGTCGTTCTTTAAATTAATTTCATCATTTTTCCCCATATTCCGCCTTTATTTTGGTAAGAACTATTTCGATAATTTGTTTAATTTGTGATTTATTGCTAGTTTTGCCTTAAATCTTATGTTTCACCAATTGAAAATTCTATTTTAAAAAATCACGCATCAAAGAGATGTGTTACGAAACTGAGCTATTGTTTCATCAGCTGTGTGAAATATGGTATTGTCCTGGTGAAAAAAAACGTGTTCACGACCTATAGTATTTGATAACTTAATTTATTCACTGAGACGGTTGTTTCAATACCTCTATTATACAATACCCCAATTAGCAAAAGTACAACCTTTTTTGCGGTCTGTTGGCTTTAGAAGCTTGTAAGCAAGGCTGCGAATAAACACAATTCCTACAATGGTCTTAACGTGGACACACCTGGATCTCCAGTCATCCTCTAAGCTACCGCGGCGACCTTACCGCACCAGCACAAATTGGGGTCTTCACCTAACTTACCAGCCCGAGTGATTCAAATTTATAGATTAAATTCACTAAATTCACCCGAGAAGTTGCTTTATGATGACCAAAAACACTTACTAATAAGCTACGCGATACTTTTACCGTTTTATAAATTTTCACCATTTTAACATCTTCTTTCTAATAACCTCTAGGTTTTCTTTATAAAATTTGTTGTAATCATAGTTGAATGTTGACAGTTCAACAATGGCACGAATTTTAAAATGATACCTGTTATTGGATTGCATTTTATAGGTTTTTCCAAATGAACCACGAGGACGTTGAAGTTGGTGAGGACCCTAGACCTCTGAAAATAACCAAAAAGAAATTATAGCTTTAATCGCGGAGTTGAATTCCAGCTTTTACCTATTTTTAGAATGTGATCTGCATTAATTCCTTTCTACAGTCAAATGAGAATGAAACCAGGAAAATGTGTTTAAAGGTCAAAAATTGTATCGTGGCTATAAGCTTACGTAAACCTTTAACCATCGATTTTCAATTTCACATTTCAAAGCAAACTTCGTTGTAGCTACAATGTGACACCGTAATTCAAAGGTGCTGTGAAAAGTTTGAAAAGACGCCAAGACCTTCCGTAGCTCATGGCTCAATGTCTCGAGCGGAAACAAATCCTTTTATCAAGAGGTTCTCCATAGACCCAAATTTCCAGAGTATATTCTCACTGTCATGTTTTCACACCTTTAGTTTCTAGTAAACCTTTGTGTTGAGAACACGAAACGAAACTAATTACGTTCTGACTCACGGCATAAGCGTCAACATAGCCTCTAATGAGAATCAGCATGCGCAAGCTCGTCGAAAAATGAATCTAGAGCTGCCTTCTCCATGCCACCGAAATTCAATTATCGCTCCTTCAACATGATTAACTGGCGACACATATGAACACACAGCCTGAACAACACAACACTCGGTGTCTTCATCAGCTCAGCGTGCATTAATCATATTTCAAGTGTTGCCAGACACTATGTCCAACGTCCACTCGAATGCTGACACAAGAGAAAGAGAAAACAAGCGAAACATCTAGCGCAGCAGATGTCTAGATCATCCTAGTTGACACATGTCTAGTGTGAGTGCTGCTTTTCGGAAAAGAAATTGGAATAGAAAAGAAACACCATTTCGCCCGGACGTTCAGCATAAATGCGACGACCGTTCATGACCACTCTCCGTAAATTCCTGACCCGGGTGCACTTATAAGTATTTAAGCGACAAATAAGTCGAAAATTGAAGCTAGTCCCAGGTGCGCAAATAATCCGATGTCGTTCGAGAAGCAATTTCGGAGCGCCTTCATAATTTGACAATTTTCGCGAATGGTAACGACTTAACGATATCCCGCGTCACAGTCTTCAGTATCGAAACGGAATGCCTGCGTGTAAACGACTCTTTCAAATAGCTTAAATTGAATTCCCGAATTGCCCTCTTATGCCTCTTCGATACAAATAATGTCGACAAAGTAAAAACGTAAGGGATGGGGGCAAACCCATTTACGTTACGAGAACGTTTAGTTAACTTCCATGAGTAGCCAATTTTCAATTCATTCGCAATAAACGCTAATAGAGTTCTCCCAATAAAGCAACACACCCCAAACCGTCCTTTCGACGTGGGGGGGGGGGGGGGGATGGGTGGGGGTAACAGGACTCTACCACCGCTCGTTGCCACCCGTGCAATCTGCAAGAACGAAAACTACACAACAAACAAATGTCCCCGGGGGACGATTTATTTAGTCCTTCCTGTCCGTGGAAAACGCCAAACATACCAACCAGAGTCGGTGATATCGGGTTGAGTGAGTCCCACATAGCCTGGCTCAGCGGTTGTGTGTTGGTATCGCCTTCCACTGTATCCTTTAAGCCAAGACCGAAAAAAAATAAACGTTCGTACGAGTGTATGACGTTTCTTGAATTTTTCGTTTGGGCTTCCCGATCCTGATGCAGTCAACCGTGCGCGCCGTGACCGCGTTCTTTGAATAGTGCCACGTCAACAACACACAAACACACAGCGGAGGTACGAGTACTCGTATGTTGGCACCTTTGTGGTGCCGGTGACTAGTGGTGGTTAATATGTACAAAACCTCCGTGATACGGAATAGGAATCAGCGGCAGTGCCTGCGATAAACATCTCGCTGTTGAGTTGGAAGTGCTTTAGCGGGAAATGCTTGGCTTTAGCCCGTAACAAGCGCCGGGAACCAGCTAAGGGGAGCACTTAGCCGGGACTTTTATGCGCTTGTTGTTATTTTTTATGTTTCGTTTTGTTTTTGCTTTTAATGATCATAAATTTTGGACGGCGTTTTCGCCCTGCCAGTGTAGGGTATAGTGGCGACGAGGCTTTCCGGATGTTGGGAGTATGGACTGATTTATTTGCGAGAAACCCAACAAATCCGAGGCTGTGGAATGGTGGTTGAGTGGGCGGTGGTAGCACATGGTGGTGGCAACTATTAATCCTGCATAGTTGAACAGCAAGTAGAAGTTTCATGCTCATGACAGCACTCTAGAATGCCTCGCCTTCCTTCTACTCTACTGTATCTGATATCTGTTTTTCCGCATTTTTGTTCCTCTCTGCTTTTATATTCTCCCAATTCGACGATGGTGATGCAATCGCGCGGGGCGTTTTACAGATTTCAGCATTTCATTTGATAGAAATCACATTTTCGAAATTATTCTTCTCCTTTGGCTTGACGTTCCCGTTTCGAACGCGAAACAAAAAAGGACTTTTCACTCAAAACAACAATTTTGTGTTCAATATGCCGTCAATCGGGAAATGCAAATCCAGCTCGGACCAGCGTTAGACATGGTTAACCAGTCGAAGCTCGGTGAAGGGGATGCAGACCAAGGCTATGGGCTTACCAAAAACAACCCAAGCAGAATGGAAAAAATGGGAACATAGAACGATGAGAAAAAGGGACATTGTGCCAACGAGTGATGAATTGGATGAATCACGTTTGGGTCGCTTTTTTGTTTTTAGATTTGGCCGGGAGATGAATATGTTGTGTGACGTTGAGAATGTATGGGTATTTAGACCGAAAACAAATGCCGGAATGGGATGGAAAGAATCGGCCGATGTTAAGTGACAAATGGTTTGATTTTACGGTATTTTATGAGAGGCAAAAATAGGATATGGGTGCGGTGCTTTATTTCGACATGCATGTGCGAATAGAATGTGAATGAAGAATTCTCGAAAATTGCACATTCCTCCAACATTATTTTCGTTTTTCTTTGGGCACATCAAACATTTTGGAAAATCCTGTTTATCTGGGTCGGATTGTCGGGTGTTTTGCTGCTCATTGTCAATAGAAATATGTTGACAGATTTCCAATGAATAGGTTATTGGAATTGTTTTCTATATTCTGTCTATTGGCTCAACACAGGGCTGCAGAGGGCCGTGGTTTATTAGTTTATTACACTCGACAAAACCTTGTGTCATGTATGTCAAATGTGGTTAATTCGGAGTCACATTGCTCTCTTTTCTAATAAATGACCAACATATCTGCACGAAGCCAACTGTTTTTTGCCTTATTAATGGCACTTGTCAACTGAGCCACTTAATCCTGCGATCGACTCTGCCTTATCAGCAGTAACGCACAATGGGGTTCAGGATTGTTCTTAAACAATTCGGGCCATTAAATAAGAATAATCATTTTATATCGTGACTGCCATTCAGTCAGTGAATCACGAGTTTGAAGCCATCCATCTAGGTGATGGTATTTTTACGCCCACAAACCATCGAACTCACTTCACTCTGGAGACGAAACAAGCAGTGCAACGTCATGAGATATGTGATGTGATTAAGGAATTCCTCTATCTTTCTGCCACATGAACCACATGGGAACCGGCTAGCCTACCACTTGGGCACTATGACATTGAGAAATCTGTTGTGCCAGTAAGCCAATTAGGCGAGGATATCCTTCAACACTCTCAACGAATATGATTAATTACACACTAATATGAATGAATTCCCTAGGAGATGTGGCTTTTCTCAAAAAAGGACATTGAATATGGTGGCAGAGGTCAACGTTCTCACACAATTATGTACGTCATCCTCAAGAAAGAGTTTGCACTTAGTCTCAGACATTGGTGTCCTGATAGGAAGCTAACAAGACTTCTATTATGGTCTCCATAGCAATTTATTCACAGAGTGTTTCTGCAAGGGTCGTATGATTTTCTCTGACTCTTTGATGAAAGAACCACATAAAGTTTACATCCATGAGTTAGACCTCAATAGGCGCCAGCTGTCTGTAATATTTTCCAGTCGCAAAACTAGCTGAGGAAGCCGAGAGATGCTGTCGATACATCGCGCTTCGGGGCGTATAAGTATCATTTTTCTGTTCTTCGTACCAACTCTCTTATAGACTTTATGGACGAGACTCAACTGAAAGAACCACATGAAATGTATATTTTATGCCCGGGGTGAACTTGGGCCTCAAACAACAAGCGCCCCATCCAGCACGGTCTTTGGCTAGCTGTTTGCAGATTACAGTGCCGCACACAGGTGGAAGGAGACCCCGACCAACTGGGAGTGTGGCGTCATCTCTCCGGATTAGATTCAAACACTCTTCTGGTCGGAGTTGCGTCATCCATGCGCTCTACTTAGCCCAGCCGTCTTAGACGCTGGATCCGAAGGCGTCGAACTAGGCCGATGTTACTGTACAGCCCGTACAGTTCCTTGAAAGATCTTCTCCTCCAAGCTCTGCTTGTTTTTAAAGGTGTAGTTCTTAAACTCGCAACATTATTTCTACATTCTATCAATTTGACAGTTGAAAGTTGATTTGTTGTTAGTACGTTTTGGATAGATTAGCGTCAGAACAACATATGCGAATTGTGCAAACTTATTTTGAAACCATGGTTCGGTTCGCCAATCCATGGTGCGCACCATTCATTTTACGGACGTCATAATCGTCCATTTGAGCAAGTTATTTGGAACATGATGAATCGTGTTCGTATTTAAGAAGACAGGTTTTTAGGCAAGGAGTGCTGAGGTTGAACTCGAAGTAAGGATTCGAATTAACATTTCCCAGAATACGTAAAATGGGTTCATTGAAGCCGTATGCGGTACGGAGGGTGGATAGATAGAAGAGACGGGGATTTCGTACATTGCGGGGGTTAGTGTTGATAGAGACAGAGTTGTAGAGGGTCGCGCAGTCAATGGTGCCTGAAAGCAGGCAATGGATGAAAAGAATGTTAGATACAGTTCTTCATTCCTCCAACGTGTTCATGTTGATTAGTTTGCTCTTGATTCTGGAAATGTGGGTTTGTTGGTAAGGGGACCCCATTTAAGAGGCGTATTCAAGAAGAAGCCGGACAATGGCTATGAAGAGAGATCGGGTAACGTAGGGTTTGGAGAATTCCTTAGACCATCGCTTCACGAAACCGAATGTGGAATTAGATTTAAAGATTATCTCGTCGATATGTGCGCGAAAATTTAGTTCCTGGTCACATGATAATCCAAGATCGCGGATAGCCTGAACGGTGGAGATGGGCTGATTAAAAGTAGAGACGAGGAGCAAGCTTGATTCGTTTACGTGAAATAGTGATTGATTGGCATTTGGAAATGTTAAGCTCCAAGCAATTTTTAGAACACCAGATGGGAAAACTATTAAGAATTGATTGGATAATGGAAGAGTCAATATTGGTCTTGAAGAACTTGGTGTCATCGGTATATAGTGAGATATGGAAATGTTTGATCACCATTTCAATATCTTTAATGGTAGGAACAAAAAGAAGTGGACCACAGTGGTTGCCTTGGGGGACGCCGGAGGAAACTAGAAAAGGGTTAAAAAAAGCGGACCTGAATCGAACACTGTAATAGCGATTTTCCAAATATAAACATATCTACTCCAAAGAAATGGGACCGGAGGCAAGGGAACAATTAGAAGAATATCAATCTGTGGGAAATTTTATTAAAAGCTTTGCCGAAATCGGTTAAAATAACGTCGACTTCCATGCCATTCTCTAAGGCCGATAGGGTAAAGGTCACAGATTTAACAAAGTTTGTAGTTGTAGATCTGCATTTGAGGAAGCCGTGTTGTCCAAGGGAGATTCAAGACTTCCAGCGCCAACTTAGAATTTCGTAGAAGATACTCTCGAAGAGTTTGGGTATGTGTGATACTTTGGCATTGTTAATACTCGTATCGTTCTTCATGCATTTCTTGTGTGAGATAGGGATAAACTGAGAATTTTTGAGAGAGTGAGAGAGAGGGTTGAATAGCATTCTTTTAGAAATATGGCAGGGAGGCCGTCAGGTCCAGGAGTGAATTCTTCATTAACTTGATTTAATTTGTCTTCGATGATACGAGGATCGACTGTACAAGGAAGAAATGGTCCAAGGGAAAAATTCGGTAAATAATCGAAGTAAGCGAAGTTCAGAACAAAGGAGTTGATGAGGAAAGATTGCTTAAAGAATGTGGCAAAAAACTTTACGATAATGTTGGGATCATTTGAGGTTTGAAGGTGAGTGAGGTATGGTAGCCATCAGATTTTCTTTTGTAGGTAACAAATTTAAATAAGGACTTAGGATCACTTATGAGATTGGCCTACGGTCCTGCTTAATAGCGTTGATAGAGGGAGTTGTGAAGGGCACTAAAGTGGAGATAGCTAAGTTAAAAATGTCATTAGGGGATTGAGTATAAAGAAAGATTGTCCACTTCTTATTTCTTTTGTTTCTTAGGGAACGGAGTCTGCGATTATACTAGGGCGGGAAGGTGGGCAAAGTTTTGCGTTGGGAAAAGGGAACGTAAAGAGAGATAGAGTTGAATATTTCCCTGTAAATTGATTTGATGAAATATTGCTTTGTGGAAATCGTAAGAAGGGTGAGTTTTAGGAGAAGTCTTCTGTAATAGAGAATCATGAAAAAAAGGGAAGAAGGAGGAAAAGATGGATGGAGATGGTTATCGATGGTTGAAAGGGAAATGGGGGCAAAGTGAGACAGAAGAGTTTAAGAGATCAGTGTGAAAACGAGGTTTAGTTATTTGGCCATGTAGTTTAAGATCCAAGAAAACACATTCTTTAGCAGTAGTGGGGTTAGTGGTTATATTGAACCTATTTAAGATGAGGAAGGTTGAACTTGTCAAAGAAAAGAATTTCATCCTGTGGGTCTCTTAAATGGTAAATTGTGTTAATGGCGAGTTGATAGGATTCAATAGATTGTGATGGCAATATGTAGAAACAAATAATGTACTCGTATAGTGTGTTCTGTGGTAGCACAATCTTAATTGAGACAAAGTCGAGATGTAGGGAGGATGATATACCCATAAGGAAAGAGTCAATAGAAATAAGGACGGTTAGTAGAACACTTCGACAAGAGCAACGCTCAGTGGGTCGGCCGAATTCGTCATCGCGATAAACGCTAATATTTGATAAGAACAGTTCGAAGTTGTTTTTGCTGGGCATCAGGTTCGTTTTGGCCAGAGCAAAGATTTCAAAGGGTAGAAAATGTGAATGTTGGAGAACAGCTTGGGTTTTAAAGCGACGAACTCTTACATTCTGATAATGGAAGGTAAGAGGGAGATTTTGAACGACAGTTCTCCAGTGTCATCCTACACAGCCGGATGAGTTTGGCAGAGATGTTAAAACTAGACATGGCTCGGTATATCTGGTCCCTATGCACGCTGTCATACGCAACTTTAAAATCGACAAAAGTCTTGTCCAAGATTTGAAGCAGTGTGAATATTTGGTTTATTATGGACTTGTCTGGCCTGAAGCCGCCCTGATAGGAGTCAATCGGGTTATCCGCAAGAGGCTTCAGACGTTCACACAATATGGTAGGGAAGATCTTGTATGCGATGTAGAGGAGACTTATTCATCTGTAGTTGGTGCAATTACATTGGTCTCCTTTCTTGTGTACCGGGCAAGCGATGCATTCGTCGAGCGTGCTTTCCTTCGACCATATGTTACGAATAAGTTGATGCATGCGACTTACCAGTCAGTCACCTCCAATTATATGAAGCTTATAGAGCCCCCCATGTACATTATTATCAACAAATTAAATTTGAGTACAAATCGAATAATTTAAATTCAATTGTACGGGATATACCCGTAATAAAAACCCTCTGACACCGGATCCGACACCGACCCCACCAAGTTACTCCGCCTTGATCCGGCTTTTGAAGGTGCAGATAGAGGCGAAAGCTATAGCCAGTTATCACCTGGTACTATTGAGTTCATTGAAAGTATTATTGGTGCTTCTGATACTGATAGAATTTCTGAAGCCACTAATAGAGCATCGAGTGGACCTGAAGCAGCTATACCAATGGATGCGTCAGAAAGTGGGTCATCGCGTGGGCCGAATACGGGATCAAAATCCGGAGCAAGTCGTCCGTTGCCAATGGGTCATTCTGTCTGACAGCGATTTTTTGCCTATCATCACCGTTATACAGTCTATAAAGGTGGTATTGACATATTCTCAGCATAGATGCCAGCAAATTTGTGCACGTTAAGATCCTTAAGTACTCTTGCAACTCTACGTGTGAAAGTGGATTTGTCCCATACCCAGCAGAAGTATATTCGTGATCGCATCAGCAGCGGCATCCATGTCACTATCGAGGAAGCATAGTCACCAGTTAAAATTCCTAAAGAAGTTATTGAGTCCACTCCAATTGGCTTTCTCGTAGAGTCATACTGTTCTTTTAGGAATTCGTTATCAGGATGAGAGGTGACGAACTAGTCCAGGGTGTTGGCGGAATGATTTGCAATGTCAGGTATTCGTGTTGGCTCACTTACTAGTCTACAGCGGGAAAACTTATCTACATACCATCCTACAGGTCTGACCCGGATGTCGAAGCCAATTAGAATTGTGTACATTGGAATTGCCCGCAATAGCGATTTCGGTGCGAGGAATCAGGGAAACAATTTTTGTAACGGAGCCAGACAGCGTATCGATATCCTCATCGTACCTTAACTACAACAGGGTAGTGATCCGCGTCGGTGCTGGCTCTTTGGAAGGTTCGTACATCTAAAATGTTGGTGGAGTGTCTGGTGCCGATCGTGATGTGATCAATCTGGTTGATGATCGCCTGAGTTCGTTGTCGTATTTTAAGGAGGCTATGTTTCCTTATGAGCGACGCAAATATGTCCTCTTTGCCAAGTTTTGCGATAAAATCTCACAGTACAGTACATTTTGGTGTCATTAGTGAGGCATTGAGTGTATGTTCGGTCTAGGAGATCATAGAAGTTATCTATAAGTTGATCATCTTTTTCTTCCGTAGGGGTATGAACACATATAAGGCTTATATTCCCGAGGTTGCCTTTGATGCTGATTGTTATGAGACGTTCAATTACATGCCGGAAACTTAAAACTTAAAATAGTAAATCCGCATCCGAACAAATGTTGATTTTCCTTCTAGCAGTTACATTTTTTGGGCTGGTCTACCTCATCGCACTTCCTTGTGCGGTCATATCTGCTTTGTAGCAGTGGAGGGTTTTTTTTCCAGTTGGTTGCCTGATCTGGTCTGTTAAGGGACCTCACATTTCAGGCCACGTGGAAGCTGTGTGTCAACTTGGATTGAACAGGAACAGAGATCGAAGCTAGTGTTTGCCATGTTAAACATGATCAACTTCTTTGCTACAGGAAAGGTACGTGAGTGGGATAAATCTGAATAGACATCAGCTGTCTGCATTATTTGCAAATCGCAAAACTGTCTGCGGAAGCGGAAAGTGTCAAGTCATCGCACGTAAAATACGTACAAAAATGTCTAAGTATTTTGGACGGGATTATGGGAGGCATGTATCAATGTTTTTTTTACAAGAGATCGAAAAAGTTTTGAGCGAGAGAAATTGCTATGTCCAAAGGGGGGTGCCCTCAATAAATATTTATTTAATTATCTCCCAAGATCCAACATATGTTATGCCCCAGCCCATATGTCTTCCTCCGCCTCAAGTTAAGCACCTTGGCCTTATTTTTAATGTGACTCTATTGACAAAGATAAACAATACATGAATTTCTCTCCTCTATCCCTTTCTTTTGGGCGATTCAGGAGTCCTCGACGGCTATTATGATCCTTTGTCCCTCTCATGCTGTTGCCATTTTACCATCGTTCATAATTTCTTCAAGGCGTCTTAGAGATGCTCCCATAATACATTTGAATAAAGAAAAATTCAATCCTACAACAGGACACCTTCAGGTACTTATATTTGAAATCGACATAATGAAACAGGTGTCTAGTCTAGGAGCAAAGGTGATTACAGGATCTGATAAATCGAAACTCTTATCAATAACCAATCTCCCTGTCTTTGATCCTTCGTTTCCACGAAAGCTCAATGAGCTCATAGCTCAATCCGCTTTCGGGGTCGATTGTAATCATTTCAAAGCACACACCTGAAATCATTATTGAACTCCTCCGCTGCCCGCTAGATTCCACAATCACCGTCAATATAATCCCAGAATGCTCCCACCTGCTCCTATTGAAATTCCACGAATCGTATCTATTTACGAATCGGAATGGAATAAGCGTTTGATTGCCTTTAATGATTTGTTCGTGAAACGTTTAGCCATTATTAATGCTTTAAAGCCGCGGCTAATTTTGGACGAACACCCTCCCTTAAAGACCCCTTTGGTACAGCTTTAAAACCATTCAACCGATCTGTCGCTTTAGTATGCCATTTAATCATAAGCCACGTTTGCTCAGCTCAAATATGAATATGCTCACATCGTTGTAATCCGGCCGAGTCAATATCATTGGACAAAAATCCGCTGCAACAGCACGGCTCCCCGCGATGTGGTAGAATACCATACCACCAACGCAATCGATAACACCACCACTGGGTCGGCAGGAAAGCGTTCGTAAATTGCCTCCTCTGCTAGAGGAAATTAATAATCAAGAATTACGGTCCGGATCGAGGCAGCGCGTGTGCTAGCAGGCCGGTCTGATCGGCTTTTGACATCTCTCATTAGCAGATGCATTCGACAGGCAGACCACGATGTCGATGGGATACGCGGATAGCCAATTTGGCGCTGGCCACACAACAATCAGCGCAAATGGAGAATTCAATTAGAAAACGGTCGGGATCCGCGAGGAGTCGTCGAACTCGGCCCGGATACGCAGACGGGTGAGTCCACCCCTCTGTTGGCCTATTTGCATATCAATGATTCATATCGAATGGTAGCCACCGACCGCAGTGAGTGTGGGATTAATTTTTAAGCAATTAATTCAGCAATAGTCATCGTCATGACCGCTATCACTGTCACCATCACACCAATGTCAGTTTGTCGGTACTGCCTGGTTCTGGGCCAGGTTCCGCGACCCATTAGCGTCGTTATAGTCATGGTCATGCTTAATTACATTCCTGAATGCGAGTTTCGATTTCCAGGGCGTGATATATACTTTCCAATTCTATTTAAATCCTCATTGTCGATGGGTCATTTGCCGGCACTTTCCCAACGTCATCCTTTGCTGTTCATACTGGTGAATGGATGGGATTTTGATTTTATCCCTCGACTTTGATTTAGCACATTAAGCAGTCATAAATAGCCAAGGAACCCGAACAAAGCACCGGAGTGCTTCCCCGCTTGAGGAAGATCATTAAATCAGGACGACCTTTCTGGCATGTATGTACGGGGCAGGGCAAGAGATGCATAGGTATGGGAAAGATGGAATACTTCTGTATGGTTTACGGCTACCGTTTATTAGCCGACCCGAGCAGTAAATTCCGAAATTCGGGTTGTTTAAAGAAATGCTGGTAATACGATGTGGGAATTGGCCATCGACTATAATGAGGATGGGGACATGGCGAACAGCTGAAACCATTAAATATTTATTTTTGGGCCAAAGTGGGTTATGAATATGAAAGACGGAATCAATTTGACCGAAAAGACGGTCATAACTCGAAGCCATAAACTCAATGGATTCATTCGCACAAATGTAGAATCACTTTGTTGGGATGATGAGTATCTGACTTGCTAGGGGTTACCGAGTCCAGAAGTGATGAACTGAGTGTAAAATGTTGAAGGAGATCTCGAGAGTATGTTCCGGAGGCTGGAAAGCTCTTATCCTCTCTCGAACTTATCAGACTTAAATGCGACTAAATACTTATGCGTTACCTTCTCTTGAAACCGGGCGAGATGTACGGGCTGCGGTGGTGAAAAAAGTTTATGGCGACTATAAGCCGATTACACTTAATCGGCAGAACTACGGTCATGCCTTTCCTTAAGGTTTTGCCTGCGGAAAATGGTAGACTTATTGAAATGTGGATTAAATTAATGCTTATTAATTGAGGAAACAGAGTGAATTCGAGGAACTTGGTAGTTGTGGATAGATGGTGATAGTGAATGGAGTTTCCATTGCGTCGGTGGTTGAGTTTCTGGGAATTGGATGTGATTCGTCAGTATTTAAGTTATGAGGTCATGATGGTATGGGAGAGGAGCATTTCAAAAAGCGGTCTTATGAAAGTTGAAGGTGAAGTAAGAAGCCAAAATAGTCCTAATTCCAAGAGAACTACGCTTAGGGGACTTTCTGCAAATTACGGAAGGAAGAACCTATATTTCTCTGTCATGATGTTGGCGCTTGGGTGATTGCCTGGAATTAAAATTCTTCGCTGCTTATGGAGGGTGAGGACAATTTAACTAATTTCACTATTGCTAGCTCCCGTCGGTTTCCTTGACAGCTCTTCAAAGGAAAATAACTTGACAAAGCTACCCACTAGGGTCTTAAGAATCTTTTTAGGATGCCCTTTCTATGAACCTATGAACTTCAAAAATTGTACCGGGAATATCAAACCGAAATAGACGAGACGTTGGAATTTGACATAATTAGATTGTAGTTCATAAAAGATTCTTTGAAGCTTGTTTAAAGCAATATGACTATCCAACACGAAGCGTCATTTCAAATCAATAGAAAAGCGCTACGGGATACTAAAGTGATTTAAGAATATTACCTGAACATACATAAAGACTCAATCATCAACACTTAAATGTCTGTCACCACGCGGTGGCTCCTAGTCTAGTCTAGTTCCAAAGTTATTTATCTGGCTGTTGAGGGCAGCAATTGAGAGAGGACGAGAGTTCGAGGTGTCACAAAGGCCGGCTCCTTCTTGGGAATAGAGGTAGAAGAATTCTTAATATAGAGTCAACGGCGGCGTCTGCTGTCAGAGTGAGAAGAACTACTTAGAGGACAACTTATTCCGGCTACTAAAACATTTTTAAAGCTTAGGCCAGTAAGTACAGGTCTAGAACGCTCACTTGTTCTTGAGGCAAATAATAACCTGACCTTCCAGTTTTGGGGTTGTGCATACGGTTTAAATCTTTATCGCTAAAAACTGAACGGAACTTTGATACCGTCGGACCCCCGCAGCCGTCAAAAGAAAACCATTTTTAGTTCTGTATCGAACCGTGGGTTTGTCTCTAGCCATAGAACTATTCTGCTATAAAGCAGGGATTACTTTGCTCTAAGAAGAGCGATGGAATGATACGTTCGAGTGAAAAGCGGTTAAAATACTATGGCCTCTATCACGGAAATTGATGCGCATTTGTTATTCGAGGCATTTGTCGGCATGTAAACCTCATGATATTCCGTATAAAACTAGCCTTGAAAACATATGTATGTAAGTATACGTACTCGCTTCCACAGAATAGAGAGGCGAACCAAGACGACTTCTATGGCCAACTGGAGGGCTCCAACTATAATACTAAAACTGTTTAATGAAATTTAAAAGCGAGCACAGACTATATAGTATAATGTCAGAAAATGGATTCAGGCTGGTAGATTTTGTCCCAAGAGTTAGAAATAAACTGACAACCAACAATTGATTACATTGCGATCGAGGCCAAATACTCCTCAAGCATACTGGATGTCCAAATCTTCCAACGAGCCAACATCCACTTGATTCTTTACCTTATTGTAGCCAAGGTACCATACTGTCGAGTAAGAACATCAAAGTTCAAAGTCTGAAAGATGCAGTCGCAAAAGACCACCAAGACCTTTGACGACCATATATCCTACAAGCTCTTTCAAGACCCGATGCAATCTACATCATGCATCGAACAGCAATGTATAGGTCACAGCCTAGATGAAACCTTTGGTTTATTTAAGAGTCTAACGTAGGAGAACAATGGCTACGCACGAGAGCTGTTCGTAAGTTCTGTGGATAGAAAAAAACGGAAGAGCTCAAGGAGCACGGGATCTAGGCAATGGAAAGATGCTATTGCACGACGCGACGGTGAAAAATGTCACCAAAAAGCAAAGCGAACATTCTAAGCCTATAAGACAAGAGCGGAAGCCTGCAGGGCTAAACACTCACAACTTGTAGAAAAGTCGCAGTCGATGCTTAAAATATGAATCATGAAAGGACCAATTCTCGCTTGGTCGTTGTAACTATTTAAAACAGCTGGATATGAGTTGGTTGGGAAAATACATAAATTTACTACGTCAGCAATATTCACGGTAAGCCAAACTTTCATAATACGTCAGACCTTGGAGAAGACCCTCGAGTTGCAGGGACATTCATATAGCGACGAGCTACATATATCCTTAGGTAGATAACGAGCTTTCGACTTCTATGGTAAAAGGTGATTCAGACAGAGCGACGCATCGTCATACGATGTCCTCAAAAGATCATGTGGGACTCACTAACTAATAAAATAGGCCCAAACTATTTAAAGTCAAAATAATTGCTTGAATACGCAGATGATATTGACATTATTGGACGAACACCGCGCGACGTCAATGAAGCGTCCGAAAGCATTATAGCAAAGCTGCCAAAGTGGGTCTAAGGAATGAGAGCAAAATATGCTGCTATCACAGAAAGACGCACAACATTGACGTCTTGGCTAGAATGTCACTTGACATTTATAACTATGAGGCAACAAGGATTTCGTCGCCATTGGTTACTACTAACAAGCGGCAACGACACTAGCTTCTGCGGGCTCAATAGACAATAGAGAAATAGAGCCCGCCGAAGAGTGGCGACCCAGAGTGACTCTCTATAAAATGTTAATCATTCCGATTGTCAGCTACAACGCAAAGGCTTGGATATTGTCGAAAGTGAAGGAATTCGATTCGGTGGAAATATCTCGCGCGACTTATAATTTCTTTTCAATTTAAACACTTCACCTTTTCATTAATTTTATTTATTACTATTTTATTTAACATTTATTTATGTATTGTATTTAATTACAATTTTTATTAAAAAAAATGCGGAAAGATCTTCTCGTGTTCGAGTTCTCGTCTCGACTGATCACCCACCAACAGCACATTAGACTTTTCATTTTACAGAGGACGTTTAAACGCATAAACAAATAAGGGGTTTAACAAATGGAGAAGACGCCACCCATCTATAACATAAACAAATGGAAGATGTGGCAATTGGGAAAAGACGTTACAAAGCCAATGCTGATAACAGGCACAAAAACACGGAGTGGGGATTGGACTAGGACAGGTTACATTGTTGCTGGGTGATGACGAGTACTTTTAGGGTTACCAACGTAGCTCGCGCAATCTTGTGTGCCATTTACATGCAACCAAGAACTATATATTCTGTACAGCGACATCTACCTAGTCAAGCGTCTATTGCTTCAAGATCTAGGGTGGTTGAGCCAGGTAGAGCGAATGGACACTACTATTCCAACCCGATGAATCTTCGATTTTAACCCCGGGGGATGACGCATTTGAATATGACCATATCTAAGGTAATGAACATAATAGGAAAAGGATCCCAACCAATTTATCGTGCATACAAATAATCATCCTTTTGATGGAATTTTTAATAATCTTTTTGCATAATTTTGGCTGTTTTTCATGAATTTTTGAATATTTTGTTAAAACATGAAATCATTGAACCCCCAGAAAAAAATACTTGTAAACGTATTGAAGACTCAGCTTCGATGCAAAGTGGTTATGAATAAGCTCAATTCTCGGTTCGTCACGACAGCCCTGGGTTTTCAATCACAATCTTAGTTACAGCGGCGATAGTTGAAGTCTCTACATCAATTACCTGCCCACGACATCCAAATCCATCGATTTAATTTATCATGATGGCCAGGCAATTTGTTTGTTTATTTATTTATTTCATAATAAGCCTAGATACATTTAAGATAAAATATCTTAATTATGTTAAAGTCTTTAAATGCAAAACAGCTGCGTTATGTGATTTACAAGGATTGACTGTTTTATATATGAAAGTGAAAAAACAATATTAAAACTAATTTAATTTTGAAACTTTTACTAAAGTTACTAAAGTATTTCTTCAACTCCTTTCCTATCTTTCTCGTGCAACTCAGATCTTTTATTTCTCTCGGCAGAGAGTTCCAAATTCGTGCGGAGCTTACAAAAAAACTGACGTTCGCATATCGTACAGCTAAAGTGCGGAATCAGGACATTTAACGATCGGTTAGAGTTTAAAAAACTGATTTCATTATAAAGATCCACAGTTTGGCGGGCTATGAGTATACTCGTATACTCGTATTAGAAAAGAAAATATCCAGAACGATATTTCGAATAGTCTTCGAAGGTCATACCAGGAAATTGTGAAACATATTGCGAAATTCTATCAAAACGACGTAGACCATAGACAACGCACTGCACTCTTGAATACGACAGTTAGCTTTCTTTTACTCTCGTAATTTAAATGACAAAAGGTCTCACAACAGGTAAGCAGAGGATGAAACAACGTTTTCATTTAGAGAACCCTGACTTTCATTGGAATTATGTGTTGGACAGGCCAGAGCGATCGAAGGAAGCTTTTACAATCGTATTATAGACATGAGGCTCCCAAGTTTGGGTCCGGTTAAAGATTACACCAGAATTTTTGGCTGACTCAACATAAGTAATATGATATTTCTTGAGCAGTATTTGAGGACGCCATGATACCTTGATCAACTTTGTTTTTAGAAATAACAAACCTTTAGATTTCTTTGGGTTCAACTGAAGGCTGCTGACCATCGATCAATCATGTCCAGGTCTTCATTCAAACACGCTACCGAATGATCGATTAACCCTAAGGGACAGCTTAGGTATAGCTGTGTATCATCGGCGTACATACGAACCGAACAGTGTGTAACTAACTCGGGTAGTTCGTTGACGTACATTGAACAAAAACAAAGCGCAAAGGATTGACCCTTGTGGTACACCACTTTTAACCGGCAGAAATTCTGATTTTAGTTTGTTGAATTCAACAGGATTCGTTAAATAGTAGCTGCAGAACAAGAAAATCGAGGAGTATTAAAAACGTGATCCTATTCAAGTCAATTTCTTTTCTAATGTCTTCTGAATCTAGTGCAGTCAAGCAGCTATTTTTTTTTCGAAACCCGGATTGTCTGGGTGTCGGTAATTCGAAGCAAGTAAGAAATGCGTTCAATTGTTTTTGAACTACTCTCTCGAAGACTTTAGACAAATTTGGTAATATTGAAATTGGTTTGAATTCGTTTCCTTTTGATGTTTTTGGGATAGGAATTACCTTTGCTCGCTTCCATTGCGAAGGAAATTCATAAATATAATTGGCAAAATCGAGGGAAAAATGATTCTCAGAAAAGAAGGGCACATGTAATCCAGTCCTATGGCATTTTATTTTACGGAAAGCAGTGTTTCAATCACATCCTCATCGGTAATAGAACTAAATTTAAAGCCAACCGAACTTGATGTTTGGGTTAAAGAAAGACTCCTTGGAAATTGCTGGAGGTCAGCTGACTTTGTTGTGATTGATCAACTTGAAACGAAGGTTTTATTGAGAGCGTTGATATCTAAGACTTCAGTTAAGCTCCACGTATATTTCCAATGATTTTTTCTAGGTTCTTCCAAACTTGCTTACTTCTAAGTGAAGTTTTGATGTGAGTCGAAAATATATAAGCTTTAGTTTTACGTATTTCTCGTACAGTTTCGTTACCGAAAGCTACATAATTTCGATGAAGGCTGTCAATGTGGAAAATTTTCCAACGTTTACTCGTACATATATGCTAAATCTCGTTTTTTCATAAGGGAAAGAATTTTTCTTGAAATCCAAGGTTTATTTTTTCCGGCGCAGTTTTTAGTTTTTAAGGGCAAATGGTTGTTGAAGAGATAGTTAATGCTTCTGTTGAGGAGTTTCCAAAATAAAGTTCCAGTTAACAATGTTTACATCACTTTCTAGAGTACTATAGTTGATTTCTTAAAGCCTCTGTATTCGATAATATTACGTTGTCGAAGGGTTGTAATCTCAAAGTCAAAGACTAAGTAGATCAAATCGTGTTTTGAAAACCAGGGGCAGAAAGTTCATCATAAAGAATAACCTTGCTTTGGTCGGTGACAAAAATAGATCCAGTATTGTTGGATCAAAATTAGAGACGTGGGTAGGCGTGCTGGTGTTAACAGGGCAAAGATTAACGGATGAGAACTCGTCCATGAGATTTTCACTTTTTCTAAAAGTTGCGAAGTTCCCGGATTTACTTAAAAAAAGAAATTATATTATTTCGACTTCTCGTCGACGATGATGACTTTGAACTGAAGTTAAAATCTAACAATGCATGTATTTATAGTCTACCTAATTATGTGCGGCGACGTCGTGTTATCTCCGATGACCACGCGATGGGCAGACGGAAAGCGCAGCTCTGGTGACAGCATGCTGGATCTTGATTGTTGCAGGTGAAGAGTCGGCGGATTTCTGCACGTATACGTACATGACAAAACGATACCTCTTCTTGGGGGACCCTTTATATATGATTTATTTACTTTGGGTTATAGTTCACAGTGATTTGTGCAATTCGGCGTTACATCATTATGGTGTGAGTAAAATGAACATTCGGATTCCTCATTTATTATGATCGCGTGATATGTTATAAGACTTTAGATTAAATTGCTAGTTTTCACTTTTTTTAAGAATGGAAATGACTTCAACTTAGGTAATTGTATTTCCGAGTGAAAGGCAATTTTAAATCACTGTTGAAGGGCATTGATTAAGACAGACTTAGTATAATGTGCAACTTGATGCCTGTAAAAGGAATATTTAGATCTTGTTGGGTTGTATTATTGACATCAGCGGCTGTCAACTTGCCGGTGCAAAAATGCCCACACTTTTTTTTCTAAAATGAATTAAGTAGCCGAGGCAAGTTTTTCTCCCATGAAGCGGGTTCTTCAAATGTTAGGGACAACCTTCTAATTCAAACACTTTCAAATGCAAAAGAGATGTCTCACGATGGGAGTTGCCGGCCTCAACCAACTGGCGTACAATCTAGCCAGTTAAAAGCTTTATCATTGAATCGAAATTCTAAGTAAGAAATAGAGGATAGAATTATTTTTCATTATTAATGCTGGGTTTGCGAATGACTTGCAGAAAACCAACACGTTCCATACAACACATTGATGAGGAAAAAGAGATTTCGACGCAAGACAAAGTGAAAAGGTTTTGAGCAAATGTAGCTTTATTATGAAGCCACAGTGTCCGTATCTTCTGAGAAGCAAGTACCGAAAAGAATTATTACACAATAGAGTGCCAGCTAGCACGCGAAAGTGAGTTAAAAAAGGAACGAGAATATTGATGTTTCGCGGCTTGCACTCCGATTCACTCAAATTTTCGCTTTGTGTTGGTAAATAGGTTGATTCTACATATACCTAGCTAAACCAGATAAGTAGAATAGACGGTGCAAAACGAACTAAAAAGTTTGCAGCAAATTTTTGTTGAAATAAAAAAAAAGTCCAGTGAGGTTTTCTAAATAAAGGGTCCGCCATCTAACGTTTTTTTTTCAAGTAGTGCTTATTTCGTGAATGGTAACACTTAGCTCATGTCTGATTTGACAGATAATTAGTTTTATCCTTCCGCTGAACGAATATGGTTGTGTATACGCTTGAACAACGCTGGGAAATATTGCGACATTACTTTGAAAATCATGGTAATGTTGCAGAATGTGTGCGAAAATTGCGTACGGATTTTGGAAGAAGAGAAGCACCGTCAGCTCCGTATGTTCGTTGTCTTGTAAAAAAAGTGAAAGAAACTGGCATCCTCATCGATAAACCAAAGCGTGAAAAGCCAAAAACAGTGCGTACACCCGAGAATATTGCTGCTGCGGCAGAAAGTGTGCGTGAAGCGCCATCAACATCAATTCACCGTCGTTCTCAACAATTGAACATTTCGGAGACATCATTGAGACGAATTTTGCATAAAGACCTTGGTATGACGCCATACAAAGTCCAATTGGTTCAGGAGTTGAAGCCAACTGACCATCCAATGCGTTTTCGCTTCGCTAAGTGGGCCTGCGATCGACTTACAGAAGATGCCGATTTTGCCAAAAAAAATCATCTTTTCAGATGAAGCTCATTTTGATCTTGGCGGGTATGTAAACAAGCAAAATTGTCGGATTTTGGGGCACAGAAAACCCGCACGCATACATTGAAAAGCCGGTGCACCCAAAACGAGCCACTGTTTGGTTCGGATTTTGGTCCAGAGGCATAATTGGGCCATTTTTCTTCGAAAATGAGCAAGGAGTGGCCGTTACAGTCAATGGCGATCGTTATCGGGCCATGTTGAACGAATTTTTGTTCACAAAAATTGAAGAGGAGGATATTGGCAACATTTGGTTTCAACAGGACGGCGCTACGTGCCACACAGCCGAAGCTACACTCGATGTTTTGCGCTCCGTTTTTGAAGATCGCATTATCAGCCGCAGAGCTGATGTCGTTTGGCCACCTCGGAGCTGCGATTTGACACCGTTTGACTATTATTTGTGGGGTGCCGTCAAAGATAAGTGTTACGCCAAAAAGCCAGAGACAATTGACGCTTTAAAGGACAATATTCGTGAAGCCATTGGTGAAATACAGCTGCACACAATCGATAATGTGCTTAAAAATTGGACCGATCGTGTAGGCTACTGCATGGCCAGCCGAGGCAGCCATTTGAATGAAATTATTTTCCATTATTAACCGGAAGGATTGTACTTTCAAATAAAAAAAGAAATTTGAGAAAATATTCAGTAGTTTTTTTTATAGCATTTTCAAAAAAAAAAAAATTATTTGGCGGACTTAAATTAGGTTTAAACAAGAATGCGAAAAGACGCCTTTAACGACATGGACGCTCCAACAACAAAAAATTATAGAAACGCGGAAAGGGTGAGTTAAATGAGTATGAGCGACCATCGTATTATAATTGGCATACATATAAGTAATTGCCTAATAATACACAACTTTTACAGATTCTACAGGTATCAAACGTCATGCAGCACACGCATAAGTGATCATAGGTTTTACTACCGCGGTATATAACCAGTGGATTACCTTAGGTTTTAATCCCTAGGTTTTACCTTAGGTGCTTCGACAGGCCCAAAGTGCCTTAGTCGCCTTTGCAAATTTGCTTTTGATGTTGGAGTTCCAGTTAAGTTTGCGATCAAGGTCAATACCTGACTTTTTCTGAAAATCCAAGGTTTGTACCGTTTAGGGAGACCTAGCAAGCTTGTATTTTCCTATAACTAAGGTTGTCTTGTTTGGGTTTATCAATAAAACCTCTCTGCCAGTCAGCGTATCCGTATCCGCCTTCATAACCGAGGTTGGTTAATTTGTAGAGTAGGTCTTCGATGACTATCGACCTGAGAAGTGGTGAAAGGGTGTCCTTGTGGACAGCTGCCGATACTGTCATAGAAACCTCTCCGGATGTAACTGATATAATACGGCTCTCAAGCATCGCTCTAACCGAATGGTTAGTGGGGTGATCTACAACTCTCCAAGACAATGTAATGGTGATTGAATAACCCATTCGCGATATTTAATTCGTATCGAAGCCAGGTTCATTCCATTACGCTCTATGGTATTGATAACTCGGCGTCAGATGAAAACACCCAAGAGCTCTTTGGATATAATTTGGAGATCTAAAATTTGAACTCCTAAAATTGAACTACTGTAACTATGTGCATGTGGTCTGTATGAGGGCAAGCGTAAAACCATTCTAAGTTTAGCCTACACTCAGTTATCGGGTCGCTTTTTAGACTTTTCCTGACTAGTTCAATTCTTAAAGTTTACTTTAAAAAATAGTTTTCTTCTTCCCGCTTAGGTATTCGGGGTACCACAGTCCGCACACACTGGATGAAAACAGAGAGGCATCGTCTATCGTCTACCCAACTAACTTTTTAGGGCTTAGTTGCATGTTGCGATGTGCATGTCGCCTTTCGTCACTGACATTTCTCTTGGTCAGCACAATTGTGTAAACTAAAGCTCTTTGTCTCTTCTTGACTAAAATGAACTTATGAATGAGGGCTACAAGCCAGACCGGAGCTATGTTCGGCACACCACTTGCAATGGCGAATGTAGTAAATTTTTTTTTGGACAAGCGGAATGAATCCCATTCAGACTGCAGGAAGATAGATTGAAAGTTCTTCCACTAGGCGAAGATAAGGTTAAGGCAAACTGTAAGCAATCGAGAGACATACTCGTCTTCTAGATGTCCTTGTACAAGATTTGGTTAATCCCGGTTCAGCTGTATGATGTAGAAGCTTCGACTTGATCTAATCAAATAAAATGAAAAAAAAACTTCTTGGTAGCCAAAACGATATCGTTTTCCATCTCAATGTTCTTCAACTACTAGATGGCGCCCAAGGCAAGATATGGTCTTGGGTGTAAACGTCCGTTCAGGCAATGAAAGCGATTGGAATGACTTTTAAACAAAGTAGGGAACAAGTGGCTACCATTTCATTAAAATTTAATGACAAGTCTTTACTGAATTCATTGACCACTATCCTGGCTTTATCGGTCCCACATAACTCCATCTTATAACGAGAAGCAGCCAATTTAATTATTGAATTGACAGGCTCATTGGCCAGGCTCCATGCTGCCTACACGCCAACTATTCGGTTGTGTCCTCTATCCACCTGCCAAGTCGTTAATCTTCCTGAACGCCATTTAAGTCTCGTCTAAATTTAACTCAGCCGAATAGGATGGATTAAACAAAGACGTTCAAAGGATTTCACTCAGCCAATGCATCCCGACTGCTGTGTTTACATAACACTACACATAACGTGCAACAGAAGCAGAGAATCGTAACAGCAAAGATACTAGCCAGGCTAAAATGGCAATAGTAAAAAACGAAACGGCGTTCTCGTAGTGTATTCATACAAGATGTAAAGCAAATGCTCGCCAAGTTGAGTTATTTCACCCATAAACGGGAGAAGAGAATAATTGCCCCTACAGGACCAAGTGCAGTGGAAACAGCATTAAAGGAGGAAGGCACGGTGCAAGTACGAGTACGTAAAGTTCATTTTTTATTTATCCGCTACGAACGTTCGTACAACACTTCGTACACGCGACGATGACGACGCGCGGATGATAGTTTATTAATTATTCCTTAAAACAAACTACAATGGTGCTATTCACACAGTGGGTCCGGGCGTACGACGATCTATGTAAGTGTGAGTCTGCACTTATCGCACAATGTACCATCGTCGTTGTAAAGCATGAAGATGATGATGGTGATGACGATGACGATGATACGGATGATGCGAAAGCTGCTGATGATGGAAATGGCAAGGATAACGACGATGTTGATGTTCTTCGTACTCTCACTTTGGAGGGATCAACTGCAACAAGCCGTGGTTGCTGCATATTTTTATGTCAACGACCTTCCCCTTCTCCCCTCTTCACCTCAGTCGGTAGGTAATGCTGTCTGTTGTTTTCCTGGAGTAGGTAGTCGCAATGCGAATTCGTAATTAAGAACACGTGAAGGTGGAGCACAATAGTTTTTCACGGTTTTATGTCCCACTTCGATACAATGAAAATGCAAGAAAGATACACTCGACTCCCGAAGGAAGACTACAGATGAGCGACGACCACGCAAAAGAGAATCGTTAAAAGTATACAATAACGCAGCACGTGCACGAAATGTATTCATCAATTGAATATCTCGATACTGATTCAATCGCTAAGAGCGGCGGTAACTCACCCATCATTGATTAAAGACAATCCAATCGTGGCCCAAGCTTCCTCCGTGATAAAACGCTAGCAATAAAGTCACGCACGGAAAAAAAAGGTCCTTGGGGAGCAGAAATTTTATTTCAAATGCTTACCGCCCCATCGCGTTCTAAAATCAACAAGATTTTGTGCGCGAAATTTATAGGCCGCCCACCGCGCTTTGAAGAAGTTCCGCGGCATTACCGGCAATTACAAGGAGGCCCATAACTCAAATCCACGGAAAACCACCGACCGAAAAACGGTCACGTTCGCGTACGCTAAATGGAATTCAACAAATTTAACAAATACGCCAAGCCCGTCGGCGATGTCACGAAGAGCAGATAAGACAGGCTCATTCCACACCGTTTCGCATCGCCTCTTTATAATTCGCTTTCCCCTAAACCGACATCATGACCGCGACCAACGTCAATCCATCCAAAGTTTTCGACATGCAAATGAATAAGACAACCGGATGCGGGCACTTTAAGCCTTGACCACATCAATGCCACCAGAAACCGACCATTCAACGTCGTTTCGAAATTATCGAATTAGCACGCGGTTGCATGCGAAACTGCAATCCCTTTCGACTAACTTCGTCCTGATGTTCAGATACAAGCCGCGTCGGTTATTCCTGATGTTCGCTTGGATTTGCGAACAGGCGCCTGATTAATGGTTTCCTGCAGTTGCGATTTATACTTGGTATACGTGATGGTGGTCTCTGTCTTTCTCGCTAGTCTATTGTGCGCATCAGCGAAGGGCAATAGAAACTAACCTCATCACGTGCACGTGGACGAGGAAGCGCCGCGCCGGTAAAGTTGATTTCGAAATAATTTGCATTGGATTCCATCGCGAAAGTTTTGCCATTTACCCCTCATTCCCTTCACCGTCGTCGCGGAGGACGCCTGTCTTATGCGCTTCCGGATAATCACTGCCAAATGCCAAGATGGAAATGATACAAGTTGACTCCTGACGACGACAACAGCCTGTACAGATACGAGTACTTTGTTTGTCGACATAGCTACTTAATTGTATGCTAATTTCCGCATAGGGCACGTTGTCGTATCTTCGACGGCCGCCACTACCACCATCAGTGCCTCCGCAAACGAAATTTGCATTCGTGAGCACCGACTCGTATCAAAGGAATCAATTCCAGGATATCGTTGAAATTTTCATTACAACGATGGGAATTTATATTTACTTTTTCCTGCATCCTGCTTCCTTATTCCGTTACATTTTTGTTGTTGTATACATCTATTGCTTGCGGAAGGAAGTGAACTATGTGGTTACTTTCAGGTAATACACTTAACCTTTAAATGATGATGGTAGTAGTGGCGTGGTCCTTGCAATCTCCCGAAGAAAATGAGACTGTGTCCTCCGTCGGGTATATATTCAAGAAATGATTGAATCTACGTATACCGTCGAGAGCGAAATTCAAATCGAAGGCAAATATTTGCCAAACGTTCTCCTTTTATTCTATGAAACCATGCAGGCTATCCAGATCTCCTTGAAGCTGGTTAAAAGGCCAAGAAACCCGGACGGCAAAAATTGGAAACCGGAAAGAAATATTGTATTAAATTTTCCAAAAACTGGATAAATACACTCCTGAGGGGTGAGATGGATAGAAGGTAAGCTACCGGAAGACGGTAACGCAAGTGACCACGGTCGTGTACCAAAGGACTCCTTTGAATGTTTTCTGCTTTCGTAGTTGTTGTTATTGGTCCTTTATCCGTGCTTGTTGGAAATCATAAATTAATGTAATTTGGGCGGGGGAAGAATTGTTGGGCAGAGTTTTAACAAAACTAGATTGAAGGGGAACGCAGTGAGTGGGGGGATTAAATTGAATCAAGAGACCCTCAAAAATGTATGATTTGATTTTTATTTTTGTTTTCAGTTCATTTACTTCATCTACGAATGGCCTTGGTGACATTCAACTTAAATTGTAGTAAGCTAGTGGTCCGGGATATCCGTTTTAGGTACTTTAATTGTGTCTTATTTCTGCCAAATAAATGGTTTGTAAAGTGAACGTCATCTGCACGTCAGGACAACGGTAAAGCGAAAACTAAATGAATGTATGATGACTTGAAGAGGACAAAATATTCTCTATGCTTGATACATGGCTAACGCTTTTGTTAGGGGCAACAAGCCATCAAACATTATTTAAAAAGGCATAATCTGCAGTTAAATCTGCAGTTTCAATGAAATTCAAATGTACATGCACGTTTGAGAAGCACTGGCTTAGGTTGATGCCACCACTAAGCATTACGTGTAATCCACTGAATGCATTTGCACATGGTGTATATCCCGACTATTTTCTTCATTGTCGGTCGTTTATGGTAATATGGTAGGGAACTGTGCTAAAATAGCCACTATTCTCAACAGCACAGTACAAGCAACAATTATTCAGACTAAAATAACATTTATTAAATACAAAATTGTTGTTTTCCCAGATTTTATATAAGACCAACATTTTTATTTGTACATAGTCTTAAGTTCTGGAATATTGATAAAAATACTGGTACCTAACGCTTTTGGACAAAGGCAACTAAGGTTGCAATTGGTAACAAAAGCTTGATTTGGATTCAACTCCATAGACGATGAAGATAAGCATATAAAAATATAAATACCAAATTTATGGCTTACATGGTAGCATTTCAGAAAATGATTTCAGGCCACCGGTCTAGAAGATATTAGTTTGTTGGTCTAAATTTCATCAGAGAAAAAGTGTAAAAACTAAGAGTTTCTTAAATGTGGCAAGGTAATGAAAATTCACCGCGAAAAGATGGAGAAGCACCTTACCCTTCATGCAGCTTAAATGAATTTTATACATCATTTTGGAAATCTCGGACAGGTTAATGAAATTTAGACATTCAATTGCATTTGGCCTGCAAAGTTAGTTGGAAATATCACCGTCATAACTGATAGTCTGACTGGAAGTCCAGGTGTGTTTACTTCGAGTTGGTCATTGTACCACCTTTAACTGCAGACGGAATAAGGATCTTGGCCTTCATAAATACAACGCCGCATCACGCTGTTTTTATGTTGAATGAATAATGGAAATAGTTAAACAAGTTCATACATTTTTACTTAAAATTATTCGACGAAACAAAACTTGCGATCCGAGGACTCAAGGAAAAAAAACAGACAACCCCAGACAGGTGACAAGTTAAATGCCTTTTGGTTTGGCAATATGACCGCATCAATGTTGGTGGATTTTTTTGGACTATGAACTTGTAAGACGTTTATTTTAAGTAGATGGCGCCACATGTCATACAGCTGGTGAACCAATGACTTTAGTGCGTGAAATATTTCTTGGGCTAGAAATATCGTGAAGTTTCCTATGGACTAGTGGTAATATTGCACCAACGATTTATATTTTATCAAAGTATGTTATCAGGAAAATTTAATCAATGAGGCGACTATTTTTAGGAACTTTACAATCAGTACTATAAAGAAAAATACAAATATCAAGATTTCTCATAAAAAAATTAAGTTTTTAAATTAGTTCAAACTGACACCTGTTGTTGAATGAAATCACTTTTACCTGAGTGACCATTTTTGGAATGCCTGAACCCGGCCTACGGTCGTTAGGGATCACAACAGGCAGAAGGAGACAAACTTATTCGCTAACAATTGAAGGGGAACACTATACAAATATTCGCGCCACATGGTAACTAACGCACAAACAAGTTGATTATATTTCATTTTTAATTTATACCAACGTATTGAAAGTCTAACCATACCAGCGATTACTTAGTGTATCAAAATTCACATAAACGGAACACAAAAATATATGTATTCAAAAAATCTACAGCGTGCGCTATCTCATATGGGTCGAAATGAATTTCGAATAACTTCAACAATTATCAACCGATTTTGGAAATTCAAAAAACTTTTATTCAATTTAGACCGTTACATTTTATTTTGATTAATTTTTGAAAACAATATCAATTAAATGACTGCCTTTATTGCCGATGCAAAAATGGGCTCGTTTTCGCCTGACATTTTCGTGCATTTCGGTCGAAATTTTTTCGATTTCCGCACGAATGTTTCTTTTGAGCTGTTCTATTGTCTTCGGGCCATTAGCATACACCTTGTTTTCCAGTATCCCCAAAGAAAAAAGTCTGGAGGAGTCAAATCCGGCGATCTCGGAGGCCAGTCAATATCGCCCTTTTTTCACACCAATCGTCTTGTTGGAACCAAAAGTGAAATAAGCCATTTTTACGCATTTCTGGGACCATATAATGGGCCAACATCCACCGATATCGATCGCCATCCACTGTATCGCCGACTTTGAAGAAATAGGGTCCAATGATGGTTTTAGCGTATACACCGGCCCAAGCAGTAACTTTCTGATCATATAGCGGCCTTCGTGAATATTGTGAGGATTCAAAATCGGTCATCAAAATTTGCTGCCAGAACTCCGGCTAAGCATTAATCATTGCAACGACATTTTGTGCGTATGCCAAGCGCCGTGGCTCATCTTGTGGCAAAATTCCTTGAGTTATCTGCACTTTGTATGGAAATAAGTGAAGATCACCCTTTAAAATTCTCTGCAAAGTGGTCCCACTGAAGCCTAACTGCTGCGAATGGCGCCGATATGACAAACTTGAATCTTCTTGAACACTGGCCTTCACAGACTGAATAGATGAGTTTGAACGCCGCGGACGTGGCCTAGGTTGCTCACGAGGGCTTAAACCTAATTAAAAAAAAAAAAAATTCGAGGCCCAACGACGAATTGTATCTTTTTTGGGCGCTATTTGGATGATATTTTGCACGATACGCACGTTGAGTTAGCACAATCGAGCCTTTATCTTTAATGAACATTGAAACTATTTCCGCCGGTTCTTTTGGTGTAAAGCGATTCAATTGTACTGAATTGACGTTTCCAAAATGCAATGACATATGGAAATCGGTTGACAATTGTTGAAGTTATTCGAAGTTTACATCGACCTATATGAGATGGCGCACCCTGTACCTTGAAATGTTAAAGGAACCTCGTCAACGCCAACACCAGGCGAAATGAATAACCAGAAACTAACGACGAAGGAAGACAGGTAGAGCAGTTTGCAAAGCTCCCAAATACACGTCTTGGTTCAATGAAAAGATCATGCGTTGAATATATCAGACGCTACGAAGGAAGTCGGTAATTTTCTTAAGGATAAAAAAACGACAGTAGCAAAGGTAAAAGTTTGCTTGGATTCAGGAAGAATGAACGGCAAATGCACGAGAGCAATGCGTCAAATGAATAAAAGCTGTACGAAAAGGATACCAGCCCAGATTGCGATGGATTTATTGTATAATGCAGGGCCCGTTGGAGGAGATATTTCGATAAACTGCTGAATGTAGGTCTAGTGGAGAGCCAGCAGGCAGCCATGGAAAACTGTGTTATCCATGACAGATATTCAGGTATAACTGCCAATCATTGAGGAAGTAAAGGAAGCAATTTATCGACTTAACAATTATAAGGCCACAAGAATCGATCTAATAACATCGAAATCAATAGAAAATGCTGGAGATAAATTAACAGAGGAGTTACATGGGCTCTACAACTCTATGGAAAAATGAAACCATTCCCGAGGAATGAAAAAAAATGCAACAATTACCGAGAAATATCATTGCTTAAGGGTTTTTCAATAGAAGGACACCTCTGGTGGGGCAAAGCGTTAAGGCGCACCCTCTTGTAATACAAGTAGTTGGGGTAGTAAGCCCCGGAGATCAGGTTTTTGACCGAAGTCATTGCTCTTGCAACGTGGCTTCGATTCAGTTTGATGAGAAAGTTAACCAGCCGTACAAGTCCTGAGACATTGTCTCTCAAACAGCCGAATCCTTTCCATTAAGCTGGCTCTCACATTGAACCAGACGGGACATCCATAGGCAACCATGGGTCGGATTAAGGCCATGTAGCAGATTACCATCACTTGGAGTCAAGTTGGCTGCAATGAAACAGCCATCTTGTCAGAACGAAAGTGCCTCGAGCCCTTGCAAAATAAGCATATACATGTTTGTCAAAATATAGACACTGATCTCACAAGATCTAGGTACCCAACTACACTTTGCTACATTAGTGGACGCCCGTCCGGTCCAAACATTTTCCCATTTTTTCTAGTGTCCCGAGAAGCCGTAGATAAAGGCGTTCTGAGCAATATAGATTCTGATTTCTGGAATTTGATTTTTAGCTTCCAGTCATCACAAAACTACTGAATACTGCTTAAGTCACGTTGCAGAAGAGTAACAATGACCTCAATCATTGGACCTAATCTGTACGCAATTAAATCGTCCGCGTATGCTATTGAGTGGTGAAAGTAAATACTGAAAAGGATCGGCGAGTTCACCGTGGCCTGTTGCAGTCCATTTTTGATTTCAAGTGTTTGGGTAGAAGTCACGTTGGCAATTTTCACTACGAACTTTCTACCTGTTAACATGTCAAAAATCATATATAGCAGTGGTTTACTTATGCCCAGCCGACTGACCTTGAAATAAAGACCTTCTAACCATACGGTGTTGAAGGCTTTTTCCAAGTCAATCAGACAGTCACCCGTGCATTGGTTCCTGCATTTGTTCCATTGGATATCCGGCACGAGTTTCTATGCCGCATGAATAGTGTCATGCCCTGCTCTGAAACCGAATTGGTTATTGTCCCCAATTCATTTATAGAGGGATCTATGGACCTACGAGGGTGGTCCGATAAGTACTCAGCCACCAAAAAAAAAACAAAAATTTTGGAGAAATGGCGATTTATTTTTTAATATAGTCTCCTTTTAGCTCGATACGCTTGACCCAGCGATGCTCCAACTTCTTTAACCCGTCTGAAAAATACGTTTTCTCGAGGTCTGCAAAGTAGGCCCCCGTGGCGGCGATGACCTCCTCATTCGACTAACATTTCTGCCCGGCGAGTGACTTTTTCAAGTCACAAGAAGTCGCACGGGGCCAAATCTGGAGAATACGGTGGATGGGGCTGCAGTTCGTAGCCCAATTCGACCAATTTGACCGTGGCGAGGGCGGAGGTGTGAGCCGATGCGTTATCATGGTGGAAAAGCACTTTTTCCTTCGCCAAGTGGGGCCGTTTTTTCTTCAATTCGGCGTCGAATCGGCCCAATAATTTGGCATAGTACAGCCCTGTGACCGTTTTGCCCTTCTCCAGGTAGTCGATGTGGATCACATTTTGTGAATCCCAGAAAACGGTGGCCATCACCTTTCCGGCCAATGGGACAGTCTTCGCCTTCTTCGGAGCACGTTCGCCGGGTGAAGTTCACTGTTTCGACTGTTCCTTGGTCTCTGGTGTGTACCAGTGAATCCATGTTTCGTCGACTGTCACGAAACGACACAGAAACTCCTTCGGATTGCGCTTAAACAGCGTCAAACACTGCTCTGAAGTGGTCTCACGGTTGCGCTTGTTGTCCGGAGTGAGCAAACGCGGCACCCATCGCGCCGACAGCTTTCTCATGCTCAAAATTTCATGTAGGATATGACCCACGCGATCTTTTGAAATGCCTGTCTCAACTATCTCGCGCACCTTCAATCGGCGGTCTGCCAATACGAGATCGAGGATTTTTGTCACGTTATCCTCCGTGGTAGCCGTTTCCGGGGCACCTGGACGTGGCTCATCAAAAACCGACGTGCGACTACAATTTTTGATGGTCGCCATCGAAGGAGAAGAGTCCCCGTACACAGCATCCAAACGCTCTTTGATTTCGCTGCGCGATTTCCCTTGCAAAAACAAGAATCGAATCACCGACCGATATTGCTGTTTTTCCATTTTTCTAAGACTGTACTACACGATAGTAAGTTGCTCTTGCGATACTGGCGCCATCTGGCGGTGAGGCTAAGTACTTGTACGACCACCCTCGTACTTCTCGAAGACCTTGCTAATATTCGGAAGAAGACTTATCGACCGGAGATTTGCCGGCTCTTTACCCCTCTTGGGGATGGGTCGCACCACCGCTGTTTTCCTGTGCACTGGACAATACAGGATGGTGTACATCTCTACTGCCACTGGTGGGAAGTGTCTGAGCACAACATAAGATATTCCGTCGATTTCCGCTGATTTTTTGCTTTCAATGACTCGAGGATCATCTGGAGATTTTCGGTTGAAACGGACAGGGTGTTAACCCTTTCACTGGCGACGGCATTGTTTGCCATAAAATCACCATTGAACCTGGTAAAACTAACCAAAACTAAACTCCTACCGCCAGTGATTTATATCAGTTTGAAGGTAGAAGTGATGAAGTAGGACTCTGTTTTCCAGGTCGCGGATCTGTTTTTTATTATTCAGCTACCAATGCCAAATTAGTCCAAATGACAAAACTTTATTATCAAAATCGGTGTTCGTTAGTGCAAACGTTACGCCCATTTTACGCAAGACGTGGTGTCCCTTCACAGTCAATTCTTCAACGTTTGGTGACCAGATTTGAGGTGACCAGTGCGGTAATCAATCAGCCAACATTCGTACGCCAAGGAACGCAAGATCGGCCGAAAACATCGCCGGGGTCCGTGAAAGTGTACCGCAGAATCCGAGGCAGTCGGTTTCTCGCCATGCATAAGAACTCGGCTTTTCGCTTCAACTTGGTGAATTTTACGGCCGGCGGCGTTATGGCTCCGCACTTTTTCGAAAACGACGTTATTGAGGCGGTAACCGTCAATGGCGAGTGCTACAGAATATGAATGATCACCAATTTCTTATGGCCCAAATTGAACCATACGAGTATGGACCTTGACGTTATATGGTGCCAGCAGGATAACGCTGTGCGCCACACAGCGGACGCCACGATTGACATTCTGCATGAACTATTTGAGGGTAAGTTTAGCTGCAAAGGTGATGTGAATTGGCCACTAAGGTCATGCGATTTGACCCCACTAGACTTTTTCTTGTGGGGTTTTTGAAGTCGCAGGTCCACGCAGATAAACCAATATTCACCGACGCTCTTAAAGTGAACATAACACAGGCCATCCCTCAAATTCAGCCGGGTCTGTGCGGAAGAATCATTGAAAATTGGATCACTCGTATCCGTGCCACTGTAAGAATCCGAGACGGGTATCTGAACTACGTCATATTTTGTACATAATGACATATACGGGCCGTTTAAAGTAAAAGAAGAATTTTGTTAATATCTCACACACAGCTTGTTTTATTCCATTTCAACATCTACCCGCCCTTATTGAAATACCCTTTATCAAGTTATTGCAAGGTATTGATAAAGATTCTCGTAGAGGCTGACATCATACGCTAAGGAAATAATCAGAGACCATCATCGGATCTTCGGGAGGAACCGCCCAAGGTTGACTAAATTTCATTATACGACAGCTTATAGCAAAGATATGGGAGTGCGACGAATCAGTCCACCAACTGACCAAAAATGTATCCTTGCAAGGTTAGTAGCCTCGAAAAAGGAAATGAAACTGATACAAGTCTGCCAAAGGGGAAGCAAAGGTCGAGTAACAGTATGAGATATCTTATCTGACATAATCAAAGGATTACAACAAGGTGATGCCTTGTCACCACTTCGTTTTAATTTTATGTAGTCCATTACGTACTCCCTTCAAGAAAATTGGAGGGGAATAACCTTTATAATACAGAAAGCTACACAAACAACTCGAAGAACTCTATTCAGCCCCAAACATTGTCCGAATAATAAAATCGCGAAGACTAAGATGGGCAGGACACGTAGAAGGAATGGTCAGTGGATGAACAGTCAACCAGTAATGAGTGAAAAGCCCGAGGAAAAAAGACAGGTAGGAAGGCCGCACAATAGATGGGAGATCAAAATGACAGAACAGCGAAGAATGGCACGAACACACTCATGACAAGGGAACTTGGCGATGGGTTGTGAACAGATAATAATTAAACAAATAATAACAGAAGTACTTGTGCAAGGTGGCGCAAAATTAATCCTCGAATTTAGTTTTTGAATCAATTTCTTACTAAATACAAAAAAGTAATTTTGAGTAATGGAAATCTTTATTTGAACCCTTACATTTTTTTTCTGTTAAGTGGAAAAAATGATATCCGCTCAGTGGCTGATGCCTTTGTTGATACACATTTGCACCCGTTTTATTGCATTTTTCCTGGCTTTCCACAAGATTTCCGGTGATAACTGTTCGCATTTCTGTCGAATATTCTCCTTAAGGGCTGCGATTGTCGGACGCTTGGTTGCATATACCCAAGTCTTCAAGTAGCCCCAAAGAAAGAAGTCTGGGTTGGTTAAATCGATCGATCTTGCTGGTCATGCCAACTCGCTAAAACGAGAGATTATACCACCAGGAAACGCCACCTCCACAATATCTATTGTGGATCGTGCTATGTGTGCTGTTGCATCGCCAAGTCCCGCTCATCAAATTTCGGCAGTAAGAAGTCGTTTATCACGGCCCTGTAGCGTTCGACAGTAACAGTGATTGCCGATGGCGTCCTCAAAAAAATACGGCCCAATCACTCCTCCCGCGTGAACGCCGCACCACATAGTAGCTTTAAGTAGATGTATTGGCTCTTTGTGCTTTACATGTGGATTTTCAGTGCCCCAGAAACTAAGATTGTGTGTATTATGTGCTTATGTGGAAATGCGCCTCGTCGCTTATGATAATTTTCGACACAAAATCGTCCTCTTCGTTGTTGAGATTGGCTTGACAGTAATTCACACACGACTGTGTGGCATTAACTGATTCACTGTTTGCATATTGTACGGGAACATGTGTAAGTCTTTGATTAAAATTCGCTGTAGGGTTCGTCTGGTGATGCCCAATTGCGTGACCCGTCTGGTTGATGTTTCTTCGTTCTCAGCGACAGTGACCGAACGACCAGTCCGGTGGCAGCCACGCCCTGCATGGTCTCCTGCGGTTCCAGTCTGTTCGAGTCGAGTAGCTAGTCGCCGGAATGTTTCCCCAGTTGGCACAACACGATTAGGAAATCGACTTCGAAATTCACGCTGCGCTAACACCACCGACCGATTATTGGTTAAAAAAAGTTGAGACAAATATTCCACGCTCTTGCGGAGTATAGCGCTCCACTGCTTGTCTGTTTGTATACTGCAGCTGTCTAGCTCACAAATGTCAAATATAATTAACGTACGACATCATTTGCGAAAATTATAACATCTTCCGATAGGATGTTTAATTTGTATAAGGCGCTTAATTTTGAGTGGCGTAATAAGACTTCAATCAGACAGTAACAATGGTCGAAAGCGAACCTCTTATGAGATATTGCTGTGGAAAACCTGTGGCTTTAACCACAGTACACCACATACATTTCCAAAAATTCCATTTTATCACGTTGCAAGTATGTCAACCCGACATCATTCAAGTTTTTTGTGTCATCTCCTTATGATTTTTACAAGTCGCGCTTAATTTTGTTGCACTGTTGCACTTAGAAACTTCTCTCAAAGTTATCTCAAACAAAAAGGACGTTCAGATTTTTTTATAATTAATGAACGATATTAAATATTTGACTAATTCAAAACAAGATGGGATCAGCTCGCCGGGAACCAAGCTGCAATTCCAGCGCTTCTACCTTGAATTTTGTAAACTTTTATCTGGATCTATCCAGACAGATAGAGAGAAAAGCCTATGCATAAGTTTTCTCTACTCCAACTAAAGACTAAAACGTACACGCATTTTTATTTCATTTTATATTCTATCCCATAAATTCTGTCATGCACAGCCATATGCAAAAAGCCGCTTTGAGGGATTTCCGGTTCTCAACAAGCAGACCTCGCGGCACGTCTCAATCAATCGTTTTTTCGCGTATTTTAAATTAATGAACAAAGAAATTAACTCCACAAAATAGGCAACAATATGAAATGCTTTTACTCGTCACCACGGTTCATGTATTTGATGGGATATATGTAAAATAACTAGATATATTATAATACATATTTATAATTCACATTCACTGCGCCCAAGTTTGCAGAAATCTGATGTATGCATACAGACGGACAGATGGAAAGCCTTTGCATGAGTCTTCCCTTGCATAGCAGAAGGCTAAAATTAATAAAATAGTGCCATCGTATGTTCTTTCTTAAAAAATTAAGACATTTAAAGGACATCTTATGTGTCCTTCTTCCGCCCAACTCGAAGCACGTACTATCGCGACTACTTTGATGAAATAATATTGTTTTTAAGTTTCGCAGATTTAAGATTCCAGATAGTCACCAGCCGTCAAACCGAGCCTGACCTAAAACTGCCTTTCATGTTTCATGTTTGATCTTTGGTCCCGGGCGCGCTGCTTTCAATTTTCAAGTCTTGCTCTTTGACAGAAAGGTTCACGAACCCGAAGGCGAATCCTGACTTTCTGTACTACATCCACATCCTTATACAACTCATAGACTTCGCGATTGTGTTTTGTTCTCCATTCGTCTTCTTCACAGATAAGACTGAATATCCGCCGCAGAATTTTTCTTTCAAAGGAGCCCAGAATCTAATTTCCCGTCCTTATAGTCCAGCTTTGGGCTTCATAGTGCAAGGCTGGCAGAATTAAGATTTTGTAGAGCATGATTTTGATCCTGCGATTGAGGGGTTTAGACCGCAGCTGTTTTGACAGACCGTAATAACAACGGTTACCAAGGGTGATTCTGCAACGGATGTCCACTACGATGTCGCCTGTGGGGTTCACGTTTGGCCTTAACTACCTCAAAGTTGTAGCAGTTGATTGCTATGTGCTTGTTTTGTCCCAGATAGTTCTGAGATTCTTGAGCTAAACAGCGAGTTTTTCAATGGGATGCTGAATTCGGCCACCGTATTGAAGAGTTTCGTGCGATGGATGCTGTCGTATGCAGCTTTGAAATCGATAAAGAGGTGGTAAGTATATATATGAAACTCGCTGGTCTTTTAGAGGATTTCCCTTAGTGTAAAAATTTGGTCCATAATCGATTTGCGGAGCCGGAAGCCCCACTAATATGCGCCGATTTGTACAGTGCAAAAAGATTCTAGACGTTTGCTCAGTACGCTGGATATTGTAGGCAATATTTAGCAGGGACATACCTCAGTAGTTGGCGCACGGGGTAGAATCACCTTTTTTGAGGATAGGACAAATATAGCTGATATTCTGGTCGTCGGGCATGCTTTTATTTTCCCAAATTCTGCAGATGATCTGGTGCATGCTCCATACCAAAACATCGCCGCCAGGCTTGAAAAGCTCTAATAGGACACCATTCGAACTTGCGGCTTTGTTGTTCTTCAGCTTTTTGACAGCCGTGCCGAATTCTTCACGGTCGCTGACGCCTGATGAGCGAGTTCGAATCCCGAAAACACCCGATGATACCTACGCCACCGAATATTTATTTCGCGGCTTCTCTCCTTGGCGGGGTATTGGCGAACCTCCGGTAGTGCACTTATCTTGAAAAAGCTTCTCGGCTCTCGCCGTTCGAAATCAAGAATCGCACACAGCATAAGTGAATGAGAGAAGCTTGGCTCTGTCTCTGGCTCTTCATGAGCCGTTACGCCATCTTGCGTAAGCCAACTTCTCCAATGCTGGGTGGGAAGACTCCTTCATCGCATGGAGTTGGGTTTTCTTCATTTCCTACCATTATTCTTTGCCCGCAAGCAAGTGTTGCTTAAACACACCCAACATTCCCTTCGGGTCAGTAACAAGGTTACCTTCACAATTTCGATGAACCTGGGTGCCTTTCTTGAAGCCAGATGTGAGCTGTTGGTTTTTTTTTTGTAAAAGGCCCTTATCTTGTGTTTGTCCCGGTACTCTTCGATTACCTTGAACTGAGAGGCTGCGTGTTTTATTTTCATTAGTCGCAATATTTTCTTTTCCTCCCATCTTTTAGTGCGATACTCTTCTTGCGCTGCTCTAGTTTCTGAGAATTTCATGGAAAATTAAAACTGTCCAAGCTCCATGCTCTTCCTCCGATTTATTTGTAAAAATCGGGGGAAATACTGTAGACGTTACTGTGCGAACTAAATTCCACTCAATTACATTCACTCAACGTGATTTAGTACAAAGTAACTTACGATAACCTGAAATTTCATTCGCTTTATCTAAGGCACAAACCCGCAATGTACAACTTAGTCTAGTAAGGACACATCGAGCACACATGAATCGTTCGGAAATCACGATATCAAGAGTTACGGTCTTGGCATGTATGACTTTCTAGTCCTGTTTCGAAAAGGATTTTAGTTTCTATCCTCTCCAAAAAGGAATTACGAATTATGGTTTATATTCTATGAACCCAAGAAACAAAGCGTCTCAAACTGATTTTTGGTAGTTCCGACAAATGTTTGACATTCACAAGTTGGTGTTTTTATATTCATGTTTCCGGAGTGCTCCTGCAACCTAAATCAAGTGTTGCGAGGATGCGGTTGTGACGAAATGATGTACACTCGAAGAAGATGTACATATTACGAGTATTGTGCGTGTTGTCAAACTATGGAGAATTTGATATCTGAAAACAATTGTTTGCTCCTTAGTAATCGGAGTTTCCTTTGAAATTCCTTTAAAATTTTGTCGTAACGAGTCGATATGAAGCAATATCCAATTGCATTCGTTCATCTGCAGTGTTGATGTTTGCACAGGAATACTGAGTTTTCTTCAACTGCTCCGAAAGCAAATCAATTTGCTGATTCTCAATCAGAGCCCAACAGCAATCAATGTACACAATTTAAATTGCAATTTGCATTTCCTTCGTTTTATCATCGACTTGTCCAAATTCCAAGCATCTCCCTCCCCCCATCAGCCCCCATTTTAATCAGTTTCCCTAAACCTGTACGAATGTACGAAGAAAGTTAAAAAGAAGAAGGAAACATCAAAAGCACCATATGCCCTCGGGCACAAGCATCCTGTGTTTGCTTGAAAAATTAAATTTCCAAATATTCGTACATTGTGAGCAGAAAATGCAACAAACATTCAGATCAGCTGCATCTGCACCAAGCAGCATTCGTAAAGAATACGTCCATTGTACACATGTCAGATGTTGAAATCTTTGCAAATAGGAATACGTCAATATGCCATGTTCCAGCGCGAAGCAACTCCCTCCATTTCTACGAGTACTACCAATAACGACAACCAAATAACAATAACAACAAGGAAGGCAAACAACTTTTAAACTGTTACACATGTAAAATGAAGTTTTTTACGACCAACAAAACTGTTAGTAAACTTATCGACCACCAGCTTGGTGCTCTACGATGTTGAACAGTCAGAGTTAAAGCATTTCTGTACGTCGCCCATCGGGGATGCGAAAGTTATTTTCTCGTTCTGCTCTGTTTATTAGGAAGCAGCTCTCAAGTGGTTCAGGAAGGCGGCAAAAGTGCCACACATCCGTGTGCCCTCTGCCAGCGAAGATTATGGAATTTGTATATCTAAGGCATAAATGTGCTTTGTCCGGAATCATTTATTCGATTCGAGTGCTGACAGGATTATTACGCCAATGATGGATGGGGATTTCCCGATCTATATATACACCGAATCGGGAACAGAAGAAATGCGCGCACTTAGCGTGTGAATCTGTTCCAATTAACAACAGCCCCCCAGTGGCGCCCAACGACCGGCTACTCATCCAAGATTTCATTGTCTCGAGCCAATTTACATTGCCTGTTAGTAGACAATTATTTAATTAGATTTCGCCCCGGTTGTGGTGTGGATGTTAAATAGTTGCAGTAGTGGCGCCAACGCTCGTGCTACTACTACCAGATGCGCATAATAATGTTGAATGCAATAATGCAATCCAAAGAGTTGGTAGCAAACGCATGACTGGATTGTCGATTTGTTTTTTTTTTGTGATTTGTCCCCAAATCGGTCTGGGGACACGACAGGACGGTAATGAATTCGCCACGCAGTACGATTTTGACAGCGAGCGTCTGTCTTCTATGACAGTTCTAGAGCTGGTCGATATGGCTGGATGCGATGTGAGTTTTTTTGTTTTTTGAGGCTGATGTTGACATAGTTGTCAAATGTGATTTAATGAATTGAATAATCAGTGGTGCGGGTCTTGGAGGGTTTGATTGATTGTTCAGCGGTAAGTCTGTCGCTGTTAGAGCAGCTCGTTATTAGTTATGAATCATTTAGAACGATTTTCTGCTGTACTTATCCCGGATGAGTGACAGTTGAATGGTGGTTGGGAGATGTCGCGCAGATCACGTAGAGTCGGTAATTTCAGAAGAATGTTTTAATTAAGGCAGTGAATATTATTCGAATGATCGACGTCCATTGGGAAAAGCTACTTGTTCGAAATTGGTCAGGACGAGATGAATAATTAGACTTGCTTCAAGATCGGATACTAGATACATGCATCATAGGTGCCGGGCTGTATTTACCGGCAATTATAAAAACAATGAAGTTGACCCTGCAAATTTTCTAGAACCCAGTGGCGAACATTTTGCTTGACTTGGTTCTGCTATTGAGCATTTAGATTTGATGACTGAATGCCTGATAAAATGGCTAGAGACGGAAAAAGTATTTAAAGGCTTCGTTTAAATTATCACGATGTCAGCCAGCGTGCAACATTAACGAAGACGATAGTCTTTTAAGTCCTGCTTGTCACATTGGCTTAGTCTGGATTATACCTTGTTCTCAGATGGAACTATACGAGTATATGTATTTTCGTCGACATTGAGGGAGCTTGTGATAACGCTACTTCCGACAGCATGTGTAACGCTGCTAGACGGCATGGCGTAGATGAAGCACTGGTTCTGTGGATCAAAGCAATGCTCGTGCACAGGACATTGATCGCTGATGCAGGCCTCAAACAATGTGTCAAGTATGGTGCATGGTGGTCGACTTTTTGCTCGATGCTCTCAATGCCTCTGGAATCTATGCCCAGGCCTATGCGGATGATGTTGCTGTTCTCTCTGTCGGCTCATGTTTAGCGACTGTCTGTCTCAAAGCGCAGGCGCGCTAGATGTGATCGAGGACTGGTGCACGAGAAATGGGCTGTCGGTTAATTCTCTTAAGACTGATGTCGTTCTCTTCACGAGAAGGAGGAAAAATACTGGTATTACTCAGCTGCTGCTAAAAGGCATTCCCATCCCGATATCCAAGGAAGCTTCTTTGGTCAAAGCATGTTGAGTCCAAAACCACCAAAGCCCTGTCAGCTTTTTGGCAATGCAAAAGGTGCCTTTGGCAAAACATGGGGCCTATCGCCGAAAAAGGACCTTTGGATCTACACGGCAATAATAAGACCGATAACCTCATATGCATCGGTTGTTTGGTGGAGCAGGCTAACACGCAAACACGCTGTGGCTTCACTCACCAAACTCAAATGAGCGGTTTGTCTCAGCTGCACGGGGGCTTTCCCCAGCACTCCGGAAGCTGCACTAGATGCTATGATGAATCTTCCACTCCTTGACATATACATCAGAGGGTGCGCACTGAAAGCCATGTCTCGCCTAAAGAGAAATGGTCTTTGGTACAACTCGCATTGAAGTGAAAGTGTGCTTGCGGGAGAAATATCCTACGAGCCCTGTCTCATGGATATGTCTTCAGACGCAATGACACCTGCCATCCTACTGCGCTGTAATTTCACAGTTACATTTCCATGGCATCAGGACTGGCTTTGGTCAGACACTGAACCTGAAATGGAATGTCTTCGCATTTTCACAGATGGCTCCAGGACTGGACAGGGATCCGACGCTGGAGTTTTCTTTGAGCGCGAAAACATTCGACTGCACTTCTCGTTAGGAAAATATGCGTCTGTCTTTCAATCGGAGATTTATGCAATCCTAATCGCTATACACTATGTTGTGAAACACAGGTGGAGGGGAAAAAGTATATGCGTCTGCAGTGACAGCCAAGCTGCACTCAAGCTATTTCCAACCCTCTATCCAACTCCAAATTAGTGCATGAACTCAAGACCTTTTTGAACAAAGTCGGAGGACTAAATTCACTTAGGTTTGTATGGGTCCCAGGTCACTCTGGGATCCCAGGAAACGAGATCTCCAATGAACTCGCTAGAAGGGGCTCAGAGGACAGTTTCCCAGGACTTTGAAATTTCTTTCGCAAATGAAGTCTGTCAAGCAAGTTGTAGGGATGTGAACGCTAGGCATTTTTTGGTCGTCCAACAAGTCGGATAGACAAATCGTAGAGTGTGAACGCCGCTAAAGAACTTAAAACGCTCTTTAAAATGCTTGAGTAGAATCGAGATTGAGCGTTACAACCGAACTATTATTGGTTCGGAACTCGTATATCTTCCTTTTTCTCTCACAGGGGGTGCTAAAAGGGTATGTTTGTGCATACGACTGGTAGATGGCACTGATTCGTATAAAACACAAAACTAAGGAGATGTCACTGTCGGCGACATATGTATATGAAGACCACACAAGGGGTTTAAATAGTGGTTCAACTTATGGGGTAGTATTTATTTCAAATCGCTATCATGGTGATTTCATAACAACGGCAGCACTTACTGTTGCCCACTCGGTTGCTTCGCAGAAATGCTGCATTTTTAAAGGAATGTTGGCTAGGTGGCTCGTTCATTGGTTTTAAATTTATTAGGTGTTAAAGATGGCATGTAACATGATTTGTAATTTGATTTTAATGAATTGATTGACAAAGGCCTCGTAGGGGTAACATCTGCCCGACGGATGTTGGTTCCAAAAAAAGCGAGAAAAGCCACCTCAGACAAACACCTTGCGGCTCTGTTAGCAAGTTCTATCTCCACCACCTCGCTGGGCCATCTAGAGACTCCCTCTGGGAGATACTAACGGGGGACGACGACGACGAGGGCTACGGCCTAGTGAGCCGTACTCGTATAAAAACCAAATGACTCCGAAATAATCACTAGCCTCGGATAAGGATGGATAAAGTGTTGACGACCCCGGCGAACGTAAAACAAAAAAGGACAAAGAACTTCGGCTCTGCACTTGGAATGTGACAGACCACGTGTCAGCTGATGAACTAGCGGAGGCCCTTGACTGCTACAAAGCAGACAATCCAGGTAGTGCGGTGGGATGGGTCGGGCAAAAGGAGGATGAAAAACTGCGAAGTCTTCTACAGCGATCGCTACGATCGGGGAAGACAACGTTTATTCGGATGTGGATTTGTTGTCCGAGGCAGACTTTGGCAAAAAGTCTTGAGCTTTAAATTCATAAGGGAGCGCCTCATAACAATCCGCATCAAGGCTAAATTCGGCAACGTTAGCCTGATTTGCGCCCACGCTCCCGACAGAGGATAGGGATGACAACAGCAAAGATGACTTCTATGATTCCCTAGGTTAGGTTAGGTTAGGGAGTGTGATGGTTGAGCATCACTTCCACTCGGAGGCTAAGGGGCCCATGGTGATTCCCTTCATTTGTGGAGTATATATACAATTAACCTGTCCCATCACGTGGTGACTGAAACCACCCCGTGCTCTTTATGAATTTTAGAAGATCCGATATATCAACATTTGCCACGTCCGCAATCTCTGTCAAGAATCTTTGGCCCATCGAAGCTAGGCGCCGATTCGGGAGAGCTGGGCAGTGGCAAAACAGATGTTGGACCGTTTCGGTTTCTTCCTCATCGCCGCAGCTCCGGCAGAGATCGCTGGATACTGGGTTCAATTTCCGGAGCATTGCTCCGATGGGACAGTGTCCTGTGATCACTCCGACGAGCATACGGATCGAGTTCCAATCCAGCGCCAAAACTTTCTTTGTTTTTCCGATATTGAGCTCTGGCCACGATGATCTTGTCGTGTGGCTGTCGTTTCTTGTAAGCCAAGACGAGTTGGCTTATTTTATAATTGTGTCATTTATGATCCGGTATAATGCGCTGATCGGTGGTTGCAATGACGTGACCGCTTCGCTGATGTCCATTTCAGACCCTTGCCTGGCCAACTTGTTCGCCCTTTCGTTTCCTGCGATTGAGCTGTGGCCCGAGACCCAGCAAAGTTTGACTTTGTGGTGTCTGATGTACTTCAGTGAGTCGCGACATTTCATGACAGTCTTTGATCTCGTTATACAGGATTCTATTGACTTCAGCGCAGCCTGGCTGTCTACGAAGATAATGATATGCGATGGTGGGATATCGGTTACTTCTAGGTGTTTGGCTGCTTCCTCTATTATTAGGATTTATGCTTGAAAGACGCTGCACAAATCAGGGAGTCTAAGTGATTCCTGTTTGTACAGGGTATCAGAGTAGAACTCGGCCCAGTGCCTTTGTACATTTTCGATCCGTCGGTTAATATGGTAATCTCGAGGTCGTTGATCACGGCGTTTGATAACCACTCTTCTCTATCGGGGAAAAGGATTGGTATTCTGAGAGAGAAGTCATTTTGGAGGGAAATATAGTCGGTCGTAGCTGCGAGGCTACTAAAACCATGTTCCTTTCCCAGGTCAGCTATTATTCTGAGTATGACCGCATGTCCATAGTTGGCTTGTTTCCACAAAGAGGACTCCCTTAGTCTGAGAGCGCTTTTTGCAGCACAGGCTTTTATGAATAAATCCAGAGGAATTAGATAAAGTATCATGTCCAACCCTTCTTGCGGCGTGCTTCTCATAGCTCCCGTTGTACAAACTGACCTTTGTACTTTGTTGAGCATGCTCATATAGCTTTTCGTGCTGCTAGCAATCCACCAGATTAGGGACATTCAATCCTTTTTTCATCCTTTCCTCCAAGTTGCTTTTCCAGGAAAGTTTGGAATCAAGAATGATGCCTGGATACTCGGCTTCCGCTTTGAGTTTGAGTGGAGTACCATATAACTTTAGGGGAGCAAATATCGGGATTGACCTTTTCCTGATGAACAAAACCAGCTCGGTTTTCTAGGGGCTTATTCTCGGACCGTTCTGTCCTGCCCACGAGAAGAGTTCCTTCAACGCAGATTCCATTAGTTCCCTGATAGTTGGTAGAAATTTACCTTTTATCAAGATAACTAGGTCATCCGCGTATGCTATTGTCTTTGTGCCTTTCTCCATGAAGATTTTGAAAATTTTGTTAACTGTAAGAAACCACAATAGGGGGGAGGGAACTCCCCCCTGTGGTGTACCTCTAGTTGTCACTTTCCTTATAGAGCTGTGTCCAATATCTGGGTTGATAATTCTGTTATTTAACATATTTCCAATACAGATTACAATGGATTTGTCTACTTTTATGTCCTCTAAAGCTGTTATTATGGCCTATGTGTTTACCTTGTTGAAGGCTCCCTCTATATCGAGGAAGACTGCCATTGTAAATTCTTTTAAATTCAATGAGCTCTCAATTTCACGAACAACACTATGCAGAGCACTATCCACTGATCTGCCTTTAAGTCCTATGATGTATAGGTCAAGGAGTCTTTCCATGGTTTTTGATAGAAACGACGAGAGACTATAGTCCTTTGCGGCAGTATGGATTGGTTTACCTGCCTTAGGTATGAAAATTATCTTTATTTCTTTCCACTGTGTTGGGATGTACTCTGTTTGCAAGCAATTGGAAATGCTTACTATGTGGGGTACAGTGTGAGTTTGTGGTTCTTGAAGCATCGCTGGTAAGTTGCTTAAATTGACCCCTTACCTAAAACGTAATCTCCTAATGGTACCGAGTTTTGCCCAATAGCTTAACTCAGGAGTCTAATCAAATTCTAAACCGGCTTTCGTTCTAACGATAAGTTCACAACGGTATTATTCAAAGGACAGAGATGTAATCGGATTAATGGTTTGTTTAGACTTCTCTAAAGCCTTTGACTGGGGGGATTATGATTTACTTATATGAAAACTTAAAAACAAATTCTCTGTCACTTTATGTCTTCCTACCTTTCAACTCGTTCGCAAGTGGTATATCGTAAAGTCCTTCGTCTCTGATGTGTCTCAAGGTTCTATGTTAAGCCCCCTTTTGTTTTCGTTGTATATAAATGCTTCTCAACGTGTTGTACTTTGCCTTTTTACTTTCTTCTGTGTTACCATTACGACTAACAATAAATTAAAATTGAATACGTCAAAAACAGAAGCATTAAGTCTCAATAGAAGTGGGATCCCGTTAAATGTAGCGCCTCTATCTATTTTTTATTTTTATTTTTTTTTTTATTGAAACGTTATAGATAGTGAACATTTCATTACACTGCAACTAGTATGAACTAACGAGCAATTTTCATCTAATCAATAAATGTAGTATCTTAGTATCTTTGAGTGTAAGTATAAAGTTAAACTTTTTTAGTAAATTTTAGTTAGATATGATTTATCCAGAAGGGTGTAATATCTAAGGTGACTGATACCATAACTCGTGTGGTTTAGTACGTTTGAGTCTTCGGGTCAATCCATTGCTGTCACTTAACCTTGCTGCTTCCTGGTTGATGTGGTGTCTTAGCTTTGTGAAGTGCGTTCTCGCGTATTTAGAGATTGTCGTCTCTACAGTATCTAGTTTAAGATCGCGTTGTAAGTCCGTATTCCTTACATACCATGGAGCTCTGACAATGTCCCTGACGACTTTATTTTGAAATCTTTGTATGATGTTTTCTTAGTTTGATGTTAAGCTCGTCTTTTTTCTTCTTCACGTGCTCCTTCCATCTTAGTTTAGCATCTAAGTTCATTCCTAGATACTTAGCTGTGTTTGAGTAAGGAACTTGAGCATCTGAAATAAATATTGGCTTGTGTGTAATTTTTTTGTTGGTGAAATCAACGTGGACGGATTTTGAGCTGTTTAGGTGAATACGATTTTTTTTGGTCCAGTTGAGAACTTCATTTACAGCACCTTGTAGGCTTTCTGTTGATTTGCTTTCGTTTTTTGCAACTGTAAGTATAGCTGTATCATCAGCAAATGTAGCTATTGTGCAATTTGAAGGTGTTGGCATGTCATTAGTGAATAAAAGATATAACACTGGGCCTAGGATACTTCCCTGTGGAATCCCAGCATTAATTTCTTTCAGTTGAGAATAAGAGTTACTTTGTTTAATTCTGAAATATCTATTTGAAAGGTACGATTTTAGGAAGTCTGTGTATTCCTTGGGAAAGAGTGATTTCATTTTTTCTAGGAGACCTTCATGCCAGACTTTATCGAATGCCTTTGCCACATCCAAAAATATAGCTGAGCATACCTTTTTTTCCTCCAGAGCTTTTTCGATGATGTCGGTAATTCGATGTACCTGTTCTATGGTAGAATGTCTATTTCTGAAACCAAATTGATGCATTGGAATCATATCTTGACCAGTAATAAAAGGAGTTAGCCTCTTTAGAAAAACCTTTTCTAATACCTTAGATAAAATTGGTAAAAGAGAGATGGGCCTGTAGGATGATGGTTCGTGAAGATCCTTTCCTGGTTTGGGTATCATTATGACATCTGCTACTTTCCAATAACAGGGAACATGGTTTAGGTTGAAACATGCGTTTATTAAAATTGCCACTTTAATCAAAGCTCTTGCTGGTAGCTTTTGTAAGACTTCGGTAGTTATTAAGTCGAAGCCAGGTGATTTTTTCCGTTTCAGTTGGTATTTAATAATCCGATTGATTTCATTAGGTGTGACGAAAGGAATTTTTTCGTTCGGTTGCTGCACTTCTGGCCATGTTTCATTAGTTTGCGATTCGTTGGGTTGAAAATTTCCCATTAGATACTCGGCGAATATGTCAGCCTTTTCGTCATTAGTCCTAGCCCAGGTGCTGTTTGATTTTAAAGGTGGGTTCTGTTATGTGGGACGTTTTAGATATTTAATGGATTTCCAGAGAGAGTATTCTGTTTTTTTATCGGCTGTAAGTTCACTTACAAATCGGTGAAATGATTGGTTTTGGAACTCCTTTAGTTGGCGCTTATCAATTCAGTTAGCCTATTGAGTTGTGACTTGTAGAGCGGGTATCTCGTTTGTTGCCTCTATCTATGAATAACTTTTCTATCTTTTATATTAATAAAGTCAATCAAATCAAATATGAAGACACATTTCGAACGCAATTTCTGCTGAAATTTACATGTAAACAATGGGGCAACTAAGGTATACGGAAAGAAGCTCTGAGAAGAAGTCCAACTACCAAATGCGTGGCTTCTGCTGATTAACATTTTCAAGTCGAACGAAAAAAAGACGAATGTAACGGAAAGGTTGTACAAAAATGTTAACCTTCGATGCGCCACCAGAATTCAAGCAGCACCGTTTGTCATGGTTCGGGTGGCGGTCAATGAACGTTTTCCACTTGTGTTCTTAGACTGAGGAGTAAAGGGGGAAGCGAATGTTCACCGCAAAAATATTTTCGAAGATGCCTGGAAGCCTTGCGCAACTAAATATTCTGACGAAACAGAATAGACATTCTATAAAGACTCTGTACCAGCATACATGGCTTACTTCAGACAAGAGTTGTTAAAAACAAGATTTTTTGCTTCACAGTGCCCTCCACAGTAACTTACTTAACCACATTTCGTATTTTGCAGATCAATGTCAAGACTTAATTCTATTAAAGTACTATCTGGACGTAGCCGCTTTGCTGGGTCCTTTGAGAGATGCATATATACAGTGGAGAGCACAAATGAGTTCATGTTTGCACTTAGTGCACCTATCATTGCATAAAAATGAAAATAATAAAACAAATTAAAAAAAGTAGATCTTTGATTCATGTTCAGTTCTAAACAAAACAGTTTATAAATCAAAGCGGAAAACAACAAATTGTAAGAAAAAAACACAAAAACAACTTCAATATACTCAATTTTGCACCTTAAAACAACTTAGAGGATTGAGTTCATTTTAAGTACTTCATCCATAGCCCCTTATTATGCAAAATATTTTCTACACGTTTTGGCATAGTTTCCACCAATTTTTCTATAATTTCATTTGGAATACTCTGCCATTCCCGCTGTACTCGCTGCCAAAGCTCTCCCAGGTTAATTGGGGTTGATCGGTATTCTCCCAATCGTCTTTTCACGATTGACTACAAATTCTCAATCAGATTGAAGTCGAACTTTGGGCCGGCCACTGCATTTGAATTTTTTTTCATTATTTTGAACATATGTTTTGGGTCGTTACCTTGTTGAAATATGACTTCCTCTTCGGGATAGGTGTTCCTATCTATAAAATTGGGAAGATGAGTCTGCAGGATGCGCAAATAATCTTCTTTTCTTATTATTCCATTGATTTTTTGCAGTGGTCCAACGTGTCACAATGTGAATCAAACCCACATCACTTCCCTCACCGTGCTTTACTTTTTCTTTAACACGCCTTTAGATGATCTTCTAAGGGCGGCGCTAGCAATATTGTTTACCGTTGGACTAAAACCGATAAAAACCGATGGATACTTGCAGTCCATCGACTCACGGGCTTATTTATTGCAATAGAACGCAAGACCAGCTACAAAAAAAGCAAATGCAACAACAACCATTTATGAGTATCGCGCTCATCCCGTTGAGCTGTTTATGCAACCTTAATGTGTGGAAAAAACCCAAAAAGTACTGAAATTCATGTGTTTTTTTGGGTGGAGTTCCGAATAGTACTCACCCCCGATTTTTTTCAATTTTTTTGTACGTGTAGTCTAATGTATCAAAGTTAAAAATCCAAAGCGGTTTTTGGCGCAAATGACTGGAAAGGACTAAAAGGATGTGCTAAATTTGTATATCCTGCAGAAAATAAACTCAAATATCTTGAAAGTTACTACAGCTATATTTATAAGTGATATCGCAAATTAAAGCAGAAATTAAGTGCTTTTAACTGATAATAAAATTATAGTATATAGTTTACAAATATTGAAGATATGAAGTATTTTGGAAAAATAGGTCAATATTTTCAAGGAAACATTTTTTTTTTTGAAAGAAAGTGTATTATGAAGGCATATTTTTTTTTTGGAATTATAAAACTACATTCGAAAACCTTTTTAACGATACCAAACATGCTATACTTTTCGTTAAACATCACCTTAAGAGAAGAGTTTTTTTCTTTAGAAGTGACATTCATCAAGCTTGGGTGAGCCCTGGGAGTAACATTTGTATAAACAAATGTTTTTCCCCTCGTATAACGGCGATAACGGACCCAAGTAAAGACAACCGAGGATGAAAAAGCTTTTCGTCTCTTGTTGAGTAGAAACTGTCCACAAAGGTAGACCTCAATTTTCCGCGATTATTCATATTTTGTATTTTGCAATGGATTTAACGTATAATTTATTTCAATCAGCAAGTATTTTAAGTGGATTCTTGGACTAATTCCAGCGACAAAGTATTGTCATAAGCATAAAAAATATATGGTATTAAATGAATTAAAATTAATATGTGGATTATTTGAGTGTCGTAAGAGAAGCAAATACTATCATTGTGAAAGTGTTGCAAATAATACGTGGTTTGAGAGATGTCGTATTTCACCTGAAGTTTGCATACTAATTACATATTGTTTTTCTTTAAATATGTCATTTGAACAAACCATCCGGGAAAGTTCAATTATTGATGGAAAGCAAGTTTCCCGTGAGACAGTTTCGGATCGGTTTTCGTTTTGTCGAGAAGTCTGTATGCTGGCGTTAGACGAACAATTCGAGGAAGAGGGTCAAATAGGAAGTGTTGGTCAAGTTGTTGAGATTGACGAATGTAAAATTGGTCGTCGCAAATACCATAGGGGGCGTGTTGTTGAGGGTTCTTGGGTCTTAAGCATTATTCTTCGTGGGAGTCCTTCTCAATACCGTCTCGAAATTTGTCCCGAAAATAAAGAGACAAAAATACTTTAATAAGTCTAATACAAAAACATGTGAAGTTGGGAACTACTATCCACACAGATTGTTGGAAGGGATATATGGACTTAGAATCTTTCGGATATCATCACTTTACTGAATCATTCCTGGTCAATTTCTCGTCAATTATCTCGTGGTGGTGTCTGTGTCGACAATATGGAGTAACATTTATGCGAATTTTTGTGGCGTCGTCGCGTCAAAAATTTAACCAAGATCCTTTTAATCAGTTGCTGAAGGATATTAAGCGCTGTTACCCTGGTCAATGATTTGTATTGTCAAATTGACGTAAATTAAATATTATATTTATATATATAATAAATATTTATATTGTGTATGTGTGTGTGTGTATCAAACTGTATATAAATAATGAAATGTAAAATAAATGTTATTGTAATTTGAATTTTTATTTAATTATATATATATAATTATATATATAATTATATATATATTTTATTTAGTTATATTTAAAAGTTATTATTCAGGACTAAATTTGTAAAGAGAAGATGGAATAATGATAAATATTAACAAAAGAGTACTCCTGCCCGATTTTGATAAAATTTGAGTATATGGTAAAGGGCATTCTAATATTTTGATACACATATGTATGCACAACCTCATACTTTGCACCTACCCCAACTTTGCACCTACCCCAAATCCTACAGTGAGCCCAAGCAGGGGGGTTGCAGGGGGGCAGCATGCCCCCCCATAGATATTTCACTGCGATTTACTTATAAAAACGGCGACGCACATTCTTTCTTTCTTTTTTAATTTTTTTTTTCCTTGAAAATATTGACCTATTTTTTCAAAATTCTTCATATCTTCAATATTTGTGAACGGATTACTATACTTTTGATGTCAGTTAAAAGCACTTAATTACTGCTTTAATTTGCAGTATCATTTACAAACATAGCTGTTGCAGTTTTAAAGATATTTGAGTTTTATTTCTGCAGGATATTCAAATTTAGCACATCCTTTTAGTCCTTTCCAGTCACTTGCGCTAAAAACCGCTTTGGATTTTTAACTTTGATACATTAGACTATACGTACAAAAAATTAAAAAAAAATCGCGGGTGAGTACTATTCGGAACTTTATCCGTTTTTTTCACGCACGCACGACACACACACGTGTTTACCGATTTCAACCAAACTTCAAAAAACCATACATAGACCAATACCAAAAATATGTGAAATTTTGGTTGAAATCGGTAAATACGTTAAGGCGTCAATCAGCGACAAACAAACACAATTTTAAAGCTCAATTTTTATAGTCAAGTCATAAATACGGGTACACAGAAAAATCGACGCCAAATTAAAGCGAATTAATATGTTATTTAAATTTTTTTTTTGTTTTTATTGGGTTATTCATTGGCTACAAATCTTAGAACAACTTATTCGAAATGACTTCCAATTGTCTTCCAGCACGACTTGCGGCGATCTGGCCACTCATCGATCGCGAGACGCAATTCATGCATGAGGAAATTGTCCACTGCACGGACAAGGGCTCGCTTCAACGACTCAATATTTTGGGTGTCGAGTAGAGCAAGCCATGCCCTCTAATACGAACCACAACTTGTTATCCAACGGAATCCAATCATCCGTTCATATGAAGTCCAGAACGTTGTTTTTGAGCCACAGATGGGTCGCTTTTGCTTTATGGGCTGGAGCAGTCTTGCTGGAAAGTCCACGGCTTGTTGGCGAATATTGATTTGTTGAGAGGCTTCACAATGGATTCGTAGACAGTCGATTGATATACTCGTACTTTGGCCGATGTTTTCACTCCTTTCTCGCAAAAATGGAGCTTGGTAACGCCATCTGGTGAATATGGCGTTTGGAGCAGTACTTCCCATTTAAACATTCTCCATTAGGTTTTAACTGATTTTGCAGCATGTGACCGAGCGTTATCGTGTCCTTACTCGTATAGCGGTCGTTTTTCCTTCAACGCTTTCAGTTGATAGAGATCTCCTCTTAAAGTTACGTCTAATAATAAACTACACTTTGCTGTTCGCACCAAATGCAAAGTAGAACCTCCGGATCATAGATATTTTTTCTTTGTCGACGAAGTTAATTCAATGCCGGGATTACTCATGATCTTTCTCGCTTGGGTTATCGTATAGTATTCACTTTTCATCACCAGTCACGATACGATGTAAAAAACAAATTCACATTTTCCGTGAACCAGTTCACATATGAAGAAATGCTTCTCGACGTCATTCGGCTTCAACTCGCACGGCACTCAATGTCCTTGCTTCTGATTGATTTTTAATGCTCTCAAATGTTTCGCTAGCTTCCGACATGAATTTTTATGAAGTAATACCCCCAATTCTTCGTCTTCGGACTTCTTCAATGTGCCGGAGTGTCCCTTATATTCGAAATTAAAATCATTATTTTTATAGTTTCGAAAGCAGTCTCTGCATGATGTTTCCGATAGAGCATGCTCACCGTAAGGCGAAATAACATACACCGAAGTTCAAGTTTGCCTACAGTACTTCATGGGAGTACCATCCTCAATAACATTCATGTATTGTAGTTCCGGTAAAGCAATCTGATGGGAAACAGCGTGAACTTATTCAAGGTCACCATACGTCAATAAAAATGGATTTCAAATAAAAAAGTTTAAGAAAAATTAACACATATTTTTGCTTTAAATGCCCTAGCTAGATAGCTAGTAAACCATTTACATAAGACACAGCATCACGGCCGCTTCCAGCATTTAAAACTTAAGACAATCTTCAAACAAGAAGGGCAATTTTGAAATTAAGTGTACTTACCCCATTTCCGAAAGACTAAGCCAAAGATTGACGATTGTGAACGACAAGTGATCCTGACGACTAAGGGCTGGTAACTAAAGAATGACGGTTGACTTTAGACGAAACTGTCTACCACTAAAATTGGCGACTAACGAGTAGGACTGAAGATTGACGATGAAATTGTGGATTGACGATTGCTGAGTGTCAAGTGACGACAAAATGCTGACGATTGACGATTTTCTAATGACGACTGTTGAATGACGATCGATGACTGACCATTTTTGTGGGTGGCTTCTGCTATCTGTTGGAGCATTTAGACATAACTACTAGTCCATTGTATTGTACTACCAGACAGACACCTTAGATGGCGTTACAGCTCATGAAGAGCCAGAGCCAAGCTTCTTTTATTCACTTATGTTGTGGGCGATTTGATTTTCACACAAGTGAACGAAACCTAAAGTTTAATGTCGATACCGACCAGCGAGAGCCGAGCAGCTTTTTCAAGGCAACATACAACGGGGGGTTTAGTCCCACGTTGGAAAGAAGTCGCGAAAAATCATTCCTTGGTATTGATTTTATCGTGATCCGAACTCGCTCATCACGCGTTAGCGGCCGAGACACTATCTACTGCGCCACGGCGCTCTAATAATTGAGTGACCATTGGTGACTGATGACTGAAAACTGGCCCTTGACGATTGACGACTTACGATTAAAAATTTATCAACGAGTGGGTCTGAACATTGACAATTGATGAGCGTCAAGTGACAACAAAAGGCTGACTACTAAATATTGACGATTGACGAATGACGATTGATGATTGACGAAAGGCGAGTGACAATTGACGACTGATGACTGACCATTGAGGAGTGACGAACGACGATTTACTAGCAACGGATGAGGCTGATGATTGGGGGCTAAAGATTTACGCCTAAGGATTGATGACTGACGACAAACGACAGACGGCCGGCGATTGATGAGCGAAAAGTGACGGCTGTCGACTAAAATGTACAGATTACCGATTACTTTTTATGTAACATTTGAAATTTCCATTTTTCCACTCCATATGGCAGGTAGTGTAAATATACTCAAGTCTCATTCGCACTCGATTTTCCGCCTGCACCCTCTAAAACTAAGTTTTGTGGCAACTTGAGTGCATAGATACATAGCTATCAACGCCTTCCGTTTAACTTGCAGCAGTTATGTCAATATATTGCATTGCACACCCCATTTCCTTGTCCAACTCAAAGCGACAAGCGCCTAATCCCCACCAGGTGTAACCTCTTAATAGTTTAAAAGTCCCTCTGGCATCATCGAAAAAAATGAAAGTTCATCACAGACTGGCTGCATCCCACGCGAGGCAGTTTTCAAACTTACAGGAAATGAATAAAAAAAAAGCGGATCCACCCCAACACTTCTGGTTCCAGACTTTGTGTTCGGTGTCTGCAAACACTTCCACATGTCGACAACGTGATGCAGTGATGTGACGAAGTAAGTAAAACTTGTTCCGGCGTTGCCGCGGCTACCACTGCACTTCGCTTTTTCAGTCGGCATCCCTCTTGCATACGAAATGAGTTGTTGTTGTTGCAACGCCGCCTCTTTTATCCCCAGCATATGGTTGATTACAGTGGTTTAAAAAAGGGCTTAAGGGACTAGTAGTTTCAGTGGGGGAGTGTGTGTGCGAATGAAATTCCTCACGAGCGATTAAGCGAGGGATTTCATTTATTTATCCCGACCACCCGACTTGCATTGGAATTCATTCAAACTGCAAATGGAAGTCGAGTCCCCCACGGCGGGTTTCATGTCCAATTACGGGCAATTATTCTGTTTCGAGCTTTTGTATCTCCATTAGACAGGCGAAAAGGATACGAACACTGTCGAGTGGGAAGGAATGGGGCGTGGTTGGACAGTTTGTATTGTCCCAGCACCTCGACCGACAGCATGTCAGTGTACGGCAACACCTCTCCGAGGCTAAACACATTGTGTTTGTGTCAAGTATTTATGACTAAGTACATCCGTCGACCACCTGCTTTACATTCATTAGGCCACGTTTCGCGAAAACCTCAACCCAAACCCATATCCGAATGTAAACTCAGTCGACCCCGTCAAACTGAATTAATGCGACACGTTTAGCACAATTGCAACATTTCCAGAGCGTAACATGATTTTCAAATCGCATTCACATCCATTCTTTCCGCTCACACATTAACGGCGGCATGGCGGCGTAGCCTTTTTTTAACCTCTCGTCGTCACGGCGTGATGCAACTTCACGTTCTGACTCACGGTGTCCTTAGCCTCCACGTTGAGCTCGTTTTTTTTTTCATTACTAAAGCAATCGCCGCGATCTCCTGACCGATTATCGGGAAAATTAAAAAATTCCAAAGGCATACGAGTACAATCGCTAAGTCATCTTTCCTGAATGCAAGTCACTCACTCGAAAGGTTGCTGGTGCTCCACGGCCAACTGAGGCATGTTCCCGGTATCGCATGGATCTTGAATATCAACCCACCAACTGCGTCACCTTTTTCGGGTAGGTCAGTGTGACTGGCGCATGAAAAAATGTCACAACCACTTGGTGTGTCGGTGGTGCTCGTAAGTGGGTAAAGACTCAATCACGCCGGTTGAATAATTAAGCCGGCGGTACCTGACTAACTTGGCCAGATATTCCTGATTCACTTACAGTCGCATCTTTACACGACTCCCATGACTCACTTGGGCTTGAAATCAATCTCGCTCGCAATCAGAATCATAATCTCGTATTCCCATCACTGAATCGTTGACTGACAGGAACATCGAATTCGTGCCAGATACACACGGTAATGTAGCTTAGTCAGACATCGATATGAGTACACTCAGCATACATTCCCACGTACATGTCGCGGGAGCACATGGCCGAGAGAATGGTTGGCTGCCGCAAGACGACGCGCCGGTTTCGGTTGTGTCGTGTTTACGTTCGGTGTCGTTGACTTTGGTCATGGAACGCAGAGCGCAAATGATGGGACGTGAGAGTCCGGATGCGATGTTTTTTTTATTATACTCTCTCTCTCGCTGTTTTGAAGAGCTTTCATAATTTTTCATTCATAAAAGCTTTGCGGCGATAAGGTGGTTTAACATTTTTAACTGAGCGATGAAAGATACGTTTGCCCGGGGTAACTTATGGTAATGAGCGGTTTCTTCTTCTCTTAACGATGATGGATTGTCAGATGGTAACTCAGAAACCGGTTCGAAAACTTAAAGACAGTAGCAGGGTCCAGAATAAAAATAGAAATGAAGGCAAGGATTGGATTTGGGCTACGCTTGGAGTGACATATATTTCATATGACGTGTCGCAAACAAGTTGTTGTACCCAAGAGTAGACTACAAAAAGTTTATTCGACATACAACCCGACAATAACGAAAGGAAATGCGCCATGTGGAATGTGTATGACAAAGTCTGTCATAAATGAATGGCAACAAATGCAACAAGTCAGACATCGTTTGATTGAAATTTACATTTTTCAACAAATCCATTATTTATGCCAGTGTATGCCATTACTGTATTCCATGCGAAGTCATATTAAAAAAATATCAGTCATTTCCGACTTCTAAAAGATTTTTATATTGCGCTTGAACTTGTTTGTAATGACCATAGACAACGCAGTGTGTTCGCTGATTAGGCTCCGGAGCGGTAGAAAGTTGACCCAAATCGCGCCTTTTCATCTTCAGCAATGAAGTAAAAATTGCGAACTTGGGACGATATCAAACCAAACGAGATACCAACTGGATTTCGAGAAAGTCACTATTTGGTGCGAATCATCGGTCCTTCCTTCTTTCATTTCAATAACCGTCAACAGCGAACCGATTGATGTTAAGCAGCTTTTTGTAACTTAACCTGGATGTTATGGATGCTGACGATATGTGTTGCAACAGGACCGCGGATAAAACGCAAACATTTAGTCATCGAAAATGTACTTACGAGGGTGGTCCGATAAGTACTTAGCCTACAAAAGAAAAACAAAAATTTTGGAGAAATGCCGATTTATTTTTCAATATAGTCTCCTTTTAGCTCGATTCACTTGACCCAGCGATGCTCCAACTTCTTTAACCAGTCTGAAAAATACGTCATCTCGAGGTCTGCAAAGTAGGCATCCGTGGCGGCGATGACCTCCTCATTCGACTGAAATTTCTGCCCGGCGAGTGACTTTTCAAGCTTGAAAACAAAAAGACGTCGCACGGGGCCAAATCTGGAGAATACGGTGGATGGGGCAGCAGTTCGTAGCCCAATTCGACCAATTTGGGCGTGGCGAGGGCGGAAGTGTGAGTCGGTGCGTTATCATGTGTGAGTCGGTGCGTTATCATGGTTATCATGGCACTTTTTCCTTCGCCAAGTGGGCCGTTTTTTCTTCAACTCGGCGTCGAATCGGCCCAATAATTTGGCATAGTACAGCCCTGTGACCGTTTTGTCCTTCTTCAGGTAGTCGATGTGGATCACACCTTGTGAAACCTAGAAAACTGTGGCCATCACCTTTCCGGCCGATGGCACAGTCTTCGCCTTCTTCGGAGCACGTTCGCCGGGTGAAGTCCACTTTTTCGACTGTTCGTTGGTCTCTGGTGTGTACCAGTGGATCCATGTTTCGTCGACTGTCACGAAACGACGCAGAAACTCCTTCGGATTGCACTTAAACAGCGTCAAACATAGCTCTGAAGTGGTCTCACGGTTGCGCTTGTTGTCCGGAGTGAGCAAGCGCGGCACCCATCGCGCCGACAGCTTTCGCATGCCCAAAATTTCATGCAGGATATGACTCACGCGATCTTTTGAAATGCCTACTGTCTCATCTATCTCGCGCACCTTCAATCGGCGGTCTGCCAATACGAGATCGTGGATTTTTATCACGTTATCCTCGGTGGTAGCCGTTTTCGGGGCAGCCACGTTGAAACTCGTTAAACCAATTTTTGATGGTCGCCATAGAAGGAGAAAAGTCGCCGTATCCAAGCACTCTTTGATTTCGCTTCGCGATTTCCCTTCCAAAAACAAGAATCGAATCACCGACCGATATTGCTCTTTTTTTATTTATCTAAAATCCGCGGACACTCCCGCTTCCACAAGCGGTCAAAACAAAACTACGAGTCCGATCCGGCTGAAATTTCGACAGTAGCCGTCTATTAGAATGTACTATGTAAGTAAGTTGCTGTTGCGATACTGGCGCCATCTAGCGATGGGGCTAAGTACTTATCGGACCACCCTTATATAAAGGGTGATCTAAGAATTGGTGTGGTTGACAGGCCATTTTAGTCATGGAGTCGCTTGCCTTGCAGCAGTCTTTTGTCATGCAAACTTTGTGCGATCATGCACATTCCACTGAATTCTCGCAAACACAAAAATCAAACTAACTTCTCTCTTGATCAATAAATGTAGTTTTTATTTTCGTATGAAACAGTGAAACGAATCAGACGAGAGCAGATTCAGAGGTGTTAGTTGTTTTGATAACTTCAAAATGTTACGTTACGTGGCGCATCTCTTCCCGAAATCTCAATCTCATCCCACCCCAAATCAGTATATTAATTCATTAGTTACACATATGTAATCCTTCTCTTATAAATATTCAGCACTTTCTTACTTTAATATCAATTACTTTAACCCACTGTGGTATCATAGATCTCTTGAGCTTTGCTATCAACTGCTAAGCATATGAGTTGTTCCACAGATCTTAAAAACCGTGAATTCGACGTTTTTACGCTTACCATTCTTACAAGTCCTTCACTGCTAGGGTGTACCTCAAAACTTTACCTAATGCCCATCGAATTGGCGGAGTTAAGCCTTCCTTTAGAATAACGATATCACCAACCTGAAAATTTCTTTTCGAATAGTGCCACTTATTTCTTTGCCTAAGTTGATGTAAAATCTCTTTTTTTTCCAATGGTTCCAAAAATCGTTTTTCATGGGCAAAATTAGTGATCACCGTTTTGCATAGTTCCAGTCTATATCAGTGACATCGGATGAGTTGGGTAAAGATTTTAACTCGCTACCTGCCCATAAGGTGTAGAACTCCTGGGTCTTGGCCATTTATTCTTACAAAGCGCAATGGATAGGAATTTAAGCAGCTTCAATTTCAGCTGCTAGTGTAGACGCTTCCTCAAATGTAAGGACTGATGGACCTATGACTCTTTTGAAATGATGTTTGAATGACCGGACAGCCGTCTCCCAATTCCCTCCAAAGTGGGTGCATAAGGGGGTATAAAAGACCACGAAATCCCCATTGGCTTCTATCACCGGGACTATTATTTTGGAGAAGGCGGAGGACCTGAAAGGTCCACCACCCCTAAAAGTCATTCCATTATCACTATAAATGACGCTGGGAAGTCATTGACGAGAGACAAAACGGCGCAAAGCCGCTAGGAAACTTTTTCAATATGGATAGCCTTAGTAACAGTGCAAACAAAAATGGTAAAATGGCCTTTACAAGACTTTAGACCTCGACCTTTTGACGCGCGTACTGAAATTGGTCCAGCATAATCCAAACCAGTGGAATGAAACGGCTTTTGGGGTGTCACTCTGATAGCAGCTAAGGGTGCCATCTGTTGAGATAATGTTTTGGTAGAAAATCTAATGTAAGTTGTGCATCTTGATAAAATGTCCTTTTACCGTGAAGAATTCAAAAAGTCCTTATTATGTGAGAAAGAACCAGCTGTGGTCCACCATGAAGACTGAAGAATTTGTTTGTGAGCACAATTCGTCGAGCAAAATAACAACTTTTATGAAGGATTATCGGATGTTTTCACCGTAGGACAAAAATAAAGAGTTCGATTATCTTCCTCCGACTCTTACCAAACCATGTTGGTCTAAAAAAGACGAACGAGCGGACTCGTCTTAGAAATATTCTGCTGGCTAAGAATCCTATCAATTTCTGTAGGGAAATGAAACAACTGGTCAAGTTGCAACAGTTTTTTTTTTGTCTCTGCTAGCTTCAACATAGAAATCGAGTTATCTGAGCTTTTGAAACATGACTTAAGGACCCGCAACCAACGTCTGCATAGCGTCTAACTAGCTTAGAAAAACTAGAGAAAGCCCTAATCCAATTAGCTTCTAGAACGTCGATGTTTGCACTGAATACTGAAACACCAACATTGAGGCAAGATTTACTAAATTCTTGGGCCAGAGTTTGTCATGAGTCAGCTCGCTGGAGCCAACCCACCGCAAAGGGAACTCCTTCAATCCTTTCGCAAAAAGTCCTCTTGTGGCACAATCTGCAGGGTTGTCAGAGGATCACTACCTGACAATGGGAAGTGCAATAAGAATCTTACTTCTCCTATTTGACGCAAAGCACATCTCTTGAATCAGATCAGTAATGAATACTTTTCGGTTGAAAAGGAAACTCAGGCAATACAACAACAAGCTGTGCAAGTTGTTTTGCCACCATTAGCTCCAATTTAGAATTAGAAAGCGTTTTTGACTGGCTACTTTCACTTTAGAGCAAATAAGGAAGGATTTCACATTTTTTAAAACGAAGTAAATGCAAGCAGCATAAGCTCGTTTCGAAACATCTACAAACCCGTGTAACACCCAATCAAGGTCAGACACGTTACCGAACCACCTGAGTATACCCATAGCTTTCAGTCCAGACAATTCTTGGGAGATAGTTTGCCACGCTCTAAGTAGTTCAGGAGCGAGGGGTGTATCCCAATTCAGGTCGTGTGTCCATACATATATCTTGCATAAAGATTTTTGTTTTAATAACCTTTGATTATTCAGACAATACTTTACGCTTGGCAACATACATAGGTCCTATCATCCGATATGGGTCCGCTGTTAAAAAACAATTCACCTGATGAGGTAGACCATTTCAAACCCAAAGTCGAAGCCACCTCAGCAATATTGACTGATTTTTCTGAATCACCGATGTTAGTTACACCCTTGAGTAAGTATTCGTAGTTAGTGAAGCACTTGCCTAATGGAATTTGAGCCGAAAGCAGTAATTTAATAAATTTATCTCTCATTTTGAATAGCTCATCAACCGTATCGCCCCCGGGCTATTTCTGGCGAGTCAGCACAATGATCTCTTGCAATTCGCCTTAGGACCCTTAATGCTTGGTACGGTGCTACAGCTGTGCTATAAGTAACTGTCGATAACTTGAAATACTGTAGATCCTCTCCAAAGCGGTAAACGATACGCAGCCAATTCCTGTCCTCAGAGTACATTGAAATTTGTCGAAACATCTTAACAATGACGTAAAAATTAACTTGAGAAACCTCCACCTCATCAAGACCAAAACTACATCCTGTTGCAACTTTGGACTTGTTAGCAGAAAATCATTTAATGAAAACCCACACTAGCTAGGCATGGCAGCATTAAAAACTACTCTAATAGGAAAAAGCATTACCTCGAAACATAGGATTATGAGGAAGACAGGCATCTTCATTCTATGTGATCCATAGAATGGAAGGAGTATTTAGAATACTCCTTCATAAATGCGTCGTACGATGCTTTTAATTTAGAGCGCTTTTCAAGTCGCACATGACAGGAGGCTGCTCCTTGCACCGAACCCGGGAGACTCGGCTTAGACTTGAATGGAAGACGTACTAGTACCATATATCTTCCGCGAGGCAACCGCCTAAACGTGTCTACTTACACGCAATTTCGTCTGGTGTCAAGTTCACCCTTTTTGGGATATACTCAACCTTCTAAAATTTCGCAAGAGTGTTTGCTGTTGATAACTCTTCTTGAGAGTAAAGGAATGAATTTGTATCGTTTCTTTGATCACACAGGCGGACATCATCACCCTCGTCTCGAATCATACCTGTCAAAATCCAACCCAGTCTTGTCTCTTGGGCAATATAATCGCTTTTATGATCTCGGCATTCGTGCAATGATGAAGTGTTTTGATGAAACTGGTCTGATATCGGATCAGAATCCATATCCAAGTCAACAAATGGCCTCACTGTCAAGTTTTAAATATTGGTCTTCACTTAACGCTCATAAAATCCAAACTACACAACGATTTGAGCCTTTAGACCTTGCAGGTGGTCTCGACGATTTGTTGAGTGGATATTTAATCCTCAAAACAATTAGCCAAATCAAAATTGATCTTTCCGATAATTAATTTTTTGGATGAACCGGAATGCATTCCCAGAAAGTCAATATGTTCGAAGATGAGGCTGGAAGGCTGCGTTACAGTACACGAGTGTTTCCACAGCACCGGCTTTTTTCTTGTTTTCAAAATTGAATGCACTTGACCTTGACGATCCCTGGTTTCCACAGGATTGCTCTACTTCATACTCAAGCTATGAACTTATTGCGAAATATGAAAGTCCCAATATTTCATTTATAAGAGGTCATTCAATTTTAATTTAACGAAAGCTTCCAGAGGAGCCGGGCGATCACCTTCAATTAAATGTTAAGTGAACCTTGCACTCAACTTGTTAATCCCAGCATTTATTCTAACCTTTAAAATGCATACTTTTAAAGCTAGATCTTTAGGCAAGCGAATAGCTCTCTCAGCGATGTGCCTTCGTCAATGGCCATTGAGAGCTCTCTTTATTTTTGGAGACAGAAAAAAGGAGCCATGTGGATTTCAGCAACTTCTCTAACTGATATTCGAAGATCGTTAATAATTCACATTTACATCGTTTTAATTGGCTGTAGATATTCTGGGAGATCCAAGACACTCTTCGTCCTCCAACGTCTTTCAAGCTCATTCTGCAGGTTTTTACGCTATTCTTAACTATAATTTTAATTTCTAAATTAGATTTTGACGCTCTAATTGGCTTAATGGAAGCCTTAAAAAGGGAAAAACAAAAACACGAACAATCTAAACTAAAACATAGGGTTTGATGATTATGATGTAGGTCGAAAAGGGCGAAGTTCGCTGTGCAAAGCATTCTTTACATTGGTTCATGGTAGTCATAGTTCGGTCGATCGAAGTTGATGTGGAAGAGGGGCACGGACCAAAAGTTTGGTGGATTGGTGCTTTGGGCAATCATTTGAAGCAGTGAGTGGCATCGTTAAATACAAGACGGCGCAAAATTAATCACCCCATCGAAAGATGTTATAATTTTCGCAAATGGTGTAATGGTAAACAGACAGCTGCTGTAAACAGACAGACAAGCAATGGAGCGCTATACTCCGCAAGAGCGTGAAATAATTGTGTCGATTTTTTTGAACAATAATCAGTCGGTCGTGTTAGCACAGCGTGAATTTCGACATCGATTTGCTAATCACGTCGCGCCAGCTCACGTGGACTCGAACATACTGAAACCACAGGAAACCATGCAGGGTGTGATCACTCGATCGACAATATCGCGGCTGTGGCTGCCGATGTTGCTGAGAACGAAGAAGCATCAACCAGACGACGGGACATGCAATTGGGCATCACCAGACGGACCCTGCAGCGAATTTTAGTAAAAGACTTATACACGTTCCCGTACAAAGCGCAAAAAGTGCATCAGTTAATGCCTGCTGACCGTCAGTCGCGTGTTAATTACTGTCAAGCCATCCTTAATCTCAATCATGACCAACGAGACTCATTTTCACTTTCCACACTGGAAACTGGCACTGAAAATCCGCATGTGATGCACGAAGAGCCATTAAATCCACTCAAAGCCACTGCGTCGTACGGCGTTCGCGCGGAAAGAGTGATTGGGCCGCATTTGTTTGAGGACGCCAACGGCAATACGGTCACTGTTACTGGCGAACGTTACAGGGCCATGATAAACGACTTCTTACTGCCAGAATTGGATGAAAGAGGCTTGGTGAACATGTGGTTTCAACAAGACGGTGCAACCGCACACACAGCACGAGCCGCAATTTATATTGTGAAGGAAGCATTGCCTGGTCGCGTAATCTCCCGTTTGGCCAGCAAGATCGCCCGATCTAACCATCCCAGCCTTATTTCTTTGGGGATACTTGAAATCGCGGGTTTATACCAACAAGCCTCAGGAATGCGGAAATCTTGCGGAAAGTTACGGAAAATGCGATAAAACGGATACAAAGCTCTATCAACACTAGCGGCAGCCACTTGATGGATATCATCTTTTTCATTTAAGATAGAAAATTGCAAAGGTCTAAGTACAGATTTTCATCACTCAAAATAATTATTTTTTTAAATAGTAAGAAAGTACAATAATTTAAAACAAAATTGGGTGATTAATTTTGCGCCACCTTGTAGGTCGTGGATAAAAAGTTTGTCTGCGTCATTCGTCGTTTTTCTAGGTATTGCAGGTTGATTCATTCTAAGCTATCCTTCTTAGGAGGTAAATGATGAGTATCAACCTAGGTAAAACCAAGGAAGGGATCAAGAACTTCTTAAAAATCAACGCTTCACGAAACCAAGGGCGGAATAGACACGTTCGATAATGTTATAGACGAAATTCAAGTTCTCGGTCACAGATAACACCTAAAGCAAGCAAGTTGACCGGAGGAACACCTTCATGACAGATAACGTACAAAGATCTAGGTTAAAGACAAACGCTTAGGGGAGTAAGTGATGGTTTGACATTTGCTCCCTATGAACACGAGATTGTTTTTTTGACACCAAATAGTGACGCTGCTTAGGTCGGATTGGAGGAAGCTGGAATCAGCAGGGGAAGATATACGTTTGTATGTTTGGAGGCGGATTTTCATATCATCAACATATACGGAAAGATGAGAGTTCTTGATAAACAGTTAACAGTTCTTGATTAAACAGTTTAATGGTTAGGATAAATGTCAGTCGGCTGACTTGTCTGCCTGGGGGAGCACCGGAGGTGGCATTAATTAGATCAAAAATAGAAGATCTAAAAATAACATAGTACTGACGTTTTCGAGGTAGTATTTGATCCATAGTATAACACTGAGGGAGAAACCAAGAACAGTGAGTTTAAAAAGTATAATTTAATGCGAGATTTTGTCGAAGGCCCTGTCAAAGTCTGTGGCAACAATGTTAATTCTTCGCCACCTCTAAGGATTGTGAGGCGAAGTCAATTAAGTGAGTAATTGTCGATGTTGATTTGAAGACAAGATGGGATTGCAGTGAAAGAATATTGTGTCGTAGAGGATACTGTCAAAGAGTTTCGGAATGGTAGAGTTTAGTCAACACCTTATTCTTTCGCTTTTTTTCATGGACTTAAAGCTGAAGAAAGAATTCCTGTGAAAGTGAATCAGTTCGTGAGGGATAGGAGCAGATTGTGGCACATATTTTTAAAATTATGGCGAGGAGGCAGTCAAGAACAGACACGTAGTCATAATTGGATTGACAGGTTCTATGAATCAGTGGCTGAAGGAAAGGAAAAAAAAAGTTGGCAACTATTTTCGGATCATTCGAAGAAATATTGAAAAAATTAAAAGTAGAGGAACAGTTATCAGTTATTTGTTTTTACATTTATAAAGTGGTAGAAACGCTTGGGATCGGTGATGAGAAAGGATTGCATTCGGTTCAGGTATCGGAAGCAGAGCGGAAACGTGGAATTGCCACCGTTCGATTTTTTGGTTCTACAAGAAACGTAGTTCCTTGGTGTATCAGAGCGGCTATAAGGTGCAGCTCTTTTGTGGTGAAAATTGGGGACTTTGGAGTAGAATAGGGCAGGGGTATCATCTAAAACAAAACCAAATCTAATATTGTTTAGCAAGTTATTTAGTCTTGTAAAGTCTGCTTTTTGGAAATTGAAGCAATACGTGTGGAGAATGCTGAAGAGACAATGCGAATCCAAGGCAGAGAGGAGGTGGTGGCACCAGTCGCAACATGGTGAGTCTCATTATAGGATTTAGCTCATTTCAAGTACGGAAGGTTGAAATCGCCGCAGATGATGAGAATGTCACTGAGATCAGCGATATCAAATATGGAATCATGAACTCAAGAGGAGCGAAGTTGCCATTCGACTATAACGCAACCCTGCCTTGATTTTATCTGGAAATTAATTTAATTCACTTCATTAATTTCACTTAATTCAAGTTCAGATGATCCACCTCTGAAAAATCGTTACGCTTACCAGCTAAGTTAATTTTGTTACTGCAGCATCAAAGGGTGCTTCCAAAAACCTGCATAACTAATTTGGGAGTGAATAATGTTCTTTCACGATTTGGAGGTCCCATATTCCTTATGTCCATATTGACAACGGAGGTCTTTTGCTAAACGGTTAGCTAGAAAATACGCAGGAAAAAAGACATCTGGAATTTCCGACGAGTGACATGAAAAAAATATAATACCATCCGTTGCTAAGAATATGGACAGATTTCACACCCCCAGACAAACCAACAGACATTGTCGTGGCCTCGAGTAGTCTTCTTCAAAGATTTTTTTTAAGAAGGCAAACCTATCTTATCGAATCGTTATCACGCCATTCTTTCAACTTGTCAAACTCTTGTTTAGATTGTAAGGCCCAACTCATGGCGAGTTAAAAAAATCTCATCTGTTTCCCCAAAAACTTTTCAGTTCTCATAAAGATGTTGATGTTGATACAAGATTTGTCCCGCATGGCGTCGTTTTTGTTTATCAATAAAAGCTTGATGTATTAAGCATGTGTCAAGGGCATGATGTGCACGTGTCAAATTGTACAGCTGAAAGTGAACTGTGATCCAGAACTCCAGCATTTTCAATTCCTCAATCCCAATGTGTTGGCCTCGACTTTTTGTTGATTTCTCCGTAATGCGAACTTCTATTTCCTCATAGTTTTCCATGAATGTCAAGTCAGCAGTATTTAGAAAGTAGACTTTGCGCGTACATCACGCATCGCCTACGTGACTCGGAAACAGACACATGCTCGCACTTAGCCTAAATTCTGCAAATCCGCATGCAAGCATCCGTCGACCATGAATGAACTGAAATCCAAGTCTGTTAACCAACTTCAAAGAAATATCTGCCCCACGCAACGCACGCTCTACGAGATGAAAGGCGCGCAAATCTACGAAAAATCATAAATTTCAAATCCATTTATTTATTCGATATCGAATGGAAAGTCTGTAAACAAAATCAACGGTCAGAACAATCTGAAGCAGATACAAGATATAGGTGCATGCAGAAATTATATTTCGAATCCCAAAGCCGAGAATCATGTTTGTCAACTCAATAGAATCAAATTTCATTTGCCACAAGGACAGCAGCAACGGCAAGCAGCACTCATCAGCCAACAACTGTCAGCCACTAATTGGCGTTCCGCAAAACTAACACAACTCCTTGCCGCCTCACCCGCCTCCTCATCAATTTAATTAGACGTGAAAACCACTTCACTTACTGCTCCCGTTGCCTGCGTCGTACTCACGGCAGTAGTGCTACCGTTAAATCATCGTCTCCGTAGACGATAAGGTCACGATACATGTTAGTTACCGCAACAGGCGCTTTTGGTATTCCATGTCAACCGGCGCGTAATTAAAACCATGAATCAACAAGCCGCCTTATCGCCACCGTCAATTAGTGTCCTCGCCGATTAGTGTCGGATACGGAACTCCTTCCAAATACTTAGCATCATAGATACGCTCGAGCGCAACGGATCGGGGACACTCGCTTAAGATGATTGTAATTTTTGTCCGATACACGCCGATAACCGCAGAAACCAAAGGCGGTACCCATAATTAAACCATATCGACGAAATTGATGCCTGAACGCAAAACAAATCGCTTCGAGATACATTTTTCCATTTACTCTTTTCTTTTCTGGAACTGGTTCGCATTCAGGAACCTGTCTCAACCCCAAACCGGCTAGAATTTGCATATATAAAACGTCAAGAGTGGCGTTTCGATGTTTAGGGCCGATATTCCATGTTCGCCTAATGAGCAGCATGGTTTGAATGCTAATTTACACATCCTCCTTATTATCGATGCTCGATTAAGTTGCCGCGTAACCGGAAAACTTTCGCGACAAATAACGCGACATGAGACATCTTGCTAATCATGTCGCATGAGTAATTCGAATGCCTGGCGCCTTTTACTGTCATTTGCCAAAATACCGGCTTCTGTATCATAAGCCGGCGTCCAAGAATGATGCCTGCCACGCGGTTGACCATCGTCGGCATTAGCCATTTTTAAGAACCGATAAAAATTTATTTAATGCTTTCTAAATAGGCTGATGGCTTGACGATGGAGGAGTTATCGCTTTTATGGCGGCAATTAAAGACATCCACTTGAAATAATGCTCTGGAATAATTTCGTTTATCATCGCTGCCCCCAAAGGCGTGGGGAATGCGCGGTATTGCTTCTTTGACGGACAGTTTGTATCGCGGACGGAATGACAATTAAATGGGGATTGTACTGTTTTGGGTGTTTGATATGAGGCACGAGCTGTTGGATCGTTTGTCGGATCGTTATCGGTTAACAGTTGTCCCATTATGGTGGAATTATAGTAAGTGCTGTGGGGGTAATCGTGCCCTGGAGACTAAGTCGGATGAAGTCATGCGAATAATTTTTTTGTAATAAACGTGACATTTGAAATAGTGTTTTGCAGTAAATGTCACACTTAAATTTAACTCTAAAATCACTCAAATGCAGCTAAGGCTCGAACCAATGTCGTTAGGGTGCTGATCGAACATATGTTGAAGTTGGAACTTTTTTATATTTTTAAGCGATCGACGTTTCAAATGGATCTTCCTCAATTTGATGATGATGGAGAAATTAAGACTTGAAGACATAATGTGAAACTTAGACCGCTTTTTTTTGTTCCAAACGACTTACATCAATATGGATTAGGGCGATTGTTGCCACCACGAATAATAAATTGATCGTAAATTCTAGAGCTCTAACGGGTATACGACAGAATTAAATAATATCACGAGTGAGAGTGAAGGGATAGGCATCCAAGTGGATGCTAGGAGCTTTGCCCTGATACACGGTGTGAGAGGGTGACATGTTTAATGTCTTATATGCTGCTACAATGGATGTAATCTTACAGTGTAGCTGATTTTTTTAATACGGCAAGTAACGGGAATTTTGCTGAATTTATCAGTCTGTTTTCTCAATTTTACTTCTCTTCTCTTACATTGAATTATTTAGTCTTCTGTCGAGCGTCAAATAGCTTAAATCTTGGTTGATACGATGGGCGATTGTTCGGATTAGAAATGTTACAATATCTTCGCCTCCCCTGCGAGATATGTAGGTGTCAGAATATACCTGCGGCTCGGAGTGTCAGAGGCGACTAAATAATCGCAGAATTGATGACTCTGCACTATCTACAATCAAAGCAACATCAATAAGTGGTGTTAAATATGGCTGGTCCTCCTTGGGTAAAATATTTCGGAGCTAAACTAAGCAAGGGAGATCATCCAAGAAAAGAAATTCACAAATGTTAAGTATAGGTTCGTGGAACGTGGAACAACCTCTTCTTCTTCTTCTTCTGAGATGGCGTTACAGCCCGGTGTGAACCTGGGCCTCAACCAACAAGCGTCTCCAGCTGGCGCGATCTTTCGCCAGTTGTTTCCAGTGCCGCACTCTCAGTTGGTTAAGGTCCCCTTCCATCAGTGTGCGCCACCTTAGATTCGGTCGTCCTCTGCTGCATCGTCCTTCAGGTTTGGGACTCTTGGGACCGGAGCTATGCTGTCCCTTTGCTCTATATGGCCTAGCCATCTTAGACGTGAGATCCGGAGACATCCTACTAGGCCGATGTCGCACCCTCTTCTTCTCTCCGTTTATATAAACGGAGTTAAGGTCCAGGCCTCTGCACTAAAAGGAGGACCGGGATGACCATTGATTTATACAGTGCTACCTTGGTTTTTCGAGAGAGGGCTCTATTTCTCAATTACCTCTTGGGCCCAAAGAAGCAACGGTTGAAGTAATTAGGCGTTTGATCTCAGCGCTGGCATTGTTGTCGCTGGACACTAGTGAACCAAGGTAGACGAAGTCTTTGACCACTTCAAATTTGTATAGTTCGGTATAGTTCGTCACTATGCACACTGTCATATGCGGCCTTAAAATCGACAAAAAGGTGGTGTGTGTCGATCTGGAATTCTTGGGTCTTTTCTAAAATCTTCCGCAGTGTGAAAAGTTGGTCTATTGTAGATTTACCTGGCCTGAAACCACACTGATAGGAACCTATCAGATTATCCACAAAGGTTCTCAGGCGTTCACACAGTACAGCAGAGAAGACCTTGATTTTAAGAAAACTTGTTCCTCTATAATTGCCGGGGTATTCTTTCTTATGGACTGGGCAAACGTTTTTGAGATGCTATTCGTCGGGCACGCTTTCCTCCGACCATATTTAACAGATGAGCTGGTGCATGCGCCTTACCTGCTCATCTCCAGCCGCTTTAGATATCTCAGCAGTCTACGCCCGCAGCTTCGTTAGTTTGAAGCTTGGAAATAGCAAGGTTAAATTCATCTAGGTCAGGTGGACGGAATTCTCTTGTATCTTCGTCCGTTGCGAATGGATCACTCTGCCTGATAGCGGTATCAGATCTATAATCGCCGTTATACAGTATACAAAAGTGGTTTTTCCATATTCTCAACATCGACTGTGACTCTACTACTAATTGTCAGTCTTCATCTCTACTGGCTTCCGCTTTGGCTTTATAGCCCTGGCATGTTCGTTTTTTTTTTTCGTAAAACTTGCGAGCGTCATTCCTGTAGTAGCATCTCTCCATCTCCTCGATCTCTTTTCGTGCTCTCTTTTTTTCTTCCTTAAAAGAGTTCTGCTTTTCTGCTCGTAGAACTCATGAACCGCTCTCGTCCGTCTATGTAGCATGGCTTTGTAGGTGGTTTCCTTTGCTCATCAAACCAGGGGTTTCTAGCTTGTGGCAGTTTGAAACCCAGCACATCAGAGGCAGCGTCTCTGATGGCGCGTTGGCAATGCTTCCACTTCTGTTCTGTGGATTGTGCCGGTGTTACTGGACTTTGCGAGAGGTTGAGGGGAATTCGATCGGCGAAGGTCCTAGCGGTCTCCTGCGATTGTAGCTCTCCGATGTCTTGCTCGACTCCGTAGCATCCTTGATATCCTCATTCGTACCTTGGCTACAATAAGGTAGGGTTCCGAGTCGAGAAGTGTCTGGCGACGATCGCAACGTGATCAATCTGATTGATGGTCGACTGATATGCTGACCGCCTGGTTCCTTTATGGATGTTGAGATGTGGGAATCGTGTGCTTGCTACAAGGATATTACGCCCTATTAGGAAGTCAATAAGCCTGAATCCGTTGTCGGAAGTGGTGTTATGTAGGTTATGTAGGTTGACTCAAATATGTCCTCTTTGCCAAGTCTTGCGTTAAAATCTCATAGTACAGTACATTTTGGTGTCATAACTGGGGCATTGGGCGTACATTTGTCCAGGAGATCATAGAAGTCATCCTTGAGTCTATCATCTTCTTCTTCTGCAGGGTCATGAACGCATATAAGGCTTATATTCCCGAGACTTTTTGTCGGAGTTTTTCTCGAATTACAAATCCGCATCCGAATAGGCGTTATTTATTTTCCTTGTAGCAGTTACCGTAACAGATATCACAGTCTTTCCACTTTTTTTTTTCCTGGGCCATCCCATCGTACTTCCTGGAGTGCAGTTATATCTGCTTTGTAGTAGTCGAGGGTTTTTTCCATCTGTTAACGGATCGCACATTCCAGATGCAAACTCGCAGATTTTTACGTTTATATGGGTCGTCAACATTGTATCCGTCTGTATCCGAGGGTTGTTGTTGCTTCGTAAGATTTATTTTCCGTGATAGGAATGTCAACCCTAAGCACAACCCAAAACCTGGAGGATCAGATTCACTGTACACATTGGTTAAATACCCAGCCATCCAGGAAAGGCCGCGTGGATGCTGTGTGTCAGTTTGGATTGAGCAGAGACAGAGATCGAAGCTGGTTTTTGCCATGTTAAACACGATCAACTTCCTTGCTCTGTTTGCTCGCTCCTTCACTCCTATCGTGGAACAACCATTAAGGAGGAATATACGTTCGCTTGTGGCGGTATGGATACCAACAATCTTGGAACGGGATCCTTCGTCAGCAATAAAATTTTGTAGAACGTAATGGACGTAGTACTTTACAACGACCGAATGTCGATTGTGAAAATTCGGGGCTACCGCTATAAACATGTACTTCAAAAAGTACACTGTCCTACTGAGGTAAAGATGAAGAGGTTAAAGATGCATTTTATGAAACGATGGATAAAATATTTGACAATTTCTCATCCTTCGATATGAAAATCGTACCCGGGGTTTCAATGCGAAAATAGGAAAAGGCAGCCTAACAACAGGAAAAGTCTTCTTGTCTGATCAAACGATAATGATTTTAGGACAATAAGTTTTGCCACCCCAAAAATTATATATAATCGTGAAAACTACAACACAAGAGAATATATAAGGCTATCGGATGGAGTTGGTGGGAACCAAATTGATTATGTTATAAAAGACACTAAACTAAGGTACTATGCGTTAAAGCAAACAGAGGAGCGGATTGCGATTCAGACTACATTTAAAAAAAAAAATCGATGTTGAGAAATGAAAGGACCCTCGTATGCAGGGTCAAAACCAGAACGAAAATAATAACCGGTTAGCCTTACTACATGGCACAGAAACGAACGACGAAACAAGACAGGTAGGTAGAGGCCGTGTGGTCAACAATAAAAAGGGTTTGTAAAGAAAGCAGCAGAAAGCAGACCCCAACGGAAAGCCTTGGTTCGATCAAGAATTTGAGGAAAAAGTAAAAGCCGGTAATGTTTCAAGATTTCAAGTTCTGGAAAATAGTACAGAGATCACGTGTACAAGATATCAAACGCTATGAAAGGAAGTCAGCCATTTCCTTCGGTATAAAAAAGTGACAATGGCAAAGAAAAAGGTTTGCTAAAATTCAGGAAGAATGTGAATGTGAACGAAAGAGTTGCAGTCCAATCGAGATATTTCGATCAACTGCTATGAATATACATGGTTAGCCAGCAGCAATGAAAAACGGTGTTATCCACTCACCAGAGGTTCAGGTAGAACCGCCAACCATTGAAGAAATAAAAGAAGCATCGGCTTAAGAATAACGAGACCGTAGGAATCGACCTAATACCATCGGAATTAGTAAAGTATGCAAGGGAAAAATTAACAGAGAAGTCACATGGGCTCATCACAACTATATGGAATAACAAAACCATTCCCGAGGAAAGTAAAAATTCGGTTATCAATCTAGTATTTAAAAAGGGTGACCGAACTTAATGTAACAATTACTACTGCCAAGTTACAAGGTGCTGTCAAATATTCCCTTAAAGAGACTGATTTCACACGCAAATGAAATAATCGGAGATTACCAGTATGGCTTCAGGAGGAATCGCTCGATGAGTCACCAGATTTTCACTATTCGGCAGCTTTTAGAAATGGGAATTCCACGAAAAGGTTCACCAATTATTCGTAGGTTTTAAAGGGGCATATGACTCTCCAAATCGATGGAAAATTTATCACGTCAATTTAAGGCTGGGAATGCCGAAAAATTGGTAAAACTGATACAAGTTTTCCTAAAGCGAAATAAAGGACGAGTTAAAGTAAGAAATGTCTTATCGGAACAAGGAGATGCCACTTCTTTTTAATTTGATGTTGGATTTCGTAAAGAAATATGAAATAAGAGGGGAATAACCATTGATAGAGTGACATCCGCTCTAGCTCTAGGAAAACAAGTAGACTAGAAGAGAAAACCAAATATACTCATAGGGTCACTGCACTGACCAAATTGCACCGATCTAAAACTCACACCTGACTATACTCGGTAAACGCTTTGGGAAAGTGAGCAAATTCAAATATCTGGGTACCATATTTACTGCCAAAAACGACATAAAGATCGAAATAAATAAAAGGCTGCATGTGGATAGCGCGTGCTTCTTAGCGTCGCGATGTAGGTATTAAAACAACTTCTTTATCTCGCAATGATAAAATCCGCAGTTATAAAACCATAATAATGCCAGAGACACTTTGTAGTTGTGAAACTTTGCTTCTGATTGAGAAGGAGAAAAATATATTTAGGATCTCTGAAACCAAGATTTTTTTTTTTTCGCGCCTGTTCAGAGTGTACGTTTTTGTGGTGTTTGTCACACAACCTGGACGGGGTGCAGATGGTTTGTGTCGAAGATATTCGTTCACTACTCTCCGGTGGTGGTTGTCCCAGATGTGATTCGATATATTTGACTGAATTTGTTGCGTTGGTTATAGTTTCTAGTAACTTTTTTGTTTCCAAGCCATTAGGGTTTTATATTGGAAATGCACAAACAGAGTATGGATTTTGAAATAAAGTGAGTACCGCGATTATTATGCCTTCGTCAGCATTCCTCTCATTCACAAGTGATGTTGTTGCACAGTTTTTCCGTATAGGAATTGTTCTTGGCTATGGACAGACTTGTACTACAGACCTCCCGCTCAACAGTTGGTGGTGATTACCATTGTACCACGACCACCCCCAACAGGCGAATGGATGAAACTACACAATCAAGAACACTTAACGCTCCGTGTTAAATTAAATTGCGAAAACTAAGATGGACAAGATACGTGGAACGAATGGACAATGAACGAACAGTCAAGCGAATAATGGGTGTGGGATTGGCTCTGAGCTTCCGAGTTACAAATGGCCGCTAATAATAGAACTAAGCGTCAAAGAGATAAAATCTGGCTGGATCGATGGGCCATTTTTCGAATTAAAAATATTTACATGTCTCCTATTGAGAGGCCGCTAGTACTGGATTTTCTAACTTTTTGTGTTGGTGCGTAGGCTTACGTTCATACCTGGTATTTTTTCGTCACGATTAGGGTATGCCTTTCATTTGACGCATAATTGCGTAATGAAGAACTGATGTAAGTTTTTATAAATTTCATGAAAAATAAGGGCAGGCTGGAGCTGCAGGGGCATGTAAGCTACCATGGTCTCTAACGTTTAATGATATCAAATGGGCAGTAGGGAAGTTGAAGAAATCATGATCTTATTCACTTCTGCTTGTGTTAATTTGACTTATAAAGCATGAGAAATGTGATGCAATGGTTTCTCAGTCACACTCTCAGCTGTTTGCCATACGAACCCGAGTTTTCAAGTTACTAATCAGTCATCGATGTTCAAAGTCATCGATTAAATTCAATAGTGCCGTGCGGGACGGCGCTGGAATTTGGCTAAGAGTTCCATAAAATTTACTAAAGGTTTCGCGATATTTTCATCCCTCTGATATTCACTACTCCAATATATTGTACGGGTAGTACGCATTTTCTCTTATCCAAAGTCACCAAAACGGTAGTTGAGTGTTCGTAGCTTGACTTGACTTGAAATTTAAAGTAATACTCCTTATTGGAAAACCCTTAACTTACGTAGTTTTCCTTCATGTTCCGTCTCAGTTTCTGCAAGCGCTTCATATGCGTCTGTATCCGCAAAGATTTACAGACTTGGCATAATCATTTTTTCCTCTCTTAAAATGTTGAAAGTATACAATATCGGCTTTCCACATGAGCTCCTACGTTTTCCTTCTTTGGAAGTTAGTGTCTTTGCCCGTTTTTGTACTTCGAGAACTCAAACGCAGATTCGCACCAAATACAAATTACATCAAAAGCCTTACAACCTAACAGAACTTAGTCCTTAAGTCTGCGCTGGTAGTGAAGGATTTTCGAAGAGTTTGAGAAAGGCGAAGGATCTAGTTCCCGAGGCCTCAAAGAGGTAGCCCAAGTATGTTTCTTTACCCACTAGCTAAGGAAACTTCATGACTAACGTCTCTCACTTAAGGGAGAATCATGAGACATTTGTGGAAATATGCTTCTTTTGAAAATTGCCATAAATCACACTTTATTCCAAAGCTTCAATAATTACTTCCCCCATTCTCGACATGCCATGAATGTACGACTTTGCGTTTAGGTGGCACATACACCCACCACTTGATCCTCTTGGTCGGCCTCGCTGACCCAAACCCAGATCCAAATAATCCTATCGACAACCGGTTTATATCACCTGACTCGATCACCCCATTGCACTTTCATGCCGCCAGTCAATTTGTTGATTCGATCCGATAAAATTACACGTTTCAGATGGAGTCCGGTCGGTGGATTATAATTAACTTCGTAAAAACAGTATTTTCATTAACTGCCCGTTTATTATCGAGTCATTTTCGAATTGAATCTCGAATGTTAACGAATTGCGTTATCTGGAACGAGCATTTCACAAATATTTCAATTTCAATACGTTGCTATACCGGACGGGTGAGCAGTGTGCTGTAAATATTTTTCACATCCTCCTCCTGGCCTCGGGTTGTTGTCCTATGGTGCCCTTGTTGCGCTACACTCATTGTTGTTCGCTGCCTGTTATTACGGGCTATAAACAGCTTTAATATGTTGCTGAAAAAAAAAAATTACAAGGCAATGCCTCGAGTGCTGTCCTGACAGTGTTGACAGAATTAAATGCTCTTTACGTCCATTTTCAAACAAAGCCATCCAACGAGCCCAAGCCGATCCCAATATCGATTTGTTTACTTCCTTTTCATCATTTTCTTTCGTTCCTTCGATTTTATGAAATCAAAAAGCCAACAAGTCCGCCTTAGGCTATAATTTTGTATCGATTGTTCGATGCCATCCATCGCAGCTATACATCTGAGGCGTGGAGGACGATGCATAACAATGGTAGGGGCATGGTAAGTACGTAAATATGCGCATGATATCCTCATTCGATTCAGTGGGATATCGAAATTGTTGGTTCGAAGCTTCACAATCATATTGGCAGATTGTTGAATTGATTTTTCATGTCCGTCCATTGATTCTTTATCATCGATAGTCGACAATCCTCATTCCCAATCGTCAGGCGTCAATCGTAAATGGAGCGAAAAGCGAAACGAAGACGAAAACAATTCATCTGATTATTGTTGACTGTCCTTCTGATGGCTTGAAATTGTGAGGAAGAAAGGGAAATGGGTATCAAGGAGGAAATGCACTTTTACTGGTGGTTGCAATCAGCTGGGGATTGAATTATAATCTACGGACTTCGGTAGACTGGTGGAGTGCTTTTATCCTGCAATTTCCTTTTATTAGTCGCTCGTTTTGCTTTTGATTATTTATAGCACGTTGCTGATTGAATCAAGCTTTGTATCTATTGATACAAATCTCATAAGTGATATATGGTATAGCGGGGATCACAAATCGATTAATGTTACTAAATCAGCTACTTGAGGAATAATTTCGAGTTTATTAATTCTCAAACAATTCGAGTCCAAAGGAAGAAATGTAATAAGCATTGATGCGGGCCTGAACTTGTGTTAAAATCGAATCGTTGCCTATATTTAGTCTGTTTAAAATGATGAAAATGATATTGGGAAATTAAATAAGACGAATAGAGAGACTTAGGTTATTACTGCTTGCGTTAGTAAATTATCCTATTCGAAATTAGTGATCTGGAGAAGTTTATTTCGATTTGAATTTAAGAAAATTTTGTTTAGTGAAGACATCAATGGCAGAGCTACTTGGCAGCGTCTTAACTATTTCAAAGTCCAGTGACCCTTTGATGGCTCTCAAATTGGTGATGCATGGTGAGGTGTGGAACATCGTAAGCGCATATGCCCCTCAAGTAGGATGCGAACAAAAAGAAAAAGATGCATTCTGGCTAGATTTCCACAACCTTGTCAAAATCATCCCAAAGGAAGAGCTTTTGTTTGTTGGGGGAGATTTAAACGGACATGTCGGGAAGACAAGCGAAGACTATGAAGGCTACCACGGAGGGCTGGGATACGGCACCAGGAACTCTTCAGGTGAAGATATCCTGAACATGTGCAAGTCGTACGGTCTTATAGTGCTAAATACCATGTTCGTCAAACAAAGCCGGCACCTGATCACTTATAGCAGCGGCGGAAATGAAACTCAAATAGACTATCATTTGGTATCCAGTTTCATGAAGCCACGAGCTAAAGATTGCAAAGTGATTCTGGGAGACGCGATCACCCCTCAACACCGTCTCCTCCTGACTGAATTTTTTATGGAGGCGAGTAAGAAGTCAAAGCAGCAAACGAAGGTGTCTGAGAGAATCAAGTGGTATAAGCTGGATAAAGGAAAAGGCGAAGCTTTTATACCAACATGAAAAACTACCTCTTTTCCATTATCAATGAGGTCGGTAATGAGGAGTGCAGAGCATAAGACATGTGGGATTCCCTACAACAATCTGGCCTGGAGGAAGCCAAATCACTGCTCGGAACATCTAAAGGCCCCTGCCAACACGCAAAAGAAACCTGGTGGTGGACAGACGAAGCCAAAGCAGAGATACACGAAAAGAAAATGGCTTTCCAAGCTTGGTCAAAGTGCTCTTCTACTAATAGAGAGGAAAAAGCTCGGCGTGAAAAGGTATATAAAGGGTCCGCCAAATAACTTTTTTTTTTTTTGAAAATGCTATAAAAAAAACTACTGAATATTTTCTCAAATTTCTTTTTTTATTTGAAAGTACAATCCTTCCGGTTAATAATGGAAAATAATTTCATTCAAATGGCTGCCTCGACTGGCCATGCAGTAGCCTACACGATCGGTCCAATTTTTAAGCACATTATCGATTGTGTACAGCTGTATTTCACCAATGGCTTCACGAATATTGTCCTTTAAAGCGTCAATTGTCTCTGGCTTGTCGGCGTAACACTTATCTTTGACGGCACCCCACAAATAATAGTCCAAGGGTGTCAAATTGCAGCTCCGAGGTGGCCAAACGACATCAGCTCTGCGGCTGATAATGTGATCTTCAAAAACAGGGCGCAAAACATCGAGTGTAGCTTCGGCTGTGTGGCACGTAGCGCCGTCCTGTTGAAACCAAATGTTGCCAATATCCTCCTCTTCAATTTTTCAACATGGCCCGATAACGATCGCCATTGACTGTAACGGCCACTCCTTGCTCATTTTCGAAGAAAAATGGCCCAATTATGCCTCTGGGCCAAAATCCGCACCAAACAGTGGCTCGTTTTGGGTGCACCGGCTTTTCAATGTATGCGTGCGGGTTTTCTGTGCCCCAAATGCGACAATTTTGCTTGTTTACATACGGAGCTGACGGTGCTTCTCTTCTTCCAAAATCCGTACGCAATTTTCGCACACATTCTGCAACATTACCATGATTTTCAAAGTAATATCGCAATATTTCCCAGCGTTGTTCAAGCGTATACACAACCATATTCGTTCAGCGGAAGGATAAAACTAATTATCTCTCAAATCAGACATGAGCTAAGTGTTACCATTCACGAAATAAGCACTACTTGAAAAAAAACGTTAGATGGCGGACCCTTTAGAAGACGAAAAAATTCTCCACAGATGGCGACAGTATTGCGAGGAACTTCTGAACGAACAGTTTCCCCGAGTGTACTTTCCAAGAGCCGCCCCGAATCATGCCGAAATATCCGACATCACAGTCGAAGAAGTTCGGTACGCGGTTAAAAACTCCAAGAAAAGAAAAGCTGTTGGGCCGGACGGGATATCCTCTGAATTCTGGAAAAAGATGGAAGACATCGGGTCTAGATGACTCATGGTTCTTATCTCCAAACTTATGAGAGCCGACACTATGCCTAATCAGTAGAGGGAAAGCTAGGTTATGGTCCTACACTTCTGACCATAACAACGCCGGAGAAAAAAGGAAAAGAAGAAGAAGAAGAAGTAGAGGGAAAGCTATCTTCTTCCTTTGCACAAAGGCAAGGGTGATACGCGAAATTGCAATAACTACCGTTCTGTCAAGCTGATGTCGCACACCATGAAGATCGTTGAACGCGTATTAGATAGCCGACTGCGGAATATAATACGACTATCTGATGACCAGTGCGGGTTTGTCTCGGGTAAATCAACAACAGATGCAATCCAAAGTATAAGGGTCATGATGGAAAAGCATCGTGATTCTTCAAAGGACTTGCATATGGTGTTGGTTGATTTCGAGAAGGCCTTTGACCGGCAACCAAAAGATCTTTTATGGGTAGCGTTAAGACAAAAAGGAGTTCCAGAAATCTACGTGCGAGTAATCATGGACATGTACGAGAGAGCAACGACAAGAGTAAGATGCACCGCAGGAGTCACCGAAAAGTTCGCAATCAAAGTCGGTGTACACCAAGGGAGCGTCCTCAGTCCACTGCTCTTTATTGCAGTCCTTGATTCCTTGCTTGAAGAAAAAGTGACGGACCCCAATGTGCACCAGCTATTCTTTGCTGACGATGGAGCCATTATAAGTGATGATCAGGCGTCCCTACAACGAGCACTTGATGTGTGGGTGGACATTTTTGAGGGACACGGGTATCGTATTAGTTGAAAGAAGACAGAGTATCTGTGCTGCCCGTTCTCTGACCCACATCAGCCTATTCCAGACATTTACTTGAATGGTATGAAAAGTTTAAATATCTGGGGTATGGTTAATAAAGAAGCAACTTGTGATGACGACATCAAGTGGCGGGAAAACTCCGCCATCTTCTGTGATCGAAAAATGCCCCCTAAGCTGAAAGGAAGGCTCTACACTTCAGTTGTACGTGCGACGCTCACATACGGTTCACAATGCACAAAAAGTATGAGAGCAAATTAACGGCAGCTGAGATGAAGATGCTTCTCATGACAGCGGGAATAACAAAGTGTGACAGAATTAGAAGTTCAAAGATCCGAGGAAGCCTCCACGTAAAAGAAACCATCACAAGAAAGATAGAGCGCGACCGACTCAGTTGGTATTGCCATGTACAAAGGGGAGATCCTTTGAACCCCGTCCAAAAAGCTTTATCAATCAACGTTCCAATTTCAACACGCAAAAAAGGCAGGCCGAAAAACAATTGGTGCAAACAAATGCAAAAACACCAGCATTTGATTGGCCTCAGCGATGAAGTAATCCCAAACCGGGAAGCCTGCCGCTACTTTCTGAGGTCAAACCGGCGGACCCCACAAGCGGACCAGTAGGAATGCAGTTAAGTGGGAAGGTTATGGTCCTACACTTCTGACCATAACAACGCCGAAAAAAGGAAAAGAAGATGAAGAAGTGACTGGCGATCCCCCGTCGAAATGAAGAGGGTGTTCGCCCCCGGTGCCATGAAAACGTTACTCAACCTGGTAAAACTAAGATTCTCTGATCAACAATGATTGATATCATTTCGAAGATAGAAGTGTACTTCATCACTTCTGCTCTGTTTTCCAAGTTTTGGGCCAGTGCTGTCATTCACCTTATACACTTTCTGGAATACAACTCCCACTGTCGCCATCTTCTCCTGAGGATCTTCAATCACGAAATAATCGTCATTAATAATCGTCAAGATGGGGCTCTACGGATCATTTCTGACTGGTCGTAGCAAGCGCTCATCGTGTGACGTTCTCGGAAGCTTTAAATGCTGAATGGCATTCTGATTGTTTCTCCGAAATATTTTAGTTATTTGCGGGGACATATTCTATTGTTCCATTAAAACCTAAAAATATTCTGTAATTTTTTTTTTGATTATCTGTTTTCAATTTCGATTTTCAATCAGTGACTTTCAGTGTCTTAACCTCCGAGTTTAGTCTGTCGGTAAACGGACTTTACAAGATTATGAATCTTGGCATGAGTTTAATTTTCTGTACATGTTCGTGGTACCTTGATGTCGGTTAGTATGTGTTCCATAGTTTCCTTAGCCTGCCCACATCGCTTATAGATTTGTGTGCTGCTGAGACCCATTTTGTAAAGTTGATAGCTGTTTGCCTCGTATCCTGTTAGTGCCTCACAAACCACTCTTAGGTTGCCTTTATTTAGTTCTAGAGCTTCTTTGGCACGTTTGGGATTGTGATTCTGTTCCATGAAGTGTTTCATATCCTCTTCTCTGTTCCAGAATTGGTTCTTTTGTTTTCGCAAGTGTAGGTTTTTTGTCTGAATTATCAAAACCATAAAGGGGGGATGACTACGTAACAGGTATCCACTTTTCTTGGCTTTTCATTGCCTTCATGGTTTTCATGTCCTGGCACCCCGATCAGCTTTAGTCTGTTATTTACAGCAAGTTTCTTTAGTCTATTGTAACATTCCCAGACAGCCTTAGAGTTAAGTCGTACCTCTTTAGCGCTTTAAAAACCGCTTGGCCGTCTGGGAATATACGAGTAGTTATGCAAATAGCTCTGCCTGAAATATTTGTGACTCATTGCAGAGGGTAATATGTAGGCTGCATCTTGGTCCTATCACACCAGCCCCTACCTTGTTTCCAATTTCGACCCATCTGTTTATCATTTCTGGGCTCCATCATTCATCCAAAGGGGGTTTTTGAATTTGTAGTATTTTTTAAAGTTTAACTCAAGGGACATCAGAATTCCTCACTCGGGTTAGCTTCCAGATGTTGTCCACCTTTTTAAGAATTTCAAAATGTTCAAGAAAACCTCCTTCTTTGTATTTGTAGGTTCTTTGTAAGGCTTGTTTTACAGCTTCAACCTGTATGGCAGTGGGATGTTTGGTATCGCTGCCATCCCTGCAGTCGGAGTCGTTCTTATTGTTCCAGTTGTACAGATACACGCTAGCCTTTGTAATTTATTGACTTTATTCATGCCGCTTCTTTGTTCATATTTTTTCCACCATCCACCAGTGCAATAAAGTATGGTCGGTTGATTGTATATCCACAGACTCATTTTTGTGTTTAGCCCCCATGTTTTGCCTATGAGTTGTTTTAGGGCTTTGAGTATATTTTGTTTATGTGCGCATTCCAAGAGAGTTTTTGAAATTCTTTGCCATATCCACGAATTCGTCTGCTACTATGATCACGGCACTAAAGGGCTAACCATAATAGACAGGAGCAAGCAGAAGCTTATGTCAGAACCAAACGAAATTCTCCCCTCTGTTTCAACGAACCATCACGATACCCATGATGAACAGGTGCAAACAGGAGCAAGCAGAAGGAAAGGAACTGTCAAATTGTTTTCATTCGATTTGTTTATTTTCGGTGTGGCTTTGGCTTTTTCCTTTTTATTGAAATAAAAGCCATCTGCTTTATCATAGAGACACTTATTGTCCTGCACAAGTGAAATCAACTTATTAACAAGCTCGTATTCCATATTTATTTTCTCTTTCCTAACCTCAAATGTAACTTGTCAAAAATTCCATCCGTCATGTCTTCTTTCAAGAAGACCTTCCTTCTGCTCGCATCAGTTAACGAACATTTAACGAATCGTCACATCTGCCCATTGTGGGTATATCATATGCTTTGCATGTAAGAAGACATTCCCCTCTGCTTGCTTCTGCTTGCTCCTGTCTATTATGGTTGGGCCTTAAGTCCACCATGGTCACTGTCATAGGACGGTAGACCATTTGTTCGTGTCAGCCAACCTCAGTCAAGAGCCAAGCAGTATGAGATCCAGGATCCACGTGTGGTGTTTGGATCGCCGCATAGAATTTATTGTAGTATGTGGTTTTCTACCAAGCTTAAGCGCAGAGATCGAATAAGTGCCTCACCCTCTGCAGCTGTTGGGTTGATGTACTTCAGATACATAGGCCGCTGCAATGCAAATCCTCTCTTTTTATTATTAATACTAGCTACTTGTACTCGGATGTCCAGACACCCGTTGACAACTTTCCGTCAAGCCTTTGTGTAATGAGTGTATTCCTTCGATATTGCGCTGTTCAGTTCCAAATGTCCGACCGAAAAACCGTGTTACCCGAAACCGTCTATTAAAATTACTGTCGTTCCTTTATATAAAGTGTTATTGGAAGTAGGTGTGAATTATAAAGAAACAAAAAAAAAAACAATGAAAAAAATAGTCATTCCAAGAGACGGGTGCGAAATTCAGCAGCGCGCCCTGTTCGAGGGGTTGCTATAAGGAAATTTTATATGGTTTCAAGTATTACATACATATGCAGGTCTGAAAAAGTGTTTTACGCACGGATCATTGCAATAAGGACTCTGACGAAGGGTATATCACTAATGTTCCTGTTACTTTTTGAACATACCCTGAATAAGTCACACTAGTCCGATGTTTTGTAAAAGCAGACCACAAAAAAAGAAACGCAATGAGAGGTCTAAGGGCAATACGTCTTCCTACTTACCAAGCCCACTCGATACTCCTTCCTTCATCATTCCTACATGCATGTCTCCAAGAATCCATTAACGAAAAAAATAATAACCTTCTCTTGGGTCACTAAACAACACTCACGACCGCACCCAGTTCACCCAACACACCCGTCGCACCGCATCAACCATTGCGTTGACAACTACATCAGCGCAATGCATTACCCCCGTCAGCTCATGAGGCGAATCGCTTCAATTCCATCGTCCGCCCTAATGTTTTAATCTGTTCGTAAATAAAATTCACAGAGAACCACCAACTGGTGGCGAGGTAGAGTATGCGTACTTAATGGCGCGTACACATGTGAAATCGAAATATTTCGACTGTCTGCCCGGTCGAGAGACAGTCAAATGGAAAGGGAACCGCGAGACCAGAAAGACAAGTTGTCCTCACATATGTTTCAGTTGCACCGTTAGTGTACGAGTATCAGTGTTATTTGCATTCGTCGGATGGCATGCCTTGGAAAGCGGGAGGTGTGCCCGCTTGTCTTGCGTTTCAGCTCCCCGTTTATTATTAATCGATTAAATAAAAAGCACTTAGATATTAATGAGCACATAAATCATACAACACGATGTATCTTTTGGGTATTTTTAGATAGAATTACGAGTGTTCGAGTGGGTGGAAGGCGAAGAGGAGGAAGTCAAATTGGCAAATTGGAGGAATCGATGGAATTGCCATAGGATTCTCGGAGATCTGGCAATTCGGGAATTTTGAACTTACTCGAAAAGTCAATGATCTCTATAAACGAAATACAAATATATTGGCTCCTTGCCAGTTGATGCGGGAGTTGTAAGTAGCTGGTGAGGAAACTACGAAGTAATGGCACACGCGAGGATGTTGACCACTTGATATAATGGCCAACTACTTCGGGAAGTGCTTTTAAAGTATCATTCGTTGGGGATTCATAAAATTCCTCGAATATAACAGAATAGTTCCTCCCTTAATAGAATCAACTAAACAACCACCCACTCCAGCGGATCATTACGCAAACGACAACTACCACTTATCCACTCCTTAGCGCATTAGAATCCCCCGATAAAATCAAACACCAGCACGAACATCGACGGAGGGAATGAAGCCACTACGATCCTGGTTACCCACTCCGCTAGCGACTATCGCCACGGCGATAATCATTCAATCATGAAAGTGATTTTCTCGCATCACCTTCAATCGATAACTAATCAATTTCTGCGAATGGTGTTTATCGTCTCCCGTTCCGCCATTCCGGTGAGAGCATAACAGGCACGAGAACTATACAACGGTAGCACGAGTAGTAGCAATAAAACTGCCACTCGTGCCATCCCATCGAAGTCGTCTTCCGAGCAGGAAGTCGATGGTCGCTAGCACCTCAGGCGGAGCACGAGGAACAGTGCGCTACACTGATTTATCTCCTACTGGTCGGTTCGTTCCTATGAAAGATACTAGTATCTAGAGCTAGAGTGGGAGGCGGATAAGGGTCCCAATGACTTTAAACCTCCAAGGTGTCGTTCTCGTACATCAATCTATTCACTGCGAGGCAAGCGCATCCGCACGGCCTATGGATGCCGTAGCAGTCAGTGCAGACAGACAGGTGTTAATGTGGATTCCTTCGGTGTTAAACGGACTGCACTTAACCAAGATGAATGGACTTGAATAATAAATTTAATTATTTTGATTACACCATTCGCTAGTGACTCCGTTTTAACCCCGAAACCAGCTGAAGCTTTTACTCGTGTTTTATGGACTGGTGGCAGTTTGCGTAACGCCATCACTCTAGTGGCTATCAATATGGTAACAATTTATTACGAGTACCAATGAACCGTTTAATCAAACATATTGACATGGCAGCACGTAATGAATTCATGGATCGGACTCAATGTTCTCCTTTTTCCTCGTTCGTTAATGATTTAACGACAGCGACAGTTAAATGATGGAGAATGGTCCATGACCGCTTGGGTGTGTTTTCCTACCTGCGGACCGTGGGGAGCATAACGAACAAATCAGAAAGGAGCACGAAAACAAAGTCAGCAGACGTTATAATCGCGAAAAAAATGTATCCGACGGACCGGATTTATTGGCAGGAGATAGGTATCTCATATGAATTTGAATCGCGAATGATTTATCGCGGGGAATGTGGCATTTGTGTTTTCGGGCTTGAGCCTTTATTCGGACAGAGACTGGCCATGTGTATTTGTATAATCGTGCATCTTGTCCGAAGGGGGTATTTCAAAATTCTGTTAAAAGATAAATGGTACGATGGCAGGTTGAGCCTTCGCCATAGATGTCATGGTATACACGAGTATATTGTGCGAGGTTCAATGTGCAATTGATTATCAAATGTTGTTGAAAATTAATTAGCTGTCTCTTTCTGTTGAAGATGATTTCAAACATTGTACAATAGTCATTGTCAGCTCGGGCAATAACGATTCGCCATTACAACGAATAACATTCTTTACTTGTGAAATAAATACTTACTTTAAGTAGTGGGCTTGTTTTCTTTGATTTACCGCGGGCTTTTTTAACATTTGGTGCCGAAATCCGGGACATAAAAGTAATGGAATTTGTTACGCGATCGCGACCCACAAAGAACAGAAAATGCAGCACGTGCTGCGTACAGAGGTAAGGTGACAAAGATTGTAAAAAACGCGTGATTTTTTAAAAGACGCTAATTCCCAAATTGCTGACGAAAATAAGCAAAAGTTCCATGAAATCGAGGAGGAGCTCGTGTCCCTTTCTCAACGGTTGGCGTCAGCTAACGATAATCTCAACTCGATTAACGAAGATGTCAAGCAAAAGGGGCTCTTAAAACCAGATGATCCCATTGACAAAATTGTGAATTACCAAGATCAGGCTATCAATGCGTTATCTCGACTCAACATGCGGTTAGGTAAACTTCGTCAAAAGCTGAATCCAGTTCCACCTGCACTCGGCTCAGGCGACATTTCTGTTAGCACGAGGCCAGCAACTAACTCTTCCATTCGGCCGAAGCTTCCCCTCAAGCGCTTCGACGGAAATTTCAGCGATTGGATACCATTCTGGGAACAATTTCGATGTGCTGTCCATGAAAATGTAAGCTTTAAGACGGTGGTAGTCAGCACACCTATATACGCCAAAGTGTTGTTAACAAACTAGAGTTGAAGGTAGTTGGGATGGTAGATTTATCAGTGATTCCATTCGGGAGTAAAGAAGCAAATCCGATCGAAAAATTTATTAAAATGAAACTCCCTTTAAAAAACCAATTTAACTTAGGTATTGTTGTGACAGTTGAGGCCGTTGTAGTGCCAGAAATTTGCGTGGACGTCTTAGAAGTTCCAGAGAGCGATTGTCCCCTTTTTGAAGGCATCAGATTATCAGATGCTCGGCTCCCACATATGGAAGAAGAAGAGAGATTGAGTCTTCTCATCGGATCTGATTTCTACTGGTCTGTTGTTACTGGAAATCAACATCATCTAACTAAACCATTAAGGGCCATCGAAACTGTATTTGGATGTGCCTTACAGGGTGTCCATCTCTCCGTATGTGACTACTTTGCCGCTTCTAATGGAAACTCTTCTACTTCCAGAAGCCTTCTAATCTTAACAGCTGTTAAAGCTCTCTCAGCTTTGGTCGCTAGAAGCTATTGGCATTAAGAGTAATGAAGATGAAAACCATGAGCTCACGGAAAGTCTAATCGAGAAATGCGTCGCTAGAGATGGCTCAAGGTACGTCGCAAGTTTACCATGGAAAAGAGATTCTATCCTAAATGACAACAAGAGACAGGCGTTGAAACATTTGAATGCATTATGTCGACGTTTGTCTAGAGAACCAACAAGACTTATAGAGTACGACGCAGCTATGAGGCAATTAATTAACGACCGCATCCCAGAACCAATTGATCTCGATGGCCATCGAACGCGGGTCTTTTACATGCCCCATCGGTCTATTTATAAGGAAGGAGGAACAACAAAGCTGCGTGTGGTGTTCGACGCGTCGTCGCAAACTGATGGATCCGGCTCTCTGAACGATCATCTTTGGACGGGTGCTAATTTACTACCAAATGTTGTTAAGATCTTACTAAACTTTCGCTTAGATCCCATTGGTATTGTGGCAGACATCGAAAAGGCTTTTCTTCAAATTATATTGAACAAGGACGATCGTGACAGCCATCGCTTCTTATGGTTTGAATCGGAGTTAAAATCAATAACCGATAAACCAAAGATTGCCGAATTCCGGATGACTAGAGTGACGTTCGGAGTGAATTGCAGCCCCTTCCTGTTGTGTGCGACTTTTATGCACCACCTTAATTGTGAAGAAGTTAATTTTACCAACACGTGCGCTGCTCTGAAGGACAGCATATACATGGACGAACTAGTCATCAGCGTGGACGACGAGGAAGAGGGAAGACGAGTGTGTAACGAAGCAGTGATCGTCCTGAAAAGAGCGATGAATCTTCATAAATGGAATTCGAATGGCGGCAAGGTGCGAGATGCGATGAATTCTATTGGTGCGCCTGATAAGCAAAAGGTATTGGGGCTTTATTGGTTCATACACAGTGACGAGTTCTCTGTTCCTCTGGACGCAGTTCAGGCAATGTTTGTTTCCAATTTGACTAAAGGGACCAAACGCAACGACCCAATAGGTATTCTTGGTCCCACTATTATCAAATTAAAGATTCTTTTTCAGAGTTTATGGAAAGGAAGACATCTTGGGATGAAGTTCTTGCTGGTGACTTCTCAACTCAGTGGAACGAGTGTGTGCAGAGTATCCAGGGTTTGAGAGACATGACCATTCCAAGGGCAGCGCTTTCTTTCGCTTCGCAGACAAGGATTATCCAAATCCATTTCTTTGCGGACGATAGTACTAAAGCTTATGGTACAGTCGCGTATATGAAGTGTATCGCTCCTAGTGGTCAAATCAGCGTTTCCTTCTTATGTGCTAAGAACCAAGTCGCCCCTTTAAAGTTCGATGGCAGCAATGAACTACCATTGCCCAAGATGGAGCTTACGACTGCACTAATAGCTGCTCGGCTTCACTCTTACTTGCAAGGATGTCTCAAGTTGTCCTCCATCAAATACCATATGTGGACTGACTCTAAGATAGCTCTGAGTTGGATTCAAGGTAATGTGCAGCGTTGGAAGCCCTATGTTCAAAATAGGGTGGACGAGATCAGATGGCTGACGGAAATTTCACAGTGGAGCCATTGCAAAGGGAAAAAAAATCCAGCGGATCTTCTTACGCGAGGTATAAATGGCGATGCCCTTCGTAAATCTTCAATCTGAGCACATGGACCGCAGTGGCTCAGTGACAGCGATAATAGCTTTGTGACCGATGAACCGCTAAAGCCTAATCCCGTCACTTTACTATTATTGGATGCGCCATGCTCTTCAATAAACATCGAGTTAGTGAGCTATAAAGATTATAGTTCTTGGAACCGTTTACTCCGAGTTACCGCCTTCATTTACTGTCTTGTCCGAAACACTAAAGACAGACTAAGATCATCAAGAATGTCATCGGATTTCGAGGTTACACTTCCGCTTTTGTCTGCTGTTGAGATCGCGAACGCAGAAAATCACTGGTTTCGGTATGTACAAAGGCATAACTTTTTTAATGAAATTCATCAATTACAGAAAAACAACATTTTAACGATTCCAAGATTCGCGAGTTATCTCCCTTCTTAGACGATAAGAGTCTCCTGAGGTTAGGTGATCGTCTACAATCATCAAATGAAGCGATGGAAGTGAAGCATCCAGTTATACGCATATTGTTAATCTTATCATTGACGACTATCATCAACAGATGCTTCACGCTGGTGTCAACATTGTGCTAACACAACTACGGAAGAAATTTTGGGTTGTCAGAGGGCGGCAGTTAGTCAAAAAACGCATCAAGTCATGTTTAGTGTGCAGAAGGGGACCTCCTGCTTCTCAACCGTTTGCGCCTCTGCCTATAGAAAGAGTTTCTCTATCTCGACCTTTCGACCATGTTGGAGTCGATTTTGCCGGCCCACTCTACTGCTATGATGATAAGTTAGATGCATCAAAATTATACGTCGCCATATTTACGTGCGCAGCAGTGCGCGCTATACATTTGGAGTTAACGAGGGGTTTATCAACTGATCATTTTTTAATGGCTCTCAGGCGGTTCATTGGTAGGCGTGGCGTGCCTACTATGATATTGTCCGACAACGCACGCACCTTCCGAAGAGCTGCTATTGAATTGAGTAGTCCTGATTCTCTCTGGGATGAAGAGGTCATTCAGGGATACCCTTCACGAAGGAAGATCAAATGTACTTTTATAGTATAGCGCCATGGTGGGGTGGTTTCTGGGAGAGATTGATCCGGACCATGAAAAATTTATTGAAAGTAACAATCGGCAAAGCAAAACTGAATTTTGAACACCTGAGGACCATAATTGTCGAGACCGAAGAAATAAATAACAGCCGCCCAATGGATCTATCGCCCCTAACGCCTTCATGTTTTCTGCTTGAGCCCCGCAGTCTACTTATGGATTCATCGCCAAGAGAGCCTGACGCAGCAACACTTCGGAGTGCCTGGAAGCAGCGGATGAGATTCACACCTAAATTGAAAAAGCGATGGCGGCTTGAGTATCTTCAACTTTTACGGTCATTTCACCATAAGCCGCATAAATCCGCGGTCGAGATAAAAGAAGGTGATGTCGCTTTAGTTGCTGATCAATCCACGCCTCGCCTAAACTGGAAAATGGCAGTTGTTGAGCAAGTATTTTTAGGTAGAGATCAAAAGGCAAGATCTTTTCAAATCCGGCTTTCAAGCGGAATTAGTTTCGAAGGTCGATTCAACTACTTTATCCTCTGGAAGCTGTGCCCGGCCGAGGATGTTGAAAATTAATTAGCTGTCTCTTTCTGTTGAAGATGATTTCAAACATTGTACAATAGTCATTGACAGCTCGGACAGTTGCGATTCGCCATTACAACGAATAACATTCTTTACTTGTGAAATGAATACTTACTTTGAGTTTTAATTGGGCTTGTTTTCTTTGATTTACCGCGGGCGTTTTTAACAAATGTTAATGAAATATTGTGATTCAGATGATCCTCAGAGTCACTAAGCTTAATATTTTTGTTGACAGGAAGCAAGCTGCGAGCTTTAGTAGCTCCCGGGAAATATTATAGAAAGGTCCGAGGTCAGACCACGAACGATCATTTTATACCACACTTGGCTAAGAGAATCAGTTTTTTTGCTTCAAACGACAAATGGTGTATATAGACTAATTACGCTAATGAAATCCAAGGGTTGCTGCTTCTTATCTTACAAGCCGTTATTATTACCGTATAATAAGTTATGAGGTTTCCACTTTGAAGATTTGTTCCTAGAAATCTTGACTTTACACTTTCAATCACCCTGGAATTGCAATCATGAAATCTCGCGTTAGCTTGACTTTCTTTTCCGATTGATTTCTAGCAAAATTATAAATAGTTTCACCAAGATGTTTTTCACATCTATCATCTCTGATGCGTTGATCAGTAAAATACATGCTTTGAGTAAGTTGTTTTCGTTTTTTTTTCGATTTTATTGAATTTACCGATTTACCAAATGTCGGACAAAAGCTGCGGTTTTACCCTTAGGTGATCCTACCCTTACCTTTTACACGTGCTTAAGTGATGGGGGTTTTATTTAAAGGGCATTTAGTGGGTTCTAGGACCTGTTTGGGTCCAATGAAGTAGTGTATTAATGGATCAACGGATTAGGGTATCAGGTGGATCATAAAGTTTGAGTATTGTCACCAAAGCGACAAGAAATCGGGGATCAAAAGATAGATAATTAGATGTCTAAATTTCATAGATGGCTCATATAACTTGTTTATGGAAAGTGTGAATACTAACTGGTCAGAGGCCACAATCATCTTGGGCCAGGTGAGGATGATGGTCTGAGCCCGAAAAGTTGGCGAAAGCAGAATCAACACTTTTTTTTTTTTATAAAGAGCTAAGAAAGCATTATTTTAGTCAACTTCGCAGGAATTGTATCGACGATGGTAGTCGCCTAAACAACCATTTCGCACGCGAACTTCACCTATTTAGATGAAGTTACAGTTCAAGCTGATATGGTCTTTCACACTCTTTTTACTTCATTTTGTCGTGAATGGGGCTGGAGTACATAACTCTTCGCGCCAGTGCTGGGTCATTTTTATACTTAAGCCAAACTCGAGTATGGTTGAATCTTTTCCCCAAACGAGACCAATGATTTTTCACTCGAATCGATGAAAGAGCTTTTTCTTATGCTTCTATAGGGTTATTTCTACTATACGAGGGTGGTCCGATAAGTACTTAACCTCACCGCCAGATGGCGCCAGTTTCGCAAGGGCTTACTATCGTGTAGTACATTCTAGTAGACGGATACTCTCGAAATTTCAGCCGGATCGGACTCGTAGTTTTGTTTTGACCGCGTGTGGAAGCGGGATAGTCCGCGGATTTTAGAAAAATGGAAACAGAGCAATATCGGTCAGTGATTTGATTCTTGTTTTTGGAAGGGAAATCGCGCAGCGAAGTCAAAGAGCGTTTGGATGCTGTGTACGGTGACTCTTCTCCTTCGATGGCGACCATCGAAAATTGGTTTAACGAGTTTCAACGTGGTCGCATGTCTGTTTTTGATGAGCCACGTACAGGTGCGCCGAAAACGGCTATCACGGAGGATATCGTGACAAAGATCCACGATCTCGTATTGGCAGACCTCCGATTGAAGGTGCGCGAGATAGCTGAGATAGTAGGCATTTCAAAAGATCGCGTGCGTCATATCCTTCGTGAAATGTTGGGCATGAAAAAGCTGTCGGCGTGATGGGTGCCGCGTTTGCTCACTGCGGACAACAAGCGCAACCGTGAGACCACTTCAGAGCAGTGTTTGAAACTGTTTAAGCGCAATCCGAAGATGTTTCTGCGTCGTTTCGTGACAGAAACATGGATCCACTGGTACACACCAGAGACCAAGGAACAGTCGAAACAGTGAACTTCACAAGGCGAACGTGCTCCGAAGAAGGCGAAGACTGTGCCATCTTCCGGAAAGGTGATGGCCACCGTTTTCTGGGATTCACAAGGTGTGATCCACATCGACTACCTGGAGAAGGGCAAAATGGTCACAGGGCTGTACTACGCCCAATTATTGGGCCGATTCGGCGCCGAATTGAAGAAAAAACGGCCCCACTTGGCGAAGAAAAAAGTGCTCTTCTACCATGATAACGCACCAGCTCACACCTCCGCCCTCGCCACGGCCAAATTGGTCGAATTGGGCTACGAACTGCTGCCTCATCCACCGTATTCTCCAGATTTGGAGCAAAAGTATGTTGACGCTTAAAGGAAGAACTTTTAGGTTTTGTAGCAATATTTGAGGTAAATTATGGATATTGCTTTTAAATTTCTTATGCTAGCCCTGTATACCATACTGCCAAGCCGGTAAGGTGAGAATCTTAGTCCAAGACAAGACATTTTTTAGACAGAAGGTTAAGGTCTGCGCAGTGATGTCCACGAACCAAACCCCCTGACATAAATGTTTCGTCTAAGTCGACAGCATTTTGATTTGCTCTCCTTAACTCACTTAAGCTGTTCAAGATCCAATACTTCCAAATTGTTTCGTTCGTCTAATCGCTATATTTTCGGAAATGGTAGAGTATTTATATGTATATAACTCCCAAAAAAACTTATTCCTCTATAAGGAATATGCCTGTTAAAGGCTTGCAGGGCCTGTTAGAGGGCGTACTTCCATTTTGTCTACTACGAGTATAAGTACAGTATAAGGCAGTCTCAGATGCCTTTGTTTCGAATATTTTAGTTGTACGAGGGTGGTCCGATAAGTACTTACAAAAGAAAAACAAAAATTTTGGAGAAATGGCGATTTATTTTTCAATATAGTCTCCTTTTAGCTCGATACACTTGACCCAGCGATGCTCCAACTTCTCTAACCCGTCTGAAAAATACGTTTTATCGAGGTCTGCAAAGTAGGCCTCCGTGGCGGCGATGACCTCCTCATTCGACTGAAATTTCTGCCCGGCGAGTGACTTTTTCAAGTTTGGAAACAAAAAGAAGTCGTGATAGCCGTTTTCGGGGCACCTGTATGTGACTCATCAAAAAACCGACATGCGACCACGTTGAAACTCGTTAAACCAATTTTTGATGGTCGCCATCGAAGGAGAAGAGCCACCGCACACAGCATCCAAACGCTCTTTGATTTCGCTGCGCGATTTCCCTTCCAAAAACAAGAATCAAATCACCGACCGATATTGCGGTGTGGACTATCCCGCTTCTACACGCGGTCAAAACAAAACTACGAGTCCGATCCGGCCGAAATGTCGACACTATCCGTCTACTAGAATGTACTACACGATAGCAAGCTCCTGCGAAACTGTCGCCATCTGGCGACGAGGCTAAGTACTTATCGGACCACCCTCGTAAGTACTACAGGTTCGTCTTGGAAAATTTACTAATGCACATTTGACAAGATTGAAATAGAGATCTTGGGAATTTGAATCATTTACTTTGGAATTATCTCGGTGCATTTATTGAAAATTTTTTTACTAATTACCATGCCGAAATTGCACCACTCGATGTAGCCCTTTCCACATCTCAGCCTACTAATAGCCATTCTTTTAATGACATGTTTTGAGACAATTGTGACTGTATTTCGGGAATAAAAAATCATAAAAAATCGGTCAACATCATCGATGACGCAATCCGTTTATTGAAACGGTTGCACCGATAACTCAGTAGGCTTAAAATCACGCCAAACTATCATTCATCGCGGATTTTTCTCGAATTCCCCCGCCACAGGATACAGATTTGTTTGATTCATTTTCTCTGTCAGGAGTTTTAACCAGGCAGGTCCAGATCTTTATGCAGAAGATTGGTCGCATATTTGTTTTACCTCAATTTCATTGCTCTTAATTTAACAAAAATATTTAAGTCTGACTTTAAAAAATATCTTAAGATTTTTTCTGTCTTACTTGCCGTGTGCGTGCACTTTAGGTCTGACTATATTTCTTAATTACTAATGCCTATCGGCTTAAAGCTTTCTGTTCTATTTTGTAGTTCTAGGAAAATTTTATTAAAAAACTTGGAGTAATCCTTTTTCGTATTCTAAAGCTTAATCTACCCTAAGCTTCTTTATTCTATTCTTAAACGTAATCAAATGGGCCAACACTCGTAGCCTACGGACCTACGGACACCGAGCCCTACGAACTAAGAAGTGAAGAGCCTGCCACCGGGGTAAGACCTCACACCACTCTGGGGAGATTGAGGTACTAAAACGTATGAGGCCATGAGCATTGTCAATGTAACCTTTGCAAAGGAGCCATTTGTCCCTGGCGCCGCGATGATGGTGATAGATTACCGGGATACCATATCTATTTTGTACAAACCTTTTAGAATCATCATGGAGAAATGCTTCTCGGGGAATAAAGCCCAATCGAATTGTGCTCTTGTTGCATCTATAATTAGGGGAGTAAGGAGGTCAGGTTATTGCCGCTTGTCATAGCCTTTTTACCGAGAAAATTGTCGATTCTGTTTATGACTGTTCCAACGTACAGGAACTTAAGGTAATACTCGATGCACTGGGATCCTGGCGTTCTGTACATTATAAAACAGACCGTAAGGCACTGTCTATTGAAATTTTTTGATGGCGTCACATTAAACCACATCTGACCACTATTCACCATAATGAACCTTAATTCAGCTACATAGCAAATGCTTTTTACCCTGCGGTCAAATTGCTCCAGCCAGGCAAGCGTCTATCTGTCTGTTGAAATCTAGATACCGGTCAAGTCAGATAGCAATAAATTTAACCGTGTTTCCCACTGCCAAGGGTTGTCCATGTTGCCCAATGGTCGTGCATTTCCTCCAGCTTTTTTGTCTGGTATCCCTTGAGGCATTTACACGATAGTCCTTACGTTTCAACTTCCCCTCATAGCAATATCTCTTAATATGATCGAAGTCACACTGCAGCGTTGCATGATCTAAATTTTTTGACTCTCTGCCTAAGATATTAAATGGCTGAGTGAGACTGTAAAATCGCTTGTGCAGATGTTAAACAGTATCGGCAAATTAAGCGCTCCCTGTTGTAGACCGTTTTTAATACCATAAATCCTGCTCAAAGTAACGTTGTCATATTTAGCAACAAACTGCTGATTTGGCCTATTGACGCCAATTTAGCACAGATCTTCCAATCGGTCTCAAAGACTGTCTCAAAGTCGACCAGATAAGCACCCATACAATGGTTTTTTGCATTATTCCTCTGAATGTCGGAAACTAGTTTCGATGAAGCGAGGGCGCATATTGGCTCAACTTCTATTGCCGTCTCGAAATGTATGTTTGGGGTCTCACGCTCAGCTGATGGTATCTTCACATCACCTACCTGGCCGAGACATTGAAATTTATTGATGAGCAAAGGCAATACGAAACATACGTTTTCAAGACATATTCACTGTTTTTCAACGAATTTTCACTCTTTCACGACATACGAATATTTATAAATCGATCGACAATTATTAATCTTTTACGTATCAAAAGCAATCGCAAAAATAATTGGAAGTTGGCCGTTCAACAATAGCGCGAACTTTTTATTGGATGATCCTTCACTTTATATCGACCTTATACTACGATATTACAAAATCTTTAATGTTGTAAAAGTCATCGGTATAGACCATGTGTTTCGTCAAGGCATCCACAAATTATAAAAGCAAAAAATATATAAATGAATTATTATTGTGAATTATACATTAAGTAATTGAATTGCTATAATTTTTGAATTTGCCGCCAAGCGGCCATCTTTATTTGTACCCATTTGTACTAAAATTACAATTAATTAAAACAAAGAAGTAGAGGTACTCACTTTAAACCGAACCTTTAACCCTCGCGGTCGCATTTTCATTGTCTAGCGAAAAGTTAAACTTTTTTAAATTAAAGTATTTTTTAAAGTATTGTATATGCACAAAATAGTGCATTTTTTTCATGGTGCCCGAGCAAGGACAGTAATAAAATTAATAATTTATTATTGTTTTTTTAATAAAAACCACGAATCGGTGAAGTCCGCGCATAAAATATATTGAAAAATAATATATTATATACTGCAAGAGCTGCCGCATCGTTATCAAGAGCTGCCGCATCAACTGTTCCAGGAAAACATCTTCTCCACATAACCCATGTCAGGCGGAGACCAAAAAAGGGAAGTTGCTCTGAACGAGGTAAAAAACAAAAATTGAAAGTGTAATTGATATTGAGTGCTCGAATAAATATATACAATACAATTAGCACTATACCACTTTCAATTCTTGTCGCTTTGCATATTACATTATATTCAATATTAAAATATATATAAGTACATATATATACATTTATATACATATAAACACATATAAATGAAGTGCGCGTTTTAACACATATATATTTAATTCTTATAAAGTGTTATAATAAAGTGACATATTATTACAATTACAACAATTGAGATAAATAAACAAAGTTGCTGTGCTCGTTCTTTTGCATCACCGCCACACGTTCGAAATTCAATTTGAAGCACAACGCGTCCACACTTAATCGAAATTAAATTTATACAATTCAAATTAAATTAATTTTAAATAAAATTCGAGATTACTTGTGCAACAAATTTGTTTGTAAACAAAGTGCGAATTTGACAGTTGACGATTGCCTTTTACACATACGCATTTGACAAGTGTAGTAAGTGCATTCAGTTAACAAATTTAATTTCTGAAAGGTATTGCGCCAAGTGTGTTTAGACGGGTGCTTTGAAATTCGTGGTGACGAAATAAATATTTTTTATTTCGAAAATTATTCTGCCATTTGTCTTCTTCCACAAGTTGCATATAATTCGGTGAAATTTTTTCGTAACAATTGTTGTGAGGAAATAAACTAATTTTCCCCCAATTGCGATAATTTCAATTTATAGCCGGTGTAACTTAGCGAATTGTGAATAAACTAATTTCACAAAAGTAAAGACTTTTTTCTCTCGTAAATCCTTTCAATTATTTAAAATGGCAACCAAGAAGAGACAAGTATCTCCGAGCAAAAATGTGAGCCTTGATCAATTAAAAAATCAAAGATCGCTCATAACAGCAAACATTAATAGAATTAAAACGGCATTAGAACAAAAAACTATGTCACAAAATCCGATAGAGTTGGAATGTCGGCTAGAGTTATTAAACTCATATATTGATCAAGCTATGATTTGTCAATCGGACATTGAACTAGCTGATCCAAGTGACACATTTCGTGGGGAATTAGAAGACATTTGCGTTTGTGCGAAGTCATTAATAATGTCAGTGTTGAGTAAAAGGCGTAAATCTAGTGCAATAGAATGTTCTTTTAGTGGCGCTCATCACTCACGACTTCCAAAGATGTCTCTTCCCAAATTTAGTGGCAAATACGCTGATTATAAAAATTTTATCAGCCTTTTCGAAAATTTAGTGGACAATGATCCTAGCCTTCCAGATATTGAGAAATTCAATCATCTAATTTCATGTTTATCTGGTGAAGCTTTGGGAACGGTTAAAGCTTTTCAAATAACCGAACAAAATTATCCAAAAGCGCTGGCTAGTTTAAAAAAGGTATACGACAACAATTGTCTAATATTTTTCGACAATATTTCAACGTTGTTTGATTTACCAGAAATCGCAAAGCCATCGGCTGCTGCTTTACGTAACATGATAGACACAGTTTCTGCGATTTATGACTCCCTATTGTCATTGGGTGACGAAAAGAACATCACAAATGCTATAATAATACATTTAGTGATGTCCAAAGTCGACGCAGTCACGAGGTCAAAGTGGGAGGAGCAGCTAGATTATAGCACCCTTCCTCTATGGAGCGACTGTGAAGCAGCACTCAATAAAAGATATCAGCACATATCGGCTGAAGAAGCGTCGACTTCAAGGTCTAAACCCAGTGACAAGCAATCTAAACCGAAACAGGATGTCGGTCGTCAGAAGAATCAAAGATCTTCTTTTGCGTGTGTTAAGCCGCAACCACCAAGACAACAAATAAAATTAAAATGTTTGTTTTGTAAGTCAGATGATCATTATATAACAGCGTGTCAATCATTTACTGCTCTGCCTGTCTTACAAAGATTCGAATTTGCAAAAAGTGTCCCGATATGCATCAACTGCCTTCGAAAAGGACATTCAGTATCGAAATGCAAATTGAGTCGTTGCAGTGTGTGCAATCGTTCGCATCACTCGTTGCTCCATCAGTACGCAACAACATTTAACAATGCACCCCAATCTTTGACCTCCCAAGCCATGCATGCCTCAGCTCCGACTGACCAAGTAATTCTTGCGACTGCCATCGTGCAAATAAAGGGCAAAAATGGTGAATATTTACCAGCCCGAGCTCTGCTCGACTCCGGTTCTCAAATAAATTTCATAACTGAAGAGCTTACGCAAAGATTAAAACTTCGCAAAGAGGACAAATCCCTAAATCTGCTTGGCATTGGTAAAGCGAACACAACAGTTAGCAAAAAGGTGCACGCAGTTGTCAAATCAAGATTGAATGATCATTCTTTTGATGCAGACTATTGGGTCATGAACACCATATCAGCTTATCAACCTGATAGCGCTATAAATACTGCGAACTGGAACATTCCTCGCAATATTGAATTGGCTGACCCATATTTCCATAAGCCACAAAAAATAGATCTGCTACTAGGCGCAGAAACGTTCTACGAATTATTGTCCGTAGGCCAAATAAAACAAGGCCCTAAATTTCCAACCATCCAAAAGACATTACTCGGATGGATAGTATCTGGAAAATGTTCCATATCCTCAAGTTCAAACACAAAATTTTGTAACTTGATATGCCACGATGATTTGCCATCATTAGACAAAATAGTCCAAAAATTCTGGTCATTGGAAGAAATTCCTGGAGAATCAACTAAAATTCTCACACCGGAACAACAATTGTGTGAAGATCATTTTGTTAAAAACACACAAATCTTGCCGATAGGTCGTTTTGAGGTCAAGTTGCCTTTTAAAGAACCGCCAAGCTCACTCGGTACATCGTTTGAAACTGCCAAACGACGTTTTTTCGCACTTGAGCGAAAACTATTAAAAAATGACGAGTTAAGAGCAATGTATATGGATTTCATGAATGAATATCTCACTTTGGGACATATGTCACCGACGAATAATGAAATTCCAAAAAGCCCGCACTACTTCATTCCACATCAGTGTGTCCTAAGACCACAAAGCACAAGCACGAAGTTGCGCGTTGTTTTTGATGCGTCGAGCCGGACATCAACTCAGAAATCATTGAATGACATCTTGATGGTTGGGCCAACCATTCAAGAGGAGCTGTTTTCGACGTTGCTCCGTTTTCGCACGCATAAATATGCAATGACTGCGGACATCGCGAAAATGTACCGGCAAGTTCTTGTTGCCAAAGAGCACTCGATTTACCAGCTCGTAGTGTGGAGACAGCATCCAGAACAACCACTTCAATATTTTCGGTTAAACACTGTCACATATGGCACTGCGCCAGCACCATTTTTAGCCATACGGTGTTTAAAAATGTTGAGCGATGTTCACGAAAATTCTTACCCATTAGGGTCAAGGATTATTCGATCAGATTTTTACGTCGATGACCTTCTAACCGGAGCCAACGAACTTGGAATTTTAAAAGAAATTCAAGTACAGGTTCAACAAGTCCTTCAAAAGGGTGGATTTCAGCTGGCAAAATGGTTTTCTAACCATCCAGCGTTTTACAATGCGGAGAATTCCGAAAAGGAAATCAGATTTAATGATTCTGATTCCACGAAAACGCTTGGAATCCAATGGCTACCGAAAAAAGATATTTTTACATTTTCATTACAACAGAACTTCCATGATCTACGAGCGACGAAAAGAAACATTTTATCCGTTTCCTCTCGTCTGTTCGATCCTCTTGGTTTATTATGCCCCATAGTTACCAGAGCAAAAATCTTACTACAAGAGCTTTGGATTGCAAAACTAGATTGGGATGAGTCGATTCCGTTGCGCCTTGATACCAGTTGGCAGAACTTTAAAACAAATCTGACTCAACTTCGCGAAATAGAAATACCACGGTTTGTGGAAACACATTCCAAGGCGAGAATACAGATCCATGGGTTCGCCGACGCTTCTATAAGAGCATATGGTTGCTGTATATATATTCGAAGCCAATCCGCAGACGGTATCAAGTCGACGCTACTAACAGCAAAGTCCAAGGTGGCCCCTTTGAAAACCAAATCGCTTCCGCGATTGGAACTTTGCGCAGCGCATACTCTCTCCAAATTATGGATGAGAGTATCGGCAATGTTGAATCTAGACGCCGAAAAGGTTGTATTTTGGACCGATTCCGAAATAACCTTACATTGGATCAGGACACACCCATCAAGCTTAACAACCTTTGTAGCAAATCGTGTGTCAGAAATCCAAGAGTGGACACAAAACATATCATGGAGACATGTCCCCACAAAGTTAAATCCTGCAGATATAGTGTCAAGAGGTTGTAACGTGGATGAATTAAATAGTTCAATCTGGTTTAGTGGTCCACACTTCCTCTTGGAAGATCCTACTGCTTGGCCGATAAATACTCATTTTGAGTTGTCACCGAATGATGAGGCCTTGGAAAAGCGCAAAACTAATGTCGCTCTCATAGCAATCGAAGCTCCACAAAATTATTTGATGAACTTCATTGAGAGGTTTTCATCATATACAAAATTGGCAAATACATTTGCATATATGATGCGGTTTATTCGTAAACTGAAAAATAAAACCGAGACATTCGAAATAGTACCTACGGCAAAGGAATTACAATTGGCATTTTTAAAACTAATAGAAATTGTTCAATGTCACGAATTTTCCGGAGAAATTCAAAAGTTAAAACGAAAAGACGCACTCCCTTCAAATATGCAAAGACTTAATCCCTTTGTGCATGAATTTCAAGACAGTGGTCACACATTTTCGCTACTTCGAGTAGGCGGGCGTCTTGTACATGCACCGATCGAATACGATGCGAAGTTTCTGCTGTTAGTTGGTAAAAATTCCAACTTTATTAAAACCTATTTACGATACCTACACGTTAGAAATTATCATGCTGGTCCCAAGGCATTGGTAGCTCTGCTGCGCGAAAAATTGTGGCTAATTAATGCCCAAGAAACGTGCCGGAAAATTGTACGAAGCTGTATACATTGCTTCAAGTACAGACCGAAGTTGCTGACGCAAATTATGGGAAATTTACCAGCCGATCGTCTTAGAGCACAAAGACCCTTTCTTGTATGTGGCGTTGATTTTTGTGGTCCCGTGTATACCTCGTTAAAAATTCGCGGTCGACCCCCTGTCAAATCGTACATAGCTGTGTTTGTTTGTTTCACATCAAAAGCTGTACATTTAGAATCAGCAACTGATTTATCTTCTGACTGTTTCATTCTCGCCCTTAAAAGGTTCATCGCTCGGAGAGGCACTCCCCAGAAGATACATTGCGACAACGGGACGAACTTCGTGGGAGCTCAGAGGAAACTCCAGGAGGCTCGCACACAATTCGACGCAGGGAGAGCAGCAGTTCACCAGTACGCGGCCGAGGAGGGATTCAGCTTCGTCTTCATACCACCAAGAGCACCACATTTCGGCGGTCTGTGGGAAGCCGCGGTGAAGTCAGCAAAGGGACTCCTTCATCGAACCGTGGGGAACGCGCTGCTGACAATGGAGGAGCTTCAGACCGTACTAGCCGAGGTCGAAGCCGTCCTCAACTCAAGGCCCATTGCACCCCTAAGCGCAGACCCCAACGACGGCGAGGCGCTCACGCCCGCGCATTTACTAAAAGGCGGCCCACTGCGAGCATTACCCCCGGAACAAGTGCCAGACAAGCAAATGCACTGCTTAAGAAGATGGCAGCTTGTATGCTTTCTCAAGCAGCAGTTCTGGCAGAGGTGGTCCAGGGACTACCTGCTGAGCCTGCAAACACGAAACAAGTGGGCACGAGATCAACCCAATCTCGTCGTCGGCAAAATCGTCATGGTCCACGAAGACAACGCACCTCCCCAGCAGTGGACAACAGGAAGAGTCGTCGCAGTCATCGCAGGAGAGGACGGAAAGGTCAGAGTAGCAGACGTCAAGACCAGAGGAGGGTTGATTAGGCGACCAATCACCAAGCTGGCGGCCCTGCCTGATGAGTCTTGAAGCCTTGCAGGCCTTCAACGCGGCCGGTGTTTCGTCAAGGCATCCACAAATTATAAAAGCAAAAAATATATAAATGAATTATTATTGTGAATTATACATTAAGTAATTGAATTGCTATAATTTTTGAATTTGCCGCCAAGCGGCCATCTTTATTTGTACCCATTTGTACTAAAATTACAATTAATTAAAACAAAGAAGTAGAGGTACTCACTTTAAACCGAACCTTTAACCCTCGCGGTCGCATTTTCATTGTCTAGCGAAAAGTTAAACTTTTTTAAATTAAAGTATTTTTTAAAGTATTGTATATGCACAAAATAGTGCATTTTTTCACCATGATAGGGATCGTCCAGTCAGGGTTGATCTACTCGTACTAGAGGTACCACCTAGATATACTCTATCCTCCCCACCAAGGTCTTTAGAAGTCATTAATCGATAACATGTCATGGAATGCAGCAAAATGCAGAAATTCTAGCCCATCCTTAAGGTGTTCAACATTCCGAAACCATGCTGACCTCAATATTCCCGTCAATAAAAAGAAAAACTATCAAATCAAAATATCATTTCCAAGCCCCTGGGTCTCTGGACACCAAAATCACTCGCGCCCTGATCGTTATAGCAACACATAAAATTATGTTGAGTCGAATTGAAATTGTAACTCAATTAGTCAAGTCACACCATGTGGACTGGAACCGCTGACAAAAAGAAGAAGAAAAAAAAAACGATTTGAATGCAAGCTGGTATAGCGCGAGGTGACACCATCGATGAGAGATAAGGCGAGTCTGATGTTAGGCTTGTACCTTGAAGAGGAAATCGAAGAAACGCCTCTTTGCCTATTAACAATCCAATTAAAATAAAAGTAACGACACGGATCGGAAAGTAAACGCCACCGTCTGGCCGCTGGCGTGTGTTCTTGTGGTGAATACCAAGTGGGATGACATGCAGTGACACCGTTCCTGTGATGTCACATGGTGGAATGACGGACTGCTTGGACGGGTTGAACCATGTGATGGTCGACGACGGAGTGGGTCACTCGAGAGCTGCGACTAGTTGAGCATTTCTAGATTTATTATCGCCTGACACTGATCGACTGAACGACCGTCCGTGATGGGCTGTAAATATATATGTAGATACTTATCTCCTTACCCTCCATGTCCTGTTTTTCTTCTTTCTATTTTATTGCCTCGATGATGTCTTTATGGGATCGTCGTTCGTGAGGTGGAATTCGGTTTTCCATTTACGCATTGTTCGAACACTGCATCTGACAGTTATTGTCGTTAATTGTATGGATTAACGCGTCGGAGGGGAAGACTAAGTGGCACGTCATCATCATAACAAAGTGATGATGTGACTTGAAAATATTTTCCTTTTCTGTTTATGCATTCCGATTGGAGTGAGACCGTAGGATTCAACCACTCAAGCTAGACCCCTATAAGATCTTATCGAATTGACTTACGTGCACGACAATCAATTATGTACATTCGGCATGTGTCTGCCGTATCCTTTTTCAATTTGCCACGCCTCTACCAGGAGATTAGGGAGCGAATTAGGCAACGCAAGCTAAATCCTCATGCAAACACCATCGGCTGTCCGAATGGATCAACTAAAGCCTCTGGACAAAGAGAAAGAAGGAGCAACAGAAGCGATTCAAAGTACCCGTGAAGGCAAAGGACAAACAAATAGGACACGAACGACCAAAGGATACTACATTTGTCTCCTCTCGTCGACATTTCGGATTTCCACTTTCAGTTTTATTCCATGGCTGTTCCACACACGAGGTGGTTGTTCCTTTCGCTAGCATTCGTGACAACCGGGTGCTGCCATTATTTTTATGTCTCTATGATACCTACTTGCTGAAAGCAAAGGACTTTCAAAACATTGTATTTTGTATCCTACGTATGTACATATTTGTGGGCAAGCATGGAATTGGCAAGGGTAGAACGGAGATTTTCTGCGTTGGTTCCGGAGTTCCCAGGAGTCGGATGGCTAGATGACAATCCTGGTTAAGCGAGTGGCGGATGTGCAAGTTGCCGAGGAGTGAAAGAACAGTGACTGCTCGTTGAAGATCAACCGACGAAACGTTGATTCTTGAATATATGATTCAATTTGTTATCATGCCCACGACTTTTTTAGCGACCATCGAACTACCATAAAAAATGCCTTCTATTCAAGTGCCTTTCATTTCCATTAAATTTTGTAATTAATTTCGATCACCGAATCGTCTCCCTTCTCGAGGAGGATATGGACAAATGAATTAAACAAACTCCCATCAATTAATTAAAAGTACAAACAAGCCAAAAAAAGTTGAGAAACATTCAATGAGTATCTGTCGCTGGTTTGTTTACTTAACAATTACGCCTTGCATCCGAAGATCATTCTTTAAATTCGGCTTTGTTGGCGTTCGTCGGGAAGAGAGTCGGCCCTTGCTATGCACATTGATTAATTCGAAATGTTCCAGTTGGGTTGCCGTGAAATCGGATTGAATGAAAAACTTAATATGATTTGGTAGCAAAGGCACGAACTTGGATCTTTGTGGATCGTAGAGCTTAAAGGCTGTCGGAAGTATTTATCAGACACTCATAAACAATAGGAGTGTAGATACATACATATGTACGTACATACTCGTACCTATATTTATCCGATTTAAGGCAAATGGGGTGATGGCTGGGAAAAAAGTTTTTTGATGGACCGTCGTCGTGGCGGTTTTTATTCCTGAGGTTCCCGTGTATGTCTATATTTGACTCAAAAGTTAGAATGTTCTGTACTTTCAATACCACAGAAAATAACGTATATGGTCAATGGTGTCTAAGTGAGTGCAAAGAGAACTTCGGTTTACACGTACAAGTCGAATAAAACTAGAACGGACATTGTCCCTTAACTTGTTCACAAGATACACGAGACGAAAAACCAATCAAATCAATATGAAGAAAGTTCTCTTTGCCACCCTTGTGTGTACAAAGCAACCGATGATCGGCATTTTTCTCGAATGGGACTGGGTGAAATGGTGGCGAATTTACGGAAAAGGTAAAAAGTTTTGGTTGCCAAGTTCGAAAGCACCTTTTAGGTCAAAAAGTCTTTAAGATCCTGTTTCATGAAATTTGGGCTTATATCCTGTCTATTTCGGAGATGATTGCTAAAACTTCAGAAAAGGTGGAAATCGTTTAGGGATAAGTCTTTTGAGTAAGGCGATAGCTCAACTACTGGTCTTGCACTATCATGCACCAGTATAAGACCATCTTTCTACTTGTTTTTACCTTTCCCATGGCTGAAAGGTAATGGCTTATGGTTGCAGCTTAGACTTTAAGCCCTGTAGTAAGGCTAAGAAAACTCGTTGCTGGAATTTCTTGAACAGCAAAACAGCACCTGCAATTTCTTCATTTTTACTCGTTAAATTTGCCCTTAAATATATCGGTACAAGCATCGAAAAGACGGAGCCATACATAAAAACTACAGCAATTTCCTCTGAATATTGAGTCACTTCCTGAATTTCATACTACAGGTATGGATTGGTGGTGTATTTGGGACTGCATTAAAAGAAAAAGTTAATAGAAGCGGCTTACAGGATTTATAGAAGTTTTTCTAACTATGATCTAAGTGGACATCTGTCTCTGACCAGCGTCGAACCAATTGTCATGTTTTTAATTTGGATCTTGTCAAAGTGCTGTAAAGAATTTGTTAAGCAATCGTCAAAATCTCTGACTTGATTTCTGAAGAGTAAAAAAATTGGTCCGATAAATAGAATCTCAAAGGTGGGTCCACAAGAAAAGAGACTTTTTTACTGGGCTTATTAAAGACCTGTTGGTCGCCCTTCTGTACATATACTTTTCAAAAGTATTATTTGTGAAGCTGTGTATTTCAGTTGTCTGCACACAACAATATAGTTTCACCTTGCCTTGTGAACTTTAACTCTTGAAATCACCTTGCTGTAACCACGGGCTAACCTCGTCTCCGAATTGGCGATATACGAGTACGAGCCTATGGTAATGACGATGTCGTTGCTATCAACTTCCTTTACGAATTGTAAATGTCAAATATCTAGATTCTCAGTTAATTCAAGTTTGCTGACGTTTATCTTTAACAATATTTTTTCACCATTTTAAAAGGGACAAAGGGCATTGATTGTCTTTCGTTTAGTAAACGATCTTGCTATTGCCGCTCCTGCAGCGTCTACACTATACATTAGGCGACTGCACTATACGCTGGGTAAATGATCGAATTAGTATATTCCTGCATTTTCCCACGAGATGATATTTTCTGGATGGTTTGTGGAGCTGGTCTACCCAAGAAGCACGATCTATTTTAAGTCTACGTAATTGCGTACGCAGGTGACATCAATATTATCGGACGAACAAACCGATATTTTAGTGAAGCAAAAGCGGCAAAAAGTTTTCATTAAAAACGTTTAAAACGCAGTTTTTGGCCAATACCGTCATCTTTGGCAATTTTGATGAAGTCAACGATTTTTTACAAGTGACAAGCAGCAATAGCTTTTATCAATCGTTGCTTTTTCGGACTCAAGAGGCAATCAAGAAATAAAGTCTCTTTCGAAAGAGCAAGGTGGCTAAAGAGCTATATGTAAAAGTAAGAAATTGATCGTCAGACCTCTTCTCCAGGGCGGTGGTTGGATATTTTTGAAAAGCGCTTGGCCGTTTCGAGATAAATACGTGCAAGTTTTGTTTCCGTTTATGTTAACGCAGAACGATCCCTACAAACATCGGCTTGATCAGGCGAGAAGGTACAGCCTGTGCCATCTCATATGGGTTGATGTAAACTTCGAATAACTTCAACAATTGTCAACCGATTTTCATATGCCATAGCATTTTGGAAACGTCATTTCAGTACAATTTTGAATCGCTTCACACCAAAAGAACGCGCGGAAACAGTTTCAATGTTCATTAAAAATGAACGCTCGATTGTGTTAACTCAACGTGTGTATCATGCAAAATGTGATCGTGGTCGTGTTGTGTCCAAAAAAGATACAATTCGTGGTTGGGCCTCAAATTTTTTTCAATTTGGTTCTGTGGCAAGCCCTCGTGAGCAACCTAGGCCACATCCGCAGCGTTCAAATTCATCCATTCAGTCTGTGAAAGCCAGTGTTCAAGAAGACCCAAGTTTGTCATATCGGCGCCGTTGGCAGCAGTTAGGCATCAGTGGGACTAATTTGCGGAGAATTTTAAAGGATGATCTTCACTTATTTCCATACAAAGTGCAGATAACTCAAAGAATTTTGCCACAAGATGAGCCACGGCGCTTGGCATACGCACAAAATATCGTTGGAATGATTAATTCTGAGCTGGAGTTCTGGCAGCAAATTTTGATGACGGATGAGGCACATTTTACGCTCTCTGACTCAGTTAATAAACAAAATTGTGGCTTCTGCGGCACCTAAAATCCTCATATTATTCACGAAGAGCCACTATATGATCAAAAAGTTACTGTTTGGGCCGGTGTATGTGCTAAAACCATCATTGGACCGTATTTCTTCAAAGTTGTCGATACAGTGGATGGCGATCGATATCGGTGGATGTTGGCCCAAAAAAGGCTTATTTCACTTTTGGTTTCAACAAGACGGCGCGACTTGCCATACTGCGGACAAAACAATGAACCTTTTGCGTAAGAAGTTCCCTGGAAGATCGGTGTCAAAAAAGATTGGTGTGGCCTCCGAGATCGCCGGATTTGACTCAAGGTGTATGCTAACGGCCTGAAGACAATAGAACAGCTCAAAAGAAACATTCGTGTGGAAATCGCAGACATTTCGACGGAAATGCTCGAAAATGTCATGGAGAATGCCCATGGAGCCCATTTTTGCATCGACAATAAAGGCGGTCATTTAATTTGTATTGTTTTCAAAAATTGATAAAAAAAAAATTGTAAAGGTCTAAACTGAACAAGAGTTTTTGAATTTTCAAAATCGGTTGAGAATTGTTGAAGTTATTCTAAATTTATATCGACCAGTATGAGATGGCGCACGCTGTATTAGATTCGTAATGTGTCGTGAATGGATGTTGAATGTGCGATCTTTTGACATCCTGATCGTAGCTTAATTTCTCTTCCTTCCTTTCCATTGTTCTGTCAATAGTTATAACATTACTCGTATAATCAAATTCCCAAAGTGTCAGCCTGTCGAAAAGTCGCTACGGAGCAAAGAACTAATATCAAAGTTGGGAAAAAAATTGCTCAAAACACATTTTTGCCAAATTACGTGATAGTCGCGAAGATCTTTAAGACGACAAACATTCATTGAAACCGATCACCCTCGAGGAATGAAAATAACATTGGGAAAGTCAAAAAAATTCTGCGCTCTCACCATTGTGGGTCCGCGAGATGAAAGGCATTCCTAAAAGTGTGGTCCATCCCATTTTTCACACCGAAACAAGACCTTAAATTCATGTCGCCTATCATAACTGGTGATGAAACGTGGTGCCTCCAAACGTCGCTTATCAAAAGCCAGGGCGTGATGTGGAAGTGTCCAAATGAGCCGAAAGGAAACAAGGAAACAGGACGCAGAAGTGTCGAATCAAGACGAGGCTTACGTTTTTATTCGATTCCAAAATGACGGGTTCAAAGTGTCATAATAAATTATGTCTCAAGCGCCTTTAAGAGCATTTTTTTTTTTTGTTAAGAGCACCTTAAGAACTTCGTTTCACAAGGTCAGCTAGGTAAGTTGAGGTGTCTACCCGAATATGCGCGGCAGGGTACGGCTTAGGCGCCACTTTGATGCCACAAAGCTCGTGAAACCGTAGAGAAGTGTAGGGAGATGTTCATTTGGAGTTAAGTAAACTGGTTATGTTGACCAAGCAGGGGCTGGCTACACTGAGTAGAGAGGAGGCAAGTGTACTACGGGGTTTCGCCAGTACGCTGTCGAGGAGAGAAGCCGCAAAATAAACATTCGAAGTCGTTGGTGTTATCGGGATCCGAACTCGCCCATCGCGCGTCAGAGGCCAACACATTACCCAATGCGCCACGGTGTTCTGACTTCACAAGGTCTGACTTTGAATGCTCAGTATCATTTGGGAGTTCTGGAGAGGTTATGGAACAGTATTCATCGTGCTCGACCGGAGTGTAAGAAAGTTGGCATTAGGTTTTTGTAGCACGATGATAACGTCTACCGCCATTTTTTTTTTATAATTGGTGCAGGTTCAAGAGTGTATGCTCGTATGGTGTTTGCCACACAACCTGAACGTACTGCAAATGGATTGTATCGAAGATGATCGTTAATTACTCTCCGGTGGTGGTTGTCCTAGATAGGATTCGAGAGATTCAACTGAATTCGTCGCGATGGTTATAGCTCTCAGTAACTTTTTTGAAGTGCTATATTGGAAATCCACACAGAGTATGAATTTTAAAGTGATCTTATACTGCGAGTGTTATGACTTCGTCAGCATTTTTTGATCATCTCTCATTCACAACAGTTTTTCCGTAGAAGAATTGTTCTTGACTATGGACGGACTTGAACTATAGGCCTTGACTCAACAGTCGATGATGGTTACCATTGCACCACGACCGACGACCAGGATTTCTGACTGCTTTCCAAAATCATACAGCAGTCAGACCTTGAAGAGGAGTGCTTTTAGTGTGATTGAGGTTTTGATCGATATCCTTAATGTTACTCCGGCCATCGAATACCAGACCTGCTTCGACAAATATTATGATCGCTTCCAACACTGTATTGAATCGATGAATAGATGAGGAATTATTGGGAATAAATAATGCGAAAGGAATGGACCAGAGTGTGTATAACTTTAGCAACATATTCTTGGCCAGTTCTTCGACCTGCTTGATCGAAATTTTTCCACTGTATCTCCTCTTCCAACAACCAAAATCCCGCCCACCCGTGTTCCACTTAAAAAAGTTACAAAATGCATTTCATTCCAATTGACTTGGTCCTTCAACAACAAAAACTCACTGAAGGCAAGTAGAAAACAAGCCAAAAGGACATTTCACATTCCAATATCAAATCGATCAAAATGCCCCGCATTCACGACTCGAAATACAAAAGGAAAAAGTTCCCAAACCAACAACAACAAAAAAGGTCAAGAACAGAAAACATTTATTGGGCGTTCATAAAATCAATCCACGAAACGAGAAGAACGAAAAAGAGAAAATGCGAAAAAACAATAAACAACCTCTAGCCAGGACACCGCTACGTTCCACACCATCAACGTGGCGAATTATTTTCCGCAATAACTCCCGTTTATTTATATTTACCCGAATCGTACTCTGACCGGCTTGACTGCACCCAAATCTCACACGCGTTGCACGAGTCAGGGCAGTAGGGATAGTGGCTCGGCTCTAGTGTGAACACCACCAACGTAATGACTACCATACACTGGAACGGATTCACATCTGCATCCTTCGCCCGAGTGTGCTGAAAAAATCATCGTCCAGCGCTATTTGTTTTTTCTCCGGCTCCACTTTTTCCTTTTGCTCATCAAATTTTTATCAGGGAGTAGTTCAACACCCACCCTTCAAAGGCGCGGCACGACATGCCAGGCTGGGCAAACAATCAAACAAACAAACAAACGAAACAGATCGAAATAGCAGTGTAGTCACTCCAGCAGCATGTTGCGCTTAGAGACAACAACCGAGAACGACCACCGAAAGATACAATTACCGTACATTGTCGGATCCGTTCTCCTCGCTACCGTGTCGAGCCGATTTTATTATTTAATTTTATTTTATCGCACTACAGTGAGATTTGAATGTGGCTAGGACTAGATGCTGGATGGAGTGTCCTTTCCACGTTCCATGCACGCCCTATGTGTGATGTGATGAGGTGTTTATATGATTGCCTATCCAAGGGGAGGCAGTGTTCACTGATCCTGTATGCAAATATTTGCGACAATAACACACATGTGCACTGGGAGCAATAGAGCTCGGGCAATATTGCTGCCAAGAGGCATGGGCAACTGGCAGAAGCGGCTCAGCTGGTGCTGAAATGAATATTTTATCACAGACGACGATGACACGCTGGGCTCTGGCATTCATTTTTCGAATCTCCTCTTTGGCTTTGTTTTATTGACTGTCCCCCCCGACGACGACGACGACGCACGGGTGTTTTGGGCATGATTATAGTTTTGCGCGCGAATCCGCTCGTATGTGCTGTGGCATAGTAGAACGTTTCGTATCTGATGTGGTCGAGGACCTTCGCCAATCTAATGACATGGAAGCACACACATCACAACATATTATATGCGGAATGGCAGACGAACGATTTGAGTATGTACAAAGTACCCTTGTTCTCACGATAGTGTGGTGTGCTAGCGGTTATGTGGTGGTTTCGTTGACATTTCCCACTGCCAGTGTCATTGCCAAGCTTGGAGCGCTCTCTGGTGCGGAGTTGGGCGGTCATGTAAACCATTCACTCGGCATTCATTCTGACCTCGTGATATACGAGAATGTAGGATATACACTCTACGACTGGTTGGTTAGCAATGAAGGGAAAATGTGTGCAGAGAGGATTCTGGTATATTCCCATTCCAGTTCAGACTCATTCAGAGGCAATTCACGACAGGATGACGAGCTAAAGGAAAAGTCGAAAGAAGCAGAGGAAAAAAACAAATAATAATACAGGAAAAGTCATAACTAAGTGGTCTTTAGTGGTGATTTCTCGTGGGGGGGTAGTTTCATTTCTGGTTTCATGCGTGCCTACGTGAGGGTTGGCGTACAAACCGCAGGAACAATAACATGCAATCACCTGGGCTGCCAAACCAAACTGCGCCGTAAAGCGGTGACGAGGTGTTCTTGTATTACGGTATTAGAGTACTTACGTCGCGAAGTGGTGTTTGCCAACTAGATGGCACGAATGTTCATTTTGGACCAAAGGAAATGTCGCATACTGTGGGGTCGCAATGGACACTGGCTTTTAATTTTATCATAAAACAAATTTCGACTAACTAGATGGGCTTTAATTTAGTTTATTGAGCCTTACAAATTAAGACACATATATAGTCATTACTGACCATGAAGACTGAAGGTAAAAAATAGACAATCTATTTAAGCCGGTTTTGGTCGACGTTTGTAAATCCCAACTTTAGGTAGGCTTCGATTTGCTTTACTTTTGACGATAATTTTTTGTCTTCAGATACGAGGCGTTTTCAAAAAAGAACGAGAATTACTGATTCGGCTATACTAATGTTAGCTCATTAAAAATCCATTTCACGTTACTCATGTATGCCAATATTTGTCCAGAAAATAAGGTGAATTTTGAATTCTGCGTCCTAAGCACTTTCGATTTTGGTTTCTTTTTATTGTTATGGTGGTACAAATGTCTCCTAATATAAGTTGAAATAGTCAGCTATTTTGGATATCTAATTCTTTTTCCGCAGATACATATAAGGTTAGACTACGATTGGCGATTTTTCACTTCTGAAAATAATGCATTAAGTGATTTGTATTAAAACTTGTGTGAAAAATAAAATAAATTCTTGAGTTGTTGACTGTGGCATCTGGTGAGCTTACTCTAAGCAAGTAGCACTAGCTCTTCATGCAAGGCCGAGTAAATATTAATAAGGATGCCCGCTCTGGTCAATAGCGGATGAACACGCTGAGGCAGGGAAAAAATTGTTGTGAACGATCATTAGAATTCAAGTAGCGAATATTTTGGTTGGCTAATAACAACAGTTTTAGATATTTTAAGTGTGAAAGGTGTTTGTTCGAAAAGTGCTAAATTTGCACCAAAAAATGCACGTTGGATGAGCATCGCTCAGGAGCTATTGAATCACGATACAAATTTGCCGTAAAGGCTCATCACTGGTGACGAAGCATGGATATACGAGGGTGGTCCGATAAGTACCACCGTCTGACCGCCAGATGGCGCCAGTATCGCAAGAGTAACTTACTATCGTGTAGTACATTCTAGTAGACGGCTGCTGTCGAAATGTCAGCCGGTTCGGACTCGTAGTTTTGTTTTGATCGCGTGTGGAAGCGGGAGTGTCCGCGGATTTTAGAAAAATGGAAAAAGAGCAATATCGGTCGGTGATTCGATTCTTGCTTTTGGAAGGGAAATCGCGCAGCGAAATCGAAGAGCGTTCGGATGCTGTGTACGGTGACTCTTCTTCTTGGACGGCGACCATCAAAAATTGGTTTAACGAGTTTCAACGTGGTCGCAGGTCGGTTTTTGATGAGCCACGTCCAGGTGCCTCGAAAACGGCTACCACGAAGGATAACGTGACAAAAATCCACGATCTCGTATTGGCAGACCGCCGATTGATGGTGCGCAAGATAGCTGAGACAGTAGGCATTTCAAAAGATTGCGTGGGTCATATCCTGCATGAAATTTTGGGCATGAGAAAGCTGTCGGTGCGATGGGTGCCGCTTTGCTCACTCCGGACAACAAGAGCAACCGTGAGACCACTTCAGAGCAGTGTTAGACGCTGTTTAAACGCAATTCGAAGGAGTTTCAGAGACCAAGGAATAGTCGAAACAGTGGACTTCACCCGGCGAACGTGCTCCGAAGAAGACGAAGACTGTCCCATCGGCCGGAAAGGTGATGGCCACCGTTTTCTGGGATTCACAAGGTGTGATCCACATCGACTACCTGGAGAAGGGCAAAACGGTTATTGGGCGGATTCGACGCCAAATTAAAGAAAAACGGCCCCACTTGGCGAAGAAAAAAGTGCTCTTCCACCATGATAACGCACCGGCTCACACCTCCACCCTCGCCACGGCCAAATTGGTCGAATTGGGCTACGAACTGCTGCCCCACCCACCGTATTCTCCAGATTTGGCCCCGTGCGATTTCTTTTTGTTTCCAAACTTGAAAAAGTCAGAAATTTCAGTCGAATGAGGAGGTCATCGCCGCCACGGAGGCCTACTTTGACCTCGAGAAAACGTATTTTTCAGACGGGTTAAAGAAGTTGGAGCGTCGCTGGGTCCAGTGTATCGAGCTAAAAGGAGACTATATTGAAAAATAAATCGCCATTTCGCCAAAATTGTTTTTTTTTTTTTGTAGGCTAAGTACTTATCGGACCACCCTCGTAAGATGGCTTATAAACCCACAATATCGCCCGAACATGGCAGGAGCTCCAGCTGCTGCCACCGAAATTATGTTTGTGAATGGAATCGATTTTTCCTTAAAAAAATCACTCAGGACATTAAATATTGATTCGCCCCTAGTATCCGCTTCTAAAGTTTTCGCGAATAGCAGCTCTTCATGGATTTCTTCGTCCATAACAAATCGAACATATGAAAATATTAATGCTTCATTTCCAGGTAAAGTTGACTCGCCCAGTTGAATAGAAAAATGATTTGTTTGCAGATAATTACGTAAGAAGCTTTCAATATCAGAGCTCATTTCATCAGTGCGTAGTTGTACAGTGTATTTACTCAAAGGAATTCCTTTGAGCACGTCAAAGAACAGTTTTTAAAACCTCTTGAACGGCGTGTAAAATGAACTGTTCTCCGATGGTGTCCGGTCTTCCATATTTCGCTATAAGCAATGAGATATTGTAAGATGCCTGCAAGCCATCATCGTTACTTTAAGACGTTGAAGCGAACATACTGTGAACGGTGGGGTTTTGTTCATATTTTTCCTTCCATGTTTGAAAATATTTTAAATGTTTGCCTATTTTATCAGAATGACATCTTCTTAGATGATCTTCGAGTTTCAATGTTTTCATAGAGTCAATGCTCAAAATGTTGTTACATAAAAGACATGATATACGTGACGAGTGGTACCTACATACATGAAGAAACGTACAATTTATGAAGATATTTTTAGTCATCTAGTATTAGCAACTACGTGGGTTATATCTCTCCTTTAGTGCATCGCCATAGTCGGGCAAATAAAAATATTATTATAAAAAGAATAATACTAAAAGTTAAATTTTTCTCGGCTTTCTCTTCTTTTAAAAAAGTATCGAATAATGGCCCTGTTCAATATTTAATTTTTATTACGTACATACTACACGCAAACATAACAAATACATATAATATTATTACAATATAAAATAGAAGTATGCATAACAAATGTACAAAAAGGCAGGTACGTATCTTTTCCGCCACTGGCAAACACTGACATCGATTCACTCACACTTTTCTTTTCAAAATTCAGGAAACAAATGAGCGTTTGTCCTTGGCAGCATTCGTATTTATATTGGTGAAAAATCAGACAAGTTTATGCTAGATTGCAAGCACAGCAGTCATATTTCGTCGCTTTGCACGTCTGAACAAGCGTTGCGGGCGGGATGGCGGCGCTTTGCAAGTCTCGACACGCGTTGCACTGATTATCAAATATGCAAGTTTCTACAAGTAACAGTCGCTGATCTTCTTAAAAAAGGGAATTCATGCTAAATAAACAGGCTATCTGATCTATATACCAGCCTAACCGAAAAAAATTGTTCTTTACTATCAAAACCAGATAAATTTTCGTGGACCCCCACTTACAACTGGTGAACCCCCTTTTTTTTCATGCCAAGGTAGACCCCTGTTGAGTCTCCCCTGGACCCCTGGGCGTTTTTGGGAATCACTGTGCTATACTAATGTATACTCATGTATGTATGCCAATGTTTGTTCAAAAAATAAGGTGAATTTTGAATTTTTCGTGCTAAGTTTCGATTTTCGTTTATTTTTGTTGTTATGATGGTACAAATGTCCCCACATATAAGTTGACATAGTCAGCGATTTTAAATATTTAGTTTGTTTTTCGCAGATATAAAGGTTAGACGTGTGCTGCGATTAGCGATTTTTTACTTTTAATGGACCAAAGAATCAGTATTAAGACTTGTTTGAAAAATAAAATAAATTCTTGAATTGTTGACTAGCAAGTAGCACTAACTTTTTACAGAAAGCCGAGTAAATGTTAATGACGATGCCCGCTGTGGAGGCACAAGCACGTGAACACGTTGGGGCAGGGAAAGAATTGTTGTGGAAATTCATTGAGATTCAAGAAGCGAATATTTTGGTTGGCTAATGCCAACATTTTTTCCAGATTTCCAGATCATTCAGGAGTTGTTAAATCACGATACAGATTTGCTGTAAAGGGTCATCACTTGTGAGGAAGCATGGGTATGTATAAAGTTATGAAGTCAAAACTAAAACCCGATTATGCCAATGGAAATAACCTAGCCAAAGTCGACAAAAAAGGGCAAGTTGTGTCAAATATGAGAGTTTTGCTCTCCGTTGTTTTCGATTATAAAGCGTGGTTCATCATGAGCTCTTGCTGGAAGGTCTTACGGTCAATAAGGACTATTACCTTGAATTATGATGCTCATTGAAAGCTATGTGTCGCCTCAAACGACAGAAAGGAAAGGACTGTCTTCCCATTTTTACAGATGGTTCCAGGTCTGGGTGGGGGTCCGGCGCTGGGGTTTTCTTTGAACGCGAGAACATCTGACTGCATACTGGCTCCTATTGTGAAGTGGAAGGCAAAAAGCATATGCATCTGCAGTGACAGCTAAGCTACACTCAAAGCTGTATTCAACGCTTTAAAATGCTCCAAATAAGTGCATGAACCCAAAACCTTTTTCAACAAAGTCGTAGACTAAATTCACTAAGGCTTGTATGGGGCCCAGGTCATTCTGGGATCCCAGGGAATGAGATCTCTGATGAACTCGCAAGTAGGGGCTCAGAGAAGAATTTGTCAGGACCTGAATCCGCTTTAGGTCCACCTGCTTACTTAGTCAAATCCTACATCAATGATTGGGTCTTTAACGTACACAATCGTAGATAGAGGAAATATCCAGGATGCAAGATGACTAAGCGCCTGGACCCTGATATCTGCAAGAAATCATTCTTGTTTTCCCTAAAGCGATTGGTTGCTGAAGACTTGCGGGCGTCATTGCGGATTATTACACTTGTGCTCCATGTTTCAAGGAAGATGACACAGCAGAACACTTTCTGCGAAAGTCTCACCACCCTTGGGGCCGACAAGAGCCGAATCTCTTAACTCTACATCACTGAAGCTCTTCCTCATTTTCCGCCGGAGATCGCGGAACTTGTTATAAAGTAAGATGGCTGTCTGGCAGTATAATGAACCAATATTTGCATATGAGTGCTCCAACAGATAGAAGCCTCCAACAAAAAAAAAAATACCTCAGACACCGTATTGACTTGATTTGGTCTCTGCGACGGTTTTTATCTTCTCAAAACTGAAAAGACCTATAACAGGCGAAGGAGGAGCTCAGGGCTATACCGAAAAGCTTCGAGGATTGGAAAAATCTGGCCGGTTTTTGAGCAAACCTCTCAGATCTTATTAATTAATTTTTGGGAACAGAAACAAATCACACTTCTGCTGAATGCAAGACATTGTCTTTACGATGTGGCCATTGTATCGAGGGCCATGACATATTAGACTACAATAGAGAGCATTTCTTATTTATAGATCTAGCTCATCATGAGGTGATGAAACATGAGACACTTGTAAGCCCACAGAATGCGGAATTCCTTTAAGAAGTATTCTTAGCTTCGCCGTCCCTTTCATCAGCTGTTGTGATGCAATTCAGTAGTTCTACATCGTTTAGCGAATTCTAACTTCCACATTTCCTTCATCATAGTTTTATTCATAACAGACTCACCGAAAGCAAAACTTCTACAATAAAACTGTTTTCAATTTATTCAATTATTATGACATTTTAATGCAAATTCTGATCGGCTTTGTAAACATTTAACTAGCGCCGTTCATGCCAAAATAAATCTGACCTTCTTGGCAGCTGATAGCAGAGTAGTCAACCGGTTTGGCTAGCATTGCGCACATTTTTTTAGACACATTTTACCAATCACAACAAGAATTCGTGGAATTTCGCGGAATTTAATTTTGTTAAGACTGTTAACCCCACGCCTCTTCAAGGGTCATGAAGAAGGCTTTTAATTGAGGAGTTTTAGCGAATTCGATCCTTATTTGAAGCTGTGACACCACTTATTATTGCTTGTTGTTGCTCTGTGTTTAACTCAACCTGCTGTCTAGAATAACGAGTCAATCACTGGATCAACCTTGGCATTGGCTATAAATTGTCGTTTGATTTAACAGGAATGGCAGGTATGCGGAATCTACTTTCTGTCCTTCTAGTGGTCATCAATTGCAGTCTTAACTGAGCGGAAATACTGCAGAACTATTGCCTCCACCTAATTATGTACATCGTTGGTCTGTCTAGTACTAGTTGTAGGCCTGAATGTTTTGTCGCCACTACGATACGCCTCTTTGAGTAAGGTAAATTAGTTGCCTAAAAACATTTTGTAATTCAATTCAACTACATGGTAAGCTCACAAACTCAGCTAACTTTCATCATCTGATTGTCCATCCCCACACTGTTCGGCACCACTGTGCTACGTCCCTATTATTCCCAGCATTGGCGGGAGGGCAATTGTTATGAGACAACCCTTAACACCACACGCTACAGCACAATATCCCGGTGTAAAGATGAAACTTATAACATTATTTTCATCGTCGTCCTCGTTGCCATCGTTGTAATAATGTCACTTCGCCTTCATGTAGTAAGGTAGATAGTAGAAGCCTACCTACCGCTCACTAAGTGTCGTCGTCGTGAGTCCCTCGGAAACGCTTATGCCGGTTCGCGTTGGAGCAAAAACGAACTACAAAAAAAAACAAAAAACATCCACCAATCCAGCAGCATAACAGCCATTCATTCATATCACATCACCCACCACAGACGAGAGAATAACAACAACATCAACAGCACCATCGCCACCACCACCAACATTGCCATCGCCACAAGCACCGGCACCACTAGCCAGAGCCAGTCAGCCAAGCAAGCAAGCAGCACACTCGAAAACGAAACCAACAGCAAGCAGCAAAGCAGCACCAACGAACGAATGGAGGCAATTCTCTTTGCTGGTATCATCGTTCTAAAAGTAAAATGCCTGCTTCAGTCTGTCATTTGACGTTACCCACAGCACAGCGCGCATATAATTTATCCGATACCCAGATACCGGTTGCCGATACTCGAGATTGTGTGCTTCTTGTCAACGTCTTCGTTTTGATATTTTTTTTCGTTGAATGTCGTCTTCATTTCGGCTCTCCTGATCGTTGTCCAAACTTGGAGTCTATCTACATCGTTGCAATCGCAGTCGATGCATCTCGAGATGAATCGCTGATTCGGCGGTGTGTGCGGTGGTTATCCTCCTCGTTCGAGCGGGATTTGTTTATGTGAAAAATTATTCATTGAAACGATACAAAAAATTATTTAGTGTCACAAGTGTCAAGCAGAAGGGAAAAAAGAAAGGATCCATTGCGATCCATGTGAGCTGAGTGCTACAAGTTGTGAGTTGTGCGAAGTGGAATGCATCTGTTGATATCTTGATTCCGGTCGAGATTGTGCAAAGAAATAAATAGGAAAATCAAATTCCTCGAAACATCAACAGCAGTTTCAAGAAACTTGTGGATTATCCGCTGCTCCTGGAACACCTCGTCCTTTGTCACGTGGTTGAGATACCCCACAACACTGCTGCTACAGGTAGTATTCCTATTTAGTTGCACCATGCACACCACCTCCTCCACAGAGTGAACGAGGTGGAGTCGGGTTGAAATCACTTAACACGGTCTGCGAGTGGACGTGCACCCGGGCGTATGAGTTATGCATATTAATCGAAAAAATTATCGTATCTTTGCTCGATATATCTGCCTTTTCTATTTTTGTGTGTGGTTTTACTGATTTCTTGTTTGTTTATGGGAATTTCCCGACACAATGCTGCGCGCGGACAAGTGGCCGAGACAGTCGAGCATTGTCAGCTGTCATGGGGTGAGGTGCAGCTACAATAAAAGATCTGCTCGTTGGTTAGACTATCGGGCACGTCACGATCGTCGGGAGGCGATATAATTTATGAGCTGTCTGTCGAAAAGGGAAAACGATGACGGCGCACTGATGCAGTGCTGCAGAAAATATTATGGATACATTCCTGGAGCTAAGTAATCGCACATGCGTCACATTCCATTGATGTTGAGGATCTGCGATCCAGATTCGTTCGCAGATGAAGTCATCCTTAACGTTGCAATCGGCTTGCAATGCAACACGTAGCTGGAGACGTTCGTTATCAAGCGCTTTGAGGTTTATTGTTTTCCACTTTTGTTTTCTGTTTTTCATGTTTTGCACTATTTTTTGCCACAATGTCGCCTTTACTGTCGCAGACTATCAAAGTTGCTTTTGTGTCGATTTTTATTGTTTTCGTTTTCTTACAACTGATAAGGCGAATGACAATGGGCAGTACACCGTCCCGGCTCTCGTAACAGGCGTTTTACATATGTACATCGTAAGTGGAAACCGCGTGGTTATTAATATCCGATTACGCAAGAGCTGCAATCTTATCTGTGAAACATAATCATGATAATGACATATTTCTCTTGTATCCATCAGCGTTACATATTTATTCAGCATATCTTGAGTCATTGAAAGAAAACGAGACTATCTCCCGACGAGCACGTGGCCGGGATGCCAGAACTGCAGCGAGAAAAGACTTGTTAGTTTTGGCGTTTTAAAATTATAGAAATAGAACTGCACTAGGAGTGAACTAAATTCTGAATGAGTGGTCGCGCTGGGTGTGACGTGACTTGAGTACTAATATGACTACGTGTTTTCGCAGATTTATGATGAATGGATGAGTCGTCGGGCAGCGGCCGAAATATAGAAAAGTTTACTTAAGTTATTAGGTTTTATGTGGCGGAAAACGAAGGTTAGTAGAGGAGTGATCTTGGCGGCTTTTGGTCGGGGTATAAAACAGCTTCTTAAATTTAATTATGGACTTTTCCGGTCAAATGGGTTTGGGGTTTCAGTTTATGTACGTTTGTTGACAGTTTTCGAGGTTATGTATACATATATTGACGACGAAATACTACTCCATACCCCTTACTTAAAACTGTCATCATCACTTTCGTAGCAACTTTAAGCTTCGTAAAGGGTCTACAGACAAAGATAAGTTTGGCTCACAGATACCTCTTACATCAAGTACCTATTGATTTAGACAATGAGCCTTAGTTGATTGAGAAAGTGATTTGCTATTAAAAGCTTAGCAGTGTTTAAAGTTGCTCTAACTTATCTCGCGAATCATATGATAGATTAGGTATGATAGACATAGGTCTTGTAGTGTCGGCCGGATTTCTCTTTAGATTAGCATAGGATTGTTTGCTTAATTGCAACAGGATTTGCCACATTTTCTCAGGAAAATTACTTTTATGAAAAAATTAAGTTAATTAAAATTCCTTTTTCCCGGGATAAATGGACGTTTAGAAGCTCTAACATGTCTGACTAAGATAGTAAAGGAAATGGATATTTTATGATTGGCTAAAATCTAAATTAAAGGATTGTTAAGGTAAGACTATACCGAATTTTCAAATTACACCATTTTTTCCTGTGAGTTCTTCAATAAATCGTTTTAAAGGCGCCCCAAAAAAAAGTTCAGTGACGTCTTTCCTGTCTGGTATCAGGATGTAAAAGTGTCATGACAGTATAATGACAGAACCGTCTTTCTTGTAATTTGAATGAGTCTAGAACCTGATAAAGGTATAGATGTTGCGTTTTATTGTCGAAGTGCGTTTTATAAGTCCTTGTAAAGTCAAAGAATTTTTCGCGATGGAAGGGTCGAGAAGCTTTTCGAGAAAGACTATACTACAAAGGGCTTGGTCAGTACCTCGCTGAGGAAAATATCAAGCAAAACATCGTAAAATATCAGGTTGTAACAAAAGGATTGTGATTTTTTTCGCGGGCTTTTTTCCACTTGCTATAAAATGAACAAAAATAATTAAATACTGAAACCGTTAATAACAATAGCTATATAACCCATTTGCTCATTCAGTCGGCAAGTTTCATTATGTTAATATCATTGTAAACATTTCTAACTGAATTTTGAAATGGATTTATCGGAAGAACTAGAGGAAGAGGAAGAGTTTTGGTTCGGGAAAAAAAACAGAATGGAACTGTAGCCACTAGAGAAATGTATATGTATGGTATAGAGGGTGTTCTCAACAAGTCAAAGTGTCGGCGTTGGTTCGCAAAGTTTAGAAATTTTGGCCTAAATGATGAATTTCGTTCGGATGGGCCAGAAGAACTAGATGATTAACTCCCGAAGAGAGCTCTCGTCAGAAGGACCACTATCGTAAGAAATTTCTTGTTCCGGAAAGAAAGCTCGCAAGCGAACTCAACGTAAGCCATAAGACTATTCACCGATACCTAACAAGATTGGAACAAATCATAAAGCTAGGACCAGGACCAGACACCATACCACCTATTGCAAAATAATCTTCAGAACGAATCGAGCTTGCATTGCGTTCTGTCGCGTCACAATCAAATACTTTTTACCGCAAATTTTCCTTAAACGTCATCAGTAGTTATTTAGTTTAGATGGACTTCCCCACTCAAGGTGTTACTAAGTGTATAGTGGGATGTTGGGGGATTAATCCATAGCCAGACTATCACCGCAGAAGCTTAATGTCAACAACTGTGCAGATTTAAATCGGCACTAGAGAAGAGAAGAAGGCCGGAGAGGTTTTCTATTCTATCATGAAAACGCACGGCCTCACATCGCTTGAACCACATTTTTCCTTTTTTTTTTTTGGTTTGGGATGTATAATCCTCTAAAGATATCAGCTACACGGGCTGCTGGCATGAACGATTCTCAAACCTGAGTACTCGATGCCAGGAATACCCTTACCCACACCCTACACACTTCAACCAATCTCTCCGCGAGACTGCTGTTGGGTATTACTCCGCGGGGCTGGATAGGACCTTACGCTCTTCTTCCCGTGATTGACGTTCTTTGTTTCGAGGGAGCTGTCGTTTGGGTTTGGCTGCTCTCCCTGACTTTATCCAGCCGCCGAAGTTTATCGCTGCGGTTTATTTCGCAGCCTCTTATATTACGCTCGATGTTAACATATGGTTCAAAAAGTTCTCCGGGGTTGGTATTTCTCCAATTATTTCTTCAAGACCTCTGCGTTCTGTGCAAAAATGTGGACACTGAAAAAATACATGCTCTGCGTTTTCACAGGTCTCTCAGTTTGGACAAATAGGAGATTCATCAAGCCTAAACCTATTTAGATTAGCTCGGAAGCAACCATGTCCAGTGAGATAAAAATCCACTTCTCCAATGTACCGGTTCATCCATTTTTATAAAACCGGTATAAGTCGATGGGTCTTCCCTTTATTGACTGATTCCATCTCTCCAGCCATGTTCTCATGCTTCGCTGTCTTTCTTCCAGCTTAATATCTTTGACTGAAACAAGCAGTTCGAGGATTTTATCGTCGTAGGTCCCTTGTAGCTCGATAGCCAAGATACCTATCGTCCGACAAGCGGAACACTCTCCCAACGCGACTGTCCGCGTTGTTAACGGAATTAAAGCATCTTGAGTGGGACTTAATTTTAACTGCCTTTGTCCATTTTTTTATTGTTTCATTTTATTATTGACTGCGCCACCCTTGTTGAGCCTAGCGTCAATCATCACACCTAGATACCTGATCACCTATTTTCATGTTATATTTTGTTGCTTATTAGTACTACTTCCGTTTTATGTTTGGCAAGCTTTTTTATAGGGTTCGCGCAGGTTCAAGAGCTACGCCCTTTGCCACACAACCTGAATGTGGTGCAAATGGTTTGTATCTAAGATGTTCGTTAACTACTCTAGATAGGATTCGAGAGATTCGATTTAATTTGTCGCGTTGGTTGTAGTTCTCAGTAATTTATATAAGGTGCTGTATCACCACATAGAGTACGAATTTGGAAGTGATCTTATACTGCGAGTGTTATGCCTCCGTCAGCATTTTTTGATCATCTCTCATTCACAACTAATGTTGTTGCACAGTTTTTCCGTATAGAAATTATTCTTGGCCATGGACAGACTTGAACTACAGACCTTCCGTTCAACAGCCGCTGATGATTACCATTGTACCACGACCACCCTCAGCTCTAGCTCGAGCTCTAACCCGGATGCTGACATCCAGTCGCGTTAGAGGATCACTTGCACACCGTTGAAGGTATTCGGTTGCGAAAGATGATGTCTATTTCTCAAGTCGGCAAAACTTCAAATTTGTTTTAAGAGGCGGCATTAAAGAGTTGCTTAAGAGGTGGGCACACGTGTTGTTCAATGAAGGAAATTGCAATGACGACTACAAGTCTGCATTTGGAGCATATTATTTAACGTTAAGAAAACATTCAAAAATAGCGAAACTTTTATGGTACAACTTGGTACAATTTTGATGACTTGGCTCTCGTGGGATGTGTTGGCAGCGCACTGGCTTCTGGCCCATCAATCTTGCTGATAGCATTTACTTTTTTTCTGTGGTGCGATGTTAATCTTTTCTATGCACGCGAAACATTTATTTTTGGGAACAGAAATAAGACACTCCGAGGAATTCTGGCGAATACGTATCTTTGCTAGGCCATCGTAATGGTGTTCTTTTCAGCTGAATAAAGGCAGTGAAGGGTGTAAAAATGCATTACCGTGGAGCGAATAACGTGAATGGTTTCATCCCAAATCCAGGCGTTATTTTCGGAGTGTATAGACAAATGGCAATATTCTTTATTGATAGTTTAGCCTTATATCAAGAACTCTGTGGTACGCCATATGAAATTTCATAGTAAAAATGTAAAAGCCAATATTATTTTTCCGGAATTCTTTATTCAATCAAAATAGGATCATCCGATGGCATCTACAACATTCTTCCAACGTAGCCAATTTCGAGGCAGTGAAATCTTCAAAGGCTTTTATAACCCCTGCTCGGTTCTGGACGACCTTCTGCCGGTAAAATGAATCCAGAATGCAGAAAAGATAGCAGTCCGTTGGGGAAAAACTAGGAGAGTACGGTGGATGCGAAAGAATTTCAAATCCAAACTGCAACAGTTTTTGCACCATTACTTGTGAGGTATGCGTTCTAACATTGTCATGCAAAATGATCGGTCCGTGCCTATTGACCAACGCAGGGTGATTTTCAGCCAATTTGGCATGCTAAGGTTGAAGAAATGATAAGTGGATTGATCCTTTCGATGTCCACCGTCGAGTGTGTTTTTGTTTTTCATCTGCATTCAATCACTGCCCAGGTATTTTACGGTTATCATTCAAAATCCACTTTTAATCACAGGTTACTATCCAGTGCAAAACCGGTTCAGTTTGATTATTATTTTAAGCGATGCGCGGATTTCCAGGCGCCGCAGTTTAAAGTGCACTCATTCATCGAATTTCTTTACCTTTCCTATTGAGGAAAGGTGTTGACTTATTGTCAGCGTTCTAAATTTAACGTTGTGGCACAGATGTTCACTCGACATATTTCTGACTGAGCGAAAATCGGACATTTCATGTGGTACAACCCAATAGTAAGGATAGACAAACAGTGAGCTTGATCTTCATATTTGACCACAATTGCCCAACTTTTGTCTGTTTCGGAGATTCAGAGAGCATCCAATTCTACAATTGAACTCTAGTTTACAGGCTATATCCCCCAAAGAAACTGTCTCATCGCCTATTACAACGCCTTTCTGTGGTTTTGCAGAAACTTTCATTAATTTTAGTCTTCTACCTTGCAAACCTGGGGTAGGGAAGACTTACGCTTATAAAGCTTTCCTGTTTGTTCGTCTGTCCGTACGCATATATAAAACCAAATTTGCCGAGTAGCTATGAGTCTGAAACTTGGCTGTGTTATAGAGTATATGATTCTAAGCTCATAGCTAGAGGTCTTAGAATCCTAGCTGCTGTGATTCCTGATATCCTAAAAGTTTGCAAAATTCAAAGTAGAATACCTGGAATTGTAGCTTGGCTTCTGTCGAGCTGATCTCATCTTATTTGAATTTATTATCACACGTTTCATACCTGAAATGTGCATCAAAAACAAAAATTGCCTGGCACCGGTTGTTTATGTACAGCAACTGTTACGAGTGGAGAAGTTTTCACTTTCACAGCCACCAAAGTGGCAAGCTCCTCTTGCCATGGCGTTTTGCCAACTTCTCGTTGTCGGCTGTATGGCCTGGGTGATCCATACCCTGCTCCAGGGGTCTGACGTCTTGGGATCGGATCCCACGGCGGTTCTTCCTTTTTTCCTTTTTGGCCTATTTTTCGGAGTGCTCGGTTCCGAAGGAGCTTTCAGAAGTTCGAAGTCAAAAAGGACACTGGAAAGTAACCGCTGTACGATCAGTTGTGAAGGCATTTGGCGAGAAGATTCCACCGAGAGCGGGTGTGTTTTGGAAAAAATAAGAAATTAACTAAAAAGGAAAAAAAAGTGTTGTGTTCGGGGAAAAGAAAAAAAAAGTGGTTTAATAGTGGCGATTTATTTGTGCAGATTAATTGCAGTTAGTTTATAATTTATTGGTCGGAAGTCCTTGTGCAAGAAGGACGGAATAGTCGCGAAAAATAAGATAAAACAAATAAGAATAGAAAATTCGTAAGTCATCGCAAGGCTGGTGAATAACTTTAGTGCAAAAAAAAGTTATCTTCCTTTTTATGCAGGGAACAAACGAAAGAAAATCTGAGGTTTTCCTGTGGGTTTTGTGTCTGGTGCCGAAACGGACGGTGTCGTCCCAAACGGACGAGGACACGAACGTCCGTACGCCATATTAAACACCATTTTGGCGAGCTGTATAACAGTTGAACGGTCGCTTGGAGCGTGGACCATCATCTCGACGTGCGGGAGACTCAGGTTCAAGTCCAAGGTTGAGTCTCTGCGTGTTTCCTTCTTGTTTGTTTTTTTATGGATTTATTTATATATATTTTCTTTCTTTTGGTTGCTGATTTTATTTTAGAATTACTTTTAAACTATTTCCTTTAATTATTATTACTTACTTTTTTTATTATTTATTTTTTATTATTTATTATTTATTTATTATTTTATTATTATTTTTTTTTTTGTTGATTTCGGGTTTAATTGTATATTAATCATCATTAGTTATTAGTACGGAAGTACTAAGGACGGGCCTTAATTCTTTGTTACAGTATTATTATTTTTTTTTCCTTTCGCTTTATTTTTTTTTTCAATAAACCTTTCATTGAACTTATTTTCTTGTGTCAAATCGGGTTTTGTTTGTTTTTATATATTGTACATTCGATACGCGGACCTTTTCCTGGCAGTCGTGATTCTTCCAAGAGGGCACCTCGAGTCACCAAGGTCAATCGCGTGGCGCCCATTAAACTTTTTTTTTCCATCAGCTTGCCCACGACCTGTTTCCATTGGGTTAGTCGGCCCTTGTTGTTTCGAGCCGCGGTGCGGGTACGTAACACAACGTCCCCGGCTCTCGCCCTTTTCAACATTTCTCTTAAACGATTATGCCAGTCGTAGGCCCCAGTTTTACCTACATTAAGCTTACTGAAAGTAATAGTTACTGTTTCAAAAACTGACTGCACTCTATTCGATTTTAATACTCTGTGTGTGGATTTCCAATATACCACCTTAATGACATGGAAACAAAAAGAGATACTGTGAACTACAACGAACGCGACAAATTCAGTCGAATATCTCAAATAGTCCTATCTAGGACAACCACCCCCGCAGAGTAGTGAACGAACATCTTCGACAAAAACCATCTGCACCCCATCCAGATTGTGTGACAAACACCATAAAAGCGTACACTCTTGAAACTGCACGAACCCTATAAAAAAAAGTAATGAAATACAAAATTTGCGATCCAATTTGTGAACTTTTCAGGTACACTCGCACCATTAGAATTCATATACGACTATGTAACTCGCGAAAATAGAAAATACCTGCCACATTTTGAACACAAAGTTCTGGTACTTGTAACGATTAGAATCTCAGGTAAAGTACTTAAAGTAAATGTCATCCAACAAGACGTGTCATTTTTGTGAAATTAAGGCTGACTTTTTGGGGCGACCATTGATCAACATTATATTCAAGATCACAATTCTTATGACAGATTTAAGTGAATATTTGTGCATATGTTTCCGGAGTGCAATTTTGTTTGGAAAATATTCATCTTTCTTTCCATGTTTATTGCACTTGCATCCTGAGTTTGGCTATCTCCATGGCACTGTATTGTCGCAAATGATCCGGCATTTTAGAAACAAAATTTGTTGAAAGTAATTTATGAACGATCGATGTCCGCGGGTTGTTCTCGAAATTGACTACATGCCAGAGAGCGACGACTTTTTAAACAAATGGAAATAATATAACAGACACATTTGTCACTTGTGTCGGGCGCATTCAGAAAACGATGGAATTTTGAAAAGAATTTTATATATTTGTTTACATCATTTTTAAAATGTTTCTGGAGGTTATCCAGTGAGAGGTGTCATTTTAAATTTCCTACCATCGTTAAGCTGTCTATGTATATTCAACTGTTGTGATAATTTTCGATAAGCAAAAACGTGAAAAAGGAAAAATTCGCTGTAAATTACTTGAACGTCTTGGAATCTTGATCATGTGAGAACTACAATTCGTGTTCACCCGCAAGGTCGTTTGGAATTATAATTCGAATTGGTCTTATCTGCCACTACTTTGCAGACAAAGCTTCGACTATATGACTGAAACTTATCACAAGAATTAGATCACTCACCAGCATCGTACTTTCTTTAAGCTGACTGAGTGCTCGGTATGAATGGGTAAGATCGTGGCTATTTTCACGATATTAACCTTCCTACGGTCCTCAAATTTACTGACGCGGACGGGCTTCGGGTCAAATTTGACCCAGTATTCTATTTTCATGGTTTATTTTAGATATTTGATATATTTTTGCTGCGAGGTTTTGTAGTTTAATAATTTAAATATTTAAAATTTTATGCTAATTATATTCAGTTCAATACTTTAGAAAAAGTCAAGAAACATCAAGTCCTTAAAAAACGTAGTCGTAGAGAAAAAAATATTTCTTTACTAAAATGGGTCAAAAATGACCCGAGGACCGTAGGAAGGTTAAGGCTCTACAGATTCAAGGCAAAAAGAGGTAAACCCTCTCCATTTACAAACAGTGACAGTTTAGCGCGGACTACGTGCAGGCGGGGTTATTGGACCATATATTTTCGAAAATTCGGATGCGAATGTTCAGTGTTTAGATTCCAAAATCGCAGGTTTTTTTTTTTTTAATTTTTCCTGTGGCCGGGAACGACGTTTATTTTCTCGAATTTAATAATATATAAAATATCGAATAATATAATATATAAAAATAAATAAAGAAGCTTTAATTGCCAGTTAATTCAACACGATCAGACTATTTTCTTTGGATCACTCTTTAAAATATCCTCTACCAACGTACCATGCACTAAGAGGAATTATTGAAGTTGTTATTTGCAAAATACAGCCGCAATCATACGAAAAAGAAGAAAAGAAGATTAAAAGATTAACAGAGGCATGAATGAGTAATGAGCCGAAACATATATTTGGCACATTTCCATATTTATTGCGCTCCATTAACCTAATCTAGCTAACTCCAGAGTATATACTTCAAACAGAAATAGAAATATCATCAAGGTTCATTAACAAGTTGCCTTTTTGTTTCAATTTAAAATGACACCTCTTATTGGATTGTCCTATATTCGCTGAAAGAGATTTTAACAAAATGACCTGCGTTTGCATCATGTTGGAAAATGAATGTGAAATCAGTTCAGGTGCTGTTAACTTGATTTTTTATTAGATCACTTCACATAAAGCTTACACACACCGAGCCCGAAACTAGTAGAATATCTATGCCATTGTGCCACCAAAGCCATATAGAAATTCACCTTTAAATATATATGCCATGCGATGAATCTCTGATAGTATTTCATGCCTCGTTTCCTATCCTATTCTCATCACAATTTCATCCATGATCTCATGTTTGCATCTATCTTACCCACCAAAGTGTCTGGCGTCCGGATTCAAGTGTCAAAAAATCTGACAATTCCCAGATCGCGGCCGAACAGAAAAGATATACACGAACCGTTTGAGCATAAATAACATAACAAAACCGTCTGCTGCTTCCCACTTGAAATTCATGGCAACACGTCGCACGACATAAATTATGACCATGCCGCTCAACGGTCGTTCCACCGCGTTCTTCATTACCTCACGCGCAGCGTTACATGCCGCACTCGGACCTGGATCAAGTGCATTTTATTCTTTTTTTTTTTCTAATGGGCTGTTTGTACTCGTACTCGTACTAGGGAACATAAAAAATTGGAATGCTATTCCCGTGGCTATCAAGTCATCGGAGTGGTTAGATCAAGCGAATTCCACTCGGAGCCAAGCTAACCGCTTCCTGGACCTTTTATGAGTTATGCCAGTTAACGATAGGTTTTCAGTCCTCTAGCGGAGCTGTCTTTGAAATTTAGTTACAAACCCAAATCGACTGCTTCTCGTGCTTGCTAAGCAAACCTCTCGCTCCCATCTCTTCGTCGGCTATAATTACAGTCATCACTTATAACCATCTTCCTGAAGCTCCGGGGGGAATAGATATGATCGCAGTTCGTTACGCACGTTCCACACTTCTTCACAAATTAAAATTCTGAAAAAAACGAAATAAAAATAAATTGTTAAAAAGCCCAAAACAAAACACACCTGCAACACGCTTGCATACAATTTACTAATCCATGAAGCATCGATAATTTATAATCCGGTACTAATGCGCGGTACTCGTCTGCGACCGACAGAGGCGGATGGCAATTCATTGGCTTATGCGATAAGGTAGTCGTAAGGTCACAGTTGGGTGTTTAGCGCGAGATTAGTTTTCGTTTTTCCGCTAATTTTGAAACTATTGGCCGAGGCTGAGGTAGATGTATGTATCTATTGTCTCAGATACTTTCACTGGTGACAAAAGGTCGTATCTGTTACCGAGAATCCATTGTCGACGTAAGGTCTCCCTATTTTCTATGTTTACTTATTAAATTTTCGATTCTCGGCCGTGGGTTGTAACAAATTCATCTTCGAAAAGACAAAAGATAAAAATTAACGTGATTAGCGCTTGGTGTCGTTTGATATAATTTTTTTAATGAATGCGGTTATCGGTTTGTGTTGGAGCGGAAATCGTTTCATCTGCAGCTAATTAATGTGTGGAATGGAGGACGATGCATCGGACGTTGCGGTCAAGCGGGCGCTTTGTTGTGGCTCTTCATTTATCTGGAATTGGGGTGATAACCAGTCTAAAACACAGATATCTAATGGATGTTTATGTAATATATGCGCATGCCACTGGGTTTAATTAATTAGCTGCGTATTTGTAAGTTGCACATTGTAGACTATATCTAACGGACCTCAATCAGAAATGTCGATGAAAACCTGACCACGAAAGTAGAGATGTCTTTATTAGGAAATTTAAATAAGCTTGACCTAGTAGGTAGGTGGGAACTTGTGCCTGGGCTGTTGACAGGCGGTATTTGCTTGCATACAAAGAACGACGTCTGATATCGTCGTTGTCCCAAAGAAGTGCTTGTATGCTAATGAAGCTTCACTTTGAATTAGGTGCCAATAATGACCGACCTGGGATCATAAGTAGTCACATCGACTACCAGATCGCTGGAGCAGACAAAGTCTGCACTGTTTTAGTAATCGGAGCCGCGTGCCTCTTACAAATCACCTTTAAGTTACCCGATTACACAATCTCTTTGACTATAGTTCGGTCGTGAAATACACGTCTTCGATTAGAACGCCAACGCACCACGCCGAGTGAACCAACAACTCACTATCTGTTGCGAAATTCGAAACACCGACAGACTCTTCGGTATTAGGTTTGGGCTATGACCTTATAATGAGGTGAGAGATGGTATTGTGTAACGCCATTGCTGGCCATTAGTGAGACGTGATTTTAAGAAAAAGCTGTTCGAGATCAGAACTAGCAAAAATGGCAACCCGATCGTTGTATCCGAATGGTTGTTGCCTAGTTAATTAGAAAAATATTGCTGAGAGACTCTATTGGTCTGAGAATTTACTGTGACCGAATGATTTATGGTTCCAGGACTATTGTCCTCAAACGCCGGCCAAATACCATGTTATGCTGTTGCTCTCCTGCAGATATTTTGTTTTAGTAAGCACTTGTACCACAACCTGCCGCTCGTGGTCAGCAGTAAAACTTAGCGTTTCTTTTAAGCTCCCTGGACATCCCTGTGTGAGGTATCAACAAAATTCGGCTTCTTACGTTGGTATGGATCCGAGTGGTCCAATTTTCTATGACTCTTCCGCATAGATAAGGCTGAATTTCAGCGATGGCCTGGAGGGCATCGGTCGATTGTGGTTTACTCACGTAGACCTGCGACCCTACAACAAAAAGTCTATCGGGGTCAAATCACATGACCTTAGTGGCCAATTCACATCATCTCTGCGAGAGATAAACTTACCCTCAAATCGTTCATGCAGAATGTCAATCGTGGCGTACGTTGTGTAGCACGTAACGCCATCCTGCTTGAACACATGTCTATATCCCTCGACTTGGATCATAAGAAATTGGTTATTATCGTTCACGGACCGCGGCGATGTTCTCGGCCAATCTTGCGTTCCTCTGAAGTATGGTTGTTGGGTGATTAATTCTCGAACCGTTTCAAATTTGGCCATCAAACGTTGAAGACTCGACTGTGGAGAGCTACCACGTCTACCGCAAAATGAGCGCAACGCACAAAACGTTTGCACAAGAAGACTCGTTTTGATAATAAAGCTTTATAATTTGGACGTGTTGTTCAACCATGTAACTTGCCATGATGATTTTGATGATTTGGCATTAGTAACTCAATAATAAACAACAGGTTTGACAGATGTCATCAAAACACCATGGTCACCACAGGCCGCCAAAATCGACCCGAGTCAATTGAAAAACCCTTTATTAGTCCACCTGGAAATGCGTCCATCAAAATGTCTTTTGCTGCGTGAGCTAGAAAAAATTAAGCTCGTAGTGGCTCCTATGGCATGAATGATGGATGATGCAGCGACTATGAGTGGATTTAATGGGTCTTCGTGTATGATACATGGATTTTCAGTCTTGTTCAGATGGAAATTAAACCCCTTACGCACAATGAGTGACACAAAAATAGTTCACTTCGTCTATGAGGCTCAGGAAAGTGTGAGCGTAGTTTAGACGCGACGGACAATATTTTAATTTTGAAAGGAATTTTTTTTCTTTCTCTTAAATGCGCTACAAAGACAAACGTGAGATTGCCAATTGCATGGCGCGTCATATAGTCGATATTGACGGTTCATCTATGATATCTTCAGCCACAAGTTGAATTATTCTCTTCGGGACGAGCAGCACGATGCCTTCTGGCACTTCTACTGTCACATGTTGTTTCAGTCTGTTCGAGGTGATCGGCAAAACGCCGCAGTATTGGACCCATTCGCCTAGGATGGTAAGGAGGTCTGTGCTGAAATTGACGTTGCACCAAAATTACTGAAGAATTACTCCACGGGGGTGGTTGTAGTGCAATGGTATTCATCAACGACTGTTAAGTGGAAGGTCTGTAGTTCAAGTCTTCAAGCCAAGAATAATTTCTATACGGAAAACTGTGCAACGATATTAGTTGTGAATGAGAGCTGATCAAAAATGATCACTTCAAAATTCATATTCTGTGTGTTGGAAACAAAAGAGTTACTGTGAGCTACAACCAACGCAAATTCAGTCGAATCTCTCAAATCCTATCTAAGACAACCACCCCCGGAGAGTAGTGAACGATTAAAGCATCTGCAGCCGTCCAGGTTATGTGAAAAACACCATAAGGGCGTACCCTCTTGAATCTGGACGAATTATAAAAAAATAAAAAAACTAGCCACGTGTATTCCTCGATCGTGGCTTGTCGATGTGCTTTCTGTATTTGTTAACTTCATCCATATCAAAGCTGACAATAGTCGTCCTTTTGAAAAGTCTTTATTATTATTATCATTATTATTACTGACCAATTGAAACCAGGAAGTTCAGATCATGGTTAGCAATCCTATGCCAAGCCTTCCTATCATAAATTAATTCCTTCCATTTTTCGTTGTCCACCTCTTCTAGATCCATCCTTCTATTGTTCTCCTATCTAAGACGCGGCCTTTTTCCTGGACTTTTCTACTCATCATTCTTTGACTCCTCGTCCACAGTCCATTTGTTCCATATGTCCTGCCCATCCATTCTTCGTGATTTTATTACAATGCTTGGCACTAAATATACTGTCTCGAGCTCAGTTTTCTTGACTCCCTTGTTTCTTTGTCCTGAAAAAGATCTCAAGACCTTGTTTTCAAAGACCAAATCTAAATTATGATTTTTTTGCTCCTCTTTTTTCCAGTGTCCTATATTTGACACTTAGCGCATAATTCGTGACATGTTTTAAAATCAAGAATGCTCAGTGGCATTGCCCTTTCATCATGGAAAGACCTAAACCCGAACAACGCTTACAAATTATTGATTTTTTTATCAAAATACATGCTCTGTGGGAAAGGTTTTTCCGCGTCTTCGGCGTCTTCGTGGCAAGCAATTCAAGCCACAGTAACCAAATTTCCCACCAATTTCACGTTATTGGACATCGAGTCTCCTACCTGTATGCAGAGAGTGACTACAGATTGCTGCTGTATCCGCCAGTAGACCATAAAGTTTCCATTCGTCGTTGTTGGCAGCAATTTCGACCGGTGAATTAGCGGCCTAAATCGTGCCATTTGACGCCTTTAGACTATTTTTAATGGAGATACATCAAATCACTCGTTTGCGCCGATAAGCTAGTGTCAATTGCGGTTTTGTAAGTTGGCGAAGCACTAGCCGATATTGATTCAAAATTGGACCTCAATATGGACCACTTAAAATCGAATCATGGTCAACATTTACACAAAGTGGTCTCTAAAAAATAAATGACAGGCTTTGATTTATTTACTTAAGTATGAATTTTATACTTTTTTGCAATTTTAGGTATCTTTATGGCAATTAGAAACCAAACGCTTAAAAAATTACTTCTTCTTTCCTACTTCTTAGTCAGAGACTAACTTTGACTTCCTGAAAGTATCATGGGTATTGTTATGGATTTTAAAGTAGTGGGACAAAAGTGTTTCTTTAAATAGTTCTCTTAGAGTGAAGCACGCATTGCCTATACGGAGCCTCCTCCACTTTCTCAAAGCGTTTATTACAGTCAGGTGCGAGCCCTAGATCGATTCAAGCCGCAGATTTTCATACACACTTGGGCCACCACGTACGATCCTTATTCAAAAGGTAAAGAGAAAAGTGTGATTTCGCAGGATGTACGAGGGTGGTCCGATAAGTACTTAGCCACATCGACAGATGGCGCCAGTATCGCAAGAGTAACTTACTATTGTGTAGTACATTCTAGTAGACGGCTACTGTCGAAATTTCGGGTCGGTAGTTTTGTTTTGACCGCGCGTGGAAGCGGGAGTGTCCGCGGATTTTAGAAAAATGGAAAAAGAGCAATATCGGTCGGTGATTCGATTCTTGTTTTTGGAAGGGAAATCGCGCAGCGAAATCAAAGAGCGTTTGGATGCTGTGTACGGTGACTCTTCTCCTTCGATGGCGACCATCAAAAATTGGTTTAACGAGTTTCAACGTGGTCGCACGTCGGTTTTTGATGAGCCACGTCCAGGTGACCCGAAAATGGCTACCACGGAGGATAATGTGACAAAAATCCACGATCTCGTATTGGCAGACCGCCGATTGAAGGTGTGGTTCATATCCTGCATGACATTTTGAGCATGAGAAAGCTGTCGGCGCGATGGATGCCGCGTTTGCTCACTCCGGACAACAAGCGCAATCGTGAAACCACTTCAGAGCAGTGTTTGAGGCTGTTTAAGCGCAATCCGAAAAAGTTTCTGTGTCGTTTCGTGACAGTCGAGGAAACATGGATCCACTGGTACACTCCAGAGACCAAGGAACAGTCGAAACAGTGGACTTCAACCGGCGAACGTGCACCGAAGAAGGCGAAGGCTGTCCCATCGGCAGGAAAGATGATGGCCACTGTTTTCTGGGATTCACAAGGTGTGATCCACATCGACTACCTGGAGAAGAGCAAAACGATCACAGGGCTGCACTATGCCAAATTATTTGGCCGATTCGACGCCGAACTGAAGAAAAAACGGCCCCACTTGGCGAAGAAAAAAGTGCTCTTCCACCATGATAACGCACCGGCAAACACCTCCGCCCTCGCCACGGCCAAATTGGTCGAATTGGGCTACGAACTGCTGCCCCATCCACCGTATTCTCCAGATTTGGCCCTGTGCGACTTCTTTTTGTTTCCAAACTTGAAGAAGTCACTCGCCGGATAGACATTTCAGTTGAATGAGGAGGTCATCGCCGTCACGGAGGCCTACTTTGCACACCTCGAGAAAACGCATTTTTCAGACGGGTTAAAGAAGTTGGAGCATCGCTGGGTCAAGTGTATCGAGCTAAAAGGAGACCATTTCTCCAACATTTTTGTTTTTCTTTTGTAGGCTAAGTACTTATCGGACCACCCTCGTATTACTTCAATTCGCTCGATTTTTTCATGCGTTACTACGTTGCTTAGTCTGCAGTTAGCTGTCAGAGACGCTACTTGTTTTCTAATACGCGCGGCTACCATTTCTTCATTAAGATCGAAAAACATTTGCTCGGAAAAAAAACATATTTTGCTTTTGATGAGTTTGCTACGATTTTCGTCTCCAGAAGGTCGTGGAAGCACTCCAGCACATCAGCAATTGATAGAAACATGGGAATACTGAGCGAAATGAATATGGACCATAGCCACGCTTGCGTTTCAATCCAATTGTCCATCTAACCTTAGAACAAGGCGTCCCTGATGATATTGTGGCAGAGAAATTTATTCTAAAATTCATGAAATTCCAAGAACAGCGGCCATAAGAAGTTGCTCAGGAGTACTCGTAAATGAAGTAAATAAAAATGCAAGACTACTGAAACGTGCTAGAAATTAAGAAGAAAATGGTTTCACCAATATGATATCGAAAATAAGCTCCAGCCCGAACAGAGGACACGTTCTGGCAAAACCACTCGATAAGTGCGGACCATTGAGAAGGCCACTCGCACTGTGATTTTCATATCATGCTGATACAATGCAGAGTTCTTGCTAACAAAACGTTTGATCTGAAACAGCTTAGTAAAAAGCACCACCCTCAACTCTCTAGATCTGGCTCTCATTACCAAGAACTAAACGTTATTCCATAGGTTTCGTGGATGGGAACAATCCTTGGTATAAGTGTATCGGCAATGTCAAGAGGCACTTCTTTCAAGAAGAACAAAATAACGTCTGGAGTTTAGCTCATTTAAGGACTGAGGCCGCTTGGTCGTCGTGGACATTACACGCTCTGTAAAACAAGATTTCAGAAAATTCTCATCTGTTTTCGAAACGATTTATTTTTCTGATAAATAATGTCAATCATTGTTTACTGCGCCCTAAAGTCTAGAAAGATTAACTTTTCCTTGAGAAATAGTTTGAGCTGGGCATTCAGTTACTGGGGAGATCTTTAGATCCATCGTAACCGAATTCTTCGTTCCCAAATTGAATGATATTAATGGGGAAGAAGCAACGTGCTTTGGAACTCCTTCGACTTAAGCCATTTTTATGATACTTGTCTTCATTCGTTTTTTGTCTGTTCCAGTCCGTCGTAGAGGCACTTAAGAATCTTCTTCTTCTCCTTATAACAATATTTCAAGTCAATTTCCCATTTGTTTTTTGCTTTCTTTACGCCATGGTATTATGGTACTATCCCAACAAGCGGCTGATTAAAAAGTTCCCTAAAAATAGCTCTTCTAGCTCGGCAACCACTTACTCAATCCCCACCCAAATAATTCGGTCAAAATTCATATTTGCCCGGCTCTTGTCTCTTTCCACTTTGTTTTTTCTCAATTCTTTCCTTTGGTTTCTCAATAACTTCCATTCCCATTGAGTGGGCATCCATCTGTTGCCTTTTTTGAAGAATGTTTCATCAAGCCATCAGGCAGAACATTAAATAATAACATAATCGCCGCGAACAATCTCTCGTCAGACGATTTCATTTAGAATTTATTCCCGTGCGATTTATCAACGCGAGAATCTTTAAAAAAGCCCGCAACTACTGAGAAATAATTTTCCATTTCTGCGTTGTTTTTTTTGTTATGTATTTTCATCTAAAAATACAGTTTCCATTCCATTTTGTCGGCTTTTTTGGATTTCCTCGTTTTGTTTTTCGCTGAAATCAGAGGGCATGCAGCTTTCCGCATTTCTCGTTCTCGTCCACCCTTTTCCATTCCCATTACAGATGATGAGGGACGGAGCAAAAGATACTCTGGGACAGAAATTTGTTCTCAAAATAACCGAAAAGCTATAAAACCATGCCCACGACGAGCGGTTGTCAAATTGGCATCATAACTTGTTTCAGCATTGTTATGGACTTGTATTTACGATTAACGACCGCATGCTTTTGTATGTGGTGTAAGGCTTTGAGCCAAACAAGTTGTCAGTTGTCAGTTGGCAGATCGCTTGGAGCGCTAATGGCTACATAAAACACTTGTGGGTCTGTCTGCTGCAGATGCACCTGATGCGAGATGAGTTGATATTGCGGCTTGCCTATCTACTGGCTCCTCTGCATCTCGGCACAATCTTGTACATGTGTTTACATCTTCTGTTGGTGCGGTGTAGATACAGAGATTGAATTGACATAATCGCCAGTAATCGGGGATTGTGTGGGGATATGTCTGACGGCTGGTCGCCGACTGCGTCCAAACTGGTATCTCCTTCATCATACTTAATGAAAATGTTGATGAGGAAACAGATAACAAATTGACAGTTGGATTAAGTAGATGCCAACTGTCGAAGCGGTACCTTCCTGACGTCTATAATCGAAGTTTATTTTCTGTGCCGCAAAAGCTGGAAGGATCGTAAGCTCAAGGATTAAGAACGACGACTTCGTTTCCAAAAAATTGATTTACAGGAAGAAAGAGCGTCAAACGTGTAGGTTTTTTAACTTTTTGGCAACGTTCTTCCTACTTTTACTACCCTTTATTCGAAACAATAAACACTTCGCAATAAAGATACTCGAAACAAGCCAACCAAGATGGAAAACAACGCCAAAAGTATTCCAACCGCTCTTCAACAGATTTGTTCCCGCCTGTAATCCCAGGCGTTCCAGACTACCCCGGCTTAAGAGCCATCCTACACTTTTCAAAGTTCCCATGCACTTTAACGTTCGTCCCTAATTTATGTGTGTATCTTCCGTCTAAAATGCAACTTTTGTTCGTCGACTCGGCTTTTCCGGTTGAAAGTTCTTACACTGTTTACCCAGTACATGAAATCACAGAAAATTAGTTTCCATTCAAACTCCTGTTGCCTGGCTACTGGTTGTTTATAGTACAGGTAGCACAAGTGCTTGAAAATAATGTGAGTTGGGAATGTTTTGTTGCTGGGTTGAAAGGATTCTGGAAAGGGACTTGAAGGATGTTATAAAGTTTCGGTGCAATTTATTATTTAATTATGTGTTTCGTTTTCGGTATTCGGTATTCGTTTTACCCTTATTTAAGGGCGTTACAATACATTTAAATTGGGGAATTCGATTATATTAGGGACTTGTGCAAGCTTGAAAAAGAGGTTGAATAATAATATTAAATTCCCTGGTTTCAGCAGCCAGTACACCCTAATATAGGCACTAGAATTTAGAAACGATCTGATGATACTGGTGTACTTGCGAACACAGGCAAAACAACAGAAAAAAATAAAAACAAACTATTCGTAGTAGTTTTGTATATGACTTTTACTCATGTTATAGCAACTTTTATAGTAAAGTTGGTATGATATGAAAAAATATGCTACTCGCAAGTTCAAGAATTACGCTCTAATAGTGTTTGTCACACTACCTGGACGGGGTGCAGACGGTTTGTGTTTGTTCACTGTTCTCCGGGGGTGGTTGTCCTAGATAGGATTCAAGAAAATCGACTGAATTTGTCACATTAGTTGTAGTTCATAGTAACTTTTTTTTTTATTTCCATGTCATTAAGGTGTTATACTGGAAACGCCTTTTTAAAGACTGGTGTCGTCACTCTACGGCTTCTGAAAAAACCTCTTTCGCGGTTGGAAGGTATTGTTTTAGACTCAATTTTAGAGTGGTTGAGAAAAATGCCTATTCATGATTCATTCCGGCCAATAGCTATTTTGGCAGGGTTCTAAAATAGTATTCTGTCTGCCAGAAACTTTTTGTAAAATATGGTCAAAATTAAAACGGCTACCGCAATCAGCCTATCATAGATTCCGCTGAGACTAGTTAATTTATTATTGATACTTCGGTTGGTAAGAAACTTAGTCTGGAAGACATTGGTTACGTTAGGTAATCCAAAAGAGGTTTTGATTAATTTTAGATTTTCAGAGATACGAGGGTGGTCCGATAAGTACTTAGCATCTCCACCAGATGGCGCCAGTATCACACGAGCAGTATCACTACACTATCGTGTAGTACATTCACAAATTTCAGCCGGATCGGAATCGTAGTTTTGTTTTGACCGCGTGTGGAAGCGGGAGTGTCCGCGGATTTTAGAAAAATGGAAAAAGAGCAATATCGGTCGGTGATTCGATTCGTGTTTTTGGAAGGGAAATCGCGCAGCGAAATCAAAGAGCGTTTGGATGCTGTGTACGGTGACTCTTTTCCTTCGATGGCGATCATCAAAAATTGGTTTAATGAGTTTCAACATCGGTTTTTGATGACCCACGTCCAGGTGCCCCGAAAACGGCTACCACAGAGGATAACGTGACAAAAATCCACGATCTCGTATTGGCAGACCGCCGATTGAGATAGCTGAGACAGTAGGCATTTCAAAAGATCGCGTGGGTCAAATCCTGCATGAAATTTTCGTCGAATGGGGAGGTCGTCGCCGCCATGGAGGCCTACTTTGCAGATCTCGAGAAAACATATTTTTCAGACGGGTTAAAGCAGTTGGAGCATCGCTGGGTCAAATGTATCGAGCTAAAAAGAGACTATATTGAAAAATAAATCGCCATTTCTCCAAAATTTTTGTTTTTCTTTTGTAGGCTAAGTACTTATCGGACCACCCTCGTAACTTCCAGATATCTCTGACCCGTTAGTAAAAACTGCCTTGCTGAACGAGCATTGGATTTTTAAGTTCTCCATCCTATTGTCGAGGAATTAGGGTACAAAATTGCTCGGAAGTGCAAGGTGGTTTCGCATCAGTCTTTTCAATTTCTTTGGGTACGGAAATAACTGTCAAAAAAAAAGTCTAAAATTTGTATTTAGGTCGATAAACCAATATTTGCCATTTACCTTTCAAAGATTATTTTATAGTTTTAAGTGATCCATAAGAAGGGCCAAATTTTAAGTCAATTTTCTGAGCATATTCGCTGGTATCTCTTCTAAGGCTGCTTTTAACATTCTCTCATCGGCATAGACGAGTGATTTCACAGCTCTCGATTAAAAATAGTATAAAGACGCCAAATCACACCATAGAGCCTGCCAATTTACCGGTTCAAAATGAGAGGTAAATTGCTAACCTAACTCATTCCTCAATTGATTCATATATTCGTGTGTTTTGTAGCATGTAACGCCGTCTTGCTTGAACCACATGTCGATCAGGTTCAGCTCGTGCACTTTGGGCGAAAAAAATGTTCAAAATCGTTCAAAAATAGCGTGCGTCATTGACGGTAATGTTGTTCCCACGGTGATCTTTCAAAAAATACGGCCCAATGATTCTGTCTGACCATAAACCACACTCAACGTGAAGAAAGCGACTAAATTTAAATGTGGTCGTGAGAGCTTGGGAGGCGATGAACTTTCGAGTCGTCCGAAAACTGCAACAACTGACGATAATATCGCTAAAATTCACCAAATGTTCCTAGGTGGCCGCCGAATTAAAGTGAGAGATATAACAGAGGTTATGAAAATGACCGAAGAACGTGTTTGTCACATGTTCAATGAAGATTTAGGCATGAGACAGGTGTCCGAGCGTTGGGTGCAGCGTTTGCTCACGTTAGACCAAAAATGTGTTCGAATGTTCCAAAGCTCTGTTGGCGCAGTTTAGGCGCAATAAATCCGAGTATTGGCGCCGATTAACACCATTATACGCCCGAAACAAAAATACAATCAGAACAGTGGACTGCAAAAGGGGAATCGGCTCCAAAAAAATCAAAAACTGTTTTTTCGGTTGGGAAATTGATTTGGACTGTTGAGATAGTCATAGAGTTATCTTAATCGATTATCTTCAAAAAGGGAAAACTATTAAGGGAGCATACTATGCATCATTACTTGGCCAAATGGAGGCAGAAATTACTGAAAAACGGCCACATTTGCAGTAAAAGAAAATCCTGTTTCATCAAGACAGCGCACCGTCTCAGACCTCAGCACTTGCCATGGCGAAAATCCACGAATTACGGTTTGAACTGCTTGATCATCCGCCTTACTCACCAGATCTGGTCCAAAGCGACTTCTTTTTCTTCTTTTAATTTTGGTTAAATGAGGAGGCAATCACCTATGAGAAGTGTGTAGAGTTATAAGGAGACTATGTAGAAAAATAAAAATTCATTTTAAGAAAAATATCTTGTATCTTTGGTAAGTCGGAAACTTTTCAGACTACCCTCGTATTGCCTGACTCACATGGACAGCTAGTTCGATTTCTGTTCTTGCACCAAATTTTATAAGGTTTTAAATCAAGGTCCTTGCGTAAAATCCTCCACGTAACAGGGAAACACAAGCCCAATTTAGTGACAAATAGACAAATCACGGTCTGTTAAAATAAAATAAAAAAACTGAAAAACTGAAGAAACACCAAACACCCTTGCTATGCATGCCTTACTTATCCTGGGTGAAGTGCTAAATTTCCAGTTTAGGTTTAAAGTTAAAAACTTGTCGTTGCCAAAAATTTCAAGTAAACTTGAGCTTTTTAAAAAGCAACGCACATTTTGAAATTTTGTAACTCATATTAGTCCAATTTGCATGACTTTGTCATTATTATGTTCATAAGCATGTTGTTAAAATGAAACTAAATGAAAAAATAGTAATAAAAATTAATTGATCCAAAAATTTCAATAGCGAATAGAGGCAGAAGCCGTAGAGCGACGGTACCAGTGTTTAAAAAAGGCATAACACCTTGATGGCATGGAAACAAAATAAGTTATTGTGAACTACAACCAACGCGACAAATTCAGTCGAAGCTCTTGAATCCTATCTAGGACAACCACCCCCGGAGAGTAGTTAACGAAAATTCGACATAAACCATCTGCTCGCCGTCCAGGTTGTGTGACAAACACCATAAGGGTGTAACTCTTGAACCTGCGCGAACCCTATAAAAAAAAACAAAATAAGGCGAAAGTACCAGACAACTATAGGGGAATCACGCTTCTTAGTGCAGTGGCGTATTTTTTGTGCATGGGAATATCAACTTTACAGTCGAATAAGCGTCCATTGCAGGAAGTTTTACTTTTCACCTTTAATTCAAAAACATCTGCGGTTCAGGCGTTTCAAATGATGGTAAGAATTAAGGCTAAGTCTTCTGTTAGTGAAGCACTAGTCGGAATGATATTGATATGCAAGACAAGGGACGTTTTACAACGGTAACGAAATTTGAAGATGCAGAAATCCTCACTAGATCAATATCGAAGTCAAATGCAAGAACAAGAACTTGTAAAAGAGTTTCGGCATTGGTGCTGGCGATAGAAAGTGGATCCATCACGATAAGCCGGAGTGAAAGGAATCGTGGGTCTACGGTCGAACAAGACAAAACTTGCTCCAAAAAGGCTTAAATAACATAACTCTTAAAATATCTAATTAATATCGTACACTCTAAAGCAAACAGAGCAACTTAAGACTATGCCTTTCGGCATTATAGTAATTAAAGAAAATTAATAATCATCCCGGCAGTCTCCGCACACAAAACAGTAACAACAGTAACAACAACAACAACATGTGTAAGTTAAACAACAACAAATAATCATTAGCCAAGGCAACAATCAAAAAATAACCCAAAGGCATGTGATTAACACTTCAACAACTCAGGACCAGCAAGTCATCCGAAGTCATATGTTAAACTTGCAACAGCAGTACAACAACACCTCCATCAGAAAGAAAATGCTTCGATTGAACTACAACAAATTCAATTCGCACATCAACCAAAACGGCAACAGCAATCGGGCATTATACAACAACAAGGTCTAGATGTAGCCTAGCAGATCGTGCAGCAACCGACAACTAATTCATTTGTTGCCTTTAATGTACGAGCAAAGACACGGCAAAGTGAGTTTGCAGTACAAGACGATCGGCCTGGAAACAATGAAATTGCCCCTACCGATTACCATCTAATCTGATCGATAACTTTGGTAGCTAAGTTGCCATATCATTCGTAGAAGCCAAAAATTTAGTTGAATTGCGGATGGCCTGAACCTCGTTGACATGGGGTTCCAGCAAGACGACCTTATATACCATACAGCATACGAATCAATGGATCAATTGAGCAATCAGTTGACTAAATAATTTATCACTTTTGTGCTATTTTTTATGGGGTAAAATCACTCTTCCATGCCGATAGATCAGCGTCAATTGTAGTGTTGGGAGAAAACATAACACATGTGATTGGCTGGATGTCAGCCAATATCCCAAATTGCAGTCTCCACATCAACATTTTAGAAATGGCAAGCATCAATTCATCAACTCAACTAAAAATTGTATACGTATTTGCAATTTTTCTGTTATTTTTTTGATAACTAAATACCAAGCACTGAAAAAAAGAACACTTATAATATGACCATCCAACAAGAGGTGTTATTTAAAGAAAGCAGAAATAGAATATTTACAGATAGTCAGTCATTATTCGATGAAATTTTTCACAATAACAGCTCTGGAGTTTAACTATTGTGAGTGTCGATCAGCGATCAACTCACATTTGGTATTGTGTAACTCAATCGATGGAGAAGTAGACTATTGTGAATAATTACGCGAATATTGTGGATACTTTGTTTTTTGATATCATTCCAATAGGACTTTTGTTTTTATTACTTTCACCCATTTTTTCCATGAACGCATTGGAGGTCCATAACTATTTAGTTTGGCACTTAATTTTTCCCATCTGTGTTTTGCTTGCTTTTCAAACGAACTCCCTTAGCAATATCGGGATTTGCTTCCATGAACGAAACGAGAAGCTCTAATTGTTTTTTTGTCCGTAACCTGCTTTGATATGTATGTATTGGAGCTTCATATATACCTCATAAATTCATTATTTTTTATTAAAATTACTACATTTCGTACGCATCGAAAATATATATTTCTGTAACCGAAAGCAACGATCAATATTTTGTGATCGACAACCGTCGATCGCAATTGACATCCACAAATGATAATCGATAAATGTCGATCATCGATCGTTGATCGACACTCGCAATAGGGGCCTTATTTTAGTGCAGGAAGCGTTGGTGGCGAATTGGCATTAACTTTGTCGAAAGCATAGTTCAGAAGAAAATTTCCATTTGAAGGAATTACACGTCTCGAAAATTTGTCACGTAATGGAGCCCTGTCTTACCATTTGTGTGTCATGTGGCACCGGTCGGTTGGATATAAACCTCGCCCACATCCACAGCACCGATTTTAGGCAGAAAACAAGTCTATCGATCAGTATCGTTAAATAAAACATTCCATTCACTGAGACGATCACACCTGCTTCAGTTTTGTATGAATATAGTCCAATGGCACCGTCAGGTCAAAAATCACATTAAACTGTCACTCACTGTAAGGAGGTTGTTTTCTCTTTGGTTTTTGGAGCCCCAAATAAATGTTCAGACAAATGGACAAAAGTCAGACAAAAAGTCTTGATGCCGTTCATCAATTTCCAGAACCCATTTAGGAAAATCTTCCAGGAATATGCTGACCAAAAGCAGAATGAGCTCCACGAAACGTTACCAGATCATTCAAAGAAGCCAGAAATTAGTCGATTCGTGGCCTCAAAAAATGTCCACTTTTTCCGACCCGGAATTCACATCCTGCTAGAAATAGAGGCAAATATTACAGCCGGCAATTAACAATCCTTTCGAAACCAAGCCATGTAACCATTGTTCCGAAATAGACCTCCGAGACCTACAAGAATTTATACTTTTGATATAAAGGGTGGTTCAACGAAAACGCACGATGATAATTGTAAATAAAACAAAAAGTTTTCAGAGAATTATCTTAATATTTTTTATTATGATAGAAGGATCTATGACAATTATGTGTGAAACAAAATATCGGCCAAATGCTCACCACGGCTTCGGTGGCATACCTCTATCCGATGGTCCATATTTTCAATGACTCTGAGACATAATTGAGGTTCAATGTCGTTAATGTGCCGAATTATCTCATCCTTTAGCTCTTGAATTGTTCTTGGCTTATTGACGTACACTCTTTCTTTTAAATATCCCCAAAGAAAGAAGTCCAACGGTGTCAAATCACATGATCGTGGCGGCCAATTAACATCGCCACGACGTGAGATAACACGGCAATTGAATTTCTCGCGCAAAAGAGCCATTGTTTCGTTGGCTGTGTGGCAAGTGGCACCATCCTGTTGAAAGCACATATCGTCCAGGTCTATATTCTCAATTTTTGGCCACAAGAAGTCCGTTATCATCTCGCGATAGCGAACACCATTCACGGTAACTGATGACCACCAAACAGTCACTCTTTGTGGATGCATGGGCTTTTCAACAATCACTCGTGGATTCTCATTTGCCCAAATGCGGCATTTCTGCTTGTTAACGAATCCACTGAGGTGAAAGTGTGCCTCGTCGCTGAAGATGATTTTCTTTGTAAAGTCACCATTCACTTCTGTCTGTTCAACCAACCATTCGGCGTATTGGTCAGTAGGCTTCAGCTCTTGAGTCAATTGAACCTTGTAAGCGTGTAAATTCAAATCTTTATTTAAAATTCTCATCAGTGACGTTCGTGAGATGTTCAATTGTTGGGCACGATGAGGAGTCGAGGTTGACGGCTCTTCTGCCACACTATCGCGAACAACAACAATGTTTTCCGCAGAACGAACTGGGCGAGCATGCACAGTGTTTTCACATTTCATACAGACCCGGTTTGCTGAAATTTGCGCACAATTCTATCGATTGTGGACACATTTGGTCGACTATGCTGACCAAAAAAATCAGGAAGTGCACGAAATGCATTTTGATTTGAACGCCCATTTTCGTAAAAGGCTTCAACAATCTTAACGCGCTGCTCACTTGTGTACCTCTCTACGGTTGAATTTGTCAAACACTGAAACAAAGAAATGTCAAATTAAGTTGGGCAAAAAAACTTGACGTTAAGGTGTGACTCACAATTATCATCGTGCATTATGGTTGGACCACCCTTTATAAGCTGAATCTAGAATTAAATGGAAGTATCCTGAATTACTCGGCCAAGTGATGACCTTCACACTTCACTACATTTTTCAATATTTATCACAAGACCAAATGATCAAGAAGTACTTCATGCATTGGTATAAAGCAATCTGAAAAAAAACACCCGGATTTGTGGCGAAACAATTCATATTCCTTGCACCCCGTTCACACTTTATTGTTGTTTTTTGAATCCCAATGAATTTCAACGTCCTAATGTCGCCCTTGTTCCCCTACAGTCAATATCTGGAGAGAGAAAACCATAGAGTGGGCACTATTCCAGGAGTGACAGGGAAAGCATATAGAAAACGCCCTTATGAAAAATTGAGTCAGACCGTCTCTTTACTTTCAATATCAATCATATTTCTGGTGGTTGAGTAACAGGTAAGCCTCTAGGTCACCCTGAATGCAGGTTATGAGTAAAAAGTCGTAAAATATTAAAATCGTCTTCAAAGCCCGAATCTCATTCGCTTGAAGTCATTTATTAGACAAATGAATCGTAAAATGCGTGACAAAAGGCTTACAAGCGAATCAGCAACATCGTTTTCAACAATAAGCCATATGAGTCTCCGACAGTGACTCACGTGCATTCTTAAATATAATCTGAGCTATGGCTCAAAAAATGCCACCACATTTATGAGGATCAGTCTGTCCCGGCCTGACAACGTACCCTTATCAATCCCCCGAGACTGCTCGACACTCGTCCACCTTTAAATCACGATGCAAATCGGTGACACAGAAATCCCCGTCACTCGGCACACTGTCCCATAAAATCTATTGTATTTACATGCCAACATGACTCGATTGCGTTACTTCAACGTAATTAATTATACCCGCCGCGTTGACCCGTTTGACTCATTAACAATTTTATATTCGCCCGGGGCTTCGTGTATACAAACGCGGCGTTATCGATTCCTAATTAAATACAAAAGTAAAAAAACCAAAACACACTCAGCTTGACAATTCCGAAACTGAAATCGGGAAGGAACGCGCGGAGAAAAACAATAGATGACCTAATTCGAGAGTCATTTCATCACAGTCTGTCATGTTGTTGATGGCAGAGGACGTCAATGTCAATGCTCATATATGTATGTACATACGTACTCTCAATCTGTCACTTTTGAAGCGCGAATCGGTCACAAGCGAGCGGCGAGTGTGAGCGGTTCTGTGATAAGACGATCGTCGTCACCGCCGGCATGCATGCTGTATGCATATAAGCCACATCTGTGCTTGTATGCCGTTTCTGGATCGATGAATATACATAGCTTGTGAGTATCTCGGGAATGCCCTTTGAAGTGTCAGTCGGCGTTGACAGATACGATCAATGTAGTCGACAGTTAGAGGTAAAACGATTGCTATCACTCCTGGTTTTGTGTCATTTCTCCGAATGACAAGTTGGAATACCTATGAGCACGGCTGTTCCTGGGGTAGTTGATATCATGGTTCCAGCGAATCGTGCAAAGGAAAATCCAGACTGCGGTGCAATGAGTGTTTCCATAAAATACTCGTACCTCCCAAACCAGTTGGGGTTTTGAGTAATGCAGTCACAGGCACTAAAGTGTAATAAATTCAAATGCGATTAGATCATGAGATTAAGTCGTGCGTGGCGAGTAGGCATCTGTGAATTCGCCAAAATTTATCGAATGTGATATCTGCACGTGGCTGTTCACTCTCTGCGTTTGCTTACACATGCTGTGATACGTATCGTTGCACACATGTACAAATGTTGCAAAATATTCCTAAAATGAGTCATAAATACCATGATTTTGACACTTTCACATTTTTGAAACCCCAGCTGCTTGCGACATGCCACCACTGGCATTAGAAAAGCCTTGAACGCCATGAAAACATTACGAAGTTCCACCCGACAAACAGGCGCGTTATCAATTGCACATTTTGACAGTTCGTCAGGGATATGTTCCAAAATATTTTCATCATCACGATGGCATATCTAAAGCACTTGTTTGACTATCAGGGTTCGGTAGTATTTGAACCATAAAATTTGTGGAAGCATTAAGGAAACAATAACAATTACTCGACGCTTATCTCCTGACAAGTGTGACATCTGTCAAGTGTGATTTGGAAAAGCCTTGTGCGACTTGCTGCCAGCAAATATCATCGCACTTTCAATCACTAGAGATTCTGCTGTTAAGAGCGAAATGAAGAAATCGATCAGAAAACCACTTTATCAACATTTGAAAAACGATGCTTAGTCAACAAATCAAAACCGAGTGAAGTTGTTTTCATGACTCTAGCGAATGGAATGGATTGTCATAAACAGGGCTATAAAATCGCAATCATATCTCATTTCAGCGCCATAACATTTACATTGTTTCCTCATTACAGTCATCAGGACTCATCCGTCCAATCAGCTGCTATAATACGTGCTTAATGTGTCGTACATGTGGCAGACACTCGTATCTGTAAACATTTGAATGTCAAATTGCGAATTATGTTTGACGTTGTATTTCTTAAGTGCCGTAGCGATTTCTTATTGAAGCATTTACAAATATTTTTTGACAGTTGTGACATTCCGAGTGACAGCCGGGTCAGTTTGTCAGCTCATTTGCTGATTGCTTAGATAAATATCTAATTTAAAAGGACTTGTAAGTAGTTGTAGCAGATGGCGTAAAGATTGGATTAATGGTTAGATGGTGTACGTAATGTCGCAGACATACATATTTTTCAGACCACCTTTGGCAACCCAATCTTTCTGTCTTGGCAAATTTATATTTTTCTATACACCTGGTGACAGGATTTGTAACTACGGCTAGTTGCCTAAGTTAGATTTTCAGTCTTAAATTCAATCGAGGCGATTAGTATCAATTGGAACTCATTACATTGGTTGGAAACCCACACGAAAGAACTTACAATACTTTCTTAGATGGCACTACAGTTTGGCTTAATTTAGCCTTTAACCAACAAGCCTCCCCTAAACGGCATATAATTTTGTCCACTGTTTTCAATGCCTCACGCCTAGTTGGTAGAAAACTCTTTCGCCAGTGTGCGCGATGCAGTCGTCGTTTGTTGTGGCTGGAGCAGTGGTGTCCTTGACGCCGAACTAAGCTGATCGTATAAGATTGCAGAATTTCTCTCTCGAAATAGGCAAGGTCAATCCGGATGATTAAAACTTTGAAAAGGGCTACCTTCCGAAGTTTTGAAAAGTCATCCAAGTCTCAATTGCTTCTTAAACCCTAAGAAGCCGCGGTTGGCAAGAGTTATTCCTCGTCTTATATCAGAGTTGGTGTTTTCGCCGTTTGTCACCAGCGACCCAAAATATACGAAAATATTGGCTAAATTAAATCCACCAATGGTAAATGTGAGATCCATAAGAAAGGAGACCCCTTTGACTGCGCCAACTATAGAGGGATAAGTCTCCCTAACATCGCCTACAAAATCTTCTCTGCCGTTTTGTGTGAACGCCTGAAACCTTTCTTCAACAAACTCATAGGTCCATATCAATGTGGTTTCATGCCAGGGAAGTCCACAGTAGACCAAATCTTCACACTGCGGCAGATCCTGGAAAAGACACAAGAGATGCAGATCGACACACCGTCTATTCGTCGACTTCAAGGCCGCATATGACAGCCTGTATGTCAGTTTTGACATCCCTACCAAACTCGTCAGATTGTGTAGGATGACGATGGAGAACTCTCGCTGGTCCATCAAGGTCGGCAACGAACTTACCGAGACCTTTAATGTCAAAAAATGGTTTAGGCAAGTCGACGCGCTGTCATGTGACTTTTTTAAATGAATACTTGGAAAAGATCGTGCGAAACTAACAAGTCAACACCAGAGGCACAATCTTCCAAAAGTCCGTTCAACTGCTGGCTTACGCGGATGATATTGACGTGATTGGTCGAATACAGCTAGCCGTCAATGAAGCGTTTGCTGGCATTGAAGCGGTAGCAGCTAAAATGAGGGCAAAAAGAAGTACATGTTGTCATCAAAAGAGGACGCACAACATCGATGTCTCGGACAGAGCGTCACAATGGGCAGTATTGACTTCGTCTACCTCGGCTCCGCAGTAAATAGGGACAACAACGTCGGTACAGAGATCAAACGCAGAATCACTCTTGCGAATCGCTGTTTCTTTGGGCCCAAGAGGCAATTGGGTAATAGAGCCCTCTCTCGAAAGACCAAATTGGCTTTATACAATACTCTAATCATCCCAGTCCTGCTCTATGGTGCAGAAGCTGTTATAAGTGAATGAGGAAGCTCTTGATCTTCTCGAGAGAAAAGTTCTGGTGCGATCTTTGATCTTGTTTGCGTTGATGGCATCTGGAGGAGAAGATGCAATCACGAACTACATGGGCTGTACGACGGCATGTGCCCAGTTAAGCGTCTACGGATAAAACGCTTAAGATGGCTAGGCCATCTAGAGCGTATGGACAACAAAGCTCCGGCCTGAAGGGTCCTTGAATCCGAGCCATTGGTACAACGTAACAGAGGACGCCCTCGACTCAAGTGGCGCACACAAGTGGAAAGGATCTCAACCAACTTGGTGTGCGAAGTTGGAGAATTGGTGTGCTGTCAGGAGATCACGCCGGCTGGAGACGCTTGTTGGTTGAGGTCCAAGGCAACACCGCGTTGTAGCACCATCAAAAGAAGAAGAAAAATGGTGAGCGTCCTGCTAAGACGTTAGTTTAGGCGCTTGATTTTGATTTTGACGCCCCCACAGGGGCACTTTATAAGCTTGATGCAAGCCTTAACAAAAAAACTTACTTAATTAACTAATTAACTAGGTGACAGGGTGGAAACGATTAAGGAGAGGGTGAAGGGTTGCGTCATAGGCCAATTCAAGACTGGACTGTGAATAGGAGGTGAATATCAATGTTACCGCTGAGAAGATCGTGAATAAAAAGCATATCTGCAACATCGCGTCGTTCTTTGAGGGGTTAGAGGTTGCTTAATTTTAGGCGATCCGTATAAGGTGGTGGAATGGCAAAATTAGGTTGAATGGCCACAATCCGCGTAGTGGAGGAATTGTAAGAGGGGATCAGACTTGGCTTTGGACCAACACAATTAAGTTCACGGTCACAAATGACCCCTAGATCAACCAAGAAGTTAACATGGGTAACGGCTTCATTACGAATAATTTGGGTAGGTCTGATTGGAGAGAACACGAGTCAACAAGGGAAGATATGTGTTTAAATATTTTCATATCATCGACACATATGTATAGTGAGCTGAGAGTTCGAAATGATGCTATCAACATAATTAATGATTAGAATAAATATCAGTGGGCCGGGATGACTACCTTGTGGGACACCAAAGGTAGCATTAATTGAATCAAAGATAGAAGATCTGAAAATAAAGTTATATTAACGTTCTTCTAGGTAAGATTTGATCCATGTGATAAAACCGGAAGAGAAATCGACGTCAGTGAACTTGAGAAGAATAATTTGGTGAGACATTTTGTCAAAGGCTTTGCTGAAGTGAGTGGCGACAACGTCTACTTCTTTACCGGCTTCGAGTGCCCAAAAAATTTTTAAACAAACTCGACTAGATTTGTATTTATAGATCTTCTAGGAACCCATGTTGGTTAGGGCTTGCAGTGAAACAATAGTACATCATAAGCGATGCTCTCGAAAGGTTTGGGTAAGCATGAGAGCTTGGCAATGGGACGACAGTTGGCCATATTATTTTTCAGTCCTTTTTTGTGGACTGGATTGGTGTAAACATATTTCCAAAGCTGAGGGAAGAGTCCTTGAGAGATAGAGCTTTGATAAAGAGTAAAATAAAATGGTTCGCGCACTTTTAAAACAGGCAGGCAGACAGTCGGGACCGAGAGAGTAGTTGTCTCTTAGGTTTCGTAGTTTTTCGGCGGTTAGGTCGAGAGTTATGTTTAGTGAGACAAGAGATGTCTGGGGGCAGTCTTTCAGATATCGAAAATAGCTGTGATCGGGTTGAAGATCCTGGTCGGTGACTGATTGGCTGAAGAAATGAGCCCAGAAATTGTTACTTGGGGTAACAGCGCAGTTTACGGCATCGGATGAGAAAATTAGGTCAAGTTGTCTGTCACAGTTATTGGTGATGTTACTGAGTTGCAGAAGGCCGGAGTGAGAGAATTGAACTGTGAAAAGGATTTCTTTACCTGAGGAGGGGTTAGCGGCGATGCAATAGGTCTCATCATCGGATTAACCCATTTCAGGTGTGGGAGCTTTTTTTTGATGACAGCATAATTTCGTTTTGTCCTCGTCACTATAGCCGTCTTTGCTTTAATGCCTTCAAACGTTTTATTGACGTAGCGCTGCATTCGTCTAATCATGTCAATAACGTCTTCGTACGAAACAAATTGTGTGGATTTGAACTTGATTGGGTTGCCACACTCCTCACAATCCTTTTTATGAAACCTTAATGGACCAGCAGGAACTCTTAATTCTCATCCTCTACAGCCTGATTGGTAGGAAATTAAAATCTTGACGTAGTTCTATATAACGATGGTGTGTGTCGACCTTTAAATAGTGAGTCTTCTCCAGGATCTTTCCTAACTGGAATTGATAGGGAGGATTGGACCCTATCAAATTGTGCAGTAACGAAATAAACCATTCACATAACACGACAAAGAAATGATGTTTAAGAGACTTATGTCCCTATAATTGGCCCAGTTACTTGAGCAAGGGAAGGTACGAATGATGTTCAGAAAGTAATAGGAATTTTGAAAATTCACGGGTTGCATTGGTCCGTTTCACACCTTTTTTCCCATGTTCTGTTGGAAAACCAAAGAGATTGCGTGTGTTTTGGCAAGTCTGGTGGTTATTTATTTATGTTCAAAATGGATCAGAAAAATTGCAAAAAATGTTGATATAAGATTAAGAATGGGACAAAGTGAAGAAAGGCTTAATGAAGGTAGTTGTTTCTTTCTATTAAATCAGGAAAGCAATTTGTGTTAAAAATAAGATCAACAGCATTCCTATGATTGCCTCGACAGAATCATAATTTTAGGGACAACATATAGTATTTGGTCAGGCACTTTGCCATGATGATGGCTGATATCATGCCCATGTTTTTGAAATCTGGAGGAGACTCCAAGGGAAGCATAATCAAATAATTATTAAGAGTGATTTTTTTACTGTTACGTTTTTCACTGTTCTTTTTTTGATAGCCTACGCGTAACTCATTACATGTGTAAAAATCAGACATGCTCAGTTGGCATTGGCCGTTTTATCACAGAAAGACTTGCACCCAAACAAAACTTCGAATTTTTCCAAAGCCGTGCTCTGTGAAAAATGTTTTTCGCACACTTCGACCATTGTCATAATCGCCCTACTGAGCAAGAAATTCGAGCCATGGTGATCATAGACATCAAGCCACCTACTTCTACGCGTAGAGTGCGTACAAAGGGAAATATTTCTGCTGCATTTGCCGTTAATGAAGCCCGTGATTTTTTCATTTGTTGCCAAATTGGGATTATGCTACCCAGTTGCGTGGAAGATCTTACGCAGCGACCTTGGTCTATAGTCTTATACAATTCACGTTTTAGAACTGAAGCCGAACTACCTGCCACTTCGTGGAATTTTTGTTGAGTGGGCCTTAAAAAAGCTAACGGAAGACCCACTTTCGACGAAGATCATTTCTGATTGAATGGATATGTTAGGAAACAAAACCGCGTATTTGGTCCATCGAACAAACTCAGAGAATTCAGGAGCTGCCAATGCACCGGGAAAAATTCACTAGTCCGAGGGAGTTATTGGTCCGTTTTTTTTCAAAGATAATCGTGAGAACAACGTTACCCTCAATCATGCCTACGATTCGAATCATGATTTCGAACTTTTTTTGCCCAAAATGCATGTGCTGAACACGACGCTACATGCCCCATAGCCAACGAATCAATTGATCAATTGGGAAATGAGTTCGGTGAGCAATGTATCCCTCTATTTGGATCGGTTAATTGGCTGACTAGATCATGCTAATCTAATAATCATTGAGATACGTTATCATTATATCATTTGTCTATGTCGATAAGCCATGGAAAGTTGTAGCCTTTGAAAAAAACATTACACGTTTTATTAACAGAAAGCTCGTAAAAGTGACTCAATACGGACTCTCCGAATGGACCACTTAAAACGTAGGCGCGATTAACAGCTGCACAAAATAATTCCTGGAAAGTAAATGGCAAGCATTTATTTAACAACTCAAATAAAAATTATATACACATTTGTCATCTTCTTGTTCTTTTTTTGAAAACTAAAAACCAAGCGCTTTAAAAATCACTTAATTTAAGATCATGCAAGAAGAAGTGATATTTAAAGAAAGAAGAATTAAAATATTTCATAATGGCATTGTAGATTTAGCAATAGAATGCGATATCTTTCAAATATCCACTTAGGCTCGACCTACAGATAGTCATTATTCGATGAAATTTTTCATAATAACAGCTCTGCATGCAGGAATCGTTGGCGGAGAATTGGTTTTGAGTTAACATTGTTCCAAATTAAAAGTTGAACTGAAATTTCCATTTCGAGAAATCACACGTCCCGAAAATATGTCACGCAATAGAGCCCTGTCTTACCATTTGTGTGTCATGTGGCGCCGGTCTGCTGAAAATAAACCTCACCCACGTCCATAGCACCGATTTTAGGCAGAAAACAATTCTGTCGATCAGCATCGTTCAGTAACAAATTCCATTCACTGAAACGGTCACACCAGCTTCATTTTTGTAAAAATATAGTCCAATGGCACCGTCAGGTCAAAAATCACATTAAACTGTCACTCACTATAAGGAGGTTGTTCCAATATTTCTCTTTGGTTTTTGGAGCCCCAAATAAATTTCCAGACAAATGGAAATGAGCTTCGTCACTCAGCATAATTTTGTCTAAAAAATCTTGATGTAGTTCATTCATTTCCAGCAGCCATTCATTGTTACCTGCCAGAACTGTTAAATTTTTTCGAAGGAATTCACAACAGATGCACCACAGATATGCAAGAAATATCGTTTCACCTATTTTGTAATGAATTTTCAGTATTTCAAATCATTATTTAATAACCTCGTGGTTTTGAATGATAGTTGAATGATGACTGTTCCATAATGATGCGAAATTTAAAATGACACCTTTTCCTAGATGAGTTTCGGAAGAACTTTATCACTGAATAAAAAAATCCCTTCAACCGGAACTAAGTACGCGACTGCCCAAACGTTATGACAAACTTCCCAAGTCACATTGGTGTGTTTCAGAAGTGATCGTTCCCTGGCGTTTTGTTGTCGGTGGCGTGCACGGTTCACTCACAAATCACTTTGAACTAATTTTGCTTACAAACTGTGGGATCATAAAACAGACTATGAGACAAGAACGGTGTCTATGAGCCGCCATGGAAAGGGAGATGAAGTCCAGAAAAAAGATATTTACGAGTACTTACCTCGAGGCCGTAGAAAAATGAAATGAAATTAATATTTCGAAAGCAGCGGTCTTCTTTTGCAAGATTTCCCACACACAGCGGATATTTATCACTCCAATCTGTCATAAACATTGTGATCCGAATATTTATGAATCTTGAACAAAGGCACTTAAACATAATATTGATCAATAGTCACCACAATAAAGTCATAAAAAATAAACTCGTGTCCACCTTTATCTTCATTTCTTGTCAAGCAACTCCCACAGAAAAGAAGAACACAAGAGAGTTGAAAACCACACCGCCACTCTGATGATCGCTTATTCATTCTAAATGTTAAAAGGGAAACAAAAATATGAAAAACAACAAGAAAAAAACTTGCGTAAAAACACCAGTTCCATTTAAATAAGGAAAATTAGTTTGCTATAAAATGGCCATAAAACTTTTAACCATGCAAATTTAATTAATTTAACGACTCTCCATAAATTAGTGCCAAAGAATATACAAAAACAGTTTATTGCGATTGTTTTTCGAAAACAAAAAAAACAAGAACTTTGCTATAAAACGGGAGAAGATGGATCAAAGGCGCAAGTGGAGTTGTAAGGTTGGTTAATTATAGGCGGAAGTCGTTAAGAGGTTTTTGAGTGACAGTTGGTAGTTGACGACAGATTTTGTTTGTCAACAAAGTGATAGGGCGGCTTGATCTATCAAATAGGTAGGGAATGAAAACGGAAACTTCTGGGTGATGTTTTTCGTTATTTATAGCTTGGAGGTTAACTTTCAGGTTTGGGGTTAAAAGACATGAAGCAATCGATAATTAATGATATTTAGATCGGACTCTTTCCGAAAGACATTGAAAAGTAGGCCCCTGTGGTCGGTGTTTTGAATATTTTTATTTAATTACCATCCTCGAAAAATATTAAATTTAATGACAACATCACATCTAAAGAAGGAACCGGATTAATGGTGATTTAATTGCAGACTGAGGTTCTGGGCAAGACAGGAAGATATCGTAGTGTCACTCTCGATTAATCTGCTATATTAAGCCGTCCTCGAAATCCTGTAATTGTTTCTCCCAAAAAAAAAAAATTGAAATCCTTAAAACCTCTTGGATTGTTACGAAAGCCCCGAAATTTCAGAGACTTACCTATTTCATCCTCATCCATCACGCTCTTCCTCATTCAGATTATTCGTTGTGAGTCTGTCAAAATCCCCAAACCAATATCGAGAACTCATGACGACGTAGAAAATTGAAATTGCAATAAGCCATAAGCAGAAAACAGATCCCAATTGCCAATTGAGATATTCAGATAAATCTCAGCTTAGGGCTATTCCTAGATATTACTGCCTCCTGCAGCATAGAGCCATTTGCAATAATTCACTCCACCACCCGAAACAACATATGAGAATTCCACACCTATAACCAAACATCAGTTAGTAGTGCTCACATCCATCTATTTGAGTGGCTGCTTAGATTGATTTTTCTTCTCAGCCGAAGCGCGCAAAATTCAATACAGAATCCATGCAGTCAGTCAATTCCCCAGCGTGTGCACAGTATTCCGAGTAATAACTTGCAACCGTCACAACACCTCATATCCAATCGTGCCGCTTCCCCAAGACACAGAGCCCTATTCAAAATGATCAAATCGATTTCATTCCATGCGCCGTGTTGCCAACCTCGATACCATGCCACCAAGAAGATGATGGAAGAAACCAATTTCGCTTTGAAGAATAACGCCAACCAAAGTAGTACAACAACAACAAAAAAGAGCTAGTGTCGCCGATTATACCTGCTTCCCAGCAGCACCACCTACCCAGAGACAAGGTGGGTGTCAAGCCGTTGCATAAATATCGAACATTTTCCAACGGAATAAGAACAAAAGTGACGTAAGCAAAGCAAACAATTCCCATAACAGCAGACGGCGACACTCAGCATTTGCAAATGAAGGAACTCGAAAAGGAAAATTGAAAAACGAAACCACTAAAGTTGCCCCCGTGTTTCGGCTTCCATTCCACCCGCACGGCAATGCACTATGCCGGGGTCTACCCACTCGGCTGGTATTCATAATTCCTTAGTGCAACTGTCAGTTAATACGTACGACTGAGCCTAAAGCCACTTGTTGTACCCTCTCCCGTTCCCGCTCCCTGGGGAGATCAGTAACATTTTCTTCTCGGAAGTAATGCTCCAAAAAATTATGACGAGCAAATAAGACCGTGCCAACTTCATTAGATAATTTATCTAAGTGCAACTACACGACAACAAGTTGTTAGTCATCGACTAAGCGGCCAAATGACACTTACGAGTAAGCCCACGGCTGAACGCGGTGTGACAAAACCCACATGGGAGTGTCGCTACATCTTCTTCAGCTTAACAAGTTGTAAAGTCTGTTAACTGATTACTCTACGCCATGATTTCTGCAAGAGTTGGCTCGTCATTAGAGACGGCGCTTGGACTACGAGGCATATGTGTCATTGCGACACACTTGCTGCCAAGCTGGCTCGTTGCTGTGGCGAAAGTGCGTGATACACTCGCGAATCTATTCATTTCCACGTGCGTAATTTACTGCCGCCGAGTGTTTGTGTTGCTGCCACTCGACCGGCAGGCACCACGTTTTCCAATTGCATATACTCGGAGGTATCTCCCTTAATTAAGCTTCAAGCGGTGTTTCTACTTTTTAAAATGTAGGGATTAACCTAGATATTCGAGCATACAAGTGAATATAAGATAACTTTTTCAGCGGGAATTAGCAAACAAACGAGATGAAATGGTATTTAAAGATCATATCTGAGTTCTCCAATTCACTGAATATTGATATTTTATCGACCACAAAAACAAGAACAAGAAACTAAAAGCCTGTCCCGTTGCGATACGATAATGGGCTTATACCCCAGATGCAAACAACTTTATGAAACTAGAGATTATAATATCCGACAAGTTCTAGTCGAACGGTAAGGTGCGAGCTACGGGAGGTGTAATACCCCCCCAGGAGAGGCTACTTAAATGCTCACTGGGCTAGTTAGTAACACGATAAGAGGCAGTATATCTGTCAACTTGACTATGCGTAGGAGTTCACTTAAGTTCTTTAACGTTTAGGATAAGAGTTTGAAGACTTAATCAACTGATTAAGTCTGCCACTCTGTATATCAAACACAAAGTCCAACTTTAACGGCAAAATCTCTGCGACAGAAAAAATACGTAAATTATTCAATCATGCTTCTAGCGAGTTTTTTAACGCCACTTAAGACACCTTGCGACGTGGTAGTAATTTATTTTGCACAGCTAATAGCTTGTTGTTCTAAAACAAGTTTTCTTTGAAACATTTTTTTGCTGGACATGTGTAATCGATACCTAAACAGCGTTAGGCTTGCTACAGTGTTTCGCCAATTTAAGTACAAAAAATCGACTACCAAGTGACCTCATTTAAGCTTTAAACGACCGACAGATATAAGCTTGCAGTAATACAACGTTTAGGAGAGGTAGCTATATTCAGATGATCGTTTGTTGTACGTTTTACTATTGACCTGAAAAAGTCAAACATAATCAAGATCTACCAATCTATTGAAAGGTTTCGTTGTCCATGATAAAGCCATTGCATTGTAGTTATTTAAACGTTGACAGTCAGCAGTCATCATGGGATGATATGTTACTATGATCTTTCGGCCTTAAGATCGGCAGATTTTCATATAATTGAAGGGATAGTGTACTTTTTACTTTTTATATGAGTATTTTGACGACCCAACAAGACGTGACATCCCCACCACATGCCCAGACCACCAATGAGATAGTAAGCGCTATAGAAGCACTGAAACCCAAAAAAGTTTCCCAGATCAGAGAACATAAATCCAGAATTGCTTAAAGCTGACCCCCTGGTGAGTACTCCCTCTATTAAAAGACACGCTGCTCATGCATCGATCACATCAACACCTTAAGTATAATTGTGGAGCAGTCTGTCGAGTGGCGCAGACCATATTACCTTTGCTTTATCGACTTCAAGAATGTGTTCGATACTCTTAGATTTGACGCATTATGAAAAGCTCTAGCATGCAAAGGATTAGTTACCTGAAAAAAATTATAAGTCTTATAAAAGAGCTGTGCTAAGTGCCGTGTGAGACACGAAAATATTTTAAGCAACAGCATTCAAGTGCAGACTGGAGATAGGCAGGATTGCGTATTATCACCGCTCTTATTCAACCTGGTTTGAGACCTAATAATGCGGCGTTGAGAGCGCTGGCACAGTAGATAGTGTTCTGACGCGCGATGGGCGAGTTCGGATCCCGATAACACCAACACCATCGAATGTTCATTTCGGCGGGGTACTGGCAGAACCCTCCGTAGTACAGTTGCCTTGAAGAAACTTCTCAGCTCTCGCCGTGGGGAATTGGCATTATACTGTAGGTCCCGATCACTTGTTTGAATATCATATCGCACACAACATAAGCGAATGAGAAAAGTTTGGCTCTAGCTCCTCATAAGCTGTAACGCTATCTAATTATAGGAATAATAATGCATCTGCGGAAAACAGAGGCATATCCTAGGGAATGGGTGGCAACCTTGAGGATCTAAACTACGCGCATGACATGTGCCTGTCTCATAAATATTCACATATTTGTAATATCAAAATGGAGGGAGTAAGCCACCTTGCAACACAAGCGGACCTAAAAATCAACGTCGCAAAAACAACGATTATGTGCATCAATACCAACGAATCAATTTTCAGATCTGTGGCTCTAACGTCGAAGTAGTCGACGAATTCTGTTACCACGGCAACATCATCACAGAAAAATGACTGCTCAGCAGTTGGCATATTAAATTGGATATCAAGGAGTCGCTTCGTCTTTGGTGTGCTGGAGATCATCTGGCATATCCATACACGCAAGCCCCATGAAGACATTACATGAGGAACCTTAGATTGGAACCCACAAGGCAGCTGCAGATGGGGTAGACATTCCCACACGATGAAGCGTTGAGTCGAAGCAGATGCGCTATAATCAACTTATTACTTGTTCCACCTAGGAATCCGGAATTCATACAATGCTTGATTCGGTATTTTATCAAACTTCAGATCAACATTCCTCGGCACCGACACGTTAAAAACATCACCTTTCTGAGCCAAGCACCCCAAGTCAACAACTAAATCTCACTTATAGTACTTCCGGGGATTTTTTTTCAGTCATGATCTTCATTCACATGTCTGCAAAATCCAAATTGAACAACAGTTGAAACCTCCAAATCGAATAGAACGTCGATCAAATAAATTTGATCTTTCAAATCAGATTTTGGATGGACCACAAGACTCTCACGAGGTTCACGAGATGCCAATGCATGAAGACGAGGCTGTAGAGGCAGATGATCTGGTATTTCGTTGCCAAAACTGAATTAATTGGCTCTGGATGGCTTCAACAAGATGTCGCTACCCTCAGACAAGCCTTCAAACAATCATTTTGTTGCGTACAAAACTTGATGATCGCATTATGTCGCTTAGAGTAGAAATAGATTTGCCTTCGACCTAACATCTTTAGACTTCTTTTTATTTGAAGCTCTGTATATTTTAAGGGTAAAGTGTTTGGCAAACTCCCAGGGACAATAGAGAACTTCGATCACAACATCAAAAGTGAAAATGCGGCCACTGACTTAATTATTCTTTAAAGATTCATCGATAATTTAGACTTTCGGACGATCCCTTGCAACAATCAAGAACAATTCCTATATGGTAAAACTGTGCAACAACCTCAGTTGTTAATGAGAGATGATCGAAAAATGCACACGAAGGCATAACACTCGTTGTATAAGATCACTTTAAAATTCATACTCTGCGTATGCATTTCCAATATAAAACCTTAATGAAATGGAAACAAAAACAAAAGTACTGTGAACTATAACCTACGCGACAAATTCAGTCGAATTTCTCGAATTCTATCTAGGACAACCACCCCCGGAGAGTAGTTAACTAACATCTTCGACACAAACCATCTGCACCCCGTCCAGGTTGTGCGACAAACACTCTTGAACCTGCGCGAACACTATAAAAATAAACCGAAGCTGCGATGGTTACGTAGACGATGTTATGCTCAATTTACAATCGCCATAGATCACACTTCGTTAACCAATTTAGATTTAAATTAAAAAAAAAGAAGGTTGTTTAACTTGATTTAGTTTTTTTGGTCATGAGATCTATGCCGTTCGACTAGAACTTTATTGAAATACTGAATCAACTAAAGTTGGGTCAGATAATATTCTTCCGGATTTCGTTTATGCTTCTACGTTGTATCCTTCATCCAGCAAATAGTCTTTTCCTGACCAATGGCAATTCATCCAGCAACTCAAGCATCATATTATTTTCTAGAAAAAATTTTCGGTAATTTGGGCAAATTTTGCGGTTTGAAAATAAAATATAATTGAAAGACAGTCTTGTTGAAAGTCTTTAAAGTTATTCCCATCACACCAGCTAATATCGTGGTCAGTTAAATGGCTAGAAGGATTTTTCAAATTACACGTGGAAGTCTATTCCGTTTTAGTAGCTAAGATGTCATCATTATTTTATGTTCCCCAAAGTTAAATTTAAGATCCATTTGGAAAGGAATCAACGCGTACAGTACCTACCTACGAGTAAGTCAATAATAAGAAATAGAAAAATAGAGATTGTCCATAAGGGGGGCATAACATCAATCTAGCTTAGACTACCTAATTCTGTTTGATTAGAAAAAAAAACTCACGAAAAATAAGCACATATTCGAGATCAGCGATATGGTATCCACCACACTCATAGCCTGCAATTATTTAGGAAGCCAATAATGGGATGCAACTCATAAATCCTTAAATGAACGTCATGGTTAAACCATAATCATTGGCAACTGCTTGGGCTGAACATAACTAAAAAGACTCTTGTCAAGGTCCAAGTTCTTACTTGTTTTGATTTTATTAAATTAAATGAGCTTACCGTACAATGGAGATACTACTATATCTAACATGTAAATGAAATAAGAGCTTAAAAAAGAACCGTTTTCAGGGCGGTAAGATAAAGAGTAGTACTGAGTTATCCAATTCGTTATCCAGTTTTGACACCCCTGTTTCAACCATATATTTACATCAAACCGATCTGTTATTTAAGACTTTAAGTATTTAGTATAAGGTTCTCCATTTTACATCGTTGATCACCTAATAATCGCTGAATGCGTAAAAATTGTGAAAACTTACTACGAAAAAGTGATTCTGTGATTCTTAGTGGCGTTTCGCGCATCGCGAGCAGATTACGAAATACTCATCCATATAAGCCTACTATAAATAAAATTATAGAAAAATTCAATGGAACTGGGTCTATTATAAAAGTATTAAGGCATATATATTATGCAAATGCATGCTGGTTTCATGAGTCCATGAGTCTTCGGGAATGAAAAAGATATAACGATCACAGTCAATCATTATCGCTTTAGCCAAAGGTTTAACATATTTTTTTGGACTCAAATAAATTTTTGTGCCACATCTTGCATTACACGAGTTGCACGAGGAAACATCCTGGAGGAGTTATTTCATGTTTTAGTGATGTAAACTGGTCATCAAGATCGTGCGATTAGTCGCCGTTAAATTTATTTTTGTAGCGCTATACAAAAGACCGTGTTTATACACCCAATATTCTGCAAGTAATGGTTGAGTTATTGTCCGATATGTGTTGAAAAGTCTACAGCGGGATAAGTCTACTGATCATCGCTATAAAATCTTCTCTGCCGTTTTATGTGAGCGCTTGAAGCCGTGAAGCCCACCATCGATCACCACCTACTTGCCGATTTCAAAGCCGCATACGGCAGCGTAATCAGAGACGAGCTATACAACGCATTGTCTTCCTTTGACATCCCTACTAAGCTCGTTTGGAAAATACTCGCTGCTCCATTGGAGTCAGTGCAGACCTAACCGATAGCTTTGATGCCAAAAAAAGGATTCAGGCAGGGCGATGCGCTGTCGTGTGATTTTTTCTACATAGTTTTAGAAATACTCGTAATTGTTCGAAACTCACTGGCTAACACAAGAGGCACATTATATATGCTGTCATCGAAAAAGGACGCTCACGACCGAAGTCTTGGCCAGAACGCCAATATTGGCAGCTATAATTTCGAGGTAGTCAAGGACTTCGTCTACCTTGGCTCCGCCGTTATCTGGAACAACGACATCAGTTCCGAAATCAAACGCAGATTCACTCTTGCTAATCGCCGCTTCTTCGGGCTTAGGAGGCAATTGGGTAATAGAGCCCTCTGCCATATGACGAAGTTGACTCCGTGAAAGGCCCTTATTATCACCGTCCTTCTGCATGACGCATAAACATGGACTCCATCAAAAGCGGATGGAGAGGCTCTTGGCGAATTCGAGAGAAACATGTGATTTTTGGTCCTATTAACACAGTAGGGGGTGTGAAGAATAGGATTCAACCACGAACTGTACGGTCTGTACAGCGACATGAGCCTAGTCAGACGTCTACGGATAAAATTACTAGGCCATGTACCGAGGAACTTTCGCATAGAGAAGAATGAAGTAGCAAGAAACGGAGCTAAAACCACACTTCATGGGACTTGCGGAAACAGGAGCTCAGGAATTAAAAAAAATTCAGACAAGGACTGCATAAATATCCAAGCCCAGAATCACCGAAACTGCAAGTTTTACTACAAGCTGTTTATGAATTGTCTTACAGATTTTCTGAATAAAAGAATTAGATCGTCTGTCCAAAAAATATGAACATTTTAGGCCGTTACGATGCGTAAGGCTCTAATTTTCTTATCAAGTTCATAAAAAAATGGATTCTATGGAGAGCTCGGAATATGGTTTTGATCGATTAGGACTGGTTGGTGGATAACCCTCGATCCAAGTTTGATTGAGTTTCATCATCCAGGAATGAACAAGGTTCATTGTTGTCTTTCGTTTTGTGATTCAAAATTTTAATTTTAGAAGAGCTAGGGAGGGATATATTATTTGCTGTGACTTCGTTACCAACAGAGCCCGCAGTATTCTCATTAATAACGAGGTTAAGAGTAATTTTGGGTTGATTATATTTCAAAATTCAAGCAAAAACGGCCGAAGTTCCACTTAGTAATATTGAAAAACGAACTTTTACTAAAAATTGTGCTAAAGTAGGTTCTGTCAATACTCTGATTGCGAGAAACACTCTAAAAAAAAAAACGACCACCTGGCTCTTAGGATTCGATATCCAATATATCGGCGTCAGTATTGAACTAACGCCCTTTCTAATGGTTCAATCATGAATTAAAAGTGGGAAGAGTAGGCATTATTACCATTTCATTATGATTCGCAGTAATATGCTCATTTTGGTGTTCCGGCTTTAGTGTGGATCTAGAAGTGGATGGAAATTCATGAAGCCAATCTAAGTGGCATTCATTTTATCTTTTTTTTTTTTGCATCGACCATTTTTGGTTCCCTCTCAGTCATGGGGAGGCCCTTGAAAACGTTGGTCCAGACCAAAAATATCAGTTCATGACATTGATAGTTCAAGTGCCTTAGATCGGGTCTGTCATATACATATAAGCGATACCATTACCAATCTGCATCAAAAGATATAATCATAAAGAAAAGGAATTTCTTAACCTAAAACTCTGTTCCAACTGTCGGCTGCAAGCGTCCCAGTTTCCAACATACCGAGGTATAAAAAAATTTAATGGCATCATGCTCACCCCACACCTTGGAGCACATCTAATTTTAGACCCACTCCACACTCCCGTCATCGCCTCCCAAGTTGTCAAATTAAATTATTTGACTTCTTGAGAAGACACTTACTTCCACAAAGGAATTTCAAAAAAACACTTGTCAAAAAACACTACCTGTTAACCACGGAGCGTAGCAATGCCCACTAAGCGTGCGCCTTGAATACCAATTGGCCTGCCAACTGACTCACGGATCAATTACTTCCCATCTACCGTACCAGATGGTGTACCTATCGTACGTAGCGTATCTACATCGTGTATCTACCGCATCAACCCGGCCATTCGAATTGTCATTCACGGCCAGTACAATCGTTTAATGAATTCTTCATGTAAATTCAATCCTTGCGAGTGTCAACTTCAACTTTTTCTCATTTTGGCCCTTACTCCTACCTCTCTCCCACGTGGTATCTAGATTTTCCTCGTTCTATTGGTGACTGTGAAACTATTTTCCATGACAAAGCCGTGAGTAATCCCATCATGACTCCCATTATGTCATCATTGTCCCATTGTCCCTGGCTTTCTCTCTCTTTTTCTTGGTCTCTGTCTTGGGTGCTGCGAGGTGACAGTCACGATTCAATACGGAGTTTTAATATTTGATATGCATTTATTGCCCAATGGACATAGAATCAAAAAAGAAATTTAATTCTCTTTCAAGTGGCCCACACTCAGGATGCGGAAGGGAAGCTGGCGGGGATCACACAAATGGCAAAGTCAAGTGTTTAATTCCCTGAAGAAGGTCATTACATTCTCACTCAGCGATGAAGACGAAACATCTCAAACCTTCCTTCCATCACCGAACCATCTATTCAACCATTCGCGTTAACCTCTAATGTGTGCCAAGGAACAGAGTAGAGCACATCTCCAGAGGTTAAGAAGGCATACACATACGTCAAAAGTGACAGCACGAGAGGGATGAAAAGAAGAGTAAACCACTTTCACGTACTACAATATAGTAGCGCCCCAAAACGAGATAAGAAGGATATGGCATGTCGTTACGGATGTGTTACCATAACAATGGCTACGGGTGTATCACAAAAACAACAACTGAATGGCGAAAGTCACGTCTGTACACTTCAGGCATAACGTAGGCTCTTCATGGCGTTTGTTCTTGGCATCATCGCCAACATCGGCTTTTGTGCGATGATGATAGCGTTTTCTTACTTGCTGCCAACGGCGGTAATTATTGCATCCATCTAAGCCATGATGCGGTTCGGGGGTGGTAAGAAATTGAATTCTTTCAAACTTCCTGAGGTATTGACACATTGATCAAGATTGTATTGTGGGATTGTCGAGATTGCCAGATGGCGTAAGTGGTACGGGGATCTTCGGGAACTTCCTGCGGCATGATGGCTTTTCATAAAATACGGTCGACTCGGTATTATGTGTCGCTTTCGGCAACTTCCGCTGTGCGTACGATGAAGAATGAATGCCAGTGGGTTACCTTCCTGTCGATAGAGTCAACAAGCTGATATGTTTGAATATTGAGGACACTGTGGGAAGGATACTCGCACGTTCAACTGTTTCGCTTTGCTCCCACAGGAAGTGCCAATATTTTTGGACCAACACCTGCCGTGTCGCATTTTAATGACCCACTTTGCTCGATGCCAAATTGCAGAAGGCACTCGGTGCTGATAGTCTGGCTAAACTGCATTCCTGTCCATCGCCCGCCCACGCCCAAAAGTAAAAAAAAAAAATAGAACGTCTCCGTCCTGCATTCGTAATTTCCTTGATGTCACCACAAATATCTTTGGATTTTTTTTTTCGTTGTTTTTCCTTTATGCAATGTGACGTGCGTGTGCTCCGTGGCAGATACGGTCGCGCTGTCATTGTAACTTACCACACCACACTCGTGAAGTTCAATATCCTCCGCCATGCGCACGATGATGATTGATCACCTGAAACGTCAATTCGGTATCCAGTCGTGTAGAAAACGTACGAGCACACGGCATCCGAGCCACGCTACTGCCACTGTATCTTTATGCGTTCGTTTCGAGCAGGCACCATCAACTGCTGCATCCCCCTTCCCTCACGGTAACACTATAACATCGTTACATTGTGACAGATCCTTTAAACTTTTTTTTTCTCTCCTTTTTTGTATCCTATAGTGAAAAGTTCTACTTTTCTTATCGTTTCAGAAGCGCAGTGTCAGCAGCTCTATCCGAGCATACGTGCATCGCCATCAACGAGCAATGACCGGTGAGGTGAGATGCAAATTGCATGTGGATAGCATAGAAAACTTGAAAAGTAGTTAAAAAGTTCAGATACAAAAGCAAAGACACAGTGTAAGTGACCAAGTGAAAGTGAAGTGTAGATTTATCCTCCGATTGAGGCAGTGATACGGTGGTGATCGAAGCAGTCACCTCCATTAGTGCTGTTGCATTTAAACGACAAATTGGATTCAGACACTAAATACCGCAGAAATGGATAAGACTCTTAATGCGCACGGAATGAGGTAAGTTTTGCAATATAAATTCACGGTGTAGGTGGGTTATTTACATAGATACAAACGTACCTAGATACTTTGAAAGGTTGAACAGATAAATTGCAATTCAATGTATCCGTATTTGTAGTTTTGATTTGAGTTTGTCCGATTCGGGATGCTGTAGTTGGTGGGAGTTTGGTTGCGTGGGATAGCAGCCTCATGGTGGTGCTGTGGCTCGTGTAATTGCAAATTCTTAACCGGATTAGCGGTAACTTTTTTTATAGAAACTTGAAGAGAAGGTGATTGTGAGTGTTTGATTTGGAATTGTCGCAGTTGGTTAGGTTGCATGTGGATTTGAGGTAGATTCTGGGTGACAGGGTGGTCTTGGAGAATTTATAATCGGATTATCTGCGAGTTGAAAAAGGTATCGAGATTGAACGGTGTTGCAGTTGCAATTGAGTTAGAAATGTTATTGAGCTCAGGGTGAATGGCTTGGTCATTCCTGTTTAGCGAAACTATGTGATGGAATGCTAATCGTAAGATGGAAGATGTGTCATAGTTGCCTCGTTGAACTTTACTTTTATAAGCATCATTGCGGTAATGAATAGGTAATGGCAAGACCAAAGCCAAAGCTTCTCTCAATTATTTTTAATGCGTGTAGAGGGGATTTACTAATTATTGCCGATACTGAACGGCTAATTCCGACAAGCTTTTCCTAAACTATTATACTACACAGAATTTGAGAGGGCATCACTGAAAAGAAACACTGTGAAATATAATAACTTGGCCATTGTCGGTTTTTAATACTCTGTGCCAATGGCGCCAGAAGCCAACATAGTAGCAGACTACTACCAACTTAACTACAATCCTCTCTCTATAGTTAATCTACGAAAAAGGACAGAATTTGGTTAAAATTTAATTTGGCTAAAATTTATTGAAAGTTGGGATTAATTCGTGTCGTTTCTTATTTAAACTATTGTTCATCACTATCCCCTTTCCCAATGCGACGCGAATACTACACTTAAAGAAAGCCTCGTCTTTAGGCGTAATCGAATCGATCTATTTCTTGCAATTCCTATACTGCTACTCATACAGGCCTTACGTCTTTAGGTAGACCAACTGTTAGTAATGTTTGAAGAATTCATTGGATTTCCTTTTCAAGCGTTTCCCATTTATTTTATTTGAGCAGTTTTGCGACGTCCAAATCAATCCCTTGGTTATGCCTTTCAGAGCATTCCTCTGACGTAATAATTAAGTCTGTAGCCAGCCGGTCTGCAGTGATGGTTTCTTTAATCTGAGAAGCTCATAGTAGATCACACCCTGCTTATCACATTTAGAGCATGAGCTTGGATCTATAGACGATTGGCCTTCGGTATTGATGCATGGCCATGGTGGTCGCATACTTCCGCTTGCCTCAGGTTATTGGAGTAGATGAAAAATACCGTTGCGAGGCTGCAGAAAACCCTTCCTGTTTTCCCGCTCACTCATGTAAAAACACCTTTCGACTGCCAAGCGCGTCTTAAATGCTTTTGCATTCATATTCTTAAGCTTCCCTGATGCTTACCAGTAAGCCTATATCATACTCAGATGGAAAATATCAGTAGCTGCAAGATTATAACATATGTAGGTACTTCTTTGCTTAACGTTTTCACGTTGTCTGAAGCGCAGTTCCAATTAAAAATCTTTTTAGCTGCAAGCCGATCTCGAAAGAATGACATGGCTACATGATGGCTTTTAAAAATGTTTACATCAATGACCTTATATTCATCAAAGGTTACGACATCCATGAATGACAACGTAATGTTGGCTATACGGAGTATATTCAAAAACAGCTGAAGATTTCGAGAATTTATATATTGTACAACGTGGCGCAAAATTAATCATCCAATTTTGTTTTTGAATTACTTTTTTACTAAATAAAAAAAAAAGATTTCAAATAGTAGCGATCGTTACTTGGACTTTCACAACTTTTTTCGTAAAGTATAAAAGATGATACCCGTCAAGTGGGTGTGTTGATTTGTTAATTCATTTGTACCCGTTTTATCGCACTTTTCGCAAAATTTTCGGTGATAACAATTCGCATTTTTATCGAATATTCTCCTTAAGGGCTGCAATTATCTGAAGCTTGTTGGCATAAATACGTGACTTCAAGCAGCCCCAAAGAAAGAAGTCTGGGATGGTTAAGTCGAGTGATCTTGCTGGCCACGCCAAATCGCCAAAACGGGAGACTTTTTTTTTTCTTATTGGAGGCATCTACTATCTGTTAGAGCACTCAAGCGCAAATGCTGGTCCGTTGTAATACCAGACAGACACTTTTCTTTATTGTATTTTCCCCGCTGTCCGGAGAAAAGTGAGGAGGGGCTTCAGTGATGTAGAGCTAAGAGATTCGGCAAACACCACGTCGGCCCCAAGGGTGCGACACCGTACGCGAGCGAAGGTGGGACAGTCGCAGAGAAAGTGTTCTGCTGTGTTATCCTCCTCGCAACATGCAGCAAGGTAGGCGTCTCACTGATGCCAAGCCCGTAATGGAGGCCCGCAGGCCTTCTGCAATCCATTCTCCTTAAGAATAAGAAGAATGTTGCCGACTTCTTGCAGACATCAGGGCATCGCACCATGTGCATTAAAGACCCCATCGTTGATGACGGTTTGATTGTGGAAGCAGGCAGACCTAAGGCGAGTTCAGGCTCTGAAAAACTTTCCTCTGAGCCCCTTCTAGCGAGTTCATCACAAAGAGATCTGGGTCCCATACTAGCCTTACTGAATTTAGTCATCCAACTTTGTTCAGAAAGATCTTTCACTAATTTTGAGCTGGATAGGGGGTTGGACACAGCTTTGAGTAGAGGTTGGCTGGCACTGCAGACCCATATGCTTTTCCCCTTCTACTTGTGCCTCACAACATAGTGCAGGGCCATTAGGATTACTTATATCTCTGATTGAAAGATGGACGCATATTTTCCTAACGAGAAGTGATGTCGAATGCGTTCGCGCTCAAAGAAAACTCCAGCGTCTTTCCAGTTTCAGTATCTGGCCAGAGCCAGTCCTGGCGCCAGGAAATTTGACTGTGAAATTATAGCGCAATAGGATAGCAGGTGTCATTGCGTCGGTCATCAAACAACCGATGCATATGAGAATATCGAACTTATCGTTGCCGCGAAGATCCAGAGGACATTTTTCGGCGATAAGCCCCAAAGGCACATTTGCATTGCCAAGAAGCTGACAGCGCTTTAGTGACCTTGGACTCAACATGCTTTGACCAAAGAAGCTTGCTATCTAATGCAAGCAATATGCTTCCTTGTATATCATGATGGGAATACCTTTTAGCACTAGCTGAGTAATGCCAGTATTTTTCCTCCTTCTCGTGAAGAGAACGACATCCGTCTTAAGAGGATTAACCGACAGCCCTCGATAACATTTAGCGCCGCCTATGCTTTGAGACAGACAGTCGCTAAACATGAGCCGACAGAGTGGTCAGAAACATCCACATAAGCCTGGGCATAGATTCCAGAGGCATTGAGAGCATCGAGCAGAGAGTCGACCATCATACACCATAACAGCGGATACAGGACGCCACGTTGCGGGCAGCCCCTATTTACGCCAGACTTGACACATTTTTCGAGGCTTTCGATCAATGGCCTGTGCACAAGCATTGCTTTGAACCACAAAACCTGTGCTTCATCTACGCTATACCGTCTAGCAGCGATACACATGCTGTCGAAAGTAACGTTATCAACAGCCCCCCATGGTCGACGAAAATGCGTACGTACCCTTTCCTTTCGAGTGCGCATTCAATTTTCCCAACTAAGTATTGAAGCTCAGTCTCGCAGGATTTTCCATGCTAATAAGCATGTTGCATCTCCGACAGAGGATGCATTCGAAGGGCAACTCTGCCCATGTACAACTCTACTAGTCTCTCCATTCTTTTCAGCAAGAAGGATGTTAGACTGATTGGTCTAAAATTCTTGGCGAGTGAGTAAACTTCTTTCTCTATTTGAGAATAAAGACCACTTACACCGCGCGCCAAGGAATAGGTATATGGGCAAGAGCCTAGCTAGCAGTGAAAATTATTTTCTTATATTTTATACCTTTTTGCATCATAACAGGGTATATCCCATCAGTACCTGGTGACCTGAAGCCATCGAAAGATGCCACAGCAAATTCAATGGCTTCATTAGTTGCCACGCGTAACGCAATATACCAGCTACGCCGAGAACGGGAGATTACGCGACCAGGGAACGCTTCATTCACAATATCCATTGTGGCTCATGCTGTGTGCACCGCCTTGTTGAAACCACATGATCACCAAGCCCCGCTCATCCAATTCCGACAGGAAGAAGACGTTTATCATGGCCCTGTAGCGTACGCCAGTAACAATGATTGCGCCGATGGCGTCCTAAAAAATACGGCCCAATCACTCCCCCCGCGTGAATGCCGCATCCTTTCAGTGGATGTAATAACTCTTCGTGTATCACACGCGGATTTTTAGTGCACTAGAAATGAAGATTTTGTTTATTGATGTAATCATGATAATTTTCGACAGAAAATCGTCCTCTTCTTGAAATTAAGGATGGCTTGACAATAATTCACACGCGATTGACGGTCAGCAGGCATTAACTGTTGCACTGTTTGAACTTTGTACGGGAACATGTTTAAATTTTTCACTAAAATTCAATTATTCCACGCTCTTGCGGAGTATAGCGCTCCGTTGCTTGTTTGTTAAATATGATTGATGTACAACGCCATTTGCAAAAATTATAACAACTTCCGATAGCGTGATTAACCCTAGAGAACTACTCATGTTGCGAGGTACAGAGAAACTACTCATACGCCTGAAAGGCGCTTCAGATTAGAAAATAAATTATTGAAAAAAGGAATAACTTCAGCATATTTACTTTTTCTTATTGAACCACCTATGGATATTTCCTATAATAAAAACACAATATTTTTATATGATAAAGATATTTTTTTTATTAAAATAGTTAAATAGCAAAGCTCTTTTAAAAACTTAACAATTTTAACAGTCTCTCATTAAAATGTACTTTAAAAAAAAATAGCAGTCTAAAATAAAATATTTCTCCTGAAAATTATTTAATTAAAAAACAATGAACACAAAAAAATTAAATTAAGGAATAATTCATGAGGTTTTATGGCATTCAATACAGTAATCAACTTTATGTTCCCCACATATGGATTTATCGCACTTGGCGCAGGACATTTTTGACATTCTCTTTTTTTTTTGAAGTACAGTAGCCACAATACTTCCTTTTTTTTTGGCTGTGATGGGCCAGCATTTTCCGGAGAATTATTTTCGGTTGGCTTTTTTAATATATTTTCAATTTTTTCGCGTAAATTACGTTTCAAAGTCGGCGCTTCTAGTCGTTTTTGCATCCATTGGGTAGTCAACTGCGTGCTAAGAACCTTCATGAACTGTCTACGGACCACAGGTTTTTCATTTTTTGCTAATATATTGTGACAATATATAATATATTCCTGTTTCAGGCTGTATCACTCCATGTTCGTCACATGAAGATAGTAGGTATACCATCTTTGCAGGCTTTGGTTTGTAGGAAACCAATGTCAAAGGTCCATCGTACGCGAACATAGAAGTTCCTACCAGAAACCACCAATGAGACGTCCCACTCAAAATGGCCGCCGACGTTTGCCTACAAGCTGGGGCGAGCACGTGGGTACCTCAAGTGCTGTAAAATTTTTGTAAACAATCACGCACATTGTTATAATTCCAATAGTGTGTGTGGCGGGAGTACACTGCGGTACAATGAAATTAACTCACACGTATTCACGATTAGAGTTTGTTTGTAACGGGTTATGTCGCTACGCACCTGAACTTCTGTCAAAATCTCGTCAAAATTTCAGGGTGTTACGGGGGAAGACGTACGAAAGACGCACGTCTCATTCTGGTTTCTGGTTCCTACTGCCCGAGAACGGGTGTTTTTCATTGCCTCTAGAATTTCTCGCTTGTTGGACCTAATAGTGCCAACCATCGTTAATTTATAGGGTTCGGAAAGCAGCGCCTTTGCCAAAGGTATGGACGTAAACCAATTATCACACGTTACGTTACGATTGGTACCATATATGGGACGAGTTAATTCTTTCACGTAATACTCTCCTTGTGGTAAGCCTTGAGTGTCGGTAGCTTTTCCGATATAGGGCAATGCGTTTATCATATATTTTGTGCCATTATCACATTTCATTGGAATTTTAATACCATATTTATTAGGCTTATTTGGTATATACATCCTAAAAGGACATCTACCACGGAATCCAACTAATTGCCCATCCACTGTCATGTAACTTCCTGGTGAGTAGTTTGACCTACATTGTTTTATGAATAACTCCCATATTTTCCTGACTGGTATAAAGGGGTCTTGTTGACGGAGAGCAGGTCGTAAGGACTTATCGTCCATCCTAAGACAACTAGTGAGAAAGTTGAAGCGTTCCCTGCTCATCACAGCTACATACGCAGATCCTGAATAAGCACTATCAAATAACTCCTTCGTTGTCAAGTGGTTGTCCTTCAATGCAGCTGTCAATGTAAGAACAGCAATATAAGCACGAATTTCCATGGTGCGGGTTTCTTTATATGTAACGTGGGTGTTTCCAGCCGGTCTTTTGGCCTCTATTTCCACATTAGTCCACTTCACAATCTCTTCTATGATTTCATCCTTGATGAATATTTCGAAACATAAGATCGGCTCAAAAAGATTTCTACACAACCTGGTTGGACCCCTTTGCATGTGAACAATGTTACGAACAGCAATCCTACCTCGAGTTTGACCTTTAGTAGTAGACCAGCAGTATTGATTCCTACCTTTTAAGTTTCGACGTGCAGGAACAATGACACGTCGATCGGTGCTGGACAGCTCTGAGTTCTCTGTATTTTCAGACGTACTTTGTGTAACAGGTTCTTCGCGAATAGTCTCATCTAAATTGCTTGAAATCTCATCTTCTACATATCCTTCTTCTTTGTCTTCTTCGACAATGTCTTCACTTAGATAATCTTCGACTTCAGAATCACTTTCCGAATAGTCGCTACCAGAATCACTTTCTTCTAACAAATTAGAAATTTCGTCATTTAGAAGCCCTCTATTTCCTGACATGATGCAAATCTATAAACTAGTACCTATAAAATAAAATAACCTATTTAAAATTGGATGAAACTTGAAAAAAAAAATACAATAAATTCTTCGAAGGCGTAAAAATTAACATATACTACTCTTACGCTTCCGGAGCGCATAGGATACTTATGTACATCAGTAAAACTAACAAACCTACCGCCTTGACACAGCCGTCACACTAACCGTATTTATAACGACTGAGATGTGCGAGAAGAATAAACAGAGGCGCGCGAGAACAAAAAAGATACGATAATTTTTGTATTCCGGTGGCGCCTTTGCTCTAGGGTTAATGGAAAGCGTGACTCTGGAATTCATGCCTTCCTCAGTCATCTTCCCATTTTCTTAGAACTTGAATCCATACTTTTTAGAGAAATGCCTGTGTGTGTGCGTCCATGAGCTGTTTTTCGCCTTGTACATCTCGAGAACAGATAATGATATCGGATCACGACCTGTTTCATTCGATACATACTTGCAAAGCGGTTACCTGATAAGGTTCACAAATCTTTGGAATTGGTGGTTTGACTATTATAGCGAGAAAACTATTATAAAAGTGTTGTAAAGTGTTCCGCGTTTCGAGTATCTCGAGAACAACAATGGGCGATTGTTGCCATCACGAGCGATGAAGTGAACGTAAATTCCTGAACTTTAGCGTGTAACCTTGTCACGGATCCAACTTTCCTTTAAGTATTGAACCTGGGTTTGGTAAGGTACCTTGCCATTTCGTAAAGAGTCTGCAGCCAACGTTGCGTGTCTCCCTACCTCTTCCTGAACAATGTGAATAATAAGGAAAGTTATCATAATCAAACCCTGTAGTGGTTATTACAGTTTAACTGATTTCAGTTTATCAACATATCAGTTGATGGAATCATGCCATTTATCGTGTCCATTCTTCCTCACTTGTCAGAGCTATCGAGATCATTTCAGCAATAATAAATGTGGACAGAGGCGGTATGCAGATGGCATGTTTTATTCTTCCGAAATCTTCTGCCAGTATAAGAAAGCAAAGATGGCAACCCCTCCAGTAGGATCATTTTTGTGTTGGTGGGTTCATCTACATGTGATGATATTCTGGAGAATGTCGTTTGTAGTGATGACAATATCGTACTCACGTAGCCTCCATATTCTTTAAGTCCTAGTCTGTTATCGGACATTTTACAGCCTCATTTGATCAATATTATGGCTGCCTACCCGGATGGCAATACATGTCACGGTTCTTCTATTTGACCCCCCCATTATCGGCCTATTCGTGACTTGAATTTGTGGCATTTGAGCTAACTTGACTACTAAATGATATCGACTTCCTTTGGTAACCTTGGTCTTAGGACGTCGTATAATAGGTGACATAGCATGGGATCAGGCGCTGAACCTTGAGGTACTCCGCGGTGACATATTGAATTTTAACTTCTTCTTCTGTGTAGTAAGGAGTTTTTATCTTTCTTATTATTCTTCTTATTTGGGACCAGTCGGTTGAGTTAAATGAGTTCTTGGCATCTGATGTCACCTCTGCGAAGAATTGTTTGGCAGTCTATTTTTCTCTGGTTTTAGAAGCAATGTTGCTATTTTAATAGCATCGAGAGTAGAGCGCCACTGTTTCTGTAATAGTTTCTTCAAAAAATAAGGAGACTTTTATTTTAGAAAAACATTTTGTTCCCTTTATGGACATCCCCCCAGATATAACATCTTACACTTACGCCAGTACCTTCTCCAATCCTCGAAGCACTTCCAATATGCATTTTTTTTTACTTTTTGGTGTAGCATTGAGGCTTTCAGCTCATCTTTATCTCCACTTCTTCATGACTTTTTTTCCGCTTTGCGAAAAAAAAGGTCGCAGGGGAGCAACTCGGTGGCTGAGGCATGATTATGGTATTGTTTTGGCCAAAAAAGTACGCACAAGCAACGGTGATGATGATGATGACCACGACATTCTAATCTAAGAAAACTTGAATATTTGACCGAATTTTGAGTTTTTTTTTGGCTTCTAGTCGATACTAATAGGATTATTGAGCTTTGGTTTCGACGTCATAAGCATATACCCATGTATCATCACCAGTGAATCAGCAAATCTAGATCGTCATTCACGGTTTTCGACAGCTCCTGGGCGAAGCTTATGTGACGGTTCCCTTGGTTAAAATTTAGCAATTTCAGAACAAACGTCGCTGACACACTTTGCATGCCAAAAATATCTGGAAAAATGCATGGCATGAGCCAATCAATGCGACCATATCCTCAACAACTTCTCTGATAGTGTTTCGGCGATAATAATTTTCTCACTGCCTATATACTGTATTTAGCTAGCGAAATTCACAAAAGTCGCCTTATTTTTTGCACACAACTCATGAAATGTTTGAAGAGTTACAATGAAATTGGGAAGGTTCATTTTGATCAACGGTTTTTAATACTTTGTTAGGAATTTAATTGAAATAAATTTCGATGCGAGCTCACTTTAGTTCTTCGAATGTGATGGCTGGGATAGGCGTTTAATCTGGTTATGACCATTCTTTAGGCTGGGCTCGGTGGTTTTCCTCAATTTTATGACAACGAATTGCAAACTGGAACTGTCGGGGCGCCTTATTTACATTGGACTCTATTCTTCAAGGGAACCGAAAGAGTTCTACCCTTGTTATGGAAGGCTCATAAAAACAATTTTATCCCATTTTTTGAGACAGATTTAATGTACAGTTTTTGATCTATTTTCGAAGGAAGTAACCAGTTTTCCGTCGTACCAGGGGCTGGGTACCAGGGTGCAATAGTATTCACCACCGACTATTGAGCGGAAGGTCTGTAGTTCAATTCTGTTCATAGCCAAGAACAATTCCTATAGGTACGGAAACAAAAAGTGTGCAACATCAGTTGTGAATGAGAGATGATCAAAAAATGCTGACGAAGGCTTAACACTCGCAACATAAGATCACTTCAAAATTCATACTCTGTGTATGCATTTCTAATATAACACCTTAATGACATGGCAACAAAAAGTTACCGTAAACTACAACCAATGCGACAAATTCAGTCGAATCTCTCGAATCCTATCTAGGATAACCACCCTCGGAGAGTAGTGAACGAACGAACATCTTCGACACAAACCATCTGCACCCCGTCTAGGTTGCATGACAAACACCATGGGAGCGTACACTCTTGAACCTGCACGAATTCTATAAAAAAAAAAAAATAAAACATATGTAGCCTTTTGACAGCTACCTTTTGGATATTTTTATCAACAAAACAATGGAACATAAGCTCAGTTCCAGCCGAGAAATATGTATACCCATTTGACCCTTTTTTCTACATATAATTGTCAGCTACTGATGTGTAAGGAGGAGCGGCATTCCATCCGTTCCACAATTCCTACTCGCTTTCCATGAAGGTATTGCAGACGCCATGTAACCTGTGTTGTTTGGCTATACATTGAATACCTTTTAAAATAATTGATTCTGCTATTCTCCAAATTGTTGTACTTCAACGGAATTGACAGTCCAAACTTCACTGATCAACAACACACACCCGAAATGTCATGTAACAATCAATAACATTTGAGAATTAAGGCCAAATGTGCATCCCGATCACTACAAGCATTAGCGCTCCCTTTTCCCGTGTCATGTTGACCTCACGACCATAACTCAATTATACCGAAACGACTCTTATCCGAAATTCTGTCTAATCCTCCGCTAAGCCCATTGAAATGTCCATGTTTCCCGCGCTCCCTAGAAGGACCACTATTTATCATCATCATTTGTATCGCCGTACCTCCCGCGAGAGTTGGAGATTCCTCTCATCACTTCAATTAAAGATACGTTAAGTCCTCAATTAAACAGAACAGCACCACTGTAACACAGTGCAGCAGTTACTGTTGCTCCTCCGTCACTTCCTCGTTCTCGGGAATTTGGGTCAACGTTATATCGCCAAACCAAGCCCATGCTGTGTATAAGCGCCATTCAATTCACGATTCGCAGTTCACAATTTAAATTCCAACTGTCACTGAATTGACTACCACTTACCGCTAAGTCCGCCGAATGATTTATTTGTTTGCTGTCGCGAATTAAACCGCAAAGGTCAAGTGGAACGACAAGACATCGGCATTTGTTCTAAGTGGGCGTTTTTAGCGAAAAAAAAAAGCAAAGACTGTCTACACACCCGGTAGTCCCGACGACGATGACGACATGTTGATGTCTGACTCACGTCTGCCAGTCACACTCCACAAGTAACGCAACACATGCGGCCTGGACGCAGGTGTATCTATTCACATTTGGCAACACACAACTATTTGGCAATACATGAAAGGCGAATTCAATTTAAAATCGATAACTTACTGTCAAAACTGTCACTGAGACTTGGCGGTAATGGATGGCGAATTCGCTCGAGGGGCAACACAAAGATTAATTGGCCGTCTGGATTGTAAATAACTTTTAGCGATATGAGTGGCTAATAGGCACTTCAGCGCCCGCGCCAACTCAAATTTGTGGTTATCGATAGCATGTCGCATAATTATCGCCTTCGATTTGATTAAGACCCAACGACTTGAGTTAAGTTAATGCATTCGCGCTACCGGTGGTAATGGTAATGGCACGCTATCTTCAAACTCAATCTGAATGACTAAATGGTATGGGAAGTTGAATAAAAATCGAATGGAGTGTCGAAGACAGTGTTTTTCTGGCGCTGTTCTGAGCGGTTTCTGGGCTTGGCTGATGACGGAATTTGATTTCAACACAGCGCCGAGTCTTGAATTCCGACGCGAATTTCCTAATTGATTTAATCAGTTTCACGATCTGCGCTGTCTTCAATTACCCTTCAAGTCAGTTGTTGCGATGAATTCAGAACGAACATGTGCGGGTGTTACGCATATATTCCGCGCGATGGACCATGACCCTTGGATGACTCCCAAGGGAGACATTTCCCAGTTGTGGGTCGTCGTTTGTTCATCTCATAAGTACATAAGTATTTGCTTATTTCATCCACAAATGACCGCTCGTAATCTCTGTCATTATTTTGCGGCTTCACGCACATCTTCGAGTACATGTTACGGGCGTATCTCTTCGATTTGACGAGCGATGACCGAGTAGCCGAATTGTCTTGTCGTGTCTCCATCCACACATAACACTCCCTGCATTGTGGAATATAGTCCAACGGATGTTATCAGTTGTGATGGCCGGGATTAGTTTCTGAGGGGCAGGGACGCTTTACGAGGTGATAAGTAGGCCTATTCCAAGCGTCGGATGTGATGTGGAGGAAGTTGTTTTTGGGTGATGTAGTCTACTTCGAGGTTATCACGGAAGAAGAGCGTTTTTCATCAACAGCGTGTGGACAGTGATTTTTATTTCTACTCTTGTTTTCGTTTTTCATTTCCTGAGTGATGAATGGGTTCCGTGAGGTTTTTGGCGCGGGATTATATTTACGAGTGTTGTGATTACGTAATGGCTGTGGATTTAATGTTGTCGGTGACTGTGTGTTGTGTTTGTGTCTGTGCTAATGCCGGTGTTTAATGTCACTCGAGTCGATTTAAAAGATGGAAGTGCGCTGCAACAGAGCCACCTTGAGGTAATAAATTATTTCTCTGATGGTTGCTAAGTATCACAAGACAGTCCGTAGCTTTGCTTTAAGGGGTAACCATTAACTTTATGATGAACCTGATGGCGTTTTAACTCCTAAAACCGTAGGAGAGAAAGTCAAAGTACTCGCATAATATGGAAAGCTCGCCGCTTACATTTGAAAGAGAGAGACTTGGTGACAAAGATCCTTATACGATGATATTAAGATCTGTTTTATACAGCTTCTTAGTTTGACGCTTCTTATTATAAGGACTTTTCCAAAAAGAGTTGAAAATCTATTCGCTCTTCAATAATTGTTATTATTGTACAATTTGATTGGACAAATTATAGGCTGAATTCCGCTTATTTTCTGAACCCATTAGAATGAGAAAGACGTGTTATGGGCTCTTTAAGAATTCCTTTATTTCATCAGAGATACAAAAATCATATTTAAAACTGATAAATATTATAAACCCTGATCAAGGCTTAACGACTTAGGTTTTTTGTATGGCAGCGTGAATCGTAAACATTTTCAATTTCGTCAACTTTAGTTAGTTGGTTGATGCAGCACCTAATGCGGCACCATCGTCGCCAGTGCTTTGTTAAATAAACCGAAGCCGAATACACATATGTAGACAACCCATGGTACGCTATACTCCTCGAAACCGTGGAATACTCGTAAATATTTGTTGACAAAATAATTCGCCAGTGATTTTGGCCCAGATTTTCCGATAGTCCTAGATCAACAGGTCAAAAATGTAGGCTCCTAGTCGCTCGCCTCAAAGAGCCTGGGAAAATACTTGACAGAAAAGACGTCAAATAATCAAATAGAGTTGGTTCTGATGAGAATATCGCCGTTGGCCATTACTCATTTCTTTGGCAACGTATTTTGGTAAAAGGCTTGACGATGATCTCTTTCAAAGTGCAGATAGCTACTATAGGGTCCGCCAAATAACTTTTTTTTTTTTTGAAAATGCTATAAAAAAAACTACTGAATATTTTCTCAAATTTGTATTTTTATTTGAAAGTACAATCCTTCCGGTTGATAATAGAAAATAATTTCATTCAAATGGCTGCCTCGGCCGGCCATGAAGTAGCCTACACGATCGGTCCAATTTTTAAGCACATTATCGATTGTGTGCAGCTGTATTTCACCAATGGCTTCACGAATATTATCCTTTAAAGCGTCAATTGTCACTGGCTTGTCGGCGTTACACTTATCTTTGACGGCACCCCACAAATAATAGTCCAACGGTGTCAAATCGCAGCTCCGAGGTGGCCAAACGACATCAGCTCTGCGGCTGATAATGCGATCTTCAAAAACAGGACGCAAAACATCGAGTGTAGCTTCGGCTGTGTGGCACGTAGCGCCTTCCTGTTGAAACCAAATATTGCCAATATCCTCCTCTTCAATTTTTGTGAACAAAAATTCGTTCAACATGGCCCGATAACGATCGCCATTGACTCTGACGGCCACTCCTTGCTCATTTTCGAAGAAAAATGGCCCAATTATGCCTCTGGACCAAAATCCGCACCAAACAGTGGCTCGTTTTGGGTGCAACGGCTTTTCAATGTATGCGTGCGGGTTTTCTGTGCCCCAAATGCGATAATTTTGCTTGTTTACATACCCGCCAAGATCAAAATGAGCTTCATCTGAAAAGATGATTTTTTTGGCAAAATCGGCATCTTCTGTAAGTCGATCGCAGGCCCACTTAGCGAAGCGTTGTTCAAGCGTATACACAACCATATTCGTTCAGTGGAAGGATAAAACTAATTATCTGTCAAATCAGACATGAGCTAAGTGTTACCATTCACGAAATAAGCACTACTTGAAAAAAAAAACGTTAGATGGCGGACCCTTTATATGCAGTCTGTTAACCGCGTCTAATCAATGCTCATGCTTTCCTCAGCCTCAACGACGAAGTGGATCATTTCGGTCGAAATTCATCATGAGCGACGAAAAGTCATAAAATCTACTCAAAGACGCTGCATCATTTACGACGAAGGTGTTATCGGACCTAATTTTTCGAGAACACCGCGGGTAGGACAGTTACTAGAGTACTAATAAGTGACACAGAATAGATTTGTTATTGCTGCAAATAGCTATATTGGGTCTGGAAGGCATGTAGTTTCAACAGAATGGGGCAACTGCATACATGGCACGAGCGACAGTAGACACTTTGAATGATGCTTCTCCGACTCGTCTTACGTTTGGTTTTTTCGATTGGCAATGGCCGGCATGATCGCCCGTATTGTCCGCTCCAAACTTCCTTCTTTAGGGTCTTATGATGTCACAAGTTTACCAGAGGGAGTCACAGAGGCCTGAACCAACTGAAATTGTAAAAAATGAACTCAAGTGGTCATCAAGAATGGCGATGCCCACGATATCACCTTGTTTGGTTTGGTTTGTGGTTTTATTAGATATAGTACCGCTCATTTGAAAGTCGGAAGCTTAAAGTCTCGTTGACAATTCTTCGCGAAGCCTTCTTGTTATAAGTGTGTTCCTTCCATGTTTCTCTGGTCTTTTCGGTCTCTTTTAGGTCCATCTTTACATTGCCGTGTCATCTAGGCAGCGGCCTTCTTGGTGGTCTTTTTCCCTCGAGTCTTGCACTCATTTTTCTTTCGTTCTACCTGCGCTTCTTAGTCTTGGCGATTTTATTACTCGAACAATGCTTGGAACCTACACGAACATCTGACATTGCAGATCGATCGGCTAACACCTTTGACTCGTTTCTCACCTCTCATTTTGATGAATATTGGCTCGTCCGGTCACTGTGTCGTATCAGCTAATCTTTCATGCTAATCCCCACTAAGTTAGGGAAAAAGTTCCTAAACGAACAATATGGCTGTAAGAAAAAGCCAGTCGAAGCGAATTTAACAACTTCTACAAGAATATTAACTGGTAATTGTGTTTCCTTGATAGCTCCGATCTCAAATATTATTTTGCTGACCATGAGATCTTTCATTCCTCATAGATTAAAGAGTATCAAGTAAATGGGCAGTACGACTCGAGCTGTAAAGAGACCATCAGTTTAAAAGAATGGAGTTCTCGGTCTTACATATAAAGCCAATTTCCGAGAGGAAAACCTGAATAAGTTTAAACTAGTCAGAAATGACTGCAATGCATTGATTCGATGTCTCAAATTCTTCTATGGTCAAAAGTTGAGGCAAAAAGATGTCCTAAACCTAGTAAAAACTGTTAGTTGTTCATAAAGATGATCAAGAATTCTGCCTCGTCTTTAACCTCCAGGCTCATTTGATATGAGATTCCTGTTGACAGCTATTTAGACAAAACCAGTCTGATTGTTGCATATTTTACATCCATCTCAGCGCCTCAAGATTGTACTCTGTCTCTGCCAGGATAGAAGTCGAATCTTCTATGGGACAAATCTGCTTTCATATTCGAACAGTTTGTAAATGTACTTACGAATCTTAACGTGCACAAATCCGTTGATCACTGCGTAAGCCTTTCTCTCTGACTCTTCCAGTCCCTTCCGGAGTAGATGTAAGAAAGCATTTGTCTAGCTTGTCTCTAAAATAGGCCACTCTTCATCTCCCTAAGCTTATCGACCCCTAGCACTTTCAATGACCACATGACACCTTTCTTACTATGGTCATGAAAACGCTGATAAATCATCAGTTTATGAAATATCTTGAATCAGGGAAACTTCTTAATGAGCGACAGTATGGTTTATGTAGCAACAGGTCCATAACTCACCGAAAAATAAAACCAATCTTTGCACAACTTCGTTGAAGGCGAGATTGTTGCAATGGAACTTTCTTAAGCATTTAACAGAGTTTGGCATCAAGCTCTTTTGCCGGAAATGCGTGTTTTTTGCATTACTGAATCTCTTTTTTTACGGATCCTAAGTCCTTCTTTAAGTTTGTTAACTATAGAAGAAAATCTGATGGCTATCCTACCTCCCTCTTCTTTCACGATCAAACCTCGAATGACCCCAATATTATCGCCAACTTTTTCGCCACCTTTTTTAAACAGTCTTTCGCCGACGACTCGTTTGCCCCAGACCTCTCATACTTCGATTAACTATCGAATTTTTCCCTTGGACCATTACTTCCACGCACAGTCGATTCTCATGACATCGAAAACAAATTGGATCTACTTAATGATGAATTCACTCCTGGACCTGACGGTCTCCCTGCCATATTTCTAAAAAAATGCTCCTCAAACATCTCTCTCCCTCTCTCGAAAATCTTCACTCTATCCCTATCCCAAGGTGAATTCCCCCGCTTATGGAAAACCTCATCTATCACCCCTATACACAAAAAAAGTCCGAAGAACGTAGTTAACAACTATCGTCCCATTGCCAAACTGTCACATATACCCAAACTCTTCGAGAGTATTTTGTACGAAACTCTAAGACAACACGGTTTCCTCAAATGCAGATCCACAACCACTAACCTTGTTGAACTTCTGTCCTTTACCCTATCAGCCTTAGAGAACGGCAAAGAAGTCGACGTTATCTCAACCGATTTCAGTAAAGCCTTCGATAAAATCTCCCACAGACTGATACTCTTCAAATTGTCCTCCCTTGGCTTCGACCCCATTTCTTTGAAGTGGATATCTTCTTACCTGGAAAACCGCTATTACAGTGTTCGTTTTAGATTTGCCTTCTCTAACCCCTTTTAAGCTTTCTCCGGCGTCGCCCAAGGCAGCCACTTAGGTCCACTTCTTTTCGTTCTTACCATAAACGATCTTGAAATGGTGATCAAACATTCCCACATCTCATTATATGCCGACGACACCAAGTTTTTCAAAACCATTTCCTCCAGTCATGACTCTTCCCTTATTCAATCTGATCTCAATAGTTTTTCCATCTGGTGTTCCAAAATTTGCTTAGAGCTTAATATTTCCAAATCCCAATCAATTACCTTTTCATGTTAACGAATCAAACCTCCTCAATAATCAACCCATCTCCACGGTTCAAGTCATTCGCGATCTTGGCATATTATGTGACCAGGAGCTAAATTTTCGCGCACACATCGATGAGATAATCCTTAAAGCTAATTCTGCACTCGGTTTCGTGAAGCGATGGTCTAAAGAATTCTCGGACCCTTACGTTACCCGATCTCTTTACATAACCTTTGTCCGGCCCCTTCTTGAATACGCCTCTCAAGTGTGGTCTCCTTACCAACAAACCCACATTTCTAGAATCGAGAGCATCCAACGCCGATTTCTACGTTTTGCTCTTCGAGGCCTCCCCTGGTGCAATCCTTTGATTTTACCACCCTACCAAGACCGCCTTAAACTAATTAACACGTTGGAACAAAGAAGAATTGTATCTGACATTCTTTTCATCCATCGGCTCCTTTCAGGTACCATTGACTGCGCACAACTCTGTCTCTATCAACACTAACCCCCGCAATGTACGAAATCCCCGCTCCAATGAACCCATTTCTCGTATGCTGGGAAGTGTTAATTCGAATCCTTACTTCGATTTCAACCTCAGCACTCGATGCCTAAAAATCCGCCTTTTTAACCACCCTCCCCTCTCTCCCGTTCTCCCTAGCTAGTAAGTGAGATTCGATTAAGATTAGATTAAGATAGCTTGAATTAAGCCCACGAAAATTAAAAAAATTGAAATTACCTTTCCCGCCGTTCAATTGAAGTCGCTTTGAATGGTTTCAATAATGATATTTAAAAAATAAAAGCTGAGCCCTGGGAAGCTCTGTTCTGTCACCTCTTTCTCCTTTTTATAAATGATTTCTGGTCTACTACTTCTGATTTAATCCACTTCTTCTTTGACGACAACACTCTCAGCTTTTCATATTCGCTCCAACACTCACATCCCTGCTCTTTGATCTTGACATAATTATTATGTGGAGTATAAACAATGAATTGGGATTTAATGATTCTAAAACTCAATACTGTGGGCTGTCATTTAAGATAACGTCGTGTAATCAGCCATTATCTATGAATGACGTTTGCATCGCTGAAACCGAACAAGTTTCCATTCATGGCATATGTGCCAATAAAACCCTAAGTGGTAATGACCACAGGTTCGAGGTCCCCAAGAATGCTTAGAAATGTTTAGCTTTTCTTATAGGCAGAAGAAATATTTCACAACATTCTCATTCGTAAACCATTTTTTAACCGCTAATTATAAACAAAAAAAAATCTACTTTGGGCGATCAAATTAATTATTTCTAAAATTAAACTTCTGAAAAAGACTCGTTAGTGTCTGACGTTTAATTATCTAAAATGACATTAAAATTGCGCAATTGAACTAACAACACTGCTAAATGTTGCAAATAGTTTTCCACGCCATCACGTAGACCAAGTCGACAAGACTGGTTATTTAGTACTCGACTAAGTTGATTTTATTAGGAAAGCCGCACATTTGGACATTTATTTTCGGGATTGTAACATTGCTTTAACTTTTTAGAAGTTGTTTGAACATAAATTGAACAAGATTTGTGGGCGATAACGAGATTTGAATAGCTGGGTCAAACACTCTGAAAAGTTTTTCAATAAGGGCGGGTAGATGTTGAAATAGAATAAAACAAGTTGTGTGTGAGGTATTAATGGAATTCTTTTATTATTTGAAAAGCCCATATACGCCATTATGTATGGAATATGACATCGTTCAAATGCCCGCCTCACCTTCTTACGGTGCCACCGATCCCAATGGTCGAATTTTTAATGACTTCCGCATACGAGGGTGGCCCGATAAGTACTTAGCCTACAAAAGAAAAACAACAATTTTGGAGAAATTGCGATTTATTTTTCAATATAGTCTCCCTTTAGCTCGATACGCTTGACCCAGCGATGCTCCAACTTCTTTAACCCGTCTGAAAAATACGTTTTCTCGAGGTCTGGAAAGTAGGCCTCCGTTGCGGCGATGACCTCCTCATTCGACTGAAATTTCTGCCCGGCGAGGCGCACGGGGCCAAATCTGGAGAATAAGTTGGATGGGGCAGCAGTTCGTAGCCCAATTCGACCAATTTGGCCGTGGCGAGGGCAGAGGTGTGAGCCTCCCTCCTCCTTGGTCTCTGGTGTGTACCGGTGGATGCATGTTTCGTCGACTGTCACGAAACGACGTAGAAATTCATTCGGATTGTGTTTAAACAGCGTCAAACACTGCTCTGAAGTGGTCTCACGGTTGCGCTTGTTGTCCGGAGTGAGCAAACGCGGCACCCATCGTGCCGACAAATTTCTCATGCCCAAAATTTCATGCAGGATATGACCCACGCGATCTTTTGAAATGCCTACTGTCTCAGCTATATCGCGCACCTTCAATCGGCAGCCTGCCAATACGAGATCGTGGATTTTTGTCACGTTATCCTCCGTGGTAGCCGTTTTCGGGGCACCTGGACGTGGCTCATCAAAAACCGACGTGCGACCACGTTGAAACTCGTTAAACCAATTTTTGATGGTCGCCATCGAAGGAGAAGATTCACCGTACTAAACGCTCTTTTATTTCGCTACGCGATTTCCCTTCCAAAAATGAGAATCGAATCACCGACCGATATTGCTCTTTTTCCATTTTTCTAAAATCCGCGGACACTCCCGCTTCTACACGTAGTCAAAACATAACTGCGAGTCCGACCCGGCTGAAATTTCGACAGTAGCCGTCTACTAGAATGTACTACACGATAGCTCTTGCGATACTGGCGCCATCTGGCGGTGCGGCTAAGTACTTATCGGACCACCCTCGTATACTTGGCTGAATTTGAGCGATGGTCTGTGTTATGTTCGCCTTAAGTGTATCGGCCAATTCTGGGCTGTTCGCATGAACCTGCGACTTCAGGAAAGCCTACAAGAAAAAGTCTAGCGGGGTCAAGTCGCATGACTTTGGTCGCCAATTTATCACCTCTGCGAGAGATAACCTCAGCCCCAAATCGGTCATGTAGAATGACAAATCAAGGGCTTCGCTGTGTGGTATGTAGCTGATAAAGACTTGTATTTATCATCGTTTTGTAGCGCTCGCCATTGACGGTGACTAATTCACCAACGTGGTTTTCCAAAAAGTACGGACCAATGACGGCGCCGACCCAAAATTCACACCAATCGGTAAAGTTTTGAGGATGAATTGTCGCCTGGTGTACCTCGTATGAGTTGGCAGCCATTCATACAAAAATGCGCCTCATCGTTAAAAATGATTTTTCGGCCGGAATTGGGGTCCTCTTCCGAACGTTCTGAAGCCCAGTCAGCGAACAAATGGCGTTGTCTAGGGTCATGAATTTTGAGCTGGATCTTGTACTGATGTAGCTCCAAGTCTTGACGCAAAATTTGCCAAGTTGAAGTCTGCAAAAGGCCTAAATCTGGTGCACGGCGAGGAATCGACAGCCGCAGGTTCTGCTGTACACTTTCACGGGCCGCGGTGTTCTCGGCCGATCTTGCATTCCTTTGACGTACGAATTTTGGCTGATTTATTAACGAACCGGTCGTCTCAAATTTGGCCAACAAACGTTACAGACTCGATTGTGAAGAGCAACCACGTCCACCGCAAAATGAGCGCAACGTGCACAACATTTGCATTAACAAACACTGATTTTGATAATAAAGTTATATCATTTGGATGTGCTGTTCAATCGTGTAACTTGCCACTCTGATTTGGCATCAGTAATTGAATTATAAAGAACAGATCTGACAGATGTCACCAAATCAACATGGTCGCAACAGGCTGCCAAAATCTATCTGTGCCAATTGAAAAACCCTTTATTAAGAAACAGCCATTTCCCCATTGCCAGGTATCCAGGGTTAATCAGCCTCAAGATACCAGTGTAATCAAGAGTTTGTAGTTTGGTAAATATTTCGGAATGGCCCTCGGACAAGTTAGTTCAATATGCAGATAAGACCTTCCCCATACTACAATGTTAAGGCCGAATTGCAAGAATTACTGCGAATTATAACCCAATGCAAAAAGTGCTGTCATTTGTCCTTCTCGCTGGTGGTGGTGCCCGCTCTGATTCTATTGCACTTCGCCCAAGTTGTGCACGACACGCAGAGCCAATCGGTACGAATGGCTATCACATTACTTAGGAGTAGGTAGGCCCCGACCAACGATGAAGCTCCTCTATATCGTAACCTGATACCTATTCCGATAAATAGTTTCGAGCACAAAAGAAACGAAAGCACTTAATTGACATTTCTCTTTTCAATCTGTCCCGCCCATGCTAACCGCCAATGATGACTATGATTTATGCGATTACTACCTGTTTACACTCACTAACAATCGCGGTAACAGCGTGTCACCAGCGACTAACAACCGCCTACCTACCCATTCTTCCAACTTGTAAACCTTAAAATCGCGTCATTACTGAATACTAAACGACGTTTTACGGCCAGAATGAACTTCGTTTATGCTTCAACCAATTCATATCTCGTAAAAAGAAAAAAAACTAAAAATAACTCAAGCATCAACCGGGGAAAATGGAGGAAACAATAGATATTAAACGAGATCGTAAAACGCATCTAAACCATTTCTGTCAGCTATCGATTCGACGCCTACGTGTCTTCGTGTTTTCCATTCATCCGTTGGAGACGCGTATTATGTAAATTCCCAGTGTAAACAATAAGCATTTTCTTGGTCATTTTCACTAGAATTGGCGGTAAAAAATGAAGACGTGAGCGATGCGACTACTCGGAGAACCGAGTGTTGGGCATTTTGAAAAAAAGTCAGGTTTCATTGGAACAGTTAACTCAGATTTCACCGATTGCTACCGGGATTAACGGATGCGTTAAGTGTCCATTAAAATTCTTCGGATTAGAGGGTATGTCAATTCCGATAAACGCCAGTCGCGGTATCTTCGGCTTATTCCCACCTGAAAGCTGACCGGAATTCAAATTTTACCATAAACGAGTATCGTGCCATAATTATCAATGTATCCATGGATACTCGTACTTGTAGCAGTCGTATCTTGCATTTGCAACAATTAATGAGCTTCAGTTGCATTACATAACTCTCGGCAGCGATCGAAATCGATTTATTACTCCCATTTGCATAATTGACTTGTTTTCCAGCGCTCAGCGCCATGACTCCGATGCATTAGAAGTGGTAAAGCGAGTCAATTCCAGCCGGTCGGTCCTATTCCCGGAAAGATACAACCATCAATATGCCGCGGCCACGCGCATCGTATCTTGTACTAATGCCAGTTAAGAGTAATTAATGAGTTTTCCGAACTCTTTTTCGTAATCGACGCCGAGTAAGTGCGGGTATCTGAAACGCCTGTTTAAGCTTAACACGCGGATTCCTCGTATATAAGCATGAGGCATTCAGTCGGCTCGGTGCTGTGGTTGCAAACGAGCCGATTAAAATGCATATCGTCGGTCGGGTTGGAAAGCAAAAGCTGCTGGCGGCTAGTATTGTACACGGATAACCCTGACCATCAATTATGGTCGATTGGGAATGCCATTGAAAATGAAATGGAAATGGAAATGCCAAATGGAAAATGGAGAATAGCCGTCGTCGATGGAATATTGAAATGAAAATGTATTGATTTTAGTTAATACTGGAAGGGAAGGTCGGTGAGTGCAATGTTAATTTGCATTGCATTCGACTGCAAATTGAATTTAGAGGGTTTTCCACGGATGACGAATATCTGGGCCAATGACAAGTGGGGAGTATGGTGATGCACTCGGCTGAATTTCCCTTGAAATCTTTCTGATTAGTTCGGGTTATTTATGGGAAAGTGCTTGGAGCTGTTAGTTAATTTCAGTGAACCTAAAAATAGTCGAAAATAGACGCACGGGTCAATAGGCATTCGGTATAATTGGTTTTTTGATCATTCCTCATGGCAATCTACTGGTCACGTATGACTAAAAGCATCGTAGTGTTGTTTTTATTTCTATTTTCATTAAGTAACTACGACTCGCCCGATACATACAAATTTGACTATGCCTTAAGGGATGGTACCAAGAGTGTTCAAATGGTAAGAGGAATTTTGTAGTTTTGAAGATCGTATTATTTCAATTTGCATAATTTGGCCGTTGTGTAGGCAACACTACAGGCATCCTCAGCGTTCTCAGGAGAAAAGGCCGAACGTTGTAGCATAGTTTCTCCAATAAAAAAGGGCTGGTTTCCGTTATCACCGAAGAATGCAAAAGCCAAATATTCACTTCTTCTTATTTTTCGACGCTACAGCTCGGGTGGTCGTGATGCAATGGTAATCATTATCTACTGTTGAGTGGAAGGTCTGTAGTTCAAGTCTGTCCATGGCCAAGAACAATTCCTATACGGAAAAATTGTGCAACAATATCAGTTGTGAATGAGAGATGATCAAAAAATGCGGACGAAGGTATAACACTCGCAGTATAAGATCACTTCAAAATTCATACTCTATGTGTGCATTTCGAATATAACACATCAATGACAAAAGTTTCTGTGAACTACAATTAACGCGACAAATTCAGTCGAATCTCTCGAATCCTATCTAGGACAACCACCCCCGGGAGTAGTGAACGAACATCTTCGACACATACCATTTGCACCCCCTCCCCCCTAGCTTGTGTAACATACACCATAAGAGCGTACACTCTTGAACCTTCGCAAACCCTATAGAAAAACAAAAACCGCTCATGGCGAACCTGGGCCTCTTTCAAAAATGCTTTCCAACTGGCACGATCTTTTGCCAGTAATCTCCAGTGCTGCACAACTAGTCAGTTGAGGTCCCCTTCACTTGCGTGCGCCACATTAAATTTGGCGGTCGTTGAGCTGTGGTATCCATGTGTTCATCATGATCTAGCCATCTTAGGCGTTGGATCCGTAGAGGCCGTGCTGCGTTCATGTCGCTTTACAGCCCGTACAATTCACTATTGTCATCTCCTCCATTCCAGATTTATACAGATCGGGCCAAAAGTCGTACGCAGAATTTTCTCTCAAAACGACCAAGGGCCACCTCAGCCGCTTTCGATAAGGTCCATGTCTCTACGCCATGAACCGGGATGATAAGTGTTATTAAAAGTGTGTTTTTTTTTAGAGTTTTGGTTCTTAAACTGTTGCCAGTTCCCTTAGATTGTTAATTTAACAGTCAAAAGTTGACTTGTGGGTAGCACGTTTTGCCATTTTACGATAAGTAGACTAACACCAGAATAATACATACAAGTTATGTAAACTTATTTTGAAAACCATGGTTCGGTTCGCCAAACTTATCGTGCGCTACGTCCATTTAACGGTCGACATAATTGTCTATCTGAGCAAGTTATTCAGAACACGATGAATCGTTTTCGCACCACGTACACTCTAATGGATAATACACATCCCCAAAAGCCAAAGACAGTGCGAAGAGAAGAAGTTATTGCCATTGTGGAGCGCAGTGTTGAGGAAAATCGGAATAAATCGATTCGCCATGTGTCTAGCAATTGGAGTTATCCCAATCCACTTTGTGGAAGATTTTACGGAAAGATCTTGACTCAAAAGCTTATAAGATCTAGCTTGCTCAAGAGTTCTAAGTGCGTGACTATTATACGCGACGTAGGTTAGATGAATGGGTCGGAAACATAATTCAGCTTGATCCTCATTTTCAACGCAAAATTTTGTTCTCCATTTTCAGTTAAATGCAAACAAGCAACATTGCCGAATTCGGAGTGGAAAATGTCCAGAAGCCTCTGTCGAGACGCCCTTACAACCATTAAAACTCTTGTGCTTGGTGTGCTTTATGTGTGTGGCTAAGGTGTGCTTTATGGGCTAGTGGAATCATGGGCCCACATTTCTTTAAGGACGATGCTTGCTAGAATTTTACCGTCAATGGAGAGGGCTATAGAAACATTATTTCTGACTTCTTCGTTCCAGTTGAATGGCATTGACATGACAGATTGTTGTTTTCAATAAGATTTCGCAACATGCCACATGGCGCGACACCATGAATTTATTGCAGGACGCATTTGCTGAGCGCATAACTTCGCGTAATGGACCTGTGAGCTGGCCTCCACGACCCTGTGATCTCACACCGTTTAATTACTTTCTTTGGGGGTATGCGAAGTAACTAGTCTATGCCGATGAACGACAGACGTTGGACGATTTGAATTCGTCGTGTTATTGCTCCATAAAGTTATCGGAAATCGGGCTTCACGATTGCGCCTTATTCGAGTTAGTTGTGATACACAAACGCTCAAAATTATATTTAGGCATGGCATGATATTATCTATTAACTGAATCTAATATCGTAGACCTTAACATTAGCTTCAAGCATTTTATTTCAAATTAGATTTGTATACCTCTAAAAAAAACACCCTTCCTATGGTCACCTCGGTTTTCCGAGAGGGGGCTCCACTTTTCAATTGCCTCTTGAGCCCAAGAAAACAGCAGTTATAAAGAGTTATTCTGCGTTTGATTTCGACACTGGTGTCGTTGCTGCATGTCACTGTCACTGCTGCATGCGGAGCCAAGATAGTTGAAGGCTTTAACTAGCTCGAAGTTATGCCTGCCTTTGTGTGTGCTCTCGCCAAGACGCCGGTTAAGTCGCTTCTGACGCTGATAGAGCGGCGATCTCTAGTACCATCTCACACAATCTGACGGGTTTGGTAGGGATGTGAAAAGCAAACATGGCGCTATATAGCTCGTCTCTATGCACGCTATCGTATGCGGCCTTAAAGTTGAGAAATAGACGGTGAGTGTCGACCTGGAACTCGTTTTTTTCCAGGTTTTGCCGTTAAGCACGAGTATATTTGATCAATTGTGGACTTTCCGGGCCTCGAACCACATTGATAAGGACAAAAAGTTTTGGGCGTTCACACAGTAAAGCAGAGGCGATTTTCAGAAGACTTATACCTCTGTAACTGGTGCAGATAAAAGAGTCTCCTGTCTTGTGAATCGGAAAAGATTCACTGGACTAAGATTCCATTCATCGGGCATGCGTTATCCTTACCATATCTTACAAATGTGCTGGTGCACACTCCCAATCAGGTCATTTCCAGGTGCCTTAAAGACCTCGGCAGGTAGTCCGTCTGCTCCAGCAACTTTGTTGGACTTAATTTTAGAAAAAGTATTCCTAATTTCGTCCTCGTCAGGGGGCCGGAATTTTTTGCCATCATCGTCTGTCGTGGATAGGTCATTCTGCCTGACAGCGGAATCTATTTCGTCATCACCGTTATACAGTCTGCAGAAGTAGTCTTTCCGAACTCTTAGTACCGACTGTGAATCTACTACTAGGTTTTCGTTTTCGTCCTCGCACCGGCGATAGCATCTCTTCATCTTTTCGATCGCAAGCTTCTCATGCTCTCTTTTGCTTTTGCTCTTGCTTCCTCTTCTGCTCATAATGCTCACAAGCAGCTCTTGTCCTTTTGTGCAGCGCTGCTGGACAATCTTACTGTTTGGCTGCGTGCCCATTGGTGTTGGACGGATTGATCAGGTGTTGGAGCGTTTTCCGCTTTGCGATGTCACAAGATAGGAGTCCGAGTCGATGTTGGCTCCTAGGAAGGTTCGTGGTCAATCTGGTTGACGGTTGATTGATTCGGAGACCGTCCCCGCATTCGAATAATCGTTGTCTTCTATCCTTACAACAGTCGCCGTAGTAGATGTCGCAATTTTTCATCCGTTTTTGTCCGGTCCGTCCCATCGCAATTCTTGGATTATCTGCCTTATAGCAGTCTAGGACCTCCACAAGTTTTTCGGCTGCACGTGGTCTGTTGCGGGACCTAACATTCCACGTACAAAGCTGAATATCATTTTTGTTTTGTGGCGCTACAGTGGCTTCTACTCGCTATTTTGCGGCCCAACGCACGGCGGATACGTTACCCTTACGAGGCCATTTTGCTAAATCTCGATGTTCAAAATTTCGGACTGAGGGCCCAAATTCTTTACTTCAACCGCCCATAACAGCATTCTCTACAGGAAAGAGGAAGAACAGTCTTCAGATCTGAAAAATTAATTTGGTTAGTTTACACAAATTTGGAGCACCCCCTGACCATAGCAGAATATTCAATGTGTCACCCAAATTATGAGAAAGTTGTCAGTATGCACTCGCCCTCTCGGCCCGTTTGTACTAAAAATACTTCTCCTGTTCCCCGACCAGATTATATTGAGTAATAAGTATGGAATGCTCTTAGTTACGCTTATTAGCGCGCAAAAGCAATTTTCAGATTAGCAAATCCGTTTCCGTTAAGATGAGAAGACAAGAATACCCTTTCAAAACTGGCCTGATACGTAGGAACGTATGAGTAACCGCACTGCTAACACGCCTCCATGATGTATGGTAAAACTGAACGAAGACTCTTCTGTTCTATTTATATCAATTGTGCATTCATATATTAGATCGTGAAAAATTAGGCCATAAACAAACCCAACTCTTCTGGTAACGGCCACTCAGGCTGTTGAACACGGCTATATGAACACTTTAATCCACGGCGCCTCAGAGTAACGAAAGTAGAGTTTTCCGCCCTGAAATTTTGCCAGCACATTGCAGACGATTCATTTCCGCGATCATGCTTTCCGCAAAAGAAAAACCAAAAATCCCGTATCGTGTGCGCATATGACTCACATTAGCCATTTCGAATATTGTTCGAAAAGTGTTTTCATTGCTTTTTGTCGATTTCAAGAATTTCTTTCATACTGGCCAGGAGCGGCGCAACATTGAACTTGATTTGTGTTGCCTTGTTTTGTTTTTGTCTTGATCTTGATCTGGGTACGATCACTTGGCCCACATCCGAGTGATCTCGAGTGGAAATGTCAGTGATCATAATATATGAGCGCAAACCGCTGTCTATGGCCATGTGATATGTTTTTCAACGTAAACACAGTTTATCTTTAATGGCAAGTGATCTTACAATTTCCGTCTTTTTAGTTTACATTAAACTTGAGATTTTAAGAAAATGAAAGAGAAAAACAGTGAAGCATATATCCCATATGGAACTGCCATAAAGGAGACTATAAACAATGCTTTGTGATCACTAGACATTATGAGTATTTTGAATTTACTGGGTCTGGGCCTCATTGAACAATGAGTCCGTATGTTTTCAATGTCGCACTCCAAATTGATCGAGACTCTTTCCATCATTCAATAGAGCTCAATCATTTTATAATTTTGATCAATGGTTACCCATTGTCGGCACCATTTCATCAAGCACATGTACCATAAAGATCAAGTGCGAAGCAAGCTTAGTGTCATTTAAAAGAATTCTCTTACCTGATTGTCTTAGCTAAGATTGATCCGGAGACCGGACGAAAGACTCACTGTGTTGTTGGATCTGGCTGACAAGCAATATTGCCGCCTTTGGCCTTTGGTCACATATAGCATTTGTAGAGAAGCACCTTCACTTTATTTGACTTTGAGGCGCAAGCAAGATCACAGCAACCTTTTCGAAGACCATTGACATTTTAGAATAATAACTTTTTGTATGGAAATCCACTTTAATTCAAGAGTCGCGGTAACTGCGATACATGGCGTCGGCATGTTCGAGTGGCACCGTGTTTCCCACCGAACCTCTCGAGCGTTTTTATGACACTTTTTATAGATTTTCTATGTAGATTTAGATAACTTTTGATGAAACCTCTTCTCCTAGTTGTTTTTGGCAGAATCATTTACTAAATGTCCCAATTCGTAAACAAGTAGTTATTTTTTATAAGATAATGTTCAAAATGTGAAGGGAATTTCATGATTTAGTTTGTGGTATCGTCGAATTCGCGCAATTTTTAAATCTTCTACCTTGCAAAACTGGGGTAGAGAAGGTTTATACAAAAGCTTTCCTGTCTGTGAGTCTGTCCGTCCGTACGCATATATCAAACCAAACTTGCCGAGTAGATATGAGTCCGACACTTGGTTGTGTTATAGAGGACATATGAGCTCATAGCTACTGGTTTTAGAACCCTAACTACTGTGGTTCCTGAGATCCAGGTAAGAGTTCGCAAAATTCAAGGTAGAGACTTGAAAATGTATTATGACTTGACCCCGGAGAGCTGATTCCTTCTTGTTTGTTGTTATATTGGTAAACTTCAACCTACGGCAATAAAAACTTTCTAAAAAGACCGTGAACATGTTGTAGATAACGAGCTTCATCGAAGTTTAAGCACACCAACACCAAAGAAAAATTGAGAATAGGACGACGTTGACATCGCAAGCAGCAGAGATAAGTAACTTTTTTTCAGCCCCTGTGCTAAGTTTCAATTTTGGTAGGAATTTGGTATTTGGTAATATGATTTTCGATTTTTTCGTTGTTATGATGATGTCGCAAACATGTCTGAAACATACTAGCAAACATGTATCATATATTGTGCACATTATTAGAAAGGCTGGTTACTTATTCTGCAGTCACTTGTGAATGAGGTTACACGTAGCTTGACGACTCTTCGAGTTATATTTTTTTGTTCATATCTTGATGTTTTGTGGTCTTAAGGGTGTTTTTTATAGAAGTATAGAACTTTAAGTTGGCAACACTATTTTAACTGGCGGCCATTTTCTCAGCTGTCAAGTGATTTATTTTTAGTTTGGTTTGGCGTTTCAACATGAATTGACTGACGCCTGAAGAACGCTTCCAAATTGTGCAAATTTATTTTGAAAATCATGGTTCTGTTCGAAATACGTATCGCGCACTACGTTCATTTTACGGTCAACATAATCGCCCATCAGAACAATTAATTCGATTAACTATGGAACGTTTTCGCACCACGTTTACTCTAAATGATAATACGCATCCACAGAGACGTCGTACAGTGCGTACAGAAGAAGTCATCGCTGCTGTAGAGCGTAGCGTAGAGGAAGACCCGAATCAGTCTATCCGCCATCGTGCACAGGAGTTGGATATGTGCCCATCCACTTTATGGGAGATTTTTCGGAAAGATCTTGGTTTGCGTGCTTACAAAATCCAACTCGTGCAAGAATTGAAGCAACAGGATCACCTAGCAAGGCGTAGATTCGGTGAATGGGCTCAAAACAAGATTGCCGTTGATCCCAATTTTTATAAGCGAATTTTGTTTAGCGATGAAGCTCACTTTTGGTTTAATGGATACGTCAATAAACAAAACTGCCGTATTTGGAGTGATGATAATTTTCAAGTGTATGTTGAGGCACCGTTACATCCACAAAACTGACTGTTTGGTGTGCTTTATGGGTTGGTGGAATAATTGGTCCGTACTTCTTTAAAAACGATGCTGGCCAGAACGTTACAGTCAATGGTGACCGCTATAGAGCCATGATTACTGACTTTTTCGTTCATCAATTGAACAACCATGATGTGCAGGAGCTGTGGTGTCAACAAGACGGCGCAACATGTCACACAGCTTGTGCCACAATTGATTTATTAAAGGAAATGTTTGGTAACCGCATAATTTCACGTTACAGATCGCGCCATTTAACGCCGCTTGACTATTTTCTGTGGGGATATGTGAAGTCGCTAGTCTACGCCGATAAACCCGAAACGATTGACCACTTGGAGGACAACATTCGCCGCGTTATTGCCGATATACGGCCACAAATGTTGGAAAAAATCATCGAAAATTAGACCTCCAGATTAGACTACGTCCGAGCCAGGCATGGCGGTCATATGCCAGAAGTTATATTTAAATTATAATGCCAGAAGATTATCTTTCGAATAAAGTCAATTTCATGTCAATTTAAAAAAATCATCTTTGCTCTATTCCATTTCAAAGTTCTATACCTCTATAAAAAACACCCTTTATAATGGAGATTAAGGTTTTATCAATGTATGACAAGAAACTGCAGACTGGGTTTTTCGGGAGGTCTTAAATACATTGGTCTCTGATGCAGAAGGAACATTTATAGTTCGGGAAAACTAGTCGTACCCAAAAACTTATTTGTGGATTTCGAATACAAATATTTCCAAATTAAAATAGCCCACGTGTTAGTAAATCCAGTCAATAATTGTGTAAAACTGCTGAATCGTATCAGAGAAGGGGTGAAGCTTGGATTTATGGATATGACGTTGGAACTAAAGTGCAGTTGTCTCCAGGCAGACATTTTGGACAGCGATCAGTCCTGGTATCTTCCAAGTCGAACTATACGCCATCCCAACAAGCGTCAACCTAAATTTAGAGACTCGCACAAGAGGTCTAATCATCAATATACTCCCAGACAGTCAAGCAGGGCTCAAAGTGTTGGTCAATGGTAATCATCACCGACTGTTTGGCGAAAGGTCTGTAGTTCAAGTCTGTCCATAGCAAGGACAATTCCAATACGGAAAAATTGTGCAACAACAACAATTGTGAATGAGAGATGATCAAAAAATGCTGACGAAAGCATAACACTCGCAGTATAAGATCACTTCAAAATTCGTATTCTGTGTGTGCATTTCCAATATATCACCTTAATGACATGGAAATAAAAAATAAAAAAAGTTACTGTGAACTACAACCAACGCGACAAAAACTAGTCGAATCTGTCGAATTCTATCTAGGACAATCACCCCCGGAGAGTAGTGAACGAACATCTTCGACACAAACCATATGTACCCCGTCCAGGATGTGTGACAAACACAATAAGCGCGTAACCTCTGAACCTGCGCGAACTCAACGTTACATATATTTACGTATACATATATGATGACTTCGACATGGAAGGTAGGGGGCATGCCAGACTGGTGAAAAAGTTTCACAACACAGAATTGAAGGCACCAATGGATAGAAATCCATGTCAGATGCAACATGAACTGCAGATTCATCTCTACTATTTAAAAGTCTTGGGAATGGTTCGAAAGCAAGTATGTTGGGGGCCATGCGATTAGAAATTTGCCGCGGCAGGCATCTACATCATCTCAGACCAAGGCTCATGCAGTTTATATGGCGGGACCAGTTGCCAAACAGTAATGAGTTGTTAATCGCAGGAGCTCGTTACCGAGCACGATTAATGCGTTTGTGTCTAGCATTGAATGCAAAACGCCACAGTGCGAGCAAAGATACGTCAAATTCATTTTGCAGCGTAACAACGCTCGGCCTAATGTTGCTACAAGGAAACACTAAAATAGAACATTCTACTCCATCCGTCGTATTCTGAAGAGTTTGCCTCTTCCGATCGCATTGCCTTAATTTTTCGACGAAACCTTGATCAATTCGAGTAGTTTCGCCATGACTGGAGACAAATGTGCACCTTGACTTACCAATAGTAATCTGACTAGGAGCGTATATGAAATCTGAATTTTATCGAACATGTCATCATCACTGATTTTCAGTTACATATGTACATATATGGCATGGGAACAAATATTATCTGACATTTTCGAACTGAGACTGTTGGCAAATATAAAAATTAATTTTCACGGCCTCACTCACTCACTTCATATATGGGAACATGGCATCCACCTTTACCGATTATGTCTCATGGGTTTCGTCAACAAATCCATCGCTGCAGCTTTCCCACAAAAAATCATAAACATGAACCGTCATTATCATGCTTCCCACAAGAACCAATTGCACATTATCCACATCCAACGCGCAAGCAGTGTTTCGCGGCGAAACCATAACATCCGCACCATTAAACCCGACCCAGCATCACCTCCTCAACCACATTCCGCCTCTATCTCAGGGCTGTCAATTCGAAGGCGTCATCATCGAAAGAAAATCTGAAAAATTAATTGCCAACACTTAAGTAAGAGAGCTAACGAACCAGAAACAGATTCAATCATAAAGCACGACACCATGAGACACAGTCTCGAGGTATCTAATCGACGGTGAATTATAAAATGCTCAATTTTCCTCTTCATTATCCATGGACGAAGCCGAAAAGGACCATGGGAGCAAATACCTTTCTGACGCCTCCTTTCCTCAAGCTGTCAATACCGATCGAAGGATTAGAATGAAACCTTCCTTCGTCTCCGTACATTTGTCATACGGCTTGTTTGTGGTTTTCAAAGAAAAAAAAAATCTTTCTCAAGGGCCGTCTGTTTAATAATCGCCTTTCCGATGTCCTTTGATGCGGACACTCGGAGCGTTATGTTGCTGTAAAGCGACAACACGAGGCAATAAGTGGCAGTAAGGTTCAAACCACAACGAGAAGAATAGTCGACCACTTCTTATCCGGAAATTTAATATCTTCGCTTGTGCCGTCACGCCAGGATAACAACAACGACATCGATGACAGCACAAACATGAATGGTGTGTGTTATTGACAAAGCTCTTCCGTCATCGACCGCAAACCGCAGACTAATCTGTAAGTATACAACTGCAACTCCCTCTCAAGGAACACCATGCCAAGATTCAATGTGAGAGATAGTGGAAGAGAAACCCTACGGGTTGCCTCTGCCACACCACGCCACACCATTTCCTTTGGCCGGGATCAAAGAGGAATTATGATATCGTTGCAAATATCCTCTGTCTCCTTGGAGCATGTGTCCGGGAATATCTTGGGATTTGCATTTTTTTGTTAAACCCGAATGAATGGAAGTTTGCCGGAGGCTTGTGAGGTGTTTAAAAAGAATTCTATGGATTAAGCTGTCTAAATGAAGGGATGGTCGGTTGTCGAGACTTATTTTGCAGGATCAGTAAATTGGTCGAAACCTTCAGACGGATTTCAAACGCCAATAAAGTGGCATTTAACCTGCACGCACATACCATAAAACCAACGGTAGAGCTAGGCATAACGAGAATTTCGAAACCCCGCGGCCCAATCAGCTTTTTGCGAAATCCTCTTGATGTCGCTGCTTAATTTAATTAATTATTTTCCTCTTCCAAGTTGCTACAACTCCTCCGCAAACATTCTATAATTTATTGCTATCATCACCATCATCCGGCAGATGCATACAGAGATATTCAACTCCACTACTATGAGGGAACCACTTCACTGTCATAATCGCATGAATCACATGCCAAAATAGCATTAAATCTCGAATCGCGATGCCAGCCACAGTGCTCGTAAATGGAACGCACTCTACGCTGCACTCCACACTCCATGCCATGCGCTCTCGACTCCACATAGAGGCAGGCCAATTGGGCGCCGCAGCAATTTCCTACACCCAGCTGTACTCAGATTGATAGCATCTCTTTCTCAGCGAGCCGACAGTCGGCAAAAGATTCTGTTTCCCGCCACGACAACTCCCGACAACTACCAGTCAGCCTGACCAAATCTGCACCGGCTGACTCAACCACCACGCTAGCGCTAGTCTACAACAGCTGAGCTGTAACCAAAAATAGCTTATGGAGAGCAGCGAAACTCCCCCTCGCATGGGCATGGTGTATGCATACCTCAACCTCCACCCGGCAGTGTGCCTGTGTAACGAATTGGAACAATGCCAAGTAAACAAAAGCTCCACGATGATGCCGGGGATTCGACGGAATGCAGCAAAGTCATATGTCCATGTTGCAACCGTCACGGGACTACCACCGCTGTTTCAGCTACTTTACTCGCAGTCATCGACAATGACGAAGACGGAAAGTGCAAGTGACACAGTAACGGCAGCTGTGCATACTCGCGTGTGCTCGTACGTGAATTGGAAGATGCGTCAAGGCAGCCAAATTGTATTTCGAGATTTGGAATCGAATTTTCGCAGAAACCCTGGAGGAGGTCCTAGCTTCGGTCTTAGACGAGTTCTGTTCCACGCAGTCAGTCCATGTGTGTAGTTCGGGGTTTTTGAAATCTAATTAACCGGAATCGTAATTGAGGAAATGGGGGAATAATATTTTGAAAGCACTCCTCGCAGCAGTAGTTTGGCCTCACTCCGCTGAGGACGTAATAAACAAATGCGCGAGCACTCTAGGTCGGTGTAGTTTTTGAGTGCATCCGCGCGATATATTGCGGGAGGATGTATCTTTTTGAAGTTGACTGAAATTTATTTCGGTTTGTGGTTATCATGTAAATAAGGGCCTTGGGTGTAGGAAGAGAAGATGCAATACTTTCGTCATAACGCGGTGTGATTGATGAGGCCAATAGTGATCCAAAAGTTCCACGAATAAACTGTGAGCCATCAGGAGGATATCCTAGTATTGGATTTATCCCACATTTTTGTCGCTCGGAAATGGCTTAGATAAAATATGTTTGGTGTCAGAATTAGCAGCTTAGTGAGCAGCATGGGATCGAATCCCCATATGGGCTCTCACGCTGAGGCTGTGAAGATGTTGTAGTTGACGGGCGAGCGTGTCGAATAGAAAAGTCATGTTTTTGGACTTAATTGACATAGTGCGCCATAAGTTCCTGCTACAAAGTCAAGCGTTCATTATGTAATTATTATTATGATTTTTACCAGCCATTTGGAACTCAGAAGTTCAAAGCCTCGTTGACAAACCTTCACCAGGCCCCACTCTCAAGTGTTCCTTCTATGTTTCGCTGTTTTGTCCCATCTCTTCTAGATCCATCCATAAATTGTCCTCCCATCTTTGGCGTGGCTTTTCCTGGTCGTCCCTTTCCTACGAGTTTTCTACTCATTTGTTTGACTGTTCCTCCACTGTCCATTCGTTCTACGTTTCCTGTCCATCTTAATTTTCACGATTTCATCCTGTTTTCCATCATAGATTTTAGAATTCTCATAGCGAGAATTGGATTGATCCAAGTCAGTCAGTGATTATGAATTTGGTTGTGTCTTCTTTTATTTCTCAGCCTGCTTCCTTTCCTGCCGTTATTATAAAGGGTGTTTTTTTAGACGTTTGGTTTTTAAACTAACAACACAGTTTCTACAGATTGTCAATTTGACAGTTGAAAGCTGGTTTGTAGTTAGTTCGAATAGACTAGCGCCAGAACAACGTAGGCAAATTGAGGAAACTTATTCTGAAAACCATGGTTCGGTTCGCCAGACTTGTCGTGCGCTACGTCCATTTTAAGGTCGATATAATCGACCATGTACCACACGCTTTAATGGATAATACGTATGTATCTCCAAAGACGACAAACAGTGCGAAGAACAGGAGTGATTGCCGTTGTGGAGCGCAGTGTTAGGTAGAATGCGAATGAGTTGATACGCCATCGTGTAGAGCAATTGGAGCTATGCCTATCCTCTTTGTGGAAGATTTTACGGAAAGATTTTGGATTAAAAGCTTATAAGATCGTGCTTGTGCAAGAAGCAGGAAACCGCGTGACCATTTTACGGGTCGTAGGTTCGATGAATAGGCCAAAAAACATGATTCAGCATAATCTTCATTTTCAACGCAAATTTTTTTTTCCGATGAGGCCCATTGTTTTTTCTTATAGGGTTCGCGCTAGTTCAAGAGTTACACTCTTATGGTGTTTGTCAAACAACGTGGACGTGGTGCAGATGGTTTGTGACGTAGATGCTCGTTCACTACTCTCCGGGGGTGGTTGTCCTAGATATGATTTGAGAGAGTCGACCGAATTTGTCTCGTCGATTGTAGTTCGCAGGTATTATGTTGGAAATGCACACAGAGTCTATGAATTTTGAAGTGATATTATACTACTTCACATTTTTAGCATTTTTTGGATCATCTCTCATTCACAACTGATGTTGTTTCACAGTTTTTCCGTATAGGAATTTTTCTTAGTTATGAACAGACTTGCTCTACAGACCGACCGTCCGCTCAATAGTTGGTGATGGTTACCGTTGCACTACAAGACAAAGAAGCAGAACTGCCGAGTTTATAGTGAAGAAAGCCTAGAAGCCTTTGTCGAGTAGCTCTTCCAACCATTAAAACTCACTGTCTGGTGTGCTTTATGGGCTGTTGGAGTCATTGGCCCATATTTCTTTAAGGACCATGCCGGCCAGAATGTTACCATCAATGGAGAACGCTATAGAAACATGATTTCTGACTTCTTCGTTCCTGAGTTGAATGGTATTGACGTGACAGGCTTTACGTTTCAATACGATGCCACGACATGCCACACGGTGCCCGCCACCATCATTTCATTGCAGGTAACATTTGCAGAGCACATAATTTCCCGTAATGGACCTGTGAACTGGCCTCCACGATCCTGTGATCTCACACCTTTAGATTACTTTTTTTGGGTGTATGTAGAGTCACTAGTCTATGCCGATGAATCACAGCCATTGAAGGATTTGGAAGTCAACATTCGCCGTGTTATTGCCGATATGCGGCCCCAGTTGCTCGATAAAGTTGTAGAAAATTGGATTTCACGATTGCGCTTTATTCAAGCTAGCGGTGGCGCGCATTTCCCCAAAGTCATATTGAAGGATTTATGGCATTAAATTGTCTATTAAATGAAGTTAATATCATAGACATCAACATTAGCTTAGCTTCAAGCATTTTGTTTCGTATTGAATCTGTACGAGGGTGGTCCGATAAGTACTTAGCCTCACCGCCAGATGGCGCCAGTATCGCAAGAGCAACTTACTATCGTGTAGTACTATCTAGTAGACGACTGCTGTCGTCAGCCGGATCGGACTCGTAGTTTTGTTTTGACCGCGTGTGGAAGCGGGAGTGTCCGCGGATTTTAGAAAAATTGAAAAAGACCCATATCGGTCGGTGATTCGATTCTTGTTTTTGGAAGGGAAATCGCGCAGCGAAATCAAAGAGCGTTTGGATGCTGTGTACGGTGACTCTTCTCCTTCGATGGCAACCATCAAAAATTGGTTTAACGAGTTTCAACGTGGTCGCACGTCGGTTTTTGATGAGCCACGTCCAGGTGCCCCGAAAACGGCAACCACGGAGGATAACGTGACAAAAATCGAAGATCTCGTATTGGCAGACCGCCGATTGAAGGTGCGCGAGATAGCTGAGACAGTAGGCATTTCAAAAGATCGCGTGGGTCATATGTTATCCTGCATGAAATTTTTGACATGAGAAAGCTGTCGGCGCGATGGGTGCCGCGTTTGCTCACTCCGGACAACAAGCGCAACCGTGAGACCACTTCAGAGCAGTGTTTGACGCTGTTTAAACGCAATCCGAAGGAGTTTCTGCGTCGTTTCGTGACAGTCGACGAAACATGGATCCACTGCTACACACCAGAGACCAAGGAACAGTCGAAACAGTGGACTTCACCCGGCGAACGTGCTCCGAAGAAGGCGAAGACTGTCCCATCGGCCGGAAAGGTGATGGCCACCGTTTTCTGGGATTCGCAAGGTGTGATCCACATCGACTACCTAGAGAATTGTTGAGACGATTCGACGCCGAATTGAAGAAAAAACGGCCCCACTTGGCGAAGAAAAAAGTACTCTTCCACCATGATAACGCTCACACCTCCGCCCTCGCCCAGGCCAAATAGTCTGCCATATCCACCGTATTCTCCAGATTTGGCCCCATGCGACTTCTTTTTGTTTCCAGACTTGAAAAAGTCACCCGCCGGGCAGAAATTTCAGTCGAATGAGGAAGTCATCGCCGCCACGGAGGCCTACTTTTCAGACCTCGAGAAAACGTATTTTTCAGACGGGTTAAAGAAGTCGGAGCATCGGTGGGTCACGTGTGTCGAGCTAAAAGGAGACTATATTGAAAAATAAATCTTCATTTCTCCAAAATTTTTGTTTTTCTTTTGTAGGCTAAAAAACACACTTTTACATAGTTATAGTAGTCAGGGACCCGACCCACGAACTAGTTTACTTCGCTAATACTTTACTCAAGAAGGAGCAGCAATATTTAACACCACGTGAACCAACGACAATGTTGTTTTGGTGGGTGAAGTGGTGTGAGGGCCGATAGTCATCAGCTCTGTTATTTTTTTCTTGGGGCAGACATCTAGTAGCAATTTTGTCGCCTCTTGACGCTCCGGCCCACGGGCATATTCTAGCCCCTATCTCGCAGGGGATTCTATGTACTTACAAATTATTGATCAAAAACAATACTGACATGATGACCCAGTCCAATTTTTTCTTCTCGCAAGAATATACCGGAGCTTAGAAGGACGTCGTTTCACAAGCAAAAAAAAAATAAAAGCAATCGTTTATAGACGTTGACGTTGGCCCTGTCGCTTATTTTTATTTTTTTTAAATATGAACTCTACCTGTTATAAATGCTTAAGCCTAACAACCGACAATGGCTTTCTATAGTGTGGTGTACGAGGTTTGTTCAAAAAAGAAGGTGACTTTTTAAATATCGCGAGTTAGATACAATCAGTCTCCGATTTTTTTTACCTTGACACACGTGTTCCCTGACATATGTTGAGGTTGTCAGCCATTTCGGATATTGAGTTTGTTTTTTCATACTGAAAAGTTAGACGTGTTTTGGTGATCTTATCGGTTTATTGCTATTGAAGAAAATGGATCAAGCAATTTGTATAAGGTCTTGCTTGAAAAATAAAATTAAGTGCTCCAACGTACTTGAAAAGTTTGAGCAAAAAAAAAAAAACTTTTCACAACAGGCTAAGAAGATGGTAATGACGATGCCAGTCCTGGACGAACCAGCACGTCAACAACGTACAAAAACTTTGAAGCAGTGAAGAATATTGATTTGAAGAATCGTCGAATCACCATCAGACACGCTGCTGAGGATAGTAGCGTATGAGCATCGCTTAGGAGCTGTTGAATGACATGAATGATGGTCAGATTTGTTTAAAAGGGTCATCATTGTTGCTGAAACATCGGTATATGGTTATGACATGGAATCCAAAGCCCAATGATTCCAATAGAAGTAACCAGAAGAGCCAATACCGAAAAAGGACTTGATAAGTTAAAACAAATGTGAACGTTTTATTCACTGTGTTCTTCGTTTTCAATGGCGCGGTTCATCATGAATTCGTGCCGGAAAGTCGGACGGTTACTTATGCGCGATTTGTATGAAAAAAGAAAACGTCCGGAGTTGTAAAATAATTCATTGGTGCTGCATCACGATAATGCTCTTGCTCACTCATCGTTGCTTGTGCAAAATTTAATTTATAGACCAAGAACAGTACCATAAATATAACTATTCACATTTCTAAGCCCTCTTAGCCCAATTTTAATATCTTCCAAAAACTGAAAAGACCCATGGAAGGGACGGTGATTTGCCACGATTGAGGAGATAAAGACCGCATCGCTGGAAAAGCTCAAGCCGACACCAAAAAGCGCATATCAGAAGTACTTCGAGGATTGAAAGCTGGCGCAAGTGCATTATATCCGAGGGGGATTACGTAGAAGGGAACAAGCAGATATTGATTAATAAAATAATTCATTTTGGAAAAAAATAAAAAAAGTCACCTTATTTTTTGAACATACTAATGTATCAAATTTAGCACCGTCACATTAAGAATAAGAATGTGCAGCATAGTTCCCTTATTTAAATGGTCGACTTTACGAGCAATATGAAAACTGTAGTCACTTTCTTGGAACAGGGCCAAGCAAGCTGCAGAGACCTGGATGCAAACTACCTTCATAATCTAGCATATTGCCTCGGGATCATTTGTTATCAATGACTACATCAAACCATGTACCATATAGCCATAAAGTTGTTTGAAAAACTATTAATATTTAGGTTTTTGAAAAAGTTTTTGAAGCGTGTTCTAAACAAAAAACCCGAGAAACCAACTAGACAAAAAGTTTTTATTTTTAGTACTGCCACAACTTCTCAGTCGGATCATGCACGAAATTTCAGCGCCGAAATCCAACAATTCTCCTTGAAAACATTCATACACTAAACAAAAATAAACACATAAACACCGGATATTGTATCTAAACAAGTACGCAAACAGGTGAACGCGACACATTCGGGTTTTTCAGACTTTCCTTTCATGCAGCCCTTGAATTGCCCTCCCATGACTCGTACTAAATGTGATTAAACATTCCTTTATAATCGCCGAAATATAGCTAAACTCGCATAAACAAATACTCGAACTCCCGTCTAGGGTTGAATGCGCCGCTAGGTCTCTCTATCTACAAATCAGTACGCTAATCGACAATCCTCAATCACCCCGGAAATCGCACACACAACAGAGAACAACCGAACTGTAGGCTTTGTCCCATAAATCATGGCAAATTGAAAATTCAAACGATAGCAAACGCACGACGGACGGTCTGTCGCAACCGCATGTACTTTGAAACCACTACCGACACATACTACAATCGAAGGACTAAAGCGTTGGCGATGTGCGGTCGTCGGTATAGTCGGGATAGTGGTAATCAATCAATCAATCGTCCATTCAGATTCATTTGCTTTCATGCCACCACCCTTCGCCCCCTCAGACTCGACGTTAGCGTGAAATATCGATGAAATCGAGTCGTATAGGCATGTCTGTGGGATATTGGCCCGCCGACACCATCCTGGTGGGTATAAGACGATATAAAACGATTCAGGCTTGATGCATGGCTGACGGCCAGAAATGGGACATAAATTTGAGTGAATTCCGTGCGAGCAGAATGACCTAGGCTAACCAGGATGAGCGCGGACGACGCGTGACTACGCGTGACTACGCTTTTGCTCATGCTCGATCGCTGTGGAATGGTGGGTAGTAGTCGTGATTGGTTTTCGGTCGCTTCCATCGTGTCTGTGGACTGAGGTCAAAATCACATTTACGGTTTCAGTTCGAATGGTTGTGACGGTTTTTCGATGAGTCACACTCATCTACCCTTTCTGAGTGTGTTTAATTGAATCAGCGGCTTGTTCGAATGAAACACAACCATCACGCATGGTTTTGCTGTTACGCATTTCTTTCAATGGAGAAATTGTTCAATTCATTCAGGTAAGGTTGCCTCAACTTGACATATTGCCCTCCACATTGAAGTCACACCCTAACCAGACCATAACCTCTAACTTCCCAAACAATCCAATTATATAAACGGTCATGATTTAAGACCAATTATGTCCCTTCCCAGGCATCAGCCACATCGACCACATGCCCTAATCTGCTTAGAAAAAGATATCATCTTCCAGATGACTGGCCGCCCCAATGAGACTCTTCATCTCCCCAGCCGTTAACTATTTGTCTACTTGTCACCCCTGTCATTCGTACCCTAATCAGGTCACATTAGTTGTTAATTAATCAACAACCACATCACCATGTGACTCTACTCAACTATCCACTCAATGTTTCTCTACGCACAGTCACCCCAAACGCATGGGTACTCCTCATCCACAATGCGGTTCTTTTCCGGATCCAAATTCCGCCGCGACACATCTCGGCGTACCCGATGAAGTCATTGTGATCATTTGTCTTTCAATAGCCTCATTAATCACTAATTCGAGGACCATTCAATGCACTCGGCAAAGATATTAATTACGTTTACGTTTCCACTCGTTCATGTTGCGACCGTCGAGCAATGCAACAGTGGACGAGTGAGTGAGCAGTGGTTGCGCCGTGTAACATGACCGAGTGCCCATTCACCTGAAGTAATCCATTGAGAGCCGCCTCGCACGGACATTATTGTCCATCAATCACACATTTGAGGTTTTATTATTATTTTTACGCTACATACTCGTACTCGTCTGAGTACTTTTTCTATTGAGCAGTTTATGCAACACGCAATACAAAAGTCAGCGGGACTCCCGCCTGCGGCATCGATATCATCAACAACGATGGACTTCAAAATTACCTCTCGACTAATGGGCGGCTCTTGTAGGCAAGTTTAAGTGAACTCTGCTCCAGCTTCGAGTAGTCAGCGGCGTTCGATTCTGATATTTCGAAAGCAATGGCCATTGAAAAAGCACTCAATGCAAAGTGTGTCGAAACCGCATTCGTTCACTTAAAAAAATAGGAAAACAAAAAACCAAATAGAGAGGACGTAATGACGGTTTCCCATAGATGGTGTGCACTGGGAATCGAACACTTGGGCTCGTATATAGCGGTGTCGTGAAGTAATTAAAATGAGGGCGGTTGAGGAAATAGATCAGTTGGACGTTCGCTTTTCATTCGATCTCGATTCGTTTAGGTTAGGTTCGGGTCAATGCAATATTGGATTTCTCCCGGACGGGTGTTTACGTTGTGGAACGAGTGTAGTAGACAGTGGAGCTGTCAAGTAGTGATTTGGATCGACGTGGTGATTGTGGGATTAGGTACTTGAGTCAAGGTCAAGGCGAGTGGTTTTCACTTGAATCCGTCATCTCTAAGTCGGCTTCGCCGAATTGCTTCAGGCAATTGGACGCGAAATTTCGATTCAGCACGTAGTTTTTAATCAAATAAATAAACATTAAGACGGTTAAGCCGAAAAGGCCGGAAATCTAATTAGTTTTCAAAAAGTTTGATTGAACTAATTCGAATTGATATTACGGTTGACTGCAGTTGATCTTGTGACAGATCCGAATTAATTCTGTGTATCTCGACTAGAATTAGTTGAATTAAGCCGCTTTCATCAATAATTTGTGTTCTACGTCGTAATAACGGCTCCCACTTCTGCGGTGACTGATATGGAATGAATTATTGGTTTAACGGCTTCGCATGTGGGATGTAAGACCTTGCTACATATAGTACCTACCGTAAATTATGAAGTTGTTATGAGACACAAATAGATATCGCAGCACAGAGTTACTTGAGAAAATCGTCTTTAAGTTGGACTTTGGTTAACACGATGTGAATATCACTTCAGCCTAAAACCCATTCAGGCATCTTGATTTCAACATAAGATGTCATCTCTTAGATGTCCGTGGTAGTCACTCTAATTCCAGAAAACCTGATTTATTCGAGACTTGCTCAAAAAATTGGGTGACTTTTTACTTTTACCGCAAATTATTTATTCATCGATACCTATTGTCCCCTTCAAAACAATCCTCCTCGGATGAGTTGCACTTGCCAGCGCTTTTCAGAGCTCTTCCAACGATGCAGTCTTTATCTCTCCAATTGTTGGATATCAATGTCCCTTTCATGGGTCTTTTGGAAGATATAAGAGTCACAGTGGACTTAGTCCGGTTAATGCGGTGACTGAGGCATGATTATGGTATTACTTCTGGTTAAGAAATTACGCACAAGCAACGTTGAGTGAGCAGGTACGCATGTATATATTTTCGTCATTCAAAAATCATGAATTCCTCCTAGCAAAAACTCATGATGGTCCACGCCATTGTAATCGAAGAAAACAGCGAGCAAAATGTTCATATTCAACCGAATTTGCTGTGTTTTTTCGGACTTGATCGCTTTCATTGGGAAGAGTCTCCTTTTAGCTCGATACACTTGACCCAGCGATGCTCCAACTTCTTTAACCCGTCTGAAAAATACGCTTCCTCGAGGTCTGCAAAGTAGGAATCCGTGGCGGCGATGACCTCCTCATTCGACTGAAATTTCTGCCCGGTGAGTGACTTTTTCAAGTTTGGAAACAAAAAGAAGTCGCACGGGGCCAAATCTGGAGAATACGGCGGATGGAGCAGCAGTTCGTAGCCCAATTTGGCCGTGCCAAGGGCGGAGGTATGAGCCGGTGCGTTCTCATGGTGGAAGAGCACTTTTTTCTCGCCAAGTGGGGCCGTTTTTTTCTTAAATTCGGCGTCGAATCGGCCCAATAATTTGGCATAGTACAGCCCTGTGACCGTTTTGTCCTTTTCAAGATAGTCGATGTGGATCACACCTTGTGAATCCCAGAAAACGGTGGCCATCACCTTTCCGGCCGATGGGACAGGCTTCGCCTTCTTCGGAGCACGTTCGCCGGGTGAAGTCCACTGTTTCGACTGTTCCTTGGTCTCTGGTGTGTACCAGTGAATCCATGTTTCGTCGACTGTCACGAAACGACGCAAAAACTCCCTCGGATTGCGCTTATACAGCGTCAAACACTGCCTTGAAGTGGTCTCACGGTTGCGCTTGTTCTCCGGAGGGAGCAAACGCGGCACCCATCCCGCCGACAGCTTTCTCTTGCCCAAAATTTCATGCAGGAAATGACCCAAGCGATCTTTTGCGATCGTCTGCCAATACGAGATCGTGGATTTTTGTCACGTTATCCTCCGTGGTAGCCGTTTTCGGGGCACCTGGACGCGGCTCATCAAAATCACGTGCAACCACGTTGAAACTCGTTAAACCAATTTTTGATGGTCGCCATCGAAGGAGAAGAGTCACTGTATACAGCATCCAAACGCTCTTTGATTTCGCTGCGCGATTTCCCTTCCAAAATCAAGAATCGAATCACCGACCGATATTGCTCTTTTTCCATTTTTCTAAAATCCGCGGACACTCCCGCTTCCACACGCGGTCAAAACAAAACTACGAGTCCGATCCGGCTGACGACAGTAGTCGTCTAGAATGTACTACACGCTAGTAAGTTGCTCTTGTGATACTGGCGGTGAGGCTAAGTACCTCGTAACAGTGTTTCGTCGACAGTGATGACCCTTTTCAGCAAATTTGGTTCGTCATTGAACAGTTCGGAAAATTCACGGCATGAGCCAACCGATCTGCCGATATGCTCAGCAACTTTTCTGAAAGTGATGATTCTCCATAACAATTATCGTCACAACTTCAACGTTTTCATCTGTTGTTGACGTGCTGGGGCTTTCAGAGCGGGCTTCGTCATTATCATCTTCTCGGCTTTCTGTGAAGAGTTAGTTCCACTTATAAGCATTTATTTTGTTCAAAGTAGACTCGCCAAATGCCAGAGTAAACATTTCAAGTACTTTGCGGCACTTAATTGGCATTTGGACAACACATACCTTAAACAGATTATTTGATCCAATTTTTCAACAGCAAAAAATCGTCAAGCACACTAAAACGCATCTAACCTTTATATCAATCTAAGAATGCAAAAGTATCTAAATATCAAAAAGACACCTTATTTCTTGAACAGGCAGGTCGTTAGGTTTCACAATCGCTCATCACAATTACAATCGCTGCAAACGGCGACGAATGGAGAAATCATATTCTTCATTAACACTGGTGGATACAGTAGCAATATTTTATCTTGGCTTGATGTCAAATAGAGTGAATTTGATGTTTTGAATTTGAAGTTTGTCCAATATGACTTGATTGCTTGCTCAGTAGGTCGACTATGACGCGCATGAATTTTAGTATACCATGTGGGTATTCCATCAGTGAAATAGTAACACGCAACGCTCAGAAATAAGCGAGAAAATCGCGTTCGAAGTTTTACCTAGTGGCTCATGAGTAAGTTACATTAAGCTTTGTTTGAGCATGACGTGGCGTAAGTGGTAACGCCATATAACTTATATAACTGCAATTCATAAATCAGGATCCAGAAATAATGTTGAAAATTACAGAGGTATTTTAAAACTGCCCTCGATTCCAAAACTCTTTGAGCATATAGTAAAACCTAAAATATATTTTGAAGTCAAAGAGCAAATTCCTTCTCACCAACATGGGTTTGTATCGGGCAGGTCAACGTCAACTAATCTAATTATATTTTCAAAGTATTTATTTGATTGTCTTGAATTGGGAAATCAAGTTGATATAATGTTTGCAGATTTCTCGAAAGCTTTCGATACTGTCTGCCATAAGTTTCTTATAAATAAATTGAGATGCTTTGGATTTCACTCTACATTACTTCGGTGGATAAAAGACTATCTCTCTGACAGAAAACAGATAGTAAGAATTAAAAACTGCAGATCTAGAGTTATAAATTTTTCATCTGGCGTACCGCAAGGTAGTCATTTGGGTCCTTTGCTCTTTAACATTTTTGTGAATGATATTCCAAACCATCTTAAAAATGTAAATTGCTTGATGTACGCTGATGATCTTAAGACCTTCATGCGCATTCAGAATCAAAATAGTTGTGAATACTTACAATCCGATATAAACAATATTTCAAATTGGTGTAGTAAGAACGGCATTTTACTTAATATCAATAAATGTAATACCTTTTCGGTATCTACAATAGATCAAAACTCCCAATTATATTAATTTTTCTGTAACTGGAATAAATCTAAAGAGAATGTCAGAAGTTAAAGATCTTGGAGTAATCTTTGGTACGTTGCTAACTTTTTCTCCTCATATTGACTACATAGTTGCAAAAGAAAATTCTTTACTAGGGTTTTTAAAAAGAAATTGCTCTGCGTTTTCTAATCCTTACACCCTTATATGTCAATTGTTCGACCTATTTTAGGACATTGCTGTGCAGTATGGTGTCCTGAAAATACCACCTCGAAGTTTCGTTTGGAAAGAGTCCAAAAAGCTCTCTCTAGATTAGTTATAAGGCAACTAAATTGGAATTTAGATGTTACGCCCTCCTCCACTGCTAGATGAGCTTTAATAGGTCTAGATACGCTAGAAAAAAGAAGATCTATTAACTATATAATGTTTGTTCACGATATTTTTTTGTATAAAATTATATGCCCTGAAATTCTTGAATGCTTTTTTCTTTATGTACCAGAAAGAATTATTCGTCAAAGAAATATCTTCCGCCATCCTAGTCATATATATACATAATTATGCTTCTAACGAACCAATCACTAAATGTATAAAATATTGTAATTCTTTTTGCACAGAAATTGATTTGATTGATGACAGATCAAATGTTAGAAAACATTTACTGTCACTTGAACTTTAAATGGATGTTATATAGGTATTATAATTTAAGTTTTAAGTCCGTTATCTGTTAAAGTGTATACTTGGTAGATAAATAAATAAATATTCAAATATTCAAATATTCAAATATTCAAAATTTGGATACCAGTCTAGCCAGATCCTGAGGTATATGGCTACACTTTATTTCAAAACCTGTGCCAATTTTTTTAGCATCCCGAGAGGCCCTAGAAAATGCGTCCTGGATAAAGTTGATTTTCAACTTCTGACATCATAATATTGCTGAATGTCTGCAAGAGCATTAAATCGTCTGCGTACGCATTTGAATAGTGAAAATAAGCTATCAGATCACTGAGGTAAATGCTAAAAAAAACCAGCGAGCTCACCCTGCTTTTCCCAATCAATCAGACAAGCTCCCGTGCATTGGTTCCATTTAAATCCTACAAGTTTCGACGCGGCTTGAATAGTCTGGAACCGAATTTGTTAAGCAAAATCTTTTGATTGTTCTAAATCCACATAAGCAGGGCTTTACTTCCCGAAGATCTTGCTAATACTCAGAAGGAGACTTATCGATCGGAGATTAGCCGGATCGAAGTACGATTTCGAGCACGTAAAAAGTTCTAACTTGATTCTTTCTGTTAGTAAATGATTTTGTACGTCTTGTGGTAAAAAGTCGAAATATTAAAACGAATGCTTAGAGCCATTTATTCCACTGAAACTTAGCGAGTACTAAATCGCCTACCTCCCTGACAGGCCTTTACGGCTACTTGTGTTTACATTTGTTTTACTTATCGGTTATTAGTACGCCTTTTCACTAAAGTCAATACTTTTTTTGACTGTTATTCTTAGTTAAGCTACTGACTTTTCATTTTCTAACTTTTTTTTTACCATAAAAACGAAATCGAAATGTTGCTGTTTTTTTTTAAATTAAATTCGTTTTTCTAAGGTTTTCCTGATTATTTCTGAACAACAACTCAATGTTAAGCGCCATCCTGTTTGTACATCATTTGTTTATCTGCTTTGAAAATAACAACTTTCGACAATTTTCTTCTCCCCACATAGGATAATCTTGTTTGTTGACGAATCCATCCAATATGAAATAAGCTTCATTACTAAAGATATTTTTGGGTGAAAACCCACAACATGTTCTCATATCAACGAAAGTTGTGTACTGATTATGATATTTTGTTTGCAGTTGTTTTATCAATTTAATTTTGTAAGAAAACAATTAAAACTTTATCTGAAATCCTACTGTGATCAAACTGAAAGGTACTTTATGATATTTATTTGTTCTTCCAAATTTGTATTTGTATTTCAATGTGGCCTGGAAATGATCTGCCCAAGGGGGTGTCCCTCTGAATAGGCAGAAGTTATAGAAACATCCATCAGATCTTTTTCAAAGAAGTTCTGTGTTTTTGGAATGAAATGAAATTAGACGTGCCTGAGGTCCAAATGGTATTTTGAAATTGTTTGAATTCCATACGATACGTCAATAAGGTGAAGATTTTGAATCTCCGATCAGTTGATGTTTTTGGCCGGTTAGAAACTCCAACAACACCTACAACATTTTTTCTGTCTTCTTAGAATTGTTTTAAACATTTTTTTCCAACAAAGCCTGATCATAAAATATCCACTGTAATGTTGAAGAAGCGATGTAACGAATAACACACTTATGGCAAGTAGGCTTGGCAAAGGGTTTTCAGCGAGGCTCTGAACTTCAGACAACTCAGAAGCTCAGAGCCTCGCCATGTCTTCTCGTCTCTCAAAAGTTCCACGACGTTAGCCGGAATGTTTGCCCAGTTTGCGCGACAAGAAGCTCCTGAAGCTCCGGTGGTAGTATCCGAAATAAATGCCTGATTCCCTTTTGTATGATGCGTGATGTCTTCCTTGATTTCCAGGGTTTGAAGTCTTACCAGCTTTCACTTTTTCCTTGCATTGTGCGTCAAACCCAGGCATTCCTTTGGGGATTTTGCAATATCCTATTTGGTTTTCCGCTGCTTTCTTTGCAACATTTTTCATTGTTGGCGATACTGCTTCTACCTATCTTGCTTCACCATTAGTTTCCATGCCATCTAACAGAGACCGGTTACTAATTCCGGCCCAGTGATATCCAATGAGTCTTTCGTATTCTGTTTGTCTTGTGTTTGACTGTTGAGTCTTCCATGATCATATTTTCTGTATTTTCTGTATGGACTTATTATCCTAGACCATTATGTTGTGATGAGGCATGGAGGCTTTCTTCTCCTATTGTCGGCACTCAGATCGTTTATTTTCCTGTGCTCGCGTTGAAAGCCCCGAGAATGGTTTTTGAATTGTTTTCTTGAATTGCTTCCTTTATCTAACCGTGCGATCAAATTTCATTCTGCATGATACTAAGTCAAAGTAACTTTAAAATTGTCCAATTCAACTCACTCATTATTATATGTATATTTGCCTTGCACAAATATCAGTTCAAGAATCATGAACACAAACATCAATGGTATTAGTTTTGATCCGATATCGTATACGACATTAAACATTTCGTCATCTGCCTTAAGACTAAAAACTAATTTTCCTTTTCTTTTCAGAATTGTTCTGTGCATTATTCTTTGTGCGGCGACTGGGCGATTATTCGCCGAAGCCCTCGAGCTCCGGGGACAGTCCATAAAAGGTAAGAACTTCGTACATATGTATATCCAAATACGATATTACAACATTTCCTTCCTTTTAAATCCTAAATGCCATGCTTTTACATCCCATTTTCTGGCCGAAGAATTGGAGCGGCTCTGGTTCTCCACCTTTACCAAAAAAGCTTCTTCCTCGAAAGCGAATTGTTTTCCAGTGCCCGAGGCAACGAAATTCCGATTAAGATTTTTTCACGAACAGAAGGAAATTAAATGGATTACAGCCGATGGCAAGGTCTGTTCGATGCAGATGCCGATACAAAAGACCGAAAAGATGTGAGAATCCCGATTTCAGAGAATTCCAAGAGCTACACATGAATCAGTAGAGCACGGATACGCCACATGTCTGCAGAACCTTGACTGCGATTGTACGAGTACTTGCAATAAGTTCGTTTTGATTAAGCCATTAGGCATAATACAATGCGATCAAGTGGCAATGCAATGTCAATTGTCGTATCGACGTGAAAAGTGAATTAATAATTGCTTCAGATAAGTGAGTAGCGAGCATTATGCGATACTCGCATAGAGCGCGATTCGTTGTTGTCGCACAATAAAGTCGCGTGGTGTAGATGATTAGATCTGGACTGAGTGGCTGGCGGCAGTTGGAGATTCAGATTGTAATGAAATTGGGATTGATGTAAGACTAATGGTGCCAGTAAGGCGTCCGATAGAAAATGCTCGTTTCAATGTCATTTCGAAGTTGATTAGTGGCGGCGAGTGGCATAAGTTCTGCTTGATGTGCAAACAGCCTTATGAGGCTGTCATGAGTTGATTTTAATAAACCAGATTGCGATTGTTATTACATCTCAGGCTTCTTTTTAATATTAGTTTTAGTGGTTCTGTAAGGTACTGGAAAATTTCGAGTTTTGTACATCCGGGGTCAAGACTGTTAACTACAGAAATTCGATTGCCACTGTCTTGGCTATGTTAATAACAGAATTTATTTCATCCTAAAAGTAGGCATTGCCTTTTTGTACTTTGGTCTACTCTGTATCTTTGATGGATAACATTAACAGATTTATGAGTAGAGTGTGGTATGTCAGCTCTAGTTGTGCGGGGAGAAATGTTAGCGAGAAATTGCAGCGACGGGATGATTGTCATTTATTGGTCCTCGGTTAAGAAGATTTCCGTACATTACTGAAATTATTTTTTGCCGCAAGAATTAAATGAAGACGCAGAAACAATTTGTAGGTTATCTAGGAATACCTTTTTTGATAGTCTCTACCGTTATCCTTACCATGGTTATGGAATCAAAAGCAATCCCGCGTCTTAGACAAACTTGTTAGCCGCTTATTTAATGCAGCATTCTACTGCTTTGCTATTTCTCCACCCCGTAACATAATTTCTGTTTAATATTCTCATAATTCAGGGTGGGCCAAATACAAGTCTTTTTTTAAAAATGCAATAAAAAGAACAAGCGATCGCATTAATTATGAAATACAACGTCGTTCAAGTGGGTGTTTCGGCTGGTTTCGCATTAGCGCATTCTGTCACCCCAAGACCTTGTTGATAGTTTCGGGCTGTTGCCAACGGATTGCTTGGATGATATTGACCTTAAGTGCTTGAATCGTTTCTGGATTATTGGCATTAATATCGTTTCTTCACGGTTCTCCACAAAAAAAAGTCCAAAGGGGTCAAATGGCAGCTCCGAGGCGGCCAATAGACACTGCCAAGGCAGCTGATAACACGATTTGGGAATTTGGTGCGCAAAAAATCGACATGAACCAGAGGTCGTCCAAATCTATGTCTTCAATTTCAGTAAAAAAAAGTCGGTTAACATGGCTCTGTAAAGCCCACCGTTGACCGAAACGTTACCCATGGTCCAATGATGCCCCCACTCCACAATTCGCATCAAACTGTCACTCTCTGTGGATGCATTGACTTTTCGATAATAACGTGCTGGTTTTCCGAGCCAGTAGCCTCAGAGATGAAAATGTGCCTCGTCAGAAAAGATGATTTTTCGCCCAAAATCGTTGTCCAATTCAAGCTTCCCTAAGGTCCAAAGTGCAGGCGATAACGAAGCGGATGGTCGCGAGCCCTCAATTGCTGAGTCAATTGGACTTTGTAAGCGACCATAAGGATAGTGCGTGAAATGTTGAGTTATTGAGATCGAGGGAGAGTTGATGTTCGTGAATTGAGTCTCACACTCTCGGCCACAGCAGCTACATTCTCATCTGTGCGCACCGTACGACGACGGGGGCCATGAGTGTATTCCACTAGCATACTAGTCTCGCGGTGCATCATTTCGGCTAAAACTTCTTTGTCAAAAACTCACTGTTTGGGCTACACAGCACTCACTTTGGAAATGATTTTCAATATTTCCAAACGTTGTTCAAGCGTAAAGCGACTCATTTCATCCGCCAAGGTATGATACTGAATTTCTGTCAAGATTTCGCGCGGGAAACAGCTCTCATTGTCAAATTAACCTATGATTAAAAAAAAAAACCTCTAGATGGCCAACCCTTTATTTGTAAGTACACTGCCGAGATATGTATATAAAACAAAATCGAATAAACATGATATGAAGCGATGAATACAGTGATAATTTTGAAAGCTATTTTAAAAGTTTTTCAATAAGGGCGGGTAGATGTTGAAATGGAATAAAATAAGCTGTGCGTGAGGTATTAACAAAATTTATTTAGAAGTCCCACATATGCCATTATGTTTGGAATATGACATCATTTAAACGCCCGCCTCAGCTCCTTACGGTGGCACGGATCCGACTGGTCAAATTTTCCGCATAGATCCGGCTGAATTTGAACAGTAACCTATGCTATGTTCACCTTAAGGGCATCGGTTGATTGTGGCTTATTCGTATAGACCTGAAACTTCAGAAAACCCCACAAAAAAAGTCTAGAGGAGTCAAATCGCATGACCTTGCTGACCACTTCACGTCACCTCTGCCAGAGATAATTTTGCCCTCAAATCGTTTATGCAGAATGTCAATCGTGTCGTCCGCTGTGTGGCACATAGCGCCGTCCTGCTGGAACCACAGGTCGTCTGGGTCCATATGGTTCAATTTGGGCCATAAGAAATTGGTTACTGGTGACCGCCTCACCGACGTCGTTATCGAAAAAGTACGGACCAAGCCCAGTCAGCGAACACACGGTGTTGTCTATGGTCATGAGGTTTAAGCTCCTGAGTCAGTTGGATCTTGTACGGGTGTAGGCCCAAGTCCCGATGCAAAGTTCGCCAAGTTAAAGTCTGCGAAAGGCTGAACTCTAGTGCAAGACGAGGAATTGACCGCCTCGGGCCCTGCTTTACAATTTCACGGACTGCGGCGATGTTCTCGGCCGATCGTGCGTTCCTTTGACGTACGAATGTTGGCTGATTGATTTCTGAACCGGTCATTTCAAATATTGCCACCAAACGTTAAAGAGTCGATTGTGAAGGGTCACCACGTCGACCGTAAAATGGGCACAACGTGTACATTAACGAACATTCAGCCTGATAATAAACTTTTGTCGCTTGGACGTGTTGTCTAATCATGTACGAGGGTAGTCCGACAAGTACTTAGCCTACAAAAGAAAAACAAAAATTTTGGAGAAATGACGATTTATTTTTGAATATAGTCTCCCTTTAGCTCGATACACTTGACCCAGCGATGCTTCAACTTCTTTAACCCGTCTGAAAAATACCTTTTCTCGAAGTCTGCAAAGTAGGCCTCCGTGGCGGCGATTACCTCATCATTCGCCTGAAATTTCTGTCCGGCGAGTGAATTTTTCAAGTTTGGAAACAAAAAGAAGTCGCACGGGGCCAAATCTGGAGAATACGGTGGATGGGGCAGCAGTTCGTAGCCCAATTCGACCAATTTGGCCGTGGCGAGGGCGGAGGTGTGAGCCGGTGCGTTATCATGGTGGAAGAGCACTTTTTTCTTCGCCGTTTTTTGGGCCGTTTTTTCTTTAATTCGGCGTCGAATCGGCCCAATAATTTGGCATAGTACAGCCCTGCTACCGTTTTGAAATCAGCTTTCCGGCCGATGGCCTTTTTCGGAGGACGTTCGCCGGATGAAGTCCACTGTTTCGACTGTTCTGTGGTCTCTGGTGTGTACCAGTGGATCCATGTTTCGTCGACTGTCACGAAACGACGCAGAAACTCCTTCGGATTGCGCTTAAACAGTGTCAAACACTGCTCTGAAGTGGTCTCACGGTTGCGCTTGTTGTCCGGAGTGAGCAAACGCGGCACCCATCGCGCCGACAGCTTTCTCATGCCCGAAATTTCATGCAGGATATGACCCACGCGATCTTTTGAAATGCCTACTGTCTCAGCTATCTCGCGCACCTTCAATCGGCGGTCTGCCAATACGAGATCGTGGATTTTTGTCACGTTATCCTCCGTGGTAGCCGTTTTCGGGGCACCTGGACGTGGCTTATCAAAAACCGACGTGCGACCACGTTGAGACTCGTTAAACCAATTTTTGATGATCGCCGTCGAAGGAGAAGAGTCACCGTACACAGCATCCAAACGCTCTTTGATTTCGCTGCGTGATTTCCCTTCCAAAAACAAGAATCGAATCACCGACCGATATTGCTCTTTTTCCATTTTTTGTGAAATCCGCAGACACTCCACGCGGTCAAAACAAAACTACGACTCCGATCCGGCTGAAATTTCGACAGTAGCCGTCTACTTGAATGAGCTACACGATAGTAAGTTGCTCTTGCGATACTGGCGCCATCTGGCGGTGAGGCTAAGTACTTATCGGACCACCCTCGTAAAAACTGATTTGAAAGATGTCACCAAAACAATATAGACCCCATAGGCCGCCAAAATCTACCCGCTCCAATTGAAAAGCTGTTTATAACTTGAGAAAACTCTCTTGCATTTATTTTTGAAAGTTTAACATCCGCTAAAACGAAATTTGTTCATAAAAAAAGGTGACTTTTTGGTATGCTTTTGCGGTTTTGGCTCGTCTGGTCACCATTGTGATGATTGGGCTCTGATTTCGACGTCAAGATGACATATCCGTGTTTCGTCACCAGTGATGACTCTTTTCAGCGAACCTGGATCGTTATTCACGTCATTCAACAGCTCCTGAGCGATGCTCATGCATCTGTTGGTCATCATTTAGCAACTTCGGAACAGAGTTTGTTGAAATACGTTTCATGCCCAAAATATCCGATTCGCCGATTCTCTATAACAATTACTCATATTTTCACTTCAACGTTTTCATCCGTTGTTGACGTGAGGGAGGGGCGGTCATCGTCATTAACATCTTTTCGGCATTCTGTGAAGAGCTTGTACCACTTACAAACATCTATTTAGTTCAAAGTAGACTCATCAATTGACGCAGTCAACATTTACACTGTGAAAAACGAGCTAAATATCCAAAATAGTCGATAATACCAAAATGCCCCCGAGCAGCATGTGTACCAACATAACAACTAAAATCAAAATCGAATGTACCTAACTCGAGAAAACCAAAAACGTCACCTTATTTTTGGAACAAACCTAGTGCTCCTCATACCCGAGCGTGCCAATGACATTCCACTCATATCCTACAACAAGTATAGTGCCCGTATAATTTTACGATTATATAAAGCTTTCATCTGGTGATACGTTCAAGATACATAACCATTTAAGAAGCGAAGATAAATTTACTGTCTTTTGAGCGTTGCTGCGATGGTCGTTACAGCCATGCATTTATGAGGCTATTGATTGTCCTTAAATTGGGAAATTGCCCCAAACTGCAGGGAGAATTGTCGATTATGGTCGATTAATGGTTATATTAAGCGAGATCGATGGAGCATACACAATCAATGTTGATAGTAAAGTGGAGCAAATCTCACGATATTGGCCAATATCCAATAAGAGGTATCATTTTCAATTAACAAAAAAAAACATAATCCTTGCAAGAAAATTTATGATATTCTTAAATTGACCTAAAGTACAAGCTCTGAGGTTAGTCTTCTTTTTGTTTTGTGGCGCTACAGTCTGGGGTGAATTTCAACCTCAACCAGCAAGAGTCTCCAGCCAGCATGGTCATAGCGTTGCTGTTTCCAGTGCCACACTACTAGTCGGTTAAGGTTCCCTTCCACCTGTGTGCGCCACCGTAGATACGGTCGTCCTCTGCTACGTCGGAGGGACGGGACTAGATTCGAAGTCTCTTCGGGTCGGAGCTGCGTTGCCCATGCGCTCTACATGACCCAGCCACCTCAGACGCTAGATCCGAAGGTGCTGTACTAGGCCGAAGTCACCCGATCTTCTCCTTCAAACTCCGTTTATACAAACGAGATCGTCAATTAAACGCAAAATTTTCTTCTCGAAGCGGTCAAGGACCTCCTCATCCGCTTTCGTTAAAGTCAGGGCCTCCGTTTTGTATAGCGCAACCTTGGTCTTTCGAGGGATTGCTCTACTTCTTAATTGACTCGAGCCGAAAGAAGTAGCGTTTGGCAAGAGTAATTGCACGTTTGGCCTCAGCGATGGTGACGTTGTCGCTGTCATAAGTGGGTCAAGTAGACGAAGTCTTTGACCACTTCGAAATTACAGTTGAGTGATGCTTTGGCCAAGACTTCGGTGTTGTGTGTCTTTTTTTGATGACTGGATTTACCCTCACTGACCGCAATGCTTACAATAGTCTCAATGACGTCTCGATGTGTCCTTCCAATCATGTCATCGCGCTGTTAATGGAGCAGCGAGAGCTCTCCATTGTCATCCTGTACAGTCGGAAGAGTTCGGCGGGGATGCTAAAACTAGATATGGCTGCCGTATAGCGGTTTTCCTACATTCGAACCTGTGTTTCCTGAATAATGGCTCTGAACTTTGTGGAGCGTAAAGTAGACTTTATTGGAGCATCGGCATAGACATTATCTTGGACATAACCCTAAAGGAAAAAGTCTTATAGTGTTAAATCGTTCGATCTCAGCGGCTAATTGAAGCTTCATTTACGACAATACGTCTAGGAAATTTGTCACGGAGCAGAGCCATTGTATACCACGTCACAGAATCAGTCTATGTGGCTCCGTAATGGCGCAGATTCAAGAGTTACGCTCTTATAGTGTTTGTTACACAACCTAGACGCGGTGCAGATGGTTTGTATCGAAGATGTTCATACACTACTCTTCCGGGGTGGTTGTCCTAGATGTGATTCGAGAGATTCGACTGTCTTTGTCGTGTTGGTTGTAGTTCACAGTAGCTTATTTTGTTTTCATGTCATTAAGGTGCTATATTGGAAATGCACACACGGAATATGAATTTTGTCTATCTAAGGCAAATTGATCGATTATTTTTCACTATAACTCTGAGAGAAGGCGCTTGATGAAAAAAAGTCAAATACTGCTCCACAAGTAAAGCTTGTTCCTTACTTTCAATCTGGGTTTTGTAGGCCTGACTAAGTGCCGGACTGCCCGTTCCATATTCTATATTTGCTTCAAAAGTTTCAAGCCTTCATTCTTCTCATCATATTTCTGAACCTTTGTTGTTCGCTCGTCGCCCCATCCTATATACGAGGATGGATAAAGACAATGATCGTATTTAGAAGACGTTCGTGAGACTCTCGTTCCTTCACATTTATTTAACATTGGCACTTAATCGTGCATCTATACGGACTGCTGTAAGCTCTTTCGATCTGATCATTGAATTCTAGGTTTCCTGATGGGAAACCAATAGCATTCTGGAACATCTGGTGGCAAGATGCACCTCTGATGGACCGTGATACTCGTTTGTGTAGTTTGCTGGTGTAACAAAGCCACTGTATGACAATCTCTGGAGTATGCCTTCAAAGCGTTCTTTGTTACAATGTATCACAAAATCTAAACTGACAGTGTCACCCCTACAAATCACTTTAAACAATTCCTCGTTATCACATCCTTAGCAGGGGAACAACAAAATGACTTTGAGTCTCCAAAGCCATCTAAGAGCAACTATCACTCCACTGTAGTATCGTCGCGCCTGCAGGTGTAAGAAGCATTTAATTCAATTTGCTTCTAATTAAATACAGAGTTTACTTCAGATCCTTGCCTGACGACAGCTAATGCTAGGGCAACTTTGTCCTGGTTCCCGTCACCCTTGTGGACGATGGCTGATTCTCCTCATTATCAATCCACCACCTTCGTGCCGTGTCCTGTATACAGCATGACTCGTGATGACACTGTCACCTCAGTTGCTAACCGACAACTTTAATTTGAAAACGGTAACCCACACAAACTCGCCATATCCCATCCCGACCCGTCGGTATTAGAGGATCCTTCACTCGGATACAGTGTATCTTGTAAACATGCTGTAGTTGCATTCGGACGATGCTGCAATAATGGCTCAAACTGCACATAATTACACATTAAACTTGTGAGTGGCTGTTGAGTGTTGATAGCGTCTTAGGGAGGGTCCTGTGGAAATTTTACACAATATCCTTAATTAAAGAAGTTTCCACACAAAGCAATAGTAACAAGCTGAGAAGGAAACTTTTCGCTCGGTGTCTTCCATCTGCTCTTATTTCCAGCTGCAATCTGGCAATTTTGCTGCTGAGGGTGTGTATTCTGGTGAGTTAAGCTCTTGCCGTGTACGGTGCAGGACAATCTAGTGAATCTGTAGAGCGTCACTGAAATGCTGGGTTATTGTTAGGGATGCGACCGGACTGATGGAACAAGATTAATTCGCTCTGTTCCTGATGTCAATTGGTATTTTGTGCAACGACCAAATGTGGAGCTCAACATTAGGACAAATTAAATTCATGTTCTGAATGGGAATGTCCTTGTGATGTACAATACTAAAGCAAAAGCCAGCTCGGTTGTTAGTATTTCAATATATTCCGCCGTTCAACGACCGTTAATATCGAATTAAACACCTCCCCCATGATTCAATGTGTCCTTTCCACTTTGTGTTGTTCTTGTATCCTTTGTGGTCTCAAACGAATACAAATCAATGACGAGAGACGACGTGAACTTTTCTCAAATAAAAGGAGCACAGAGCACAAGCAATTGAAATTGTCAGCATGCCTTTTAGTCATTCGAAGCACAATTTGTTTCCCAGACGAAACAAACCGGGGCAGGACCAGAGCTAATTGCTTTCGGAAAAAGGAATTTCTCTCCCTCATATCCTCTTTTTCCAAGCACATTCCATTCGAAATAGGAGACAAAAAAATTAAAAGAAACACAGAGCAATGAATTCATTTCGAGGATCTTGCTCACATCGGGACAACTGAATTGAGAGGATACTCGTGTAAATTAAATCCCTCCCATCCCCTATGGTTGTGTCAAATGTAGGGTCCTGATTAATATTTGAAGGATATCGAAACGATTTTGTACAATACTGTTTGCATTTCTTTCACAGATGCCAACATGGATTTCAACCTCCTCGGTGCTGTAAAAGATCTGATCGGTGTCGAGTTCGTCGATGGCAGCGATGGTTTTCCCGCCTATCAGTTCACCGCAATGTCGGACATTAAGGACTCCTACCGACTACATCTGCCCGAGAAACTCTACGAATTTGCAATTATGACCATCTTTCGTCCGATAACACGTACCGGTGGCTATTTGTTCAGCATTGTGAATCCCGAAGAAACAATTGTCCAACTGGGCATCCATCTAAGCCCGGCGACCACAGGCAAATGGAACATCACACTGCTCTATACGAATTCGGATAGCCATTGGGCGAGCAAGAAGCTGGCCTCATTCGAGATACCATACTCGAACACCTGGCAGTCGGTTGCATTTAAAATGCTCTCGGACAAGGTAACATTCTATTACAATTGCATCGAGACGCAGACGATGATGGTGAAGCGAGAACCTATAGAATTGGTATTCGATTCTGCATCGACCCTATATCTGGGCCAGGCCGGATCAATTCTGAAGGGCCATTTCGAGGTAAGTTGGATTTTAATCTCAACCGTTGTATGATAAAGTTTGGTACTAAGACCGACCTCTCCCCGGGTGGATTACCAATTGCCACCCGTTCTAGGGAGTCGGGATTAGTGAACAGAGTGGTACGTCGTCGTCCTTGTTACGAAACGACCAAGTGCATCCATCCATCCATCCATCGGTGGATGTGCTGTATGCATAGGTATGCTGCCATGAATGAAAGATACGAAACGGGTCGGGCAGTGATTGGAATCAATTTTCTTAATTGAAAGAGAAATCCTTCATTGAGATGAGAAACAAGCTGCTGGAGCACGCAGTTCATGTAGAATTAAGTCAGTTTTCTGTTTCCAAGTTTTCGAATTGAGTCGATGTTTTGAATTTCCTTCTCATCCGTGCGAGAACGTGTGTGGGTATACGAGTAGGTACCACTCGTATGCGTCCGGATGGATAACGACTTGCATTACTTTAAATTATCGGTAAGTAATCTGCAGGAATTGTATTTTCCTTTTCAAAGAGAACGAAGTGCTTGTTGTGAGAAGCTTGAAATAGTGCTTCAAATGGTTTTCTGCTTTGAGCTCGTTCTAATGTCTAAACTTTGATTTGGTCTTTTGGGAATACCCAACCACCAAATCAAAAATTACGTACTTTGCCGTAATATGTAAACAATCTAAATGCCAAAAAGGTTTCGTGTGGGAAAAACGAATGAATGTTGCGGTGAGGATGCATGGTAAACTCCAAATATTTGCTCCTTCGCATGGCGTGTGTTATGAGGAGATTCGAAAATTGATACTTATCATATTCATGCATCCTTACCCTGTTACTTTCATAATTCCATCAGTGTAGCACGGGATTTCTGACGAAGGACAATTCATTTTGACAGTTTTTTTTTAAATTAGTTTCTTTTCATCAATAAAGTTTTGCAGACATTAAAACAAAGTTTTGGCCATAAGTTGGATGCATCAAAACTTCCCAACCAAGCTCTCTCAACTTTTGCTGCGACAGTAAAGATGAGTGTGCTCGGGCTTTGCCGTGATGGAAAACAATGCCCTTTTTGCTTATCCGTTGTTTTCCCCATTTCTAGCACCTTATAATGTACGATTCCCTTTCACTTCCCTTCAACTTAAACTCATCGGGCGTCAATCCTAGCTTCAAAGTCGTTTGTCGTTTTCGCTTTTTCGCTTTTACCGCGATTTTTTTTCGAATAACATTTTGACATTTTATCCACTATTCATATCCTATCATTAAAATCTGCAACAATACATATATTGATTTCGTTATGATTTTTTTAGCTTTTCGGTGCATCACAGTCAGTTGTATTTGATAAAGCATTTTGACCGTGAACACGACAATTCTATTTAGGCTTGCGTGGCGTGGCGTTTTTGTTTCTTTGGAAGTTTAATAACAACATACGGGTATAGCAATTTTACTTATCTTTACACAAATATAACTTTTTTAACGATTTGCGTAATGCAAACTAGTCTACGAAGCTTGTTCAAAAAATAAGGTGACTTTTTATTTCTCGAAGCGGTTTTCCAACAAATGTGGGAATAAAACAAGTCGTGCATGAGCACATGCCCAGTGGTGTAATTTTCAATGACTCTTCCGCAAAGATCCGGCCGCATTTGCATAGATCTGTGATCTCAAACCCCACAAGAGTCTAGGGCCGAATCGCGTGAACTTGTTGGTCAGTTCACGTCCTCTGCGAGCCTCTTACCCTCAAATCGTTCATTTAAAATGTCAAACGTGGCGCCCGCTGTGTGGCATGTAGCTCCATTCTCCTGCAACCATATGTTGTCTAGGTCCAATTGATTCAATTTGAGCCATAAGCAATTGATTATCATTGTTCTGTAGCGCTCGCCATAGAAGGTGACCGCCTCACCAACGTCGTTATCCAAAAAATTCGGACCAATGACGCCGCCGGCCCAAAACCACAGAAACAGTCACTTTTTGAGGATGCATTGCCACCTGGCAAGCCTCGTGTGGGTTGGTGTGGTTTTGCCATATACGGCAATTTTGCTTGTTAACACAGCCATTTATCTAAAAATACGCCTCGTCCCTTAAGATGACTTTTCGGCCAAAATTCGGATCCTCTTCCAAATACTCCGAAGCTCAGTCAGCGAACAAACAGCATTGTCTATGGTCATGTACTTTGAAATCCTGGGTCAGTTGGACCTTGAAGGTTGTTGAAGTCTGCGAAAGGCGGAGTTCTAGTGCATGACGCGGAATAGACTGCCTCGGGTAGAGTTTTACGGACCGCAGCGATGGTCTTGGCCGATCTAGCGTTCTTTTGACTACCGAATGTTGGCTAATTCATTACCGAACCGGTCGCTTGTGCCCGATGTTTGCACTAACAAACATTCATTTTGATAATAAAGTTTTATGATTTGAACGCACTGTTCGATTGTGTCATGATACTTTGGCATCAATAGCTGAATAATAAACGATAGATTCGACAGATATCCCCGAAACAACATGGCCTCCATAGACCGCCAAAATCTACCCCCCAATTTGAAAAACTCTTTATAATACTCTTCGATCAGCACTTCTGATATGCGCTTTTTAGTATAGATTGAAGCTCTTTCAGCGGTGCGGCCTTTATCTCCGCAATCGTGGCAAATCTCAGTCCTTTCATTTGATTTTTCGGTTTTGGGAAAAGAGGAGGCCAAGTCCGCTGAATACGGGGACTGAGGCATTGGTCAAAAATGTATGCACAAGCAACGATTAGTGAGTAGGCCATGCATTTTTTTTCCCCCAAATCCGGACGTTTTCTTCGTATAGCTTCACTAAAACGGCGTTTGACTTCAAGGTAATATTCTTTAAAGATCGTACGACCTTCCGGTAAAAACTCATTATGAATCATGCCATTGTAAGCAAAATTTTTACATTTGACCAAATTTGGCGTGTTTTTCTTCAGTCTTGGCTCTTAGTCACCAGTGATGATCCATTTCAGCGAATCTGGACGTCATTCACGTCAGTCAACAGCACCTGAGCGATGTTCATGCTACGATTCTTTTAATCAAAATTTAGCAATTTCGGAAAACAACTTCGCTGACACAACTTTCATGCCCGTAATATCTAAAAAAAACATTAATGGCATGAGTCAACCGATGTGTCAACCACAGCAACTGTGTGTGCATTTCCAATATAACACCTTAATGAGATGGAAACAAAAGAGTTACTGTGAATTACAACCAACGCGAAGTCAGTCGTATCTCTCAAATCCTATCTAGGACAACCACCCCTGAAGAGTAGTGAACCAACATCTTCGACACCAACCATCTGCACCCCGTCTAGGTTGTGTGACAAACGCCATAAGAGAGTACATTCTTGAACCTGCACGAATTATAAAAAAAAGAAGGGCGGCCATCGTCATTAATATCTCCTCGGCCGTCTGTGAAAAGCTTGCATCACTTACAATGTTTTTTTGTTTTGCAAGTAGGCTAGCCAAAAGCCGCAATCAATATTTCAAATACGTTGGAGCATTCAATTTTTATACCATTTTTACCATTTTTTTTTAATGCCAAAAAACAGCCAAGCACCCCAAAACACGTCCAAACTTTATATCTGTGACAAACAAAGAAAATATCCAAAACGGCTGATAATGTCAATATACGTTAGGGCACATGTGTACTTAGCTTCAAAAGATAATTTTTTAAAACCTCTTACGATAGGTTTTGAAAAAGGCTTGGGCTCTGTCCCTCAATGGGTTGTAACGTCTACGGCAATGATAATGCTTCTTTGCATCTATTAAGAAGATTTCGAATCGTTTATGGTCATCCAACGAAAGGTGTCATTTTAAGTTAAAAGTAGAGTCAACAACTTTTCAAAAAGTGTTAATATTTTTAAACTGAGTGTTAAGTAAATGCTCTGGGGATAGTAACGTTTAATAACATTTGCCTCAGATCTGTCAACGAATGATCATGTTTTCGATAAAATTTTTTATCAAGTTTTATTTACCCAAGTAGCAGCACTGATATTTCCTTTTAATGAACAAAATATTGGTGGAAAATTGTCGTAGAAATTCTATGTAACATAGTCTCAAAAGACGTCTCTCCATTTCGAGAATTCATACTTCCAGGACATTTGTCGCAGGATATTGCTTTGGCATCTGACCCGTACGTGGCGACATAGCACTAGCTCTAGGAAAAAATAAGTTAATCGACATTGGTGTTCAATCCCTGAAATGGTTGCACCACCATTATTTTCTTAAAAGTATGGCCCAATGACAGCGGCATCCCAAAAATCACACTTTACAGCCGCTCGTTGTTGTCAGAGAGGTTATTCCTTCATTTCTTTTGAATTTCATGTGTAAAATCTCATGATTTGGTTCTGGTTTTCTGGTTTTGCTAGCTTCAAATCTTGTCTCAACCGGGCATGATGGGCATTGTGCACAGATCTTAATGCAGTTGCTGTGGATCATGGCCAATTTTTTTGTTCGTCTGGATACACCTGGGTTTTTTAGTCAAATTTTCAGCTACGGTGGCGATATTTTTAACTTTCGTTGCTGGATGAATTCTCCCTGGAGTCTTCACGTCATCAAGGCATTCAAGTTATTCGATTAAATGTAATGTAAATGAACGAGAAAGTGCTTAAAGCTGACCAAAATGATATGAACTTCGCAAAACGTTTTTGCGATATTTCCACCGCCTTTTTGTTTTCAGTAATCCAGTAAATGGTGCGTGAAATTTGTTTTCTTATCAAAAGTCCTTCTAGTGACATTTTAATGCCGACAATTCAAAATAGCGCAAAATTCAAAACGATACCTCTTGTTGGATGGACAATGTTCATAATTTGAAACCATTACTGAGTAATCTACGGGAAGGTCGTCTATTTTGACTGCGCCAACTATCTCCTGAATATTCCACACAAGGCCTTCTTTGCAGTTTCTCACGAGCCCCTGTAACCCGTCTTAAATACTCGTAAAAAGTAACTTATTTTCCATAATAAGTTTGAATAATAACGTTGTTGTTATAGTAGACGAAAGCGTGACTAAATTGGCAGAGACTGTGTTTGACCCTTGTTCAGAAGGATAATCATGCCGAATTCAGTAAATGATAGTAATGGATAGCCAACATCCACACCATCTGTTGAATCATCCTTTATTAAGCCACCAAACCCATTCATGTTTACACCAGATGTGGAAAGTCATATAATTGGTCAGTTTTTGGTGTGCATTAATACAATTATTTAAAGCTCGTAATGGCATTGAACTTAGGTTGGAAGCAATCAGTGTTCGATAGATATTTTGACAGAAAAATTAGCGATGTTACTTATTGCCTTGAAATCATTTTTGATATGCAAATCACATCAGTCGGGAAAGTACTAACATCAAAGCACTAGTAAAACAACCCTTGCAATCCCCTCCCCCCCCCCCCCCTGAAACAAAGGGTTAAAAAAGACCAAACAAACCGAGTTGGATAAACCTCCCCCACACGTAGCCAAAATCATGCCGCAGCACCCTCAGAATCGTCGTCAACATAATCATTATCATTAAAGTCGCAATACATTTCCACATTATCACATTTTCACCCCTCCGTTTAGGCGAGCGCGATGATGATGATGATAGTATTGTCAGCGACCTTCATTCGTTTCCTAAGCAATCAACAACGGGTGTGAGATGTTTGGTGTTTACTACTCGCCCCCGTCGCACAAACAACCTTAAAAGCCCATGAATTTTTCTAAAAAAAGAAACATGAATACGATGTGCTTTAATTAAATGTATTTGTCTAGACTTGTTTAGAGTTAACGATGTAAAAGCTTATGCAGACCAATAAAAGCTGCTCAGCAAGAGAGAAAATCAACCAGAGAGATAGTTGCTCTCTGATTCCTGATTCTACTAAGCGATGACAGCGCCACATTTTCCACAAGTAGAAAATCACTGAATCAATTCCAAAGAGAAAAGGATATCACTCAAGAGAACGAAGATACTTGAAGGGAGTCAATTCAGCACATCATGTTTCCCCAATTTGCCACCAGTCGAAATGACATTAGTTTGAAGGCGCCACAATCGTTTGAGGGAAGCAAACAACTTTTCGAATCGGTCCAATGAAAAACTAGGAAAAGAAAATCACTGAATCAACACCAAAGAGAAAAGGATATCACTCAAGAGAACAAAAGTCCTCGAAGAGAATCAGTTCAGCACATCATGTTTCCCCAATTTGCCACCAGTCGAAATGACATCAGTTTAAAGGCGGCACAATCGTTCGGGGTAAGCAAAATACCTCCAACGAGACAAGCTACCATCCACCCATAGCCGCAAGAGTTGATTCACCCCCCAAAAAAGCTGGATACATTCACTTCGTCCACATGCGGCGAGTATACGTCCACGGGAAAACGCAAATTGTGGGAAAAAAGGAAAATTCTTATAGTGGAAATATTTGAGTGTGATTACCTCAGTCTGGAATCGTAACACAACCGGTGAGGATGTGCTTGAAAATCTCGTTGCTCTCGTAGACGTATCGTAGCCGTAAAAGCACATCGATAGTTTCGATTCAAACTTTTTCGAATCGGTCCAATGCAAAAATAGTAAAACGAAAACGAAGATCCTTGAAAAGTGTTGCAATGAATTATCGAAGGATTCGGTTGAACCAACGGCAAGTCAATTGAACCAGGCCATGTACGGGTATGTAAAACCGGTTGTTCGCGGTGGCAGTGGATAATTTTTTTCTTTGTGTGGAAATACGCGCGCGGAAATCACATTTATCACTGATTGAATGGCTAACAACAACATGTGGATTAATCCTTGGAAAAATCACTGTCGATTTATTGTTGTCAGCATATTTTATTGTCTACGCTTTCAGTACGGATAGATAGAGAGATACACAGATAAATCGATGTTCTCCGATGGAACCGATTCGGCCCACTGTCGAGAAGTCGTGTTAATTAAAATAAAAAAAATAAAAATAAAAAAACAAATTCACATCAAAAAGGATTATCCGAACAAGGGAAAGTCAGTCTTTTTACGAAAATAAATGCAATTAAATCGCGGCGTATGGAAAAAAGATACAGAAACCGAACGAGAAAGGACTAAAGAGATACATGGATCGTGGGGATGTTAAATTAACTGATTCAAGGACTACTGCCTTCCTGCATATGGCATCGTGCATATCATTACATTATTACTGATTCTGTTGCCGTCGACTGAGAAATTAAATGAAATTAAATACAACGGGATATATCTGTTGGATAATAGTGCAGTCCATAGGCGAAATCCTTTGTCGTACGTTCACGTCCGCTTTGTGTTATTCGCGTTATCGGGTGTCGCGATTGTAGCGCGGCTGAAATGACTGCAAGTGACGGTCGGTTTCGTGCTTAAGGTTATACCGAGATATCGCACATACGCCTGGAAGACATGCCAGCACTTATGGTTATTGCGGACGAACAGTATCTTAAACTCACATATCTTCTATCCGTTTAGGCGAATTAGTTTCAAATATATCTTTTGTTGGAAGCTGTGATGAGGGAAAATATTTTTCTGAAAAGCATTTGTTATTTTTGTCAATTCCTGTTTTCGGAGCCTCTATTTACTGTTAAAGTTGAAAACGAGTTAATTATTTAGTCAATTAGATACATTTACCGAAACCATAGAGAAATTATTGTGATATTAATTCTAAGTGGCTTGAGATACATATCTATCTTTCGTCCCACCCCACCCTGTAACCGGATACTGTTGGCTGAACAAACGTCCATCCCTTGCTACATACATAATTAAATAGAAGAGAATACCAGAGAACGGTTCAACAAGCCCACTCAGGAGGAAGATACATCCGATTTGTCAAGAGCACCTTTTGTTCGGATTCGTCTAACTCAATACCGTAAAACGCCTGGTCATAACATCTACGTTCTATGCCTGTATGAAATATTAACCATCAGCTTTTGAACCTGTTTTTTTCGCCGGTTCTCGTTCCGGGTTGTTTGTACGGGAAACTCAAGTACCCGATAGACGGGTGGTTTGCGGTTTTTGACTTTACGTTTACGGTGAAACCATATCAAGGCGAAGATCGCTGTCATCATATCGAAGCTCAGAAAAGAGTTTGCAATTCATAGCATATCTGATCTAATCCGTGTTGTTTTTCAAAGAATTTATGAAGAATAATCGATCAAACAAGGAATTCCCCGTTCATCTATCATAAGTCGTTGATTTTTTTTTATTTTTCTGGATAATATAGTCATTACCGTCGACGGTGGTATTTTATAAAAAGTCCCTTCCCGCGAGTGAGTGTTTGTTGTTATTGTTGTTGTTATTCGAGAAAAAAGGTGTTGTTTTTGCATAAAGTATTTCGAGGATGAAAATAAATAACGTGTATTTGTGGTGTTGTCCTTGTGCAAGAAGCTGCCTTCTTCAAAGCCATATATAAAGTAAATATTATATCAAATCAAGAGTGTTTTTGTTTTCGTCCTTACGCCTGTTTTGTCTCTTATTTTTGTGCTTCATGCCGTCTTGGTGTTAATTTATTACCATCTGCTGTTCCTCTTGTCGTGCGTTTTTTTTGTTTTTGTTTTTCGTTCTTCATTTCGGTTCCGTTGGTTTTGTCGATTAATATCCGCCTGGAAGGATATAATATCTGCCAGTGTCCGGTGTTCGAAATTAAATTGAATCTATAAGGAAAGGAAATCAGAAAAAAAGAAAAAAAGTTCCTCATAATGGCGATGGTAATATCGGGTCGTGCGAAAGCTGTTATCATAGCATTGATAAGCTTCTTCCTGCTCGGTATTGTGTTAGTGACCGGTTCGACGAAAGGCTGGTTTGTGCCACAGCGATACCACGGCGAGCGAGTTGCTGCTAGGATACAGGTAGGTTCAATGGAGTGGCATCGTGTTATCCTATATCATTATATATCGTGTCGGATGAGAGGAGTCTATTCAGGGGTCCTTAGTGCCTATGCAGCACTTAGGGAATTTTGAAGAGATACTATTCAAACATATTTTTAATTACTTGCTATACTTTTACACCACATTCCTCTTGAAAATAAAGTGGTAGGTCCTTAAAGCATCGCACTCGCGTCTGTAAATAGAGTGCCCTTTAATTGACGCCCGGATTTTGCTTTCGGAGTGTCGAGTGTTTAAATGGAACTTTCAACGAATTGGCTTCGTACAGTTTTTATGTAGAAACAACAACTGATGTGAGGTATTTTAGTTCAAGCACTCTTTTTAAATATTCATACACGTTCGACAGAATTTTTTCATTTTTATATTTAAACGAACTAAAATATCAGTTAGGATTCCGAGTGATTTAATATGTGGAAAAGTGTCGTAGAGTCACTTTATTGGACCGGAAGCGTCGACTTTTTTTTCGTAATGAAAGGGTCGTTGAAAAATGTTGGTCCCTCAATCGTGGAATTTTTAAAAGATTTCTCATTCAGAAAAAAAAATTAATTCGATATTTTTATTTTCATAGAAGTCACCACAAGCCTTCGACTTTGGCCAATGTTTGGGCTCTGTTCCCTTGAAGGTGATCTCAGTCCATATATTTTCCCTTATAACTTACATTTTTTTATAACTTTATTATTTTACCAAATTCTTTCGAACATAATCAAAACCAAAAATATTCCGACTGTGTCCTAAATTTCCTAGAAAGGTGGGTTTGGATATTTAGAAAATATAATTGCGGCTTCAAGTCCATTTGATTTAAGACATTCACCAGAAAAATTCATTTTACTGTCTGGAATAATCTATAATGTTTGTGTTACCTTGACTTCGGACAAAACTTGCCTGATCATATATGAGCTGTAAAGCCATCTCAATATGACTTCGAATTCAATTTTAGAATTAATATTTTTATACCGACTGCTGGGCTGATTCCACTTTTTTTTTAACTTATAAAGACTTTCCGAACCGTGATACCATAATTTTTTCTATAGTAGTCGCGCCTAATTGCTTTTTTTAAATAAAACATGTAAATATTTACATTCTGGCCGGAGTTTTTTTTTTAAAAGAACATGGCTCTCAACAATTACACAAGTCCTCAAATGTCCACCAGGGCCACATGTACATGCTGACTCATACATTGTCGCATTGAGTTCATCTATTTTAGATATTTCTAAAATATGCTATTGTTTTTGGCTTAGCTACTTGTCACATGATCATGTTAGGTCGTCAGTCTATGCTATCAGGCTGTTAACTTAATCGACCTTGGAACTTAGACCGTCACACTTCTAGGTTTGGACGTGATGTGTGACTCAAAGCTCCATCTTGTTTATAGTGCTCTCCATTGATAATATCAGTTTCTTTCATTGGCAATTTCGAAGGAAAAGGAACAGTTATTCCGTCAGCCCAAAAACTGCACTAAGCAGAAAGAGGTTTGTTCAAAAAATAAGGTGACTTTATTGGATTTCTTGAGCTCATGCCATGAAGTTTTTTCCACATCAATAGCTGTTGAATGACGTGCCTAACGATCTAGATTGGTTGAAGAGGGTCAAATGGGTGACAACACATTGGTATATGCTTATGACGTCGAACCCCAGCTCATTCATCCCTATGGAAGCGACCAGAAGAGCCAAGACTACGAGCGTTTGCGAGAAGCAATACGAAGAAAATTTCCAGGTTTGTGGGAATCAAATTAATTGCTGTTGCATCATGATAATGCACCTGGACGATGATGGTTGCTAGTAATTTCTTGGCCGAAAACAATACCGTAATCATGCCTTCGCCACCGTATTCACCGGGCTTTTACCAAAACAAAAACAACTCTTAAAAGGACGACGATTTGCCACTTTGATGAGATAAGGACCGCATTGCTGGAAGAGCTCAAGGCTATACCAAAAGGCGCATATCAGTGGTGTTCGCAGAGTCGGAAAAAGCGAGAAAAAAAAAGTCACCTTATTTTTTGAAGAACCTTGTACATTTTTATGGATATAATGAGTTTTCTGAAACCATTCGGGAGTCTACTTTTCCTCAGATAAGGCAATTTAATTTGTTAACGAATCTATTCAATGTGAATGTGTCTCGGCACGAAAGATAATTTTGGTGAAAAGCTAACATCGAATTGAAAGGTTACTTTTTTATCTTTTTTTATACTCTCAAACCTATTTCGTCCTCTTTCAAGGAAGTTTTTTGAAACAGCGATTCACGTTGAAGCCCTTCTACCATTTTAAGTTGTTAACACAAAAAATGGATTTCTTGGAGCTAATCGAGATGAGATGCGTCGAAACCTAAATAAAGACAAAATTGGTTGAATTGATCTGTACGATATGCCAAAAAAAATCAACAAGGTCTGTAAAGATTTTTGAGTACCAAATCTTTTATTTCCTTGACGTGCTGTTCATCGATTGATGTCTTTGGAAAGTTGGAAACCAGCACTTTTGCTGTCTCTTTAGAATTACAATTTTTAATTATTTATTCCGGCAAATCCTGGTCACCAACGGTCGTCTGTAACATCCTTAATGCTTTCGCAGCAGAAAGACGGGTGAAGGGCTGATGCCTGACATTAGATTGGCGTCAGGATATCGATATCGAAATTGAAGGTTTCTGCGACACTTTGTCCACTATTTGCACAGATTTTTTTCAGTTCTCGAGAGATCTAGTTTTTTTTTCAAATTTTTTCACCGACTTTGAGCCGTTTAGACGATTATTCTTTAATGATCTCTGAATAACTTCAGTAATTTGGTCTTGCGTCGAGACGGCCATAATTAAAATTGTGAAAGTGTCTAGATCACACATTCCAAAGATGACATACAGAAAAGCTAGCGTTCGAAAGATATATACTACTGAAGTCTGAGCGCTACTTTTGAATGAACCTATACTAGTTTCGTGCGGTTTTTGCAACCTAGGCAAATTAAGTTTGACCAGTTATAAAGACCCACATTTTTGCGGATATCAAGCATAAGAATATCTCCAATTAAGTACGGGTTTTATCATGGTTTTTAAAGGGGTAATCTTTGGTAAGAAAAAGTGGGGACGGAATTCGCACTTGTGACCCATCATTTTGCCAACGTCTTGAAGTTGAATTGGACTAGATTGTAGCCGAAATTGTATCATGCTTAACTACACACTCGATACCTAAAATGAAGTCACAAGATTGGTGGAATGTTGGTAGAAACGCAAAATATTTATTTTTCCATTTTATGAGTGTACTTTAAGCAGATCATAGTTTAAATCGACAAACATTTTAAGGGCAGTTGTTAGAAAGATTTGATCCAAGATTAGACATATCTGCAAGAAACGTAAATAGAGAGAGATTCTTAATCACTGTCTCGGGAGTTGCCTAGTCCTGGTTAGGACCAGGCACCGTTATCTGGCTATATCCATTTTTAAAACTTTCAGCGAGGTTTCTGGCAAATGGACTGATGATTCCTGATTCTTTTTTCTAGATTCTCCTGGATGAATTTTATTTTAGCCCGAGGTCACGAGTTTTTACCTCTACCTGCAGAAAATTTTAAAAACTATTATTGCAAAACAGCTTCAAGGCTTCCCCTATATTAGGATCAACTTTTTAGCGCTTGATAAATTTTGCAGAGCTTCTACATATCTGTGGACCATACCCTACATCACCTCCGTCACTTGTACGAGCTTTGTTCAAAAAGCAATAGATTTTTCGTTTAATTTCGGAGTTGAATCAGTGCACTTGTGTCTTTCTTCATTGCTTACGTGTTGCAAGGTTGTAGACAGTGCTTCTTAGGATGAACCTTATCTTTGACGATGATGAGCATTGCAGATAAAGTGCAATTTAACATAATGGGTAGGAATGATCGCTGAATCCCCAGTAATTAAAAAGTCACTGAAGGTATTGGCTTACACCATGAACTTTCCTCAGGAATTTCGGGTATAAAACGTGCAGCAACATAAGTTGTTTTAAAATAGTCGAACTAAAATCACGGTGAATGTGAGTTGTTCAAAAAGCCCTTACTGGATCCAATAACTACTGAAGCAGAGGGATGAAACATTGCATACTCGCTGAAATTTAGATTCAGTCGTCTCAGACGAGATGTCTGGACCCAAAAAGCCTAAAAAGGTTGACGAATTCGGTCGAATTTTAAGCTGATTTTGACTTGACTTGACAATGTAAATTAAAAAAAGAAATCAGATTTTCGCCTCTGCTTCTTGGTCTAAATAGAACAATATTAAAACGCATGACTCCGGGAGATTTTTTTCATAAAAAAAAAAAAATTAAGCTTCGAAAATCGTCGTTACGCAAGCCTTGTATTGGATTAATAGAGATCCAGAAGTATTGGAAAGAAACATTGGCACCCGATAATTTTGAGAAATTATTTTAAAAAATCACAATCATTTTCGGTCATACCTTCTACTCGTAATAGGTTTTGTGTGAATAGTTTCTAGTAACCTAAAAGTCACTAATTTGAATTTTCAGGCGGAATTAAAGAATTATTCTTTAGGTTGTATTCCAAATTTAGTCGATGTTTGAGGTATTGTACATGTCCTTTTTACAATAAAAACTCAACATTTCCAATAGGTGGCGATGTATTCATAAAATTACAAAATCAAACCGAAATAAAGGGAAATACTAATTCACTACACTTATGGGAAGGTTTTATTGTAAGGCCGCTTTTGTTGTTTTTGTTTTTTTATGAAATAATATACGTACCGATTAAAAGAAGAATCCTTCGACCTCTAAATCGTTCAGCAGAAAATAATAACCCTTTAACCATTCATTGAATATTTTACGTGTTTACACATAATTACAATCATTTTAACGGCCATCTCACAAGCATTAATGTACTTGTTAGCCATAACGTAGCCGCCATCCCCAACGCTTTAATCTTCCACATACTTAATCAAAGGTTAATTTATGCAAAAATATAAAACACAATTTAGCAAAAGGATATTAAAAGCTTACTAAAGCGGGCACGTTTTTCTATCAAGTTACATTTTTAAACCTGTTATAAGCACACCAAATGCCCAGACGGGATACGCCCAGGCAATCCTTCACCGAACGACATTAAAATTTCATACAACCAAGATGTGTCTTACGTATTGAAATATAACAGGGCTTGTCTTATTTCCGCGAAATATGATCTCGTAAAAGTACGTTAATTAATTTAAACGCATATTTATTCATAAATAATTCAAAGGGCTCGTATCCCATATCTGCGGGACTGACTATGTCGTGAAAAGCCTTCGGTGATTTCCTTATCTATTCACGAGTACGCACGTATGTATGTATATATCCGTTCGTTAACATTATTTTTAATAAATGCTAAGTAGTTAGTACATCTTGGGAATCCGTGTGTACTTTCGGTGTTTCGAAGATTCCGTCAGACAGGTCCCCAGGCACCAGATGTACTCGTGGCAACGTTTACATCCAATATTTATTCGTCCGCCTCTTCATGATCAGGTGCGTCATGTTTCGTTCGTTTCATTGGGTTAATTGGAAATATATTAAACTGGACAGGCGATGAAAAATTCGAGTTGTTTTTGTAGTTCGGAGACTAAAGCAGGTGTAGGGTAGACAATAACATCGCAATGGGCCCGATGGGAAATGGGGAAACTGACGAATGAATAATTAAAATGTCTCGTCATGAAAAACGATTTGGGCTATGAACCTGAAAGTCTGGCCGACTCAATAGATTGGGGAGCAACCTATAACCACGTGGCCTTTGAAACTTGTTTAATGTTTGTTTACAAGAACCATTGTGGTGGGACAATAGCTATATGCAGTAATCCGTCCCACACATAGGGTAGGCGGATAAGATTTATTACCAGAAGTTAAAAGGAGCATTTTTCTTCAAAGAAACGATTTCCTTTTTTTTTAAACTTTCCTGTTACTAAACAAATTGAATCTCTAACATACGTCAGCACTTAAAGAACGATCCGGGTGTAGATAAGTTCGCTCATTAGACTTTAAATTACTCGTATAAACAAAGGTCACCGATGGAATTAGTTTGTTTAGACGTTTGTTGTGTTTATGCCAATCTTTTTGCCAAAATAATTTATTTATACTTAAGGGGTAAGCATGTGGTTATCATTTCTGAAATTAGTGGTAAGTGCCAGTGCTCGAAATGAGTGTGGTTTTTTGCAAAAAAATAAATACAGCTCTGCTTGCCAAGGATTTTTATGAGGTAGGTGCAAAAAACCATTAGCTCTTTTCGGTTCCAGTGGTATGTGATAGAAGTTCAGAAATATAGATATCTTTCATGTGTTAAGATTTGAATGATAGTTTTGACCTAATATAAGCTCATTAGCCGGTATATTTATTTCAGTTGCTTAACTAACTTCATTCAAATGACTCTTCAGTAGCACATTTTGCCCACCCACTTTTGAAGCTCCTCTTCGATGGCTTGTGACCATATTTCAGGGGATCTATTCATCATAATTCTGTTGCCGTCTGTTTTGGAAAAAATACATAGGCTGCCACTCTAAAAACCAAACCAAAGAATCACCCGCTGGGGATGTGTTGACTTCCCTAAGGCAAGTCTGAAGAGAATTTTTCATCCAAATCGATCAATTCTACTGGAGACCTGAGACCTACAGCCCAATTAGGGAATTGATAATGAAGTGGTTGTAAAATATTTTGAACGGATTCGTGTTCTCAATGTTTAAATGACATATAATCCAAAATGAAACCAGTCGATGGCTCACCCTTTTTTCCTTATAAATGATAATTCTCGTAAGCTGTATCGCTGATCACTATTCCATTCCAAGTAATTGTTCATCAACTCGGTCTGCCAGTGCTGAATGGTTATGTCATTTTTTTCAGCTGGTGGTGGAAGTAGTAAGACCTAATTTTAATGGTACAGGGTGCACCATTTTCTCGTGATTTATTTTTTAATTTGGAGTTTTTTGTAAAATTTTGTCGAATTAAAAAAGTTAAGTCATCTCAAGCGTGGGCCTTGATATCTCTAGAGTCCAAATCTCTGTTCGTAATTTCTTACTTTTTTTTGGCCTTGCGTATCTTGTGAACATTTTCATATATCACCTTAGCGGTAATGTTAATCGACGGATAATTTCGTCACGAAGAAAGGATTCATTTTTCATCAATTTCACTTCTATGTTTTGCTTTTTTATAACAAAAAAACTGCAATGGACAAAAGAATTGAACCTTGTGAACAAATTAAAATATTTAAGACCCTCGTGGGCCAAGCCTCCCTATTATAAGTACGTTCCTACCATTTTTCGCTGTTCTGTTCCATCTCCTCTACGTCTATCCTCATACTGTCCTACTCTCTAAGAAAGCTCCATGGCGCATGGGAAGTGTCGGCCGCTGGCGTGCGATGAGCGAATTCGGATCCCGATAACACCAACGCCATCGAATGTTTAGTTTTGGACTTCCCCCCTCGGCGGGGTATTGGGGACACCTCATCGACACCTTAATCGACATTAAGCTAAGGTCCCATTCACTTGTGTGAAAAACAAACCGCACACAGTATTAAGGAATAAATGAAGCTTGATTTTGGCTCTTCATTTAAGATGTCTGCCTGGCAGTACGATGGGCACAATAAAACAATGTTCTAACAAAACAAAAACAAAATACCTCTACCTCTGGCGGTCTTTTTCTCTAGGGTTTTCCACTGTGGACGTCCACTGTCCATACGTTCGACGTGAACAATGATTGGGGATAAATAGAGCTCTTCGAGTTGTTGATTTTATAGTTTTTCTAATCGCCTATTCCTTGTGCTGTTTTCCACAAAAGATTCTCCTTTAGATCTTGTCCTCAAAAATCTGAAATCTGTTTTCCTCTCTCTTTGTCAGAGGCGAAATTTTACATCCGTCCGGTCTAGCTGGCATTATTATATTGTAGTTTTAGAAATACAGATTTTGACATTGCGCCACAAAAGAGTTGTTTTAAATAATTCTTTGTTGCTCAAAAGTGTTCATCAAGTACGCTCAGGTGCGAGATTTGGAGCATACATTTCATCTACCTACTTCTTTATCTGCCATTATTTGAATTTCTGTGCATCGCTTAACTGTTTTCTCATTATCTTCCAGAAGGTTCAGAATGTTAATGTAACATAGAGCCGGTGTGAATTCGCTTTTTAAGAATCTACGAACAGTCACTGAACCATTTCGTGGAACTCCCTTTTTTTTTTTTTTTTAAACTGTCTAATTGAAATCCTGGTCACTTGTCCGGTGGTGTCTCCTTAAGTCACACTGATAGCCTCGGATTAAAGCCATAGTGTATGATGTAAATCTTTTTATGCAGATATTTGACAACTTGTAACAACTTTATAGCAGCGATATTCCTCAGTAACTGTCACATTGTGTTCCGTCATCCTTATATGGTAATAATGAAGGAGTTTTTTCATTCCTCGGTGATAGTTTAATTTCTCCACATATGTGTGATGGGCCCATGTAACTTCTCTGTTAATAACATATAGGAATACAGATAGATATTGGGGGTGGTCCAACAAAAACGCACGATGATAATTGTAAATAAATCAAAAAGTCTTCAGAGATTTATCTTAATATTTTTTATTATGATAGAAGGATCTATGACAATTATGTGTGAAATAAAATATCGGCTAAATGCTCGCCACGGCTTCGGTGGCATACCTCTATCCGATGGTCCATATTTTCAATGACTCTGAGACATAATTGAGGTTCAATGTCGTTAATGTGCCGAATTATCTCATCCTTTAGCTCTTGAATTGTTCTTGGCTTATTGACGTACACTTTTTCTTTCAAATATCCCCAAAGAAAGAAGTCCAACGGTGTCAAATCACATAATCGTGGCGGCCAATTAACATCGCCACGACGTGAGATAACACGGCCATTGAATTTCTCGCGCAAAAGAGCCATTGTTTCGTTGGCTGTGTGGCAAGTGGCACCATCCTGTTGGAAGCACATATCGTCTAGGTCCATATCCTCAATTTCTGGCCACAAGAAGTGCGTTATCATCTCGCGATAGCGAACACCATTCACGGTAACTGCTTGACCGACCTCATTTTCGAAGAAGTACGGCCCTATGAGGCCGCCAGCTCATAACCCGCAGCAAACAGTCATTCTTTGTGGATGCATGGGCTTTTCAACAATCACTCGTGGACTCTCATTTGCCCAAATTCTGCTTGTTAACGAATCCACTGAGGTGAAAGTGTGCCTCGTCGCTGAAGATGATTTTCTTTGTAAAGTCACCATTCACTTCTGTCTGTTCAACCAACCATTCGGCGCACTGACGACGCTTGAAATGGTCAGTAGGCTTCAGCTCTTGAGTCAATTGAACCTTGTAAGCGTGTAAATTCAAATCTTTCAAAATTCAAAATTCGCATCAGTGATGTTCGTGAGATGTTCAATTGTTGGGCACGACGACGAGTCGAGGTTGACGGCTCTTCTGCCACACTATCGCGAACAACAGCAATGTTTTCCGCATAACGAACTGGGCGAGCATGCACAGGTGTTTTCACATTTCCTACAGACCCGGTTTGCTGAAATTTGCGCACAATTCTATCGATTTTGGACACATTTGGTCGATTATCCTGACCAAAAAAATCACGAAGTGCACATTTTTGAACGCCCATTTTCGTAAAAGGCTTCAACAATCTTAACGCGCTGCTCAATTGTGTACCTCTCCATGATTGAATTTGTCAAACACTGAAACAAAGAAATGTCAAATTAAGTTGGGCAAAAAAACTTGACGTTAAGGTGTGACTCACAATTAACATCGTGCATTATGGTTGGACCACCCTTTACTTGTAAAAATAATTTTTTATTTTTTATGAAAAATATTCATTTATTCTTCAATATCTATTTTGTCCCCTTCAAAGTAATCCTTCTCAGATATACTCGTAAGTCACTTGAGTCAGCGGTTTTCCCAGTACTCGAAACACTTCTGATCTGCACTTTTTGGTATTGCCTTGAGTTATTGAGCGATGCAATCTTTATCCCCGCAATTGTGGCAAATCTCCGTCCAAGTCCGGTGAATATGGTGTTTAAGGCATCTTTAGGACAAAAAATTACGCACAAGCAACATTGAGTGAGTGGGCCATGAATCCTTTGCCCACCAATCCGGACGTTTTCTTCGTATTGCTTCCCGGTAACGGCGCATAATTTCATATTCTCTAGTGACTGTACGATTTTCCGGCAAGACTTTTTCTGTAATCGCAGAAAAGAGTAAGCAAAAGTTATACATTTGACCGGACTTGAAGTGCGCCTGACGGTCTTAGCTCTTCTGGTCGCTTCCATTAGGAGGAATTGGCTTGGGTTAATGTTTCAGCAAATCAGGGCGTCATTCTCGTCATTCATCAGCTCCTGAGCCATGGTTATGTGTCGGTTCTTTTGGTTAAAATCTAGCAACTTCGGAACAAACTTCGTTGACAAAAGTTTCATTTCCAAAATGTCTGAAAAAAAATTCTCAGCAACTTCTCTGATATTGATTCGACGACTGTTCATGATAATTTTCTTCACTTCTTCAACGTTTTTATCTGTTGCTGACTTGCTGGGGCGCCCAGGACGGACCTTGTAAAGAACATCTTCTCGGACTTCCGTGAAGAGTTTGTGCTACTTACGAACATTTTTCTGCTCAGACTCACTTAATTTTATTGTTCACACAAAATTTACTATAGATTCTTTGATCTATTTTTTTTCAATAGCAAAAAATCGCGTACATCAGTACACCAGGTGACATGTGCGCCAACTAACAAAACAAAATATTCGAAAATCAAATGTTAGGTATCAGTTCACGAAATTCAAACAGTCACCGTATTTTTTTAACAAACCTCCTTGTTTGTAACAGGGACCATTTACCTTCTATGGATATCTGTTTCGTTCAGGTATAAAACGACCGCATTCATTTCTGTGCTCATCTGATCCGGCTAATTAGTACTCTTTCTAGTATTTTGCAGCAGATATTTGGTATTAAATTCATCTGATGACATTCAATCCGGTGAACCAGGCCGTCGAACAAAATCACAATTTTTCAATATGATGGGATGTGGAAAGATTCACCCCAACAAATCCATTGTTTCAGGCGATGAATTCATACAATTTTTTTATCTCATATTGGCAACAGCAGACGTGTTTTACATTTTCGCATACTTTAAACGGGGAAAAAAACAAATCAATCACCTTCCTAGCTGCCAATGTGCCTAATATGACATGATGATGGAATGCTGGAATCCGGCTCTTTGTTGACGAATTTCGCGTATTCAATGAGTTTTAGGTACAAATACAAATCCGCGCTAATTAATATATGGCAGAGTCGACGTAGCGATTTTGAACTACGAATCACCCCGTATCGACTTTATTCATGGTTTATCCATTGAGGAATATTTTAGCGTTGTTCAAATTCTAATTTTGCTCGATTAACCTATAGTGGACTTAGTGGTCAGAAGGTACATGAAAGTCGTAAAATAACTTCTACCAATCAATGTAGAAAAAAAAATTGCTCAATTCAAAACTGAAAGCTAGGCTTGCACGCTTTCTTGCTCCGATAGCCTGTGGAGCCTTAATTTGGACCTGAAATTGTTTACCACTTCTGAATGGGCTTTTAAATTTCGTTAGGAGATGACTTCTGATATTTAGCTCCTTCCAACCCATTTCACTCTATTTTAGTCCCATTCTTATAGTCCTAAACAACTGATTTAGGTTATTGCTACGAGTAGGAAATAAAAAATATTATATTCAGTCCTCTCAAATATTCCTGAAACTAATCATGTTGACTTCATCAAGTATCGTCAAATGTCGTTTAAATAGTCTTAATACTTTCATATAATTTACATACGTCATCGAATGATAATCAAACCCATTATAGTCCTCCGTGTCATACCAGTATTTTCTCTTCCACAAGGATTATATTTATTCTAGTCATTGTTGAAGAATTTGTGCTGACTTCTACGAAATTTGTTATTCCTGAACAATGGCACTGAATTGAGGACACTTTGCATTCATTAAAAATTTCTATCAAATTTGCTAATTTTGGGTGAGCTCCATAATCCCCAGCCGCAACGAGGACATATTTTAATACATTATTTGGGAATTAGAATAAGATCCTTTCTAGGATGAAGGAACTACAATACATTCAGATATTTAACTTTTTTGTTATTTAAGGCTAACGACTTACCTCTTGGCCTTTGTGAATATACATTAAGATTCAAACCTAACCAAGCTTTTAATAGATTAAATAAATTTAGAGCTCGCTCAAATCAAAATCGAGCTACTCTCCTTACCCAGTGAATTTAATATTAGGAAATATGTATATGGTTCGATTGGGTTTATATTTGGCATTGTTGGAATTGTTGAAATAAATGTATTACCCATCGCGGGTGGTATATAACCAAATTCCTTCAGGGAGGACCACCACTCTAGTCTGCTTTCTTTGATTTGCATGGGCCCTAGTATTTCTACGTGTTTTACCCTGATATTCTGTAAGAAGCTCTTACGGTTCGCTGTACGTGTCCACGGATATGCTCAGAAACTCATTCGAAAACTCGCTAGCTCACGTAATCATATAAGATTCCGCTCCAAGAAATAATGACTCTCAGCCCTGCAATTTCAAACTTCCAGATTACTGCGGAACAATGTAAAAGGCTTGTTAGCTGCCACCATTGTCATGTTAGACCTTTCAATATTTGTATCTTTATTGAAGATCCCAAATCAAAGAATAAAGTTTTAGCGATGGCAAAAGACATCGGGCTTAAAACTTGTTTTCGGTCTGCCGTGTATTAGATGAAAAGCCAATAACGACACTTCTTTGTCAGTGTTGAAAAATGAGATGAAAAAAAAAATATTTTTTTACAAATACATATGTAGGTCCCTATATAGAAATGGGGAGAATCTTCGATATAGGAACTTTTGATAGCATGTGCAATATTGTAAGACAAGACGATGGTATCATAGTTTAGGGCAATAGTGGTGTACAGGACTTTTTTCGCTGCTTATACAAAGGTTGCCAGAAGGTGGTATTTCGTGATTGGCTCTCTGCTCAGCACTTTTAAATGCCACCTAGTCCTTGGCCTATGCGATAATGGCGTGATTTTACGCTTGACCAGTGCTAAACGATATCGATGATTGCTACATGAAAAATGTTCTCTCCTAAAACCGACGCTGTTCCCATTAAAAGAAGAAGGAAAACAATGATAGTAATTCAGCTCGTACTAAAAGGCCTCTTACCTGGATTTCCAAAGAATATTTCGAAGTTATCCACACAGTATCAATACACGTCGAATCAAAAAGACTAAAACGTCGTCGGTTTTCCGGCTCTTCGGGGACAGGGATAATTTTATAGAAAGATTCTCCGTATCTACACGTCGATACGGTATCTTCTCCTCCACTCTCCGTTCATACAAACGGGACCATAGATTGAACGCAGAATTTCCCTCTCGAAGCGACTAAGGCCCCTCCGCCGTAAAAGAGGACCGGGATGATCAATGATTTATTATATATAGTGTTACCTTGGTTTTTCGAGATCCCAAAAAAGCAGCTGTGTCATGGTCGTTGGTCCTAGACGTCCTCGACCATTTCAAATTTGTAGCCGTCAATTGTGACGTTCTGGCCAAGACGTCGTTGTTGTGCGTCTTTTTTGGATGATAGCATATATTTGGTTTTACCCTCGTTCACCGAAAGACCTATTTAAGCTATTTCTGCTTCAATTCTTTTGAACACTTTGTTGACGTCTCGCTGTGCTCGCCCAATTACGCCAATGTTATCCGCTTACGAAAGCAATTGCACAGGCTTGAAATAGATCCTCTTGTGTTGGCCAGTGAGTCTTGTTTGATCATTTCAAGCACGATATTGAAAAAGTGACATGGCAGTGCGTCACCTTGTTTAAATTCTTTTTTAACGTCAAAGGGGTAAGTTCGCTACCGACCTCATTAGAGCAACGAGAATTCTCTATTTTCATACTGCACAATCTAGATCTATATATATGATGATGACAAAATTTATTTGTTAATCCGCAAAGATTGTGTTACGCAAAAGGATGTCACGTAAGCATGTTGCTGCCTCTTTCACTAAACTTCAACGAATGGCCTGTCTTGGCTGAACGGGATGCTTTTCTTATACAGATGATTCTGCTTTCGGTGCCATGAAGAATCTTTCCCCTCTTTACATTTGAAAGAAATATCGTGGCTTAAGTAATTTGGTGCAATTTCCACTGGATGAATTTGCAATGAGAACTTTCTTCGGCCGAGAAGAAATGTCTTCGTATCTTCACGAGTTGGTCCAAATCCAGTGAGGAGTGCCGCAATCTTCAAGGAACACAAGAATATTTGAATGCGTTTTTCAATCAAAGATATATGCAATTCTAGTGACCATGAATTATAGTAAGAAGCAAAGCTACCATCTTTAGAATAGCGTGCGAAATCAAGACCTCCGTGATCGAATTTTGAAAGGTGATTTCTTTCAATTAAATCCCAGGTCCAAGATATAAGATGTCCGATGGGCTCTAATCAGAGCTTTTTTGGACCTGAACTCTATTTAGATCTGTCGATATTTTGGTGAATGTGGAACTTGCTTATTTGAACGATTGAAAGAATGAATTCAATGACCAAATTTTTGCCAATCGTAAGCTGTGGTTTTACCCATTTTTTTTTATAATTGATGGATTCTGCAGGCGAAAAATTCTCATTCATTAAGCCAACAAGTAATAGTCTGAAGAAGTTCGGTGAGTGCGATGAGTAGAACAGAACTTCATAGTTAATATTTTGCCATGACCACCGTAAGGTGGTCGTGGTGCAATGGTAATCATCACCGAATGTTGAGCCGAAGGTCTGTAGTCCGTCCGTCCATAGTCAAGAACAATTCCTATACGGAAAAACTGTGCAACAACATCAGTTGTGAATGAGAAATGATCAAAAAATGACGAAGGCATAACACTCGCAGTATATGATCACTTCAAAATCCATATTCTGTGCGTTAATTTCCAATATAACACCCTAATGAGATGGAAACAAAAAAGTTACTGAGAACTATAACAACCAAAGCGACAATTCAGTCGATCTCTCAAAAAATCCTATCTGGGACAACAACCATCGGAGAGTAGTGAACGAACATTTTCGACACAAACCATCTGCACCCCGTTCAGGTTGTGTGACAAACACCATAAGAGCGCAACTCTTAAACCTACATGAATTATAAAAAAAAATGTGGACGAGCCTTGTGATGATGCAATATAAGTGATACGGGTCTTTTGGCTTTTTTTTTAGCTATGATTAATTGAACAGGTTTCAGCAGTTCACAGCACACTTCTTTCCGTGGATTTTGTGTAATAGTAGCGAGGCTGATGGATGGCGCCATCATTTTCTAGACTTGAGATTGTCGAAATAGATTTACGTTTCATCGATGGAAAAAAAATCTTTTCAAATGGTTTCTGATCCTTCTATGACTCTACCTTTTAATTGGAATGAATCCCATTTTCCTTCTTTTCGAATCTTGCAGGGCCTTTTAAGCTTTTGAAACCAGCCCTAGGATTAACTTGAAAATTTCCTGCTAGCTGTTCTTTGAGTTGGGCTGAGTCTTCATCTAATAATGCTTGTAATTCATCATGTTCAACACAAAGATCTACCATGATCCTGCTTGTTGATTCTGAAACGTAAAGGGTGGGCCAAATACAAGTTTATTTTTTAAAAATGTAATAAGATGAACAAAATTATTTTTTTTCCATTTATTATGGTTTTATTAGTAAGAATAACCATTCCCATTAATTATGAAATACAACGTCGTTAAAGTGACTACCTCGGCTGGCTTCGGAGTAGCGCATTCTATCACCCTAATTTGCCAAGAACTTGTTGATGGTTTCGGGCTGTAGCTCACGGATTGCTTGGAAGAAATTGGCCTCAAGTACTTAAATCGTTTCCGGATTGTTGGCATTAACATCGGTTCTTCACAAAAAAGTTCAAAAAGTCCAAAGAGATCCAATTGGAAGTCCGAGGCGGCCAATTGACATCGCCAACACGGCTGATAGCACGATTTGGGATTCTGGTGCTCAAAGATCGATTGTGGCATGGGCTGTGTGGCATGGCGCACCATCCTACATGAACCAGAGGTCGTCCAAATCTATGTCTTCGATTTGAGTAAAAAAAAACATGGTTCTGTAATGCCCACGGTCGACTAAAAGGTTGTACAAAGCCTAATTTTCGAAAAAAAAATGGTTCAATGATGCCACCATTCCACAATCCGCACCAAATTTTCACTCTCTGTGGATGTATTGGCTTCTCGACAGTAATTTGCGGGTTTTCCGAGACCCGGATGCGGCAATTTTGTTTATTAACGTAGCCGCCGGGATGAGAATGATGCTACTAGTCAGAAAAGATGATTTTTCGCCCAAAATCGTTGTCCAATTCAAGCTGCTCTAAGACCTAAACTGCAAAGCGATAACGAAGCAGATGGTCGCGCGCCTTCAATTGCTGAGTCAATTGTACATTGTAAGCAAAAAATTCGGGATCTTTGTGCACAATCCTCCTCAGGCATGAAATGTTGAGTTGTTGAGTACGATGGCGAGTTGATGTTCGTGAATTGAGTCTCACACTCTCGGCCACAGCAGCCACATTCTCATCTCTGCGCACCGTACGATGGCGGCGACCATGAGTGTTGTCCACTAGCATACCAGTCTCACATTCATTTGCACAAATTTGCGTATAGCAGTCGCGGTGGATGCTTCATTTCGGCCAAACCTTCTTTTTAAAAAAAACCCACTGTTTGGGCTACGCAGCACTCACTTTGGAAATAAGTTTTCAATATTTCCCAACGTTGTTCAAGCGTAAAGCGATTCATTTCGTTCCGCGGAGATATGATACTGACTTTCTCTCAAGAATTTGAGCTGGAAACAACTGTCAGTGTCAAAATAACCTATGATTTAAAAAAAACACTAGATGGCCCCCCTTTAAAAAATCATTGTTCAAAAGTCATAAACTTGAGCATATCCACCATACATTTCTATTAACAATCGAAGACATCCACCAACGTCTTCCATTTAATGTAATAAAATTGGTCCATGCCAGCCAAAAAATTTGACATTTTCGACGCGGCAAAAAGTTGTTTGCACAATCACAACCTATACCACATTGGAATTTATTGACTGATGTTTGCCCTCTAAGGTGACAGTAACCAAATGTAGAAGTCATGCCATCTGTCAAGTCGACCTTATCTATTCACTATCATTATCTGACTTATGTAAGCCTACAGCTTTCCTCTCATCAATAAGGACAATTGACCGTAGAAGACTATCAAATCCTCCTCTCGTAGCATGGCCTTCAATGCTAATATTGCAGATGCTCGAAATAGCCATACCCTCCCTTCGCATTACGATATAAAACTTGGAAATGTCTGATGTCAAAAAAGGTTAGTGTAAGTCAGCTGAAATCATTGAACAAAGGACTTCCGAAATAGAGTGGTAAACTGTGCACTTGATTAAAAATTTAACTTGACGAGAGGCTCAACTCGTAGGCTTTTTCTGAGGGAATGTTGACCGTTTCTCACCCCCTAGCACATTTAAAGGCCCCAAACCGACTTTAGACCCACTAAGGTCGTAGAAAAGGTCCCAAATAAAACAAATCCGTATTTCACATCAATCTCTGTCAAGTGCTTTGCTTGACATTACAATTTATTAAAAGCAATTTACGCTCTCCCCACGTACCGTAGACAACGTGACAGTCATCCTGTCTATTAGGAAAAAAGCCTACCTCAATACGATTCCGTGACACTCTGCCTGACGTGCACGCATCACCCTCCGCGCAAAACTGCCACAACTGCAATGACTAAGTAACCTACAAGTCCAAATTCCATTTACATCTGATAGATATAAATCAGAAATTGTTCATAAAAGCCCGCCTGAACTATACCTGGTACTTAAGCGTCCTGAATATTTTATCCCTCGCCGACTATTCGCCCTTCCACGCAATAACGAAACACAACAAACCCATTTACAATGATCTTGAGCCTCTCGACAACCTTTTCGATGACGAGAGATATAACATAAAATCATCTGCTCCCGATTCCCGAAACATATGTTTCGACATTCGGAATAGTCGAAAAACTGTTACGAAACACTTGAATGAAATAGTTAATCATTGCCAGAGCTTGATTAATAGTCCTCGAAAGGACACGCATGTATTGTGTATACGTCGAAGAAAAGAAACAACAAATTTGTGTCTTGAAATGTTTCCTTAATTGTACCTTTGTACAACGCCGACTCTCACTCGAATATACCGATATACGTAGTACGTAGTATGTATCGTATTAAAATGATTTTATATTCAGACATTCATTTATCAAAGGCTGAATGGCACGGCGGACAGGAAAGGTTAAGATATGCTAAGCAAATTCAAATGAATATAAGGTACGTGGTACGAGCGGGCGGTTTTTATGACGGTGATTAGTACACGCGATCGTTGAAAGCGTGCAGAGTATTTTCATGTCTCAAACCATCGTTGGTCGCGATGGTTTATGGTTTGAGGTACGTTTACACGCATAATTAAGATATTCCCCTTCAAGTTTTCATGCGAATGAAGAGCCCATTTCGATGATTCGATATTCGGTATCGTTGTTTGTCGTGACAACCATTATCTGTTGCTTTTCTATTCATTTTCTACTCATAATGATTCGAGAACGTGGCCTTGGGGTAGAGGTGAGGAGCAAATCGTATCAACCCTCTGACAGTCATTTTTAGCTCATTAATTAGTCCCCTAGCTTACTTCAAAGCAAATATAACAATCGTGTCACCCACACCCGCTTTTCACACGAAACCTTACTCCCGCCCTTAACCAAGTTACGATGCCTTGGTTTCCATCGCAAACGACTCGGAGATCTCCTACTCTGCCTTCGCCTGAGATGATTAATTCTACTTGACTAAATAATTTTGGTTGTAATTTCGCTACAAATGTGTTTTTGTATTTATAAGTAAATATCTGTAGATGTACGAGTACATGCCTCGGTGGTATCTGTAACACTAACGAGGCAAGATAAACGACGATAATAATGAGTCTGTCTGATGAAAACAAGTTTCATTTCGGGGGCTTAAATCTAAAACAGAAATAGATGCTAGCCTCTAATATCGTAGTTGCTGTTCGTTCAACGTATCCCATGGATTCGTATACATTTGCCTGGATTTAATGCGAATTCAATGTTCATCAATCAGACTATGTTTTGGAATAATTAAAGAAACCTATCACTGCTATGACATATGCTTTTCGTTGGTTGTTCTCCGTAACGGGGAGTGTTCATTATAATTCGCAAGGAAAAAGGATACGTATCGCGGCAAATTAAATTTAAACTCAATCTGCCAATTAGGATCAAAGATATTTATCAAGCTAAATCGTTTCGACTGATGAATGACGGTGCGAAGGACAGCTGACGTACGCAGGCCGACTGATGAATGGCAATTTATTTTCGAAAATATGATTTCCAAGAGGATACGGTGAAATATGTCGAATTCAAGACATTTGATTTGTTGTCGATCTTTCCGTCATAATTTGTATATAATGTAAAAGCAGTACTCACGAGCCTAAAGGAATTCAGGGCTTAACACGGGCGAAATTGAATCTAACAGATGCTGTTTCAGGAATTATATTTGTTCCTCAATCAATTCGGAAACCTTAGATATAATTAAGCTTTTCTTTCATGGAAGAATCGGTGCATTTGGCAGTTACGGTGGGAATCTGTGTCATGAAAATATAAATTATGGAAATGTGCGAATATGGATTTCAAGCGAATCAGTCGAATTTGGTTACCTTTCACCCAAAATGTTGAGAATTCCTTTTAAATTCCAACGTTTCAATTTTTGATTCGATGGAACAGTATCAAAGTGTGTTGGGTAGGCACCTGTCTCTGCTGATACTTCAACACAAATGTAACATGTCACATAAAAGTCGAACGGGAACATGTTAATGGGCCACGTTTCGCTTTAATCGGGGCGTGATTCATATAAATTGCCGGAGCACTTCCGATATCAAAGCTGTCAGTGCTCTTAGGGCTTCTGCGAAATCATGAAATGTCTGCGAGTTCCTGACGTTATGGTGTCGAATACCTGGACTTTTCTGCATAACGAATGTGCTGCTGCTAGTTCTCAATAATCCCGTCAAACCGAGGATTTCATTAATTCTTTTGCCTGAAACTGCCCCTCTTCATTTTGGTCCACGTGCCGTTTTGTACCCGTTTTATCACACTTTCCATGACTTTCCGCATGATTTATCCGGTGATAACTGTTCGCATTCCTGTCGAATATTCTCCTTTAGGGCTGCGGTTGGTATAAACCCGCGACCTCAAGTAGCCCCAAAGAAAGAAGTCTGGGATGGTTAAATCGGGCGCTCTTGTTCGCCATGCCAAATCGCTAAAAAGGAAGTTTAAGCGACCAGGAAACGCGTCCTTTACAATATCCATTGTGGCTGGTGCTATGTGTGCGCTTGCACCGTCTTGTTGAAACCACATGTTCCCCAAGCCTCGCTCATCTAAATCCGGCAGTAGGAGGTCGTTTCGGCAACAACAGTGACCTTATTGCCAAAGGCGTCGTCAAAAAAATACGGCCCAATCGCTCCTCCTACGTGAACGCCGCACCACACAGTGACTTTGAGTGGATTTAATGGCTATTCGTGCATCACATGTGAGTTTTCAGCACCCCAAAAGCGAAGATTTTGCTTATTGGCGTAACTGTTTAAGTGGAAATGCGCCTCGTCGCTCATTATGGTTTTCGACATAAAATCGTCTTCTTCGTTGCTGAGACTAAGGATGCCTCGACAGTAATTCACGACAGACGGTCAGCAGGCACATACGGGAACATCTGTAAGTCTTTTACTAAAATTCGCTGTAGGGTCCATCTAGTGTTGCCTGTCGTCTGGTCGGTGTTTCTTCGTTCAGTGACATCGCCAGCCACAGCTGCGGTATTCTCGTCCGAATGACTAGTCCGGTGGCCGCCACGCCCTGCATGGTCTTCTGTGGTTCCAGTCTGTTCCAGTTGGCGAGACACGAGTATGAAATCGACGTCGAAATTCACGCTGCGCTAACAATGCCGACCGATTATTGATCAAAAAAATCGACACAATAATTCCTTACTCTTCGGAGTATACGCGAGTATAGCATCGTTGCTTATCTGTTTCTATACTGCAGCTGTCTAGTTCACAATTATGTCAAATATGATTGACATGCGACCACAAAAATTATTATAACTTTCGATACGGTGATTAATTTTGCGCTACCTAGTATAAGCTATTCAGGGTTTTTCAATAGGAACATAACAATTAGGTACTTTGATGCGAACGCACCCTTAAATTTTCTTTATGATCAGTCAATGTCGGAACGACAACCAAGTCGTGGGTCTTCGTCTTAGTGAAGTTCACGAACGGCCGACCCTCATTTTGAAATTACTAAAAATAATTTAAGAGCGATTACTTAAATTTTCGCTCATAATTATCGTCCTACCACAGGCTGTGCGTGCTATTGTAGATAAATTCGAATCAACATATTCAGTTTTGAATGTTCCTCTGGCAGTGATGCATCTGTGGAAGTACCTGGAATATCGCAGCCATTAGTGCATCAATTTAAAATAAGCTAAGTTAGTCACTTCCGCGAATGTGACTCGGCTTTCAAGAGTCATTCCATCGTCAGAATCACGTTTGCTGTTGAACTTTACGAAAAACTGTTCTTTATTCCGTGGACTGAAACTTTTATCATCAACATAGCATGAAAACGTTTTTTGGCGTATGATTTCGAAGACCCATTGAAGCTCCCCATTCCAGGAAACCAATAGAATCACTGTCCATCGTGTTGATGTTGCGATAAGCGATCGCACCACTATCATTTTCCAAAAAATGGCCCAATAATACTGGTAAGTCACAACAAACTGTCGGTCGTAATGACTGTACAAGATATGCAAAATGAAGTATTGACAGATAGGCCTCATTGCCGGGATTTTCTATGTTTCCAATCACGCTAGTTGACCTCGCTGGAAGGGCATGAGTTGGATTCCACACTCTATTAACCAGGCGTTCACATTTATACATTAACATCTCTATAGCTGTGTCATAAGTCGGCTTTTTTTTTATAGAATTCGCGCAGGTTCAAGGGTGTATGCTCTTATGTTTGTCACACAATCTGGACGGGGTGCAGATGGTTTATATCCAAGCTATGTGTTCACTACTCTCCGGGGTGGTTGTCCTAGATCGGATTCGAGAGATTCGACTGAATATGTCGTGTTGGTTGTAGTTCACAGTAACTTATATTGTTTCCATATTATTAAGGTTTAATATTGGAAATGCACACACAGAGTATGAATTTTGAAATGATCTCATATTGCGAGTGTTATGCCTTCGTCAGCATTTTTTTATCATCTCTCATTCACAGCTAATGTTGTTGCGCAGCTCTTGGCTATGGACCGACATGAACTACAGACCATCCGCTCAACAGTAGGTGATAATTACCTTTGCACCAAGACCACCCCCAATAATGACCACCCCCTAATAATGATCGGAATAGATATAAACTTTACGAAACGTTTTCGCAATATTTTTACTATTTCATTTCGTTGTGCGAGTATGTTCAAAGTACGATCAAAACGGCCCCGGCAGTTGGATTCTGCCTGTTTAATAAAAGCATGAACATTTAAAATAACACCTTTTATTGGATTACTCTGTATATTAATTTGCCGCAGTTTACAATTGCCCCCACAACTTAAAGAAACACCCTTTCGCTTGCTTTTGAGAATACATGGTAACCCAGGTCAATGATTCTTCAATGATTTATATTCATCTAACTCCCCGTCATAGGGCTCTTAGGAATTGTTGTATCAAAACGAATTAATGCCGCTAATTGGACTTTCTCTGGAGCTCCTGAAATTTCCTACTCCCATCTAACTAGCTACAGTGGGATTTCAATGTCTCAAGAGTTCAGACTTGAAGTGAATACTCGTGGAGCAATTTCTCAACAAGCCTCTTTAGTCATGGATATCGTCAGCATACCCGGGAGTTTGACTAAAAAAAATTAAATTATAACCCAGATTTAAAATATTTGAATATTTTTTATAACCAATTCCTCCTGCAGCTATTTTGAATAAAACATTCATGTACTGTATTCGAAAATAAAAATGCCATCTGTAACCTCCACATCCACGGATTGATCCACTTATTTTGTATATCTGATTCGTACGTCTAGTCAATTCGCAGAAAAATTGAAAAACAATCTCATAAATACCCCACAGACATGAAATATCTCACCGTATGCGCATGTGTATGCTGCAACTCACTCCATCAGTTGATGGAGAAGTTTGCATGCATCGGGAACCATTAAGGCCGTTTAAGCTGAGTGCACTCACAGATTTAACACCTGAAGGAATTAGATGTCAAAAACAAAAAAAAAGTCACACATATGTGTTACTCGCAACGGATGTGTAGATAACCTGGATCAGTCCCGTCATCCATCGGTATGCCGCATAGGAGTGCACACTCTACTCATGTCCAACCAGAGATAGTGAGGGCGTGATGAGGAAAAGAAGAGACATATCTGCACCGCTGGGATTTATCTGACACCCGAAACGTTGAACTTTCTGCATGCGATAAGCCTGCGTTATTTTCCATATTTCCCTCGCTAGAGCTCCTCGTTGTCGAGAGTTTTCACGACTTTTTTATTTCCCATATGGATGTAGAAAAAAAAGGTCTGAAAAGTAATCTGGAAGGGTAAAAAAATTGCCCGTGTTCAAAGTTCATCCTTGTTGGCGGTGTCAGGATTTGTACATTGTATCAGAATATCACATTTCTATACCCGCCGACGACTAGTACTCGCACTGGAACCTATGCATCAGCCAGAGGACAGAGTGTAGACTGTAACTGAGGAATGTATAGGACGGGTGTTCGCAAGCCCTTCCAGGGACATCGATCTATATGTAGGTCGATGTATCCCATTTTCTGTGAAATGATTTTGAGAATTTTCATCTCTAATTCGTTACTAGGACGATGGACATTCTCAGGCCCTTCTGTGACGCATTTTATACTTGAATAACAGCACAACAACAAGGGCTCACCAAATATCACTTCATTCAAGGATTTCGTAGAAAACGAACAAGAAATATCCTTCGAATTCCAATCCTTTTTGTTGTTTTTTTCTATCTTTATGAATTTTGCAACACCTTGTACCTGAAAAAAAAAATCTGGCCATTCAATGAGGAGCAGGTTGGCTGCTGATTGATTTTAGGGGTATATGGCAGTGAATATCAGCTGCTCGTCCTGCTGCTGACGTAACGTGAAATGAAGTGAACTGGGTTTTCGATATCCATTGCCATGGTATCGAGGATGAATGGTATAGGTAAATTGAATCTCATTTTGATCCTTCAAACACTAATTTCTATTTCATCGGTATGGCAATGGCTTTGAAGTGGGCGAGAGGGTTCAATAGCATTATACCATTCGACCTTTGCCAAATATCTAGGCTCATTACAGGGAGGCATGTAGCAATTCGAACAGGTCAATACATCAATCAATCGTTTAAATCAATGTCGCAGTTGAGCCTTACACATATGAGATCCTTTTTCCGGAAATATGTGTCCTTACTCGCAACCTAATCTGTGCATCCCATCCGAAAAAGAAAAGAAGGAAGAAGAGCAAATCTGACAGAACGAATCAATCAAAATGCCGACCTCACTCATCCTATCTTGATTTTGAGTGTCATCTTTGTGAGGGATTGACTGGCATGTTGAGATACAGAGACAGATGAAAGCGAAAAAAGATAGATTGAAGCACCAGGTCATTATATTTTGGATAGAATTACAAGCTCATTATATAGTTCAAGTCGTCCACAAAAACCAACCTCAACCACTTATCCGCAATCTTTACAAAAATTTCTATTTTTCTCTGCGAAATGGAAGGACGACGGAGCCGAGTGCTTCGCATTTATAAATGAATTTTTAAGTACGTTTCAACCCACATTTACCGTTTAACCCATTTACGATATTGCCTTCTGGCCACAGAAGCACAGCAATGAGAAGAAACAGATTCAGAAAAAGAAAGAAAGAAAGATACATCCACCCACTTGGCTGCCTATGAATTCTTTTGATGTAGCTCAAGGCCCAGGCGTGCTTCAATGGTAGTGGTACGACTAGTATGAGTTCACTGGTCTAATTCAACTCCCTTTTCACATTTTCATTTTCATCCCCGTGATAATGCCTGACCTAAATCCATCTTTTCTTGCTTTTCTTCTTCTACAACTGAGGTGTGCCTAGCCGCTGGATACGACATGCAACTCCTTCCATTACACATTCCATTCAGGCAATGCCGGAGCGGAGATAAGATGGAAATTCACAAGTGCGTCATGGCATATCGTTTGTCACACTGCCACGCAGAACAAGACAAATGCACAGCATATCTACCACATTAGCCGGCGCGCATAATATAAAGAGTGCAGATGAAGACGAATAGGAAGGACAACGAGACTTGGAGGGATTTAAGGATTTAAGAAGAATGTCAGTTTCCTCGTCGCGTTTTTCCATGCTGCACCTTATAAATTCTGTCGGCCGATGACGACAGATGTCTGTAGCATATGCTCCCTCTTCTATCCGATTTACCTAATTCTATGGCGTTCGTTGCCGTGTAGATGCTATTCAGACCAGTCATCAGCTTTACGAGCTAAACAATCTCGTTGGGGAGATGCCACCATTCGAAAAGATTCACTCCATGCAGAGCATCCATCCTGCATCTATGCTGTGGATCGTTTATGGGAAATTGCATTTTTGAGTGGATAATTTATATGCACAACATCCACACTCCACACACAAGACGGAGTGAAAAGTTTGTCATCTTCATGTCGCGTAATAGCTGATCAATCGCCTAAGCTATCGCTACCATTCGAGAGACTGTCCTACATACGCTGTGCATGTACAGTAAACTTGGAAAAGAGTTTTTAAAACGACATCATCATCATCATCATGGCGCTAGTATCGTATTCGAGATAGTAAAAGTGCAATCCCCATGGGATCCTGGGCAGGATGAGCATCGGATTTGAGTGAAATTGTTCAGAGTGTGCCAGTTTATGGATTCTTTATGTGCATGTTTATCTGTTGGCTGCTTCACGAGCAACGCGACAAGATGCACAGACGAAAGGGCCAACAACAATGCAACTTTGTTGCAGTTCTCCCTTCAATGCTACCTCGATGGTGGTGTGTCGCATCAATGTCAGCGACGTCGCGCCACTTTCTTTACACCTTTACTGGATGGAACCCTACTCCATCTCAATCGGGACGAGCTGAAGAATTATTTAAAGGACAAGATAAATGCAAGCGTTATTTCATTATACTGCAAGTTTGATTGCTTGTCGCACATGCACATGGACGAAGCAATGAGAGGCAGCGAGAACGGAAGTGAACTGTTGCATAGTTTATAGGAGAAACAACCGGAAGATATGGAGCGCAGGGTACTTGTACTCATACTTCGTGGATTTGTCAGACAGATTGGAAGACTTGTAGCACTCGATCGCTCAACGTCATAACTATTACATGAAGTCATTTCCTGTCATAATAGATACTGGAGTGTTGCGTTTTTTTCCCTTCGAGTTTGTGTTGACAGAAGTCAAAGTTAGCGTGATGCGACGGTTTAATATGCAAGGCATGGCGTTTGAATTAAGTTCCTAAACATCGTGTGATACTTTAGTTTTAGTTTATCTTTTCGTACGGCTGTCGGGCGAGGATACGGGGAAGCGTGCTGCACCAGATTTTAGAGTTTCAGTGCTGTACGACGTCGACGTGCTTGGACATTGTGTGGAGATATGACAAGGAATACGTGCTCGCGATGGAAGTGGGGACGTGTGAAGGAGTCTTTGTCAGTCAGTTTCGATTGAGTTCTTTGATGAGTTTTGTTCTTCCTTACCACATTCATAAAATTGCCATCAGGCTCTACGAATTTCTGAATAAGGATATATGAGCTTCTGGATGAGGGATTTAAATTTTGATTGACTTTTTAGCTAGTTAAAGGTAACTATTTATTTATAAATTTCGATTGTTGCACAGTCCTGGAAAGGGGAGGTATCATGAACGTATTTTCTGTGTAGTAAGTGAGAGCCAATAGATTCCATTGGAGAAATCAGAGGACTAACTTGACGAGCGAAGTTAATAAGTTTATAGAAGCTACTAAAAGCATTCTTTATTCAAAAATCTTTGGAGAAAGTTTGACTGAATAGTTAAATGTGATACAAGCTTGAAGTTTGGCAAAAGGTCCATTGCAGGAAATAATTTAATACATATTTGGATAGGTATAACAGGCGAGAAATCGGGATTGAATAGTCAGCAATATCAAATGAGAAATCGCATGCAGGCTTAATGGTGTCGAAGATGTTCGTTCACTACTTTCCGGGGGTGGTTGTCCAGGATAGGATCCGAGAGATTCGACTGAGTTTGTCGCGTTGGTTGTAATTCACAGCATCTTCTTTTTTTTTTTTTTTTTTGTGACATGGAATCATTAAAGTGTTATATTGGAAATGCACCCACAGAGTATGAATTTTTAAATTGTCTTATGTTGCGAGTGCTATGCCTTGTCAGCACTGTTTGTTTTTATCATCTCGCATTCACAATGATGTTGTTGCACAGTTTTTCCCTATAAGAATTGGTCTTAGCTATGGCCAGACTTGAATTACAGACCTTCCACTCAACAGTCTGTGATGATTACCATTGCAACACGACCACCCCGTTAGGAGTTCGGAGAAATAAATACCATTTCTTGTTTTTTTAGGGATTTTGTTGAGAAAAGCCTCTATAATAAAGCAGTCACAAAAAAATGAGGACTTAATTTATGCTTTGAACTAGGCTTTGAGTAGTCTTTGACCAAAAGTGCAGATGGGTTCAACAAGTTACAGGAATTGTATAGTTTTGTGAGATGTATTAGACTTGATTTTTTAGTTATTATGTTGGTAAATATTTTTAAACACGCTGGACCAAATGATTTTTCAGTCTGCCACCAGCGGTCAAAGAGATTACTTGTAGTTTGTTACTGCCATTAATTTTTCCAATGAAACAATTATACGCACAGTCTATAATTTAAAAAAGCTCTCACATAAACTTGAATATTTTGAAGAACGTCCATTGATTGGACCAATTTTTGGAAAGAGTGTCTTGATTCAGTTCAACGTTTCTAGTAAGGCTTCCTTAAGCTCATGATGCTTGTTGAGGCTCCTAGTGTAAACTCCCTTGGAAATTCTTGCTTTATTTAAATCGAGTGAATGAGGAGACATCTGTAATAAATTGTGTGCTTGGGATCGTTATCTTGGTTGAATGAAGTTATTTGCAAAATGCAATTTTTGTGCACTCAGCTTGATAATAATAATTTCTTTTAATTTGTTGAGAGAGGCACATCTGTTTATTTTATTGCCTATTTACAATCCCCTACTAAAGCGCTTGACGTCCAACCATAAGCCACCATAGAGCCTCCTCCATGCTTAGCAGATGCATGCATATATCTAGTTTGAAATTCCGCTAGATTTTCAAGGAAAACTCTATTAGAAAACCTTAAATGTATTTTTTTCTTATTCTATACTTAAATATAGTCTGATCAGCTTGCACACATGTGTTTCGGTTAGAGCAGTAACGCCGCTGATTGCGTGTTTAAATGACTGGGTTTTACCATCTCGCTCACTCTGCATGTTCTCAGACTCATCTAGTCATGATGATGCGCCCAGATCCCCTAGCCAACCCTAATCTAACATAAGAACTAAGGAATGAGGAGGACATCACCGGAATACCGCACCGCTCTGGGAAGCTTTTTCACCCGGGATACCTTTTCTATGTTGCACTAACCTTTCGAAATCAATATGAAGGAATGCTTCTGGAGGAATGAAGCCCGATCGAAATCTGCTCTCGAGGTATCTACGAGGAGTGATCCAAAAAACTATTAATTTGTCTATATAGTCTCCAACAAGTTAATATATTTAGTCTGAGTGGAAGGTGTGTAGTTCAAGTCTGTCCAAGAACAATTCTTGTACGGAAAAACTGTGTAACAACATCAGCTGTGAATGAAAGATGATCAAAAAATGCTGAAAAACGCACAACACTCGCAGTATAAGATCACTTCAAAATTCATACTCTGTGTGTCCACTTCCAATATAACACCCTAATGACATGGTAACAAAGAAAGTTTCTGTGAACTACAACCAACGCGAGAAATTCATTCGAATCTCTCGAATTCTATCTAGGACAACCACCCTCGAAGGATATTGAACGAACATCTTCGACACAGACCATCTGCACCCCATCCAGGTTCTGTGACAAACACCATAAGACCGTAATTCTTGAACCTGCACGAACGCCATAAAAAAGTAAAAAAAAACCCTCACAAAGCGTCCCAACAGTGGCCATACTTCACTATTGTTTTCAAATTTTTTGCTTCGAATCTATTTCTAGAGCAGACGAAAGAGGTAGAATTCGCTCGGAGCTAGATCTGGCGAAAAGGGTGGGTGTTCGGGCAGTTCAAATCTCGTTTCTTTATTGGCAGCCATCGTCTTGGTGAAACAGTACGCCAGTTGCTGCGTCTTTTTTCTGTAATGATCTACCCAAATCGTCTTTCGCTTATTTGTCTTCAACAAATGTATGACCAGCTCAAACTCCTTGGTCCAACGTGCTGCTGTAAAATATGAAGGAGCAGAGTCCCCCTTTTCTTCACCAAGTCACTGTGTATATCTTTGGTAGAAAGTTTTTTCAAGCAGAGGTTTTTGATAACAGCTCTTATTTTGTTTCTCTCCATTTTGATGTTATATCTTCGACGAATATACGAATATACCTCTTAGGGAACGTAGTCTATTATTTCAATCAACCAAAAAGTTTTTTTTTCGGACTTTAAATAATCGATTTATCATTGCTTGTCGGATCAGCCCCCTAATTGGAATAGTACGCCCTAGAGATCAGGTTATTGGCGTTAGTCGTAGCCCTAGCAATGTGCTTTCGGGTCATTTTAACAAGAAAATTGTCGATACTGTTTAGGCCTACTCCGTCGTACAGGATCTTATTAGGGTAATACTTAATGAACTGGAGTCTGCTGTTTCTGGTCATTCTAAGACAGACTCTAAGTCAATCCCTCGAAGACACGAATCTTTTTTATATAAAATGACAATAAGCCACACCGGACAGATGTATGCGAAAAAAGGACTGATTAGGCCCACGTAAGATATGATTTTTATCCTGCGGTCAAATTGACTACTGTGAAATAGATTCCCTGTCGTACTGAAAGCTTTTTTAACTCCAAGAAGGCAATCGCCTTTATGTCTATTCTTGGCCTTATGGCTTAGGTCAAAGTGTAGTATCTGTTCTTATCAGCTTGACAACACTTCTAACTTTATCGCCAAACTTTTGCTTAGGTAGAGCCCAAGCACATATGTCGAAAGCGGTGTGCACTTTTAACGTATAAATAGTAATTTCGCCTTGAAAGAATGGGAACGACCGGCAGCAAAAATACGTAGATGACTTCCGACTTTTACGTCGATTCGAGCTCGATCAACCACAAGCATCGGCGAAGTAAAATATTCATGGATCCAAGCCCATGCTCTGATTGAGCACGCTCAAGTGGGAAGTTCCAGTTCACCCGCCAAATTCTCCAGACATTCTTCCATTTGATTATCAGTTAATCCGATCGATGACTTATGCCCTGTCCAAGCAGAAGATGATAAAGAATGGGTCGATTCATCTACTGCCTCTAAAGCCGAAGGGTTCTTCCTGCTTCCAAAGGGTTCGTACCTTGCCCGAAAGAGGGCGTAAATATATTATAGATTTGAAATTTAAAAAAAAAGTTGAATGAAGACATTTGGGGTTGCCGTGGTGTAATGGTAATCATCACCGACTGTTGAGTGGAAGGTCTGTAGTTCAAGTCTGTCCATAGCCAAGAACAATTCTTATACATAAAAACGGTGCAACAACATCAGCTGTGAATGAGAGATGATCAACAAAATGCTGACGAAGGCGTAACACTCGCAGTAAAAGATCACTTCAAAAAATTCATACCCTGTGTGTGCATTTCCAATATAATATCTCAATGACATGGAAACGTTAACGTTGAAAAAGATACTGTGAACTACAACCAACGCAACAAATTCAATCGAATCTCTCGAATCCTATCTAGGACAACCACCCCCGAAAATTAGTGAACGAACATCTTAGTCACAAACCATCTTCTTCTCACGTAATGTTCGACCCTTTTGTCTTCTTTAACCCCCTCCCTCCAAATAGGATGCCGAAATTGGGTGGTTGCAAAAAGCAATTTAAGCCGCAGTGGTAGGCCACAGTAGCCATTTGTTGTCTATGTACCTGATGCTGGCCATAAGATTTTCAGTAGTTAAGGGTTGGTAATAGTTGATCTTTGTTAAATTAAAAAAAAATAATACAAAACCTACCCCCACTAAAAACCTTTAGTTTTATCCTGAAAGCATAAACTAAGATAAGCTTCCGTAAAGCCTGTCCACAACGCCTACATACAACATCATATTTACTCTATCAATCACCGACTAAAAGACAAATGCCAGTCGGTGAACGTGGCGCAGCGAAAATGTCCTGCTGCTCCTTATTATGCCATCATCGATCTTCCCCATTGCGCGTCATTCCGCTCGCTCTAACGCTGATTAAGACTAAAATTTATTTACCTAACTCCTCGATGGCCATACCAGACTAGATCCATTAAGCGTTGCAAAATTAATTCATTCAAGCTAACCGACTGACAGCGATTATGTCGTCGACGCCTTGACCTCATGTAACAGCTGCTCACAGGCTTTCCCTCTTACGAAATGAAAACAAGAAAAAGTAGCTTATTATCTAAGAAGCCAGCCATTGACATCTTATCATTCTTTTAATTAAACGACCATCAGGCGGGTCCGGGATTAAGTAATTTGTTTCATTGTTACGCAGTTGTTGTGCGGGGGTGTTCCGGCTCGATTATTCCTAATCTATTCCAAATGATTCTGTTGGTAAGACCATCTATTTCAGTGGCGACACTCCTTCACTGTCGGTTGATATATATTGTGATATATATATACTCGTACGATGTCCTTGGTTAGCCGATGATCATTTCATTACATTAGCGAAGGACATTCTGCGGGGCATTCCTAACCAAAGTGGTCATCATTCGTGCGTGCGTACGGACATACATATGTGTGTTGCTATGGCGTTTTGCCGATTTTGGTACATCATTAATAAAGAAGCGGATCTCATTTGCACGGCAAAGAAACTTGCCTTGCCTCCATCGGGCTCAGCTGACGATGACTGTTCATGATTTATTCCGGAATCTTTGTTCCCGGTCTATCGGGGAACGAGAATGGACGAACGCTCATTAAAGTTTAATTTGAGAAAAGTGAAAAAAAGGGAATAATCCTTAATTAGGACTGAAATCAAATCGTCTGATGCTTCCGGGCTTATGAAATGTATATCACATGGATACCATCGGAATGCGAGTACATACGGGGGTGTTATCGTAATCAAAGGATGACGAGGACGGATCGCTGACGGGCTTTCGTCATCCCCAATCGTTCCATCATGCTACGAGTATCTCGTATCGTAACTCACTCTGCTTTCCCCTTTATGACTGTCATGTTCGGTGTTTTTTTTGTTTCCCATGTATGCGAGCTGGTGTATCCTTTCCCTTCCTTGATTTTTCGGTTTCGACTGTGTTTCGGCCTTGGCTCGGTATGCTTTTATTATGATTGGCCTTATAGGCATCAGTCTAATAGGGCAAATCGTAAAACGGAATTTTGATATTTTGTTGCGTTGTGCTTTTGTCTTTTGACATAAATGCATTAATGTCTGACAGCAGATGGGATGATTTCATTCTGGTCCATGCTCATGAAGGGTGTGAGTCTACACCTTCATGGTTTTTACATTTATTAATGTAATTCCAGATTTTATTCCTGCCTTTCACCTCTCTCTGTGTCGGGGCGGGGGGAAAGAAAAATCGCTTTGGATTGATGGCGGGCCATAAGGTGGAGTTGTTGAACCTTTATGCCAGTCTATAAAGCCTCTACATGCGTCTAACCTTAAGGTGAGCGCATAATTTGCTTATTTATTTCTGGTTTTCTGTTGTCGAATTTTTTTGGTTTTTTGCTTTTATTTATTTTATGTCTACACGCTTGGCACAGCATGGTGATTGCGTGAAAATTTTGTTTATCACCTCAGGGGTACGCGTTGGTTTTAGGTTTGAAACTTTATGCAGCCATTTGGGTTTTGGGGTGTGAAATTGATTCCATTTATGGAGTTTAATTTTAGGGAAGCCGACGTAAAAATCATGTCCATTTATCTTTGTTGGTTATAATCGCGTCGTTTGCGTAATATCCCTAATATCCTCGGTCGTAAGCACGGCCATGTGAGTGTGATGAAACTCATGCACAGTTGAATAACATTTCGAGGGTTTTGAATCTCAAATGAAATGGGAATGATGAAGAGACAATGAAATGGCCTGGCCTGGTCCAGTTCGCTCATGGTCAAGTGCTCAATTACTTAGGAACCCTAAGCCCCAATAGTCATTCAGCTTTAGCTATGTGGATAGAATGAATTGCAAAGCCTTTTTGGCTTTCCATTTTTCACTTTTTTGCATTCCACTTGAAATGGTATGTAGTTCAATCGACATTATGCCAAATGATGATGCTCAATCTCCTTCAATGGTTAAGAGTGCATTTGACAACAGATCGAATGGATTCTCGAGTCCCTCGAGTGCACGTGCTTTTAGCTTTAGTAGGTATACGCAAAGTGAACCAAGTTGGTCGCAGAGGGATTCGCAGGAGTTGCGTAAAAAATTCCATACTTTCGGTGATGGCGTACTTTAGAACATGTAACACATTTTGCTGAGTGGAACACATTTCTTTTTTGTTTGCGGCGATGTGGAAGGACATAGTGGCCGTCTAGACTGTTGAATGCAATATGTGTCGATGGTGGGAATACATTTCACTAAGTGGATGTCCATATAATCGTAGACAATGGAATTTGGGTCATAATAATGCTTGGTGGCGTAAGTTAAGGGAGCGCTTTTTACATTTTGTTTTTGTTGCAAAAGAGTGATGTTTTCTGAAAGCTCGTAATGCACGTTATAAGGGCCCTTGGGCCAGATCCCTTTTTTCGGTGTTGCAATCATCAAATTGAAGGGGAGGAAGAAATTAAGTAAGGGTTTTGATATCAAGTCATCTGGGCAGTATGTTGCTTTAAGGCAAGTTAATTTTCGACCCCTTCATGTGGGAATGGGAAAATTCGGGCTTACGTCTAGCAATGTATGGTGGATAACAGGACATGCTCTTTTGATTTTTTCGAATTGTTTTTACAGCCCGTGCGAAAAAACCACATCTATGAATATTTCCTTATTTTCTCCTAACAATCCCTATTCAATGAGAGAGCAAAAATGCCAGACAAGATAGAGGCTATTAAAAAAGGTCATAGAGCAAAAATGTTGATGGTCTACATCCGAATAAAATAAGGAAAAAAAGACATTTTGGGGTAGTTTCCCCTTTTTTTTTTCAATTGAAAATAATAAAGGAAAAATTGAACAACACTAATTAGTCTTTGTTGGACCACCCTTAACCTACATAAAGCTTTTAGATTTTTTCCGTTGCCATATCTCTTGGTCATACTTCATTTATGACTGTTGAATTGCCCCCAAGTTTTCTATTATAGTAAGGTCAGGATTATTTATTGTCCAATTTAGAGATCAAAGGTCAATAATTGACTTAATTGGGTGGTTATCTGGTGAACGTCAATCATACTTAGTAGTGATGAGGTCAAAATAATTTTACTTTCAGAACAAACACGATGACAGGGAGCGGAATGATACTCAAATAGGACCAAAAGCGTCCTTTGACGGCCATGTTGTTTTGGAGACATCTGTCAAATCGGTTTATTATTCAGTTACTGATGCTAAATCACCAGTGTTGCGTGCATTGCGTCCATTTGACGGTAGACGTGATTGCCCCTTACATTCGACTCTTCAACGTTTGGTTGCCAAATTTAAGACGACTGATTGGGTAATCAATCTGCCAACATTCGTACGTCAAAGGTACACGAGATCGGCCGAGAACATCGCCGTGAAAGTGTACAGCAGAACCCGAAGCAATCGATTCCTTGCCTCGGCCTTTCGTAGACTTCAATTTTGCAAATTTTGAGTCGGGACTTAGGCCGACACTCATATAAGATCCAACAGACTCTCATGTTCACAACCATAGACAAAGCTGCTTGTTCGCTGACTGGGCTTCAGAGCATTTGGAAGAGAACCAAAAAAGAGGACCCAGAAAAATCATCTTCATCGACGAAGCACATTTTTGGATGACTGGCATGCATCCTCAAACAAGATGGGATACGCTCGCCGGGAGCCAAGCTACAATTCCAGGTCTTCTACCTTGAATTTTGCATATTTTACCTGGACCTGTCCAGACGGACAGACAGGAAAGCCTTTACGAAAAAGCTTTGCAATGTAGAAGATTACAACGTACACGCATTTTTGATTCATGTTTATAATCCTATCATGCATAGCCACTTGCAATAAACAGCGTTCAGGGATTGCCAGTTCTCAACTAGCATATGTACCTCGGCATACGTCTCAATCAATCGTTTATTCGCGAATTTCTAAAACGCGTATTTAAAATTAGTGAACGGAACGATTATCTCCTAAAAATAGGCAACAATAATACTGGCGGTTGGTGAATTTGGCTTAGTCGTCATTACGGTTCATGTATTTGATGGGAAATATAATAATACTAGATGGCGGATAACCATGTTTATGATTCACACTCACTTCACACAAGTGTGAAGATACATGATATATGCGTATAGACGGACGGACAGGAAAGCTTTTGCATACGTTTTCCCTCCCCCGGCTTTGCAATGTGAGAGAAAAAGTTACCCCTTGGTGCGGATTTTGGGTCGACAAATTCACTGTCACTAGTGAGCACTACAGGACGATAATAATCAATTTTTTTTATAAATTGGACCATATGGATCGAGACGACATGCTGTTCCAGCAGGACTGCGCTACATGCCACACAGCGGACGTCACGATCACATTTTGCATGAACGATTTGAAGGCAAGTTGTGACGTGAATTGGCCACCAAGGTCATGCTATATGGTGACGTTACCATACCACCGACCATCGCTTCAACATCTACCAGTCCTTATTAAAAAACCCTTTAATTGTAAATAGCCCCAGTATCAGTGATCGTCTGAAAATTGACAAACCTGTAAAAGTACGGGGTCGATGTTTTCAGCTGACCTTGTCGGACAAACACGAGTTTGGGGTCTATCCGAAGCGTGTAAATTCAACTACAAAGTTCAGTTTAGTTACACGAGAAGAAGCTTAATGATGATCAGAAACCGAACGAACTATGAAACATTTTCCCGATAACTTTATCGATTTATAATGGTAAGTCTGATTTTGAACTATCCATATTTGATAAGCTCCTCGTTTTTGCTTACTAAAACTCATTGTGATGGTAGCTTATTGTCACTAGCTCAGTCATAACTCGAAACTTAAAATCACACCTCTTGTTGGATAAGCCTTTTATTGATCAGATAGTCAATCGAAGGCGTAGTCTTCGCAACGTCACCTCGAATTTTGTGAATTAGAAGTTTTCAATCTGTTTGATGTTACTCATAGCTACAATGCCCAGAATCTTGCTGGCATAGTATTTAATTTTCTATATTAGATGCTAGAGACTGCCTTCCAAAAATGAATCCCTTTATACTAGAACTCATGGTGCACCAAGAACAACTTTTACGGATGAGCCTGATTAAAATTATGGTTCAGATTATCTCTACTTATTTGTAGCTTCCTTTATCTAGCTGAAGTCTAAAGAATTTGGCTGCACCTCTACACGAGCGTCAATTTTTGGAATCAATTTTCTACAGGTTAAGCAAGGGCTTATGGCTAATTGGTAAACCGATTTTTCTAACAGAGTAACTGCGTAGCGGTCATTTGAACCCGGTTAATAACATTCCGCCAGACCTCCCTGAACATACATGAGTGTGTTCCTGCTATGATTCACATATCATAGTGGTCTGTTCCACCCTTTCAAGGTCAGTCCTTACATCGCCTCCCATCTATGGCGCGACCTCTCTGACGGTCTTTACCCTCGCATTTTCCACTTACTATTCATCCATTGGCCATTGGCAAATTGAAGGGGGAGGAAGAAATTAAGTAAGGGTTTCGGTATTAAGTCATCGGTGCAGTATGTTGCTTTCATAATTTGGCCATTCGTTTCACGGAAGCTTATCATCTCAATATTCGCAATTTCATCAGTCAGGTGCGAGGTTTGGATCAATAAAAATCGGCCAATGACCACATATTTGGTTTTCCAGTATATTTTTTCCAGTATGACACGTTAATGACAATGAAATGTGAACTACAACCAACGCGAAAAATTCAATCGAATCTCTCGAATCCTATCTTGGACAACCACCCCCGAAGAGTAGTGAACGAACATCTTCGACACGAACAATCACTTCGACAAACACCATAACAGCGTAACTCTTGAACCTCGAACCCTATAAAAATAAAAGCTAGTCGAATAATTAGTGAATTGGACTCACATTCAATATTAAAGCTCCATCCACCAATTACGTTAACTTTTATTGCGATGGTCTTGTGCTAGTTGATATTTTTCCTCAATGTATTTGAAGAGATGCTGAAAATCTACTCAAAATATTGCCAACATGGTTTGAGTTTGAGAAATGGTTTGAGAAATGGAATTTTTCAAAAGCTATTCACAGCAAAACTGGGTAATCCAACGATGTTAGACTACAATTGTATAAAAAGACATCGTTGTACAAACAGCGTGGTCTATGGTTATACCATCTTCACATCTTTACTATTGGCCCCTTTTACCCACTTTCTTGTCATCGCAGAAAAAGGTTCATAAACGGTTTGTTGTGTAAGTACGCTTATGACCATATCTTTATAAAGGAAAGCAACTGAAGGCGTTCGAAACAGATTATGCCCATCGTGTTGGATGATGAGGTTTTGAACTCTTTAGACACAAAAGACCTAAGTTATTTCCTTACTAATTGAAACGATGAAAGACTAGATGCTTTCTATGATTATGGTAGATATTACGTGTCGAAGTTGAGTAAGTGTAAACACCATAATCGCCTACAGTTGAACAGACAATCCTGAAATGTATAATAACTGCCGTCGGCAGTCAATCACGTAAAGGTCTTCCGTGATCTGCCAATAATTGGATAAATGCAAGAGTTAGGTAAACAAGATATCCTTTTTTCAGACTTGTCAAGGTGCCCTTGCCCTTGCTCTTTCTCATTGGAGATTTTAGAGCCCGCAAAATGTTGAGTTACTAATACCTTGATATTATCCTCAGCAATCGAGACTGAAATCTAGCCTTCCCTCTACAATCTTTGTCAAGACCAAAAAGACTTTATAAGACTAAAAGACACGTTGTACCTGGGCCTAACCCCTTTCAGATGGCCCAATCCCCTGCTAGGCGTCTTAAATGTATTCTTAAAACTGCGTGTGCCAGTAGCCCTCCTCTACTGTCACTTTTCCAAAGTGGATTCCAAAACTCTTCGGACTTCAGTCTCATTATCCATATACTCAACGGGGCCCAGTCATCTAACTTGATGCCACTGTAAAACACGCTTGGCTCTTAATAAATTTCCTCTACGAATCAACATTTACCTTTTTTACAAACATTTTAGAGAACATTTCACGACCGCCTTTGGTAAGGTGCATGCTCCCGCACCATTTAGCAGCTCCAAGTCATCTTGATTTTCCGGAAGAAAACCTCTTAACCTCGAGAAAACTGCGGTTGGCAAGAGAAATTTTGCTTTTCGCTGGAGTCGTCACTGCATTTTACCGCGAAGTCGAGTTGGACAAATTTCTGAGTCAATCTGTCAAAACGTAGCCAAGACCTCGTTCATGTGAGTCCTTTTTCGTAGAGCGCATAGGATTTAAACACTTTTCAGAAATAAGTAGTTTATTAACTGTTTAATGACAGATTCAGTTCCAAAATATACTTTGGCTTAGTGATCAGCTAGTCTAGCTTTTGGACCTTCCCGCGTCAGTACTGATGATCGACTATGTCGCGAACAGGAGTTATTTCCTCCTCTTTGCTCGTCGCTTATGTGTCGTGTAGTCGTCATTGCCTCTCCTCGTTCGGAGTGGTATTTTGCTGTTTGTTCCTTTCCTTATGTCTCGGTATAAGCAATTGTGCGCATCGTACGATGTCGTCATCGTATGTACTATTGCTGTTGTCGTCGCTGTATGCCACGTCGTCGTGCAACCCAATTCTGCAAACCTTATTCGTTTTGACCGTATATATCGGTAACACCGCTTTCGTCTAAAGGCTGGCAAATACTTTACAGATATTTCGCTGTGTTCGTCCAATTCTAGCAATGTCATTTCTATATGTAAGCATTTGCATGGACTTGGAATATGTTAATCGCGCCTTTTGTGTTGACCAGCCACTGCTGAACCATACCAAATAGTGCAATGCCAAAAAGTTATACGATTCTGCGTCGATCTAAGTATAGAAGGAGCTGGTTAAATAACTTCCAACTCTGACGCAGTAAGGGTTTTGACTTGGGCTGACGTGATGTATGCCGAATATCGTAGCTCTTCGAGTAGATCAAAACGAAGAGAGGTGTCTGTCTGGTAATACAATGATCCAATGGACAGATAGCAAAAAAAAAAGTTTTCTACTCTCACCTTCCTAAAATGTTATGTTTTGCAAGGATGTCAAGACTAGGAATAGCGCTGTGTATGTAGCTCGTTTCTAAGCTTTAAAGTGAATAGTGAGTGTCGATGTGGAACTCATTTATTGTTCCCAAGATTTGCGAACACTTACTGATATAGAGGTGTGCATAAGTCGACAGAGAAGATCTTATAAGCGATATTCAGGAGACTTGCCTCTTTGATTTGGGGCAGTAAAAATGTCTCTCTACCCCACAATGAAATTGGGAGCACGTGAAAATGAAGGTCGTCTTCAGCTGCTTGGAGGCGCAGGCAGGGTGCCAATACCAGCAACTTTTCTGGACGTAATTTTCTGACACGACAATCCCTTGAATCCATCTCCTAAGGCAAAAGTGGTTTCTAAGAGTTTTTAATAGATTTGTAGATGCTTATATCTGATTCTTACCTCCGGAAGACTGTATTCGATCATTCGTCTGCATTAAAGATTTTTCTTAAACACTTTAACCTTTAACCTGGTCAAGTCTCATTCGGTTTCCAAACCCATTCCCGCAATCCTTCATTTAATCGCATTCGGCCAGTGGTTATAAAACTAGATCCCACGCCCGCACCCGCTCCATTTAAATATCAAAACTGCTCGCAATAAAGCGATTCACTTTACTTTGCCCAGCGATGCATTAGTTATGTAAGAGCACAATGTCCAACTCCGATTGGTCTACCTCAAATTAGCCATACCAACCCTTTTTCATAGTTTATTCATGTCCAAAGCAACCACTCCTTTATTCCATCTTCCACCCTCATCGTCAATTGAGTAAAAAGCCTCAAACGTTGCCTCCAGTCACATACCTATTTAGATCCTTACCCCGACGAGGCTCTATTTGATTTCATTTCCCTCCGTGATGTTATGTACTACCCATAACCTGTCACTCTACCGTAAAAATAGAGCACAACTAGGAAAAAAAAGGCAAAAAAAAACAAAATTCATAAATATTAAATGTCCGCATAAAACATGCACCATGCTCGGCCGAGGCAGGATCCTGTGTCGTTCCTGCCCCATATCCTTAGAGAGAGAGAAAAAAAAACAATTTGAGGAAAAAGAATAGTTGGAAATATTTTTATACCACTGGTTCGGTGTTTGGGAATTCATTTACTCCTTTATCTAACGAATTTTCATTTGCGGCTCCCTCTAGCAGTCCTTTTGGTCCTTTGTGCTTGTTTTTTTTTTCTTCGAAAATCGTATCCCTTTTTTGGTGTTTCTATTTAGTCAAAACCATGACTCCATGAATCCATGCGTCGATGCTCTGTGCAATTAGAACTCGACATGTTTTGGGGATATTGCGACTCAGACACATTACGTTTCCCAATTGAATGTGGGGAATAGGGAGTACAAGCACGAAAACAAACAATTGCGCAAGAAAGGACGTCATTTCTACGTCTTACATTTTTGCGGAGCCCAATCAAAGGATGTTGCTTAGTAAATCACCTTCAAGGACTTCATAGTGTAATACGCTTGTGAATTTCAAATGAGCAACCCATACGAGTACATACATATACACAAGGATAAGAGCATATATACATATATTCAAAGCAGCTACTGAGCAAGGATTCGGTGTACGAGTTAGTCTCTGTGAGGAGCTAGCCTGTGGGCAGTGTTAAGAGGCATATTCCCGTGGTTGGAATATTGATGTTTTGCAGTGTAGTCAGTCAGAGTTGGTGTGGTGGGAAGCATCGGGTCAATAGGTTGCCGACTCGTTCGGATCGTCCTCACTGTCAATGGTTAGAAATTGAGTTATTTGATTGTATAATGTGGTCTATTCATCGATCGAGACCGGTGTGGACGGACGAGTGGGAGATGAATGGTAGGGGCATCGAACCGAGGATGATGCTTTGATGAATAAAAATAGATTTCAATTGGCCAATAAGGCCAGATGGTAGCAGGATATTGGTTATTTGTACCAATTCGAGGAACATACTTATTTGCTAGGTAGGATAATCAGAGGGATTTCTGGGAATACGTTTTGGCTGTTAGAATTGGAATTATGTTTCTTTGACAGGCCTCGTGGCTGTTTAAAAACACCTTTTGACATTTCGGCAACTGTCTGGGATGCGGGGATGGCATGCGAGGCTCGTGGAATACCACGATTTGGGCTTTGCGATTAGAAAAAACATTAAACGAATTGTTTCTGCAGAAAAGGTTTGTGTATTTGGAAACCGAGTGGCTACGACGGTGAACATGGGTAAAAATGAAGTTTTGACGTTTCAAAGCTAAGCGAAAACCTTTGATATTTGCTCTAGTGCCATTTCTAGATTTCCACTTAAGTTACAGGAGTTGGGAGTATGTGGGCACTAAAGAAAGCCTGATGATGACAGACAGTTTTCATCTCTGGTTTGTATGGTATGGCTTTGTTTTAGGCTGGCGTTTCCAAGAGCCTAAAACCGTTTCTGGGTTCCTTTTGTACCCATTTTCTTTATGCGCGTGAGTTGCTGTAGAATGGCAAGCAGTGGCATAGACACGTTTTGGAAATATTGTCTAAAAATGGGATATGAAATTTGGGTTAGTTTTCCATGGAATTTTGAGCTGGAAATATGTAGCCATACCGCACGTCCCGAAGCTGATGAAATCCATTAGTTCATCACAGGTATTAACGTTATAACCCTGGGCTTCTAGTAGAGGTAGAGTCTACATCAACGTGTCATTTACCCTAGAGTGTGAAGGCCAAAACTAGCGTGGTTTTAAGTTAGAAAGTTCATTACCGAATGCGAGAAACGATTGTCCTCAGAAATAGGGTGAAACTTTTTGCAGATTCTGCAATGTTTTTAGACATTAACTTCCTATTAAAAAATCAAGGGAAACATAGCCACAGAAAAAGTCTTAAGCTGCGTACATATGGGCAAAGGGTCTCGAGCAATATAGGGTCACCAGTAACTACCATCAGGATAGTTAAAATCAAAGCATTTCTGAAACATTTTTAATACTGGGTTTGAGAGCTAAAGGTCATGAAAGAGAGTGCAGTTTACTTCGCGCAGCATTGTAGACAGTAGCTGATGATAGCTACAGTTCGTTCGAACGAATGATTGATGTAAATGGGCTTTATATGCAGGACCATGGAACAGCTAATAATACCGCCAGGGTTGTACGTATATGTCTACATCCCTTATTGTTCTTTTAGGTGTTGTAGGTTGATGTATTTTAAAAGATCCTTATTAGAGTGATATCTGACTGACTAGAAGGGTGTATAAGAAAGTGTATAAAAATCCCATAACGTTCAACAGCTTCTTGGACCAATATCTCCCAAACCCGAGGGCGGATTTCGCATGTACAATAATGTTGCCGAAAGTTAAGTTTCCGGTCACAAATAACACCTAAGTCAACCAAGAAGTTGACACTGAGGGTGAAGTGACAGATTGATATTTGCTTACACCGAACACGTAACGGCTTTTCGACACCAAATAGTGAACTCGTGTAGATCGGATTAGAGGGAGCAGGAATCAGCAGAGGAAAATATTTATTTTTGATGACACATGACATTATTAATATTTCTGGACTGAGATGTCTACCTTGAGGGATGGCTTGTAGACATACTCAATTAGGTAAGTAGTTGTCAATCGACCTTTTACTCAAATTGATATGGGGGAAAGTTGGGCAGAGTTTGGCAATGGTACGATTCTTTTACACCTTATCTTTGGACATTTTTTTGTGGATTGGGTTGTACTCACTTTTTCAAAGCTAGGAAAAGAGTCTCTTTGAAGTGGAACTTTGAAATTAGACTATAAGGGATTGGATTAGATGGTTCGCGCATTTTTTTGGAGCTATGGCTGGGAGGCAGTAGGGTCGTCCTTTAAGTATTTTCTCAAAGACTAAAGCCAGAGCTATATTGACTGAGGCTAGAGACCACTAGGAGCAGTATTTCGTACAACGGCTGAAGGACAAAAAGGCAAAAACGGCAAGTTGGCAATTTTTTTTCGCATTGTATGAGGTTGTAGGAACGCTTGGGATCGGAGATTAGAGAGAATTGCAATCGGTTTAGGATTGGAGGTGGGGAGATTCACACAGTTGTGTGAATCAGTATAAGACGCAAAGGGTGGAAGACGAATGGAATTTGATATAGGACTACCGCCACTTGTTTTCTTTGTTGCTCAAATAGTGTGGGTCCTTGGTTTTAGTGTTCTGGGGTGAAGGCAAGGATCATTTCTTTTTCAGTGTAATGGGAAATATAGAATGGAGGAGCTGAGGCTAAGACTGTGATTGAAGAATTCGAGCATTAATTTCAAGACGAATACAAGAGTTAGGGCAATCTGCAATCATTTTGCATCACATTCTAATTTTTTTTCGTGGGGTCAAACACCCCCATTTATTGAGCTTAATTCAAGCTTTAAACTTAATCTAAATGAGAACGGGTGAGGGGGCGAAAACCTTAGAAACTAATACTGGAAAGAGGGAAGGTTATTGAGAAGACGGAGTTTTAGGCATGGAGTGCTGAGATTGAAGTCGAAGTTAATATTCGAATTAACACTTGCCAGCATACGGGAAATGGGTTCATTGGAGCCGTATGAGGTGCGGGGGGTGGATAGATAGAAGACACGAGGATTGCGTGTATTACGGGGATTATGGTTAAGAGATATGGAGTTATAAAGGGTGGCGCAGTCAATGGTACCTGTAAGAAGTCTATGAATGAAGATTATCTCGGATATTCTTCTTCTGTCCTCCAAATTACTCGAGTTGATTAGTTAAAGACGGTCTTGATAGGGCGGTAAGAACAAGGGATTGTTCCAGGGCAGACCTCGAAGAGCGAAACGTAGGAACCGACGTTGGATGCTTTCTATTCTAGATATGTGGGTTTGTTGATAAGGAGACCACACTTGAGATGCATATTCGAGAAGGGGGCGAACAAAGGTAATATAGAGGGATCGAATCACGTCGGGATTGGAGAATTCTTGAGACCAACGTTTCACAAGACCGACTGCAGAGTTGGCTTTATGAATTATATCGTCGATATGTGCGCGAAAATTGAGCTCTTGATCACATAGTATGCCAAGATCGCATATAACCTGAACGGTGGAGATGGGCTGATTATTCAGGAAGTAGAAACGAGGGTGAGGTTTGATTCGTTTAGGTGAGAAGATAATTGATTGGCATTTGGAAATGTTAAATTCCACACAATTTTTGAAACATCAAACGGAAAAGCTGTTCAGATCCGATTGAATAAGGGAAAAATCTTGGTGCGAGGAAATGGTCTTGAAGAACTTAGTATCGTCAGCGTACAGTGAGAAGTGGGAATGTTTGATGACAAACTCAATTTCGTTTATGGTAAGAATAAAAAGAAGTGGACCTAGGTGGCTGCCTTGAGGAACGCCGGAAGAAGCTAAGAAGGGGTTGGAAAAGGCTGATCAGAAACGAACACTGTAGTAACGGTTTTTTTAAATAAGAAGATATCCACTTCAACGCAGTGAGAGTGTGAAGGACACAAATTCGACAAGGTTTGTGGTTGTATACCTGCATTTAAGGAAGCCATGTTGTTTGGATGAGATTAGAGATTTGCAGTGAAAACTTAGAGTGTCATACAAGATACTTTCGAAAAGTTTGGGTATGTTGTTTGGTATGGTTATGGGACAGATTGGCGATGGGCCGATAGTTGTTTACGACATTCTTCGGACCTTTTTTGTCAACAGGAGTTATAAAAGCGGTTCTTCATATCTGGGGAAATTCTCCAAGGGACAGGGATAAGTTGAATATTTTTGAGAGCGGGACAGAAATAATGGAGGAAAATGTTTTTAGTAATATGGCAGGGAGACCATCGGGCCCAGGAGTAAATTCATCATGAAGTTGATTCATTGGGAGAAATGGTCCAAGGGAGAACTTTGGTAAGCAGTCGAAATAGTTAGTATCCGGTACAAAGGAGTCATCAGCGAAAGATTGTTTGAAAAAGTTGGCAAAAAAGTTTCTCGATAGTTTTAGGATCATTCAAGGTTTCGTCATTGAAGGAGAGTGAAGTTGGGTAGCCATCAGATTTCCTTTTGTAGTTGACAAACTGAAAGAAGGACTTAGGATCGTTAGTAAGATTGACTTGCCGTTTCGATTAAATGGCGTTCATAGAGCGACTTATGCAGCTCTGTGAATTTCAAATAAATACCAATGTAGTCAGAAAAGTCATTGGGGGAATGAGTACGAAAGAAAATAGCCCATAGTTTGTTTCTTATGTTTTTTAGTGAACTGTGGTTATAACAAGGAGGTAGATAAATGTTTGGATCGGGAAAGGGGAACGTAAAGAGAAATAGACTTGAATATTTCTCTGTAGAAAATAGATATGGCGTCGTTTATTGTATGGCTGTCAAAATTGAAGGGGGCGTTATTGAGATATTCATTGATTAGGTTGAAATGTGCTTTGTGGAAGTGAAGCGAAGGGGAAGTATTCAGTGGTGGAGAGTCGTGAAAAAATGAAAGAAGAAGGCTAGGACGGTAGTTGTCGATGGTTGATAAGGAAAGGGGACAAAATGAAATAGAGGAACTAAGGGGGTCTGTTGTGAAGATCAGGTCAAGTTGCCTACCTATGTAATTTGTGATGCCACTTACCTGGCTAAGGTTTGAATCAGCTAAGCGGTCTAAGAAAATACATTTTTTGGCAGTAGAGGGATTAGTGGCAATGTAAAATGATTGATCGTCTGATGGAGCCCATTTAAGAGAAGGAAGAATGAAATCACCAAAGAGAAGGATTTCATCATGAGGATCCCGTAAATCATTTATGTTATCAATCGTATTAATGGCGAGTTGATAGGATTCAATAGGCTGAGATGGCAAGATTTAAAGCAGATGACATAGAGTGCTTTACGGGGCAATACAATCTTGATTGAAACGAAGTCGAGATACGGGGAAGAGGATACTGCAATAAGGGGTGAGTGGATTGAGTTAAGGACGGCTATTAAAACGCGACGACAGAGGCAGCTATCGGTAGGTCGTCGCGATAGACGTTAAAATTTTATGGAAATAATTCTTGATTATTTATGTATATAAAGACCTTAAATAATAAAGTAAATAAAGACCTTGGGCTGCTTGCTTTTAAGGTCGAGTCTACAAGTAGATTCAAACTAGCATACCATGCTTAAGCCATACCTTCGCTGATTGGTTGATGGAATGATAATGACTTTCAACATTCATCTTCGTTTACCTGGCATAAACCGAAAACGCAAGAAACTCAGCATACCCATAAGTAAAAGGTGTTTTTTTTTTGGAGAGTTGGTTTTTGATCTGGCAACACTGTTTCTACAAATTGTTAATTTGACAGTTGGAAATTGATTTGTAGTTTGTACATTTTGCCATTTTACGATAAATCGATTAACGCAGGGTTAACGCATGCAACTTATTTTGAAAACCATTTGACGGTCGACATAATCGTCCGTCTGAACAAATTATTGGGAATACGATGAATAGTTTTAGCATCAGGTACACTACCGTTGATAAAACGCATCCCCAAAGATGAAAAATAGTGCGAGGAGAAGAAGTTATTGCATGAGAAGATTCGCCATCGTGCACAGCAATTAAAGTGGAAGATTTTACTGAAAGATATTGGTTGCTTAAAAGCTTATTATATACATTTTTAAAATAAGAGTGCAAGAGTTGAAGCCGCGTGACCATTACGCGCGTCATAGGTTAGGTGAATGGGCTGAAAACATGATTTTTTTTTTATAGGGTTCCTGTAGGTTCAAGATTGCTCTTATGGTGCTTGTCACACAACCTAGTTTGTGTCGAAAATGTTCATTCACTACTCTCCGGGGGTGGTTGTCCTAGATAGGATTTTTTGAGAGAATCCACTGAATTTGTCGCGTTGGTTGTAGTTCACAGTAACTCTTTTGTTTCCATATCATTTTGGCCTACTTCCCACTTTTTGGCCTAGCGCGTGCATGTACGGGGAATATAGTGGTCCGAAAACGATTTCGGACTAATCTTGTACGCACTAAATGTAGATATCGGCTATAACCACACATGTGTGCAGCATGTCATTCGATAGATCTAGGTCTGTAGATGAGCCATAAATTATCAAATGAAATTGTTTGATTGAAAAATAGTGAGAAATAACGAAGTAAAGTTTAGAAAAGTGCCATGCGGAGCGAGAGCAAGGTTGATAAAACAACAAATTTGCTCGCTCGATCAAAAATTTTCAGTAGCGGAGTTAAGCCCGCGCATACTGATCTGCCTAGTATTGGAAATGCACACACAGAGTATGAATTTTGAAGTGATTTTTATGCTGCGAGTGTTATGCTTTCGTCAGAATTTTTTCTTTTGATCATATCTCATTCACAACTGGTGTTGTTGCACAATTTTTTCCGTATAGGAATTCTTCTTGCCTATGGACAGACTTGAACTTCAGACCTTCCGCTCAACAGTCGATGATGATTACCATTGCAACACGACCTCCTCTCATAATCCTCAGTTCCAATGCATACTTTTGTTCTCCGATGAAGGCCAAAACCCAGGAGCCTTTGCCGAGACGCCCTTACAGCCACTAAAACTCACAGTTTGGTGTGCTTTATGGGTTGATGGAATCATCGGCACTTATTTCTTTCAGGACGATGTCGGCCAGAATGTTGTCATCAATGGAGAGCGCTTTAGAAATATGACTTCGATTTTCTTCCTCCCTCAGTTGAATGGCATTGACATGACAGACCTTTTGTTTCAACAAGATGCCAAACGGCGCACGACACTATCAATTTATTGCGGGAAACATTTGCTGAGCGCATAATTTTGCGTAATGTACCTGTGAACTGGTCTGTGATCTCAGTCCGTTAAATTACTTTCTTTGAGGGTATGTGAAGTCACTTGTCTATGGCGATAAACGAGAGACGTTGGACGAATCGGATTCATCGTATTATTGCTGATATATGGCCCCAGTTGCTCGCTAAAGTTATCGAAAATTTGACTTCAGGATTGCGCTCCGTTCGAGCTAGCCGTGGCGCGCATATGCCTGAAATAAACAGTTAAATACTAATGGCATAAAATTATAGACCTGAACATTAGCTTCATGTATTTTATTTCATATTGAATTAGGGCATATTTCTTTCGAATATGATGCTGATGCGACCGTTTCAATCGATTACGTTATTGGACGAGGTTGACTAATTTTTTTTTGTCTAAAATTGATGGACGAAGTTTCAGCAAAATAGCCAATTCGCGTTGACAAATTTTTTTTTTGCTAAAACGAAGACTTAAATCGGGGCCGAGAGCGTATTATTTATCATTTATTTTTCTTTTGGGGATATGTTAAAGATAAAGTCTATTCCAATGCCCAGCCAAATTCAATAAAAATAAATTTCAGGGCATTATTCGTTATTCGTGAAATACCACCGCAATTAACCGAACCCATCCTTAAAAATTTCATCTAAAGGATAACTTTTTGGGGGGAGAGCCGAAGTAAATACGTGGTAAAAGTTCTCCTCTGTTGCTGAGCTTTGCGTCTTTACTACTTTTAATTTAAATAGTTTATTTGTTTCTTACTTTAAAATAACACCTCTAGTTGGATCAATGTTAAAAAAATAAAACAAATTTAATATCCTTGGCGCTTATATTGCTCCGACCAGGCGATTCTATTCCACTTCTATATCCAAAAGACCAAGTTCCGGAAGTGCTCCAGGGGTCTGAAGTAGAAGACACTCATAAATGTATAATAGCCAATCGAACCCTTTTTAAAAATATACGCTGATGTATACGAGTAACTAATTCCCTTAACTTTTTGAACACGTACCGCAGCTTATTTAAATTGTTATAAGCATTTCCCATTAATTAAGACTAGTTGTCCCAGTGCGTCATCGCTTATCGCAGGCCCTCCATCATAATCATTACCAACAAAAGAAAGTGCGAAACGGCACACGTCAAGGTCTGCTTAATGTTTAATTCAATTCGTCATACCCACAACCCTCTATAACGCAATTCCTATTCTTAGCTACACACCTCAACGCCCTAATCCCCATTCCCTCCACAGAAATTAAAACAATTATTTTTTAACCTCATAAAGCGAGAAACACGACGCGAGAACGTCGAGTCATTAAGGACTCAAGTCCAACCAAAGCTGAATACATTCCACGACGCATCCTGCACGCACGTGCTATTACCAGCATTTACCGCGATGTTGTGTTTTCGCTTTAAGAGATTCGTGTGTGTGCTTTGTCCTTCTATCCGTCACCTGTCGCATGTTAATGTCAACATTTATCTTGAACATGGATTTTAATCGCTCGTCGACTTCTTTTTTCTATTCATAACTGCGATTAGCATTTGAATCTGAATTTTGGGAGTGCCAGACTGTGTAACCTGTTGCAAGGATGTGCGCATATAATCTCCTCAACCACCACGACGACGACGACGACGGAAGCCAACTAACTTAATAAACTCCAAAAGTAATCAAAGTGGATTGCATGAGTCTCACAACCCAGTCGATTCCATTGTTCGCGCTTTAAAACTTCCTCTTACTCGAAGCCTGAAATCCTGACGAATCCATGACACCCAAGAGCAACGGGGAAAATTTGAAATTCTTTTGTTATTTAAGCGAATTGTACTCCACTTGGACTTGCAACATTTTCGGCACCGGCACGGGGTAAACTTTCCATTAAACACAATGGAAGCAAGTAAAACAATTCTTCAGGATAACAGGGAAAGGAGCAGAAAACAAAAGGCACAAGAAGCAAGTCGCGCGGAGTGGATGAAGTTTGTGCAACGTCAGCAAGAAGCTAACATAGAATTCGCCATTAAAACTCTTAAATCAGACCACCATTAAGTGGAAATCACGATAGACGAGGAATGGGAATGGCAAAGAATGACGAGGACTATAAGAAGGCAAAAGAGCAAATGGGCAAAGGACGATCGGAGAAAAAGAGGTAATAAAACTGGGCTTCCATAGATTTACGAGACGGAATTAACCCGCCCAACTCTTACCCATGCTTGTCCGGCGCTATTGGGAATGATTTTGTTTTCTTTGCCCATGCCTTCATGTTACTTGGGTGTAAAAGGACATCGTTTTGTGTATAGTCTAAGCGAGGTGGCATGTAGTATTTTCTCACAATTTACGGCTATCAACAGGAAAAAGGATATCACAATGGCGCAAAGTGCAAAAAATACATTTTGATCAATCCGTTGACCGATTGTTTTGTGGCCCACCAAAATCACCAATGACACGGAAGGAGACAGAAGAACGATGAGGAAAGGACGAAAACGATGAAAGGATAAAAGGATATCCTGCCTTCGATTGACTTACCGACTTACGACTGCTTACTTGCAATCACACAATCGTACAATTGAATGGTTGTTGTCACGAGGGGTTTGATGGGTAATGGTCGGAAAGGTTGTGAGAAAAATTATCCTGCCATGTCGTAAAAGGTGAAACTCAAGGTGAAATTACAGCAATGACTGGAAATTTAAATTGATTTCAAATCCCGATCAGATTCCTTGTGCCTTCACCCGGGCGCCATCCATCCGGTTCGTGTCCTTTCGTTTTTTTATTTTTATTTTTTGAACGATTTAATGACATTCCTATTCGACGAACAACTAACCCGTCCGCCGTCGGGGGTACGTAGGTTATTTGGGTGCAGAATAGAATTCGATTTTATTTTTATCGTCCTTCAATTGAAATCGATTGTAAGGCAGTGGATTATGGAATTGGAATTTTATATTCAACGGAGCTCCGTCGTTCGGACTCATTTAAGGATACAAACACAGAAGGGAGCGAATATAAGTGGGAAGAAGAGTGACTTAAGGACAAGGAAGCAGCATGTGGCCGGTCGTAAATCCAGTAATTGTTGATAACTGAAATATGTTTCCGATTAGTGACAAGAATTGTCCGGGTATATCTAGATTCCTTTGCTTTTATTGCCACTCCTGGGGACGCTTGATTACGACCTGACTTGAGTATCGGTGTTGTTAGATGGCTGTACAACAGGGTTGTAATTAAATGACTTTAATGTCCTTCGTAGTGGGTTTCGATGAGCTGTGTTAATGGACTTCCCGCAGATGATTGCTTCGATAAATGACTTTAATCGTTCCTAAGTACAGTCGCATGAATTGAAATTTCATCTAGAGCAGCTTAAACATTAGGCCAGATCCCTAGTGCCCTCCTCCAAAGCACTTATTCACTCACTTGTCGTCCGGCAGGAGGAGTGATTTATTATTCCACAACTCTTACCCGAGCAGAGATGCATTTATCTTTGGGTCTAACCCATAGTCAAGGACCTTATCCGAAAATCCTTTAAGCAGTTGTCTTTAATTAATTCTCTATTACCGTAATAGTTGGTCAATTCCTTAACACATCCTCCACTTAGCCAAATATATTATTGCTTGAACTCATATTGTACATATGCCCTTTTAGCCCATGCCTTGGAATTTCCGAAACTAATGCCATGCATCCCTTCAAGGCGTCATTATTCGAACACGATCTCAAGGCATTACTCACTCGAATGAGTTTTCGGACAATACTTGCTCGAGATGAGCCTTCCCTCCGGCCCCTTTGCTCGGTATCTATGATGCAGATGCTTCGTATTGCAGGTCACATAGCCCATTGTCAATGGGCTCTCCAATTCACCCGGGAGCTGGGCCAGAACAAACACAGAATGAAACGTGTTTCTTTCATCCTTCAACTACTATTCGTCTTTTTTTCTGCCGATTGACTGGAGATAGTAATGATCCACCTAAATACGTGTAACTGAGAGCTAGAGCGAGAACGTTTAGGTATCCTCTGTATCCATTTCTGTGTATGGCGTGAATGTTAATATTGTAAACTGAACTAATTGGCATCCAGATACCAGCTGCTCCTGAGAAATCGACTACACATCCATACGTTCAACCGAAAGAATTTTCCACAATCGAGCCATGAGTGTGCGACGAGGGAAGTCGGAGCAGATAGGAATTTTATGATGTGCTTCCGCAAGGACCTTTTACTTTACTTTCGTTCTCTTTCTTCTTCTAGTCATAACAGTTGGAAAACGTGACAAAGTAGTGAAACGAATAGTAAAAATAGAAATCCTCTTTTTAAGGACGAGAGAATCCTTTCTTCCTTGCCACCTATAGCAACGGAAGGAGATACTATTCTGTAATATTACTAAATTTACACGGGGAGGTCAGGAAAGAGGGTTCGTTGTTGATGCTGAGAATGGGGTTCTGTTTGAATGTCAAGCTCCAACCTTTATAACTAAGACAGATTGTTTTGTAAATAAGTCTTTAACTAGCACGATGCGACGTGACTGTCGGTTGCTGTGGAAAAACTAAAGAGATTGTTAACGAAAAGGAGTAGACAAAAAGGGATATACATAATATTAAAAACCTGGAGGCGGAATGTCAAGGGTTTGATTTAAAATGTACACAATTTCGATTTGAAAATAGATTATGGCCCCACGCATTTGACGCATTAGGGATTCGTGAGAGCAATATAGCAGAACCTTATACGATTCTTCAATGTTATTCGCAGAAATAAAAATTTTCGCTGAAATTGATCGCGATGAATTACATTTTAGGGTAAATAGCTTCGTAAGTAAACAACATTTTTGTACGTATATATTTTACTTTTCTAGAAACCAAAAACAGGTTAAAGAAAAGCCAGTGCAACCCAAGAAGTTACGTGGTTTCAACAGGATATCGCAAGAGCTCTTCCTGTTTTTTTTTTTATAATTCGTGCAGGTTCAAGAGTGTACGCTCTTATGGTGTTTGTCACACAACCTGAACGTTGTGCAGATGATTTGTTTCGAAGATATCCGTTCACTACTCTCCGGGGGTGGTTGTCCTAGATATGATTTGAGAGATTCGACTGAATTTTGCGTTGGTTGTAGTTCATAGTAACTCTTATGTTTCCAAGTCATTAAGGTGTTATATTGGAAATCCACACACAGAGTATGAATTTTGAAGTGATCTTATGCTGCGAGTGTTATGCCTTCGTCAGCACTTTTTGATCATCTCTCATTCACAACTGATGTTGCAAAGTTTTTCCGTTTAGGAATTGTTCTTGACTATGGACGGACTTGAACTGCAGACCTTCGGCTCAACAGTCAGTGATGATTACAATTGCACCAGGACCAGGACCAGAATCAATTTATTGCTTACGAAATTTGAAGATCGCATTATTTTGGTTAGATGAAAATTTGATTGGCCTCCGAAGTCATGTGACATCAGACTTCTTTATTACAGGAGTTAGGTCTATGGCAATAATTCAGCGGAAGTTTTGGACCTCTTGGCCAGAGCACTTATTCTTCAAAAAATCATCGATCATTTTAAACTTTCTGATCCGCAATCACCTTGGCATAATATCAATGTTCTTTACTGGCTATAGGTCATCTCTTAAAGCTAAGTAGCGCCAACATTGTACATGAAGCGAAACACTGCCAGTCATTGCATTTTATTAAAAGCCTTGTTACAACTTAAGGGATAGTTGGCGTTTCACCGATTCTCCCCGTCTGTTTATAAATTTTAGCTACAAAAAAATATTTGGTTACATATTCGTGTCGTGCGGCTTTCGCTAAAAGTCATAAGAGCAAGACTATTATACATAAAATTCATATTCATTTTCGCAAAAAGTTTTAACTATTATCTCTCTCACATATGCGCCTTTAGTTTTATTCATGCCTGTGAAACGATAGCTTTTTAAAGCTTCTTTATTTTTCAAAACAATAAGAGCCACGCAGACCCATGCTTAGTAAATAATGTTGACGAAATATCCTCGAAAAGAAATTAAGTTTGAGAAAATTCCTGATTTCGGTTCTGATTGAGGCATTTTTGTCGGATTGCACTTATCGGTATATTCGTCGCTTGAAATTGTACAAAGCTTGAGACTCAAGTTCGACGCCACTTACCGAACTTTGTAGGTCTTAAGATCTAAGGCGCCCCTAATAGAATCTGAGTGCTGAGGCATTAAGGGAGCTCATCATTCTTAAGATTATTTTTAAAATAAAAAAGATTATTTTTACTATTTGGTTTTCTAGTGTTCAATTTTTGATAGCCTACATATAAATCGTGACATACGTCAACATTAGTCATACCCAGCATATACTGCCATTTTATTGTGGTAAGACTCATATCAAAAGAAAGACTTACAAATAATCCTTTTTATTATCGAAATGTGTGCTCTATAAAAAGTGTCTGTAGCACAATTCGAGTATTTTACAGTCGTAATAATCGGCCTACTGACTAAGCAATTCAAGCATTGGTGACCACATTTCGCACCAATCTCACGCTATTGGAGATTGTGTTACTGGACTATGTGTAGGATTTTACGCACGGACCTCACAAAATATAGCTCGTGCAACATCTGAAGTCGAACGATCTGCCGCAACATCGAATTTTGGATCAGCGGGCTTTAAAGAAACTGGAGGAATATCCACCTTTTTATCGAAAACCTCCATATTCGGCCAATACAAGAACTGCCAATACACTCAGAAAAATTCACTGCTTGGTGCGGCTTATGGTTCGGCAGAACCATTGGCCTGTATTTTTTCAAAATTGACCGTGAGAACCAGGTTACCGTCAATAGCGCCCGCTATCGTTCAATGATTTTTTGCCCAAAGTACACGAGCAGAGCCTGGTTTACATGTGGTTCCAGCAAGACGGTGCTACACAGCATACGAATCGATGGACCAATGGAGAAATGATTTCGGTAAGCGATTTAAGTTTTGTTTTGGACCGGTGAATTGACTAGTTAGATTCTGGAATTCGACGCCTTTAGACTATTTTTTTTTTTGGTTTTGGTATATTTCAAATAACTCGTCTAAGCCGATAAGGCAGCGTAAACTGCAGCCTTGGATGTGAACATGACAGGGGATAGCAACCAATATGCTAGAAAAAGTGAATCAAATTTAGAGTCTCAGTATGGACCATTTAAAACGTAGTCGTGGTCAAAAAGTAATTGGCAAGCATTTATTTATTAATTTAAATAAAAATTTCATACACTTTTGCAACTAATCTGCGTTTTTTCTGACAAATAAAAATCAAAAGTTTAGGAAATTACGTATTATCCAATAAGAGGTGTCATTTTGAATCCTAGTGAGATACGACATTTACCATGAAAAGTAGTTAATTTTTTTTATTTTAGTCTAAAGAAGAGTAGTGCAGAAATGTATGATCTGGCAAGTCTACCCATAGTCAATTTTTTAATGAAGCTTTTCATTATGTTTCATTATGTTTTCACTTACTTGTCACTGTACTTCGCGAATAATGGCGTTGGCGGGGCATTGACTCAGACTTTATCTTTACTATAGCTACAAAGACCGAACCGAGTGGTTTTAAATGGCATTATCTTGGCGGCCACAAGTATATGGCCCAATGACACCGTGACATGAAAAACCGGAACAACCTGTCACTCGCTATGGGATTTTTTTTCTTGGGGTGTCGAGTCCAAAAAAAATAGAGATGATCTTCACCACTAGAGAAAAATTTTGTGTAAAAAATTGTGATCTTGTCCATTAATTTCCAGCACCCAAAAGCGAGAGTACAACGTTTTTTATGGTCTTCCATTCCATTTTTATGTCACTATGGCCCTATTAGCATGTACTCAAAACCTTTTTGGAAAATAAAGTTCAAGGTGGCTGATCAGTTTGATCTCGCCGGGCAAACACGAGTTAGAGTCTCCGTTTAAGCGATCGATTGAATTTTCTATAGCTTTACGAGATGCGCTTGATGGGAGTAAAAACACTACGAACATTACGAAATATTTCCGCGATGTTCTCAATGTGCCTGTGGTAGATTCTTAATATTTCAGCATATTGTATGAATATGTGTTGATCCATATTTAGTAATCTCCTAATTTAAGCTTAAAAAGTCGCTTTAGAAATTCCAGTTGGTTGCCGAGAACTTAATAGCGGCGTAAAATTGAAAATGACACCTCTTGTTGGATAACATATTCCCGCTCAAAACACAGGTTTTATTTATAGCCCACTCATCAGGGGCAAAATGCATAGTTTAGGCAGCTTTGCTTGGTAGCAAACTTTCATGCAAATCCTTTTATAAAGATATAATTAATCGCCGATTACCATATAAGTTCTTTAAGTGCAGACAGCAGTTTCTCAGATATGTTTACCAATTGAACATCCGAATCGGATCAATAAGACCCGAGAAAAAACAACATTCCCGTTACTTATTGAACAAACCCTTTTAAGCCTATATTTACCCTCAAAATCATAGTCAACATTCACAGCTTTTTAGAACTAAAGATTATGTCAAAGGGTACTATTATATTAAACTACTGACACTGTTACTACTCTTACATGACAAGGACAATCGTGTTTCGCCATTTCCTTAGAGATCCTTTCCAAAAAGCAACACGATTTCATGGGACGTTTGGTAGCATTTATTTTTTCTTTTTGAAATAATCCAGTCTAAATGCTGTAGCCTTCGCATAAATCAAGTTAAGTGATTTACCATTATCTTGTAATCTGCCGTCCATAATTTTACTTAAAATTTTGTCCGCTTCAAAGCTTCTCTATATTAATGAAGGCTTTAGTTCTTTATGACGCATGGCATGTAGGTGGTTTTTATTTAACAAAAATGTCTTTTAGATGTGGACTTCCCTTCTTAATTATTAAGCTAGCTTTTGAAAATGGTTCAACCTTCAATCCGACATTATCTGTTACAAGTCATCCAACCGGAAAAAAACACTCAAAGTCAAAGGGAAAATCTACTTTTTCCTTACCCAGGCTACCATTCAAGGCTGTCTTTAGTTGACTTTCTTCGTGAGCTATTTTGAAAGAGAAATATGGTAAATCTTAAGGTCAAAGTCAATACTTGCCGCGCATCTTATGGGAAATCTTAAGAGTATCGCACGCCCCACCCGCTTGTGATAAACTTTCTTCATAACATGACAATTCCCTAAGTGCTGACGCCATATTGTAGGCTTCATCCACCTTCTACTCAGTTACCTTGACTGAAATCTTAAAACACAAAGGCAACCTTCAATTCACTCGAATACAAGGGGTAAAATTGGTACGATTCCAAGGTAACTAAGTCGCAGTGCCTCGTGGTGTCTATTCTGTACACGTGCATACCCATCTCGTTCCCATTCCCGCCATTCTCCAGATCGTTTTAAAAGGAACAATCATTTCCCGGCCATGTTTTCCATCATGCTCTTCTCTTCCTCCTGCGCTTATAATTCTTCGCTGATACCTCATAGTGTGTAATATATTCTCAATTTTAATTCTTATTTCCTTCTGTGCACATTAACGCCACCATCACTGCAACCACCTTTAGGGCTAAAGTAGCACTCATCGCGCCAAATGATAAATGATGTTTGAATGTCCTTGCATTCTCGCTAAATTACAGATACTCAAGGAAGAGATTCTTTTTCACTTCCATCTCATGTACTCTTCTCCATTCATTTGTGTTTGTCCTACTTTAAATGTTATTATAAGAACAAGAGCGAGGAGTAAACGATTTCAGTGCCAAGGAACGGACGGATGTAGAAGAACGTGAAGAAAGGACGATGGAAAAATCGACACCATTTATCATTGGCATGAGAAGAAGTCCTTTCTCGTTTCACTCTCGGTGAAGTAGTGAATGAGTGACACAGAAGTACGTGTGATGGCATGGATACACCTTGCATAGAATTCTAAAAAAAAAAACTGGAACATGTCCATAAATGTATGTGTGAGCAACACCGTTTCGTATCTCGAAATGGCTATCAATCATGCGAAAGATAGGTTTTCATTTTAGTCCTTGATAAAAGAGAATAAAAATAAAAAAACTTCGTTTCGTTCTATGGGTTCTTGTCGCCTTTTCGACGATTGATGAAAGGTTTCCTTGTATGTCTAACGTTTTGTAGGTGGTGTGACAATCTGTGATCAAAAAGTTCGTCAAACGAATTGATGTGAGTGGGATTGACGATGTTCGTGTCGGAATAATGAGGAAGCTCGTAAGGGCGGAAGGACAATTAAAACTAACATCAAATCCGGGTGATTAAAGAGACACCTTAGATCTGGGATAGACGATCGAACTCTGAAGGTAGAAGGGCAGTAGTCAAGCAGAAATGAGGTAGGTTACCAAGAAAGCCCTGTTTTAACAAACGTTGATTGGTGGAAGCTATTCCGAGGTTTTAAAATGCTTTCTGTGACGGTAGGCGAAATGCTTACTTACTCGTCATCATCAGCTTTGACGGTGCTTTGTCTACCGTTTTTTTGCGATATTTGTGGTCTTAGGAGGAATTCCTTACCCGGGTATGGCCACTTTTCTTTTTTTAAACCCACTGCAATGGCAATATCTGAAATACATCGGGGCTGACAATTATTTACAATTCAACCTCTCTGGACGTAACGTGGAGCAATTTATTATACACTCTCTATCGTGGTGTCGTCGTCTACGCTCGTATTGGTACCGCTTAGTAGATGCTACCAGAACACAGCCAAGCATCCACAACGGAAATCTGGCTAAAGTTCATCATCGTAAGCACATAATTTACTACTGTTTTATCTACAGCTTCAATATTCAAGAGTGACAATACCCTAAGGAAGGTATGTTCAGAATTATGTCATTTAATTTAAATCGTGGATGAGCCCTCACATATTTCTGATGTTGTCGACCACAATCCAAAATTCCTGAAATTCTTCATTACCTCCCACCCGAGTCAGTATTTCAGCGAAGTACCATCAGTCGATCATATCAATTCAATTTTCCTTCTCCCAACACTCAGAGTAAAAAGGTCGAAAAAAATACAAGAAGCCGAATGGGAGGAGATAACTTTCCCTAAGTATCCTTAATAGAAACATGCGTGCCCCTGCTGACATGGTTGCAAAATAAACTGAGCCTTATTCCCAATAGGACCAGAAACATCAGGCCACAGCTGAAATTTGAAATTGCGATTTGAGCTGTAAAAAGGTTATTGATTTTGGGACGTATAAGACAAATCCTGCTGAATAAAGTCGAATATAGGTTGCAAAATTCATTTCATTCACGATGGAATTTTAGGTATCATACCCTATGAGAAAGCCAATCAGCTCGCTGCTTATTTTGCATCTAGCCCAAAGATATCAGCTTGTATTTTGCCTTGACTGTACCGGAGGTCGTCTATACTAATAGGGGACCGGCCAATTTCCTTGATATTGACATAATCTTCAATGATTTTCCCGAGCAACTGGAAAATAGCTTTTGTTCCATCTGTCTTCTCATTGATCGAGAATGGTTTCCATGGTAACAGATCTATTGATGGTCTGACCGAATATCCTACTGAAAAGGTTGGACCAACTAAGCGGTTTCTTACAAAACTGTTAGCCTTGACAGTATTGAAGAAAATTTGGCATGAAGTGCTGAAAATTGGAAACTATTTTCGAGTCATTAATTTGGAAATGTGGTGGATTTGTCACAGAAATGCTGGTATTCCTCAAGGTTCCGTATTGTTTCCCGAACTTTTTTTCTCATTTTAATTGAGTTTTTCAATAGCAACATAAAAATTTTGCATTTTATTGAGAATGTGGACTTAAAACTTTTTTTAAGACCTATCAATACAAAAGCATTAGCCAATGTTTACATTTTTGTGCTAAATCTATGGACGGACAAAGTTTGGAAATTATTAAAAATTACTACTGAAATTCTGAGTCGGTGATTGCAAATTTAAGAGCACTTACTCCAATTTAAAGTCGGAATAATCGTCCCAATAGACGTGCGCTGTAGTGGATATATTCGAGTACGCGTATTAATTGAATGTTCCTCTGCAAGTAAGACAATGTACCGCTCAACATACCGAAAATGTCCCATTCGTAGATACTTCAGTTCAAAATGGACCAAATCAAAATCAATACTATGAATTTCTCAAGCCACATTGTGGTTTTTTGTATAAAAAAATCTTGGCCTAAACCCTAACGAGATTAAATTAATTCATATGAACTGAGGTCCACTTAATTATTTGAAGTGTCGACACTTTTCCCACTAGGCCTTGCAAAAGTTTGAAGAAAATCTTAAGAATCATCGAAAAATCTTCTTGGGCCATAAAACTTATTTTTCCCTTAATGGCTTTGCCAAAAGCACAATATGCGTTACTGGAGGGGGAGTTCGATAATCGTGTAATCTCGAGAGATGATTCAGTCGAATGGCATCCTCATGCGGTTTAACGTCCTTGGGTCCCTTCTTATAGAGTTAAATGAAGTCCAATAATGTTTGAAGAACATTATTGACATGAGCCATGTTATATGCGTGGATGAGTGATGGAAAATTGACTCCCAGGGATCGAAGCCATGGAATTTCTCACAGGTGGAACTTTGTTACCGGGTGGAGTTCCATAATTAAATTTGACATGTCTTCTCCGCCGAGGTAACTCAATTGTTCGATATTATAAAGGTTATTTCAATAAGGGCGGGTTTACCATTAGGGCAACGGTCGATTGTGGTTTATTCGCACAGACCTGCGACTTCAGGAAACTCCATAAGAAATAGTCTAGCGGGGCCAAATCGCACGACCTAGGTGGCAAATTCACGTCTACCCTGCGAGAGATAACCGTACCCTCAAATCGTTCATGCAGAATATCAATCGTGGCCTCCATGGTCAAGGTCCATATGGTCCAATTTGGGCCATAGGAATTGGTATTCATCGCACTGTAGCGGTCGCTATCGACGGTGATTTGCTTACCCACGTGGTTTTCGAAAAAGTACGGCCCAATGACGTCGCCCTGCTGGACCAAAACCCACACCATATGGTAATTATTTAAGGATGCATTGTCACCTGGTTGGTGTCGTTCCATATATGATCATTTTACTTGTTAACACAGTCACTCATCCAATAATGCGTCTCGTCGCTAAAGATGACTTTTCGGCCTAAATCGGGGTTCTCTTCCAAACGTTCCGAAGCTCCGTCAGCGAACAATCGGCGTTGGTATGGTCATGAACTTTGAGCTCATGTGTCAGTTAGATCTGGTACGGGTGTAGGCCTAAGTCTCGATGCAAAATTTGCCAAATTAAAGTCGGTGAAAAACCGAGTTCTTGTGCATGGACAGAAATCGACTGCCTTGGGTTCTGGTGTACGAGGGTGGTCCGATAAGTACTTAGCCTACAAAAGAAAAACAAAAATTTTGGAGAAATGGCGATTTATTTTTCAATATAGTCTCATTTTAGCTCGATACACTTGACCCAGCGATGCTGCAACTTCTTTAACCCGTCTGAAAAATACGTTTTTTCGAGGTCTGCAAAGTAGGCCTCCGTGGCGGCGATGACTGGAATTTCTGCCCGGCGGGTGACTTTTTCAAGTTTGGAAACAAAAAGAAGTCGCACGGGGCCAAATCTGGAGAATACGGTGGATGGGGCAGACAATTTGGCCGTGGTGAGGGCGGAGGTATGAGCCGGTGCGTTATCATGGTGGAAAAGCACTATTTTCTTCTACAAGTGGGGCCGTTTTTTCTTCAATTCGGCATCGAATCGGCCTAATAATATGGCATAGTACAGTCCTGCGACCGTTTTGCCCTTCTCCAGGTAGTCGATGTGGATCACACCTTGTGAATCCCAGAAAACGGTGGCCATCACCTTTCCGGCCGATGGGACAATCTTTGCCTTCTTCGGAGCACGTTCGCCGGGTAAAGTCCACTGTTTCGACTGTTTCTTGGTCTCTGGTGTGTACCAGTGGACCTATGTTTCGTCGACTGTCACGAAACGATGCAGAAACTCCTTCGGATTGCGCTTAAACAGCGTCAAACACTGCTCTGAAGTGGTCTCACGGTTGCGCTTGTTGTCCGGAGTGAGCAAACGCGGCACCCATCGCGCCGACAGCTTTCTCATGCCCAACATTTCATGCAGGATATGACCCACGCGATCTTTTAAAATGCTTACTGTCTCAGCTATCTCGCGCACCTTCAATCGGCGGTCTGCCAATACGAGAAGTGGATTTTTGTCACGTTATCCTCCGTGGTAGCCGTTTTCGGAGCACCTGGACGTGGCTCATCAAAAACCGATGTGTGACCACGTTGAAACTCGTTAAACCATTTTTTGATGGTTGCCATCGGAGGAGAAGAGTCGCCGTACATAGCATCCAAACGCTCCTTGATTTCGCTGTGCGATTTCCCTTCGAAAGACAAGAATCGAATCACCGACCGATATTGCTCTTTTTCCATTTTTCTAAAATCCGCGGACACTCTCGCTTCCACACGCGGTCAAAACAAAACTACGAGTCCGATCCGGACTACACGATAGTAAGTTGCTCCTGTGATACTAGCGCCATCTGACGGTGAGGCTAAGTACTTATCGGACCACCCTCGTACATTTTCACGGACTACGGCATCAGTTGGACGAGCTGTTCAATTATGTAACTTACCATAGCGATTTGGCATCAGTAATTGAGTAATAAACAACAGATTTGAGAGATGTCACCTAAACAGCATGGCTGCCACAGGTCGCTGAAATTTACCCGCACCAACTGAAATCCCCCTTATTTAAATATGAAATGTCTTTATTGAAGAACCCTGTACAAATGGTCTCCTATCTGTTCCTTCTAATCCATTTCACCCCTATTCTGACGATAGCACTCTTATCGGAGGAATTGGAACGGCAGCCTTAACCCAGCTGATTAAATTGTGATGTTGACAGTATCATTAATTGGGATATAAAAAGGAAGATTGAAATTGATGGGAATAATGGAAAAAGAATGCTTTCAAAACCCAGTCTTGTCACCTGTCATTAAAACTTGACCTCGACCTGTAACCATTATACATCAATGCTACTAACATGTGTTCAAGTGACAACCTCAAGAACAACTACTGTACAATTGTCGGAGAGAATATTGCGAAATGCTTTGGATTCTTATATAGACGCAAAAAATATTTTCTCCACCACTCGGACTATAATTTATAAGGCGCAATCCTTATACAGTATTCTGCTCCACCTTAGAGTTTAATTCTCACGTCCTTTGCACTTCCCAGATAGGATCCAATATCGCATAATAATTTTGATAATCAATTGATTCTTTGAAATGCTTTCTGCCTCTCCTTGTCAAATTGTCATTTCTATAAAAGGTGGCAATCAAGCCAGCTTTGACCCTATTTTTCAACCTCGTTACTCTAAGATTTGCCTCACACGGAATGCACTAAAATATACCCTAGAGCCACATGAATGTGGAACTCTTCAAGTTCGATTTTAGCCCCACAGTATGACCTAGAGACATTCAAGACCAATGTCCAGTGCCAGTGTCCGCTTGAGCGTGACTCTTGGAAACAATATCAATTTTACCTAATTTTCCGTCAATTATTCCGGCTAAACTGTTGGTACAAACAACGTAACAACTTGGCCATTGCAATTTGCCTAGATTTCACTCTTAAGTGGAATATTTCTCACTGACTTTCCTCCTTTAAACAATTTCTGAGGCTAAAACTTTATGATATTACCAGAAACCATTTCTAAGAACTGCTTATAAAAGTCCTTAAAACTTCATGCCAAGAAGTTAGAACCAAAACTACCTCCCGAACCCGTCCCTATAATCCCCACACGCCTTCATTCGACTCCGGACTGTGACAGTAGTCCAAATAGATAGTAAAACCGACAACTTTTAATTGATTCAACAGCCGCATACGTAAACACCCTTCTTACTTTATAACAAACTTAGATAACTCAACTTGGTCGTGTTTTTTCTTTCTTTTTTCATAAATAATTAAAACACTTTTCCGCAATTAAAACACGTAAGCTAGAGCAGACCCGAAAAGTGTCAGCGTCTGTCTCTAAATCAGGACAAAACAGCAAAAACAAAAAAAAAACAAAAAAATGAAATAAACACTTTTTTCCTTCTGTGGACATCCTGTTTGTCGTTCTTCAGAGTTAGCGAACACACACAATTAAATCGAGAAGGACGAAAAGTAGTTTTACAAACATAACTGCAGGCTACTCCATGCAGATTTTGCAAAAACAAAAAAGACCCAAAAAAGTAGTAAGGAAAAAATAGCAACTGCAACACTAATTACGAAAAAAGTTCCTTGTCAGGCAGAAGCAGTCTAACCGAATTTCGACAGCTGCCCTTATTCGAATTCCAACTGCGGACTACATGAAGGATAGAGTTTCGAGTATACAGTGTCCTGGTGTTGGGTAGTAGTGGTTTTTTTTTTTTTTTTTTCTGGAATTCCTTCTTTCGATGAAGGAGTAGAAGCAATTTTGTGATTCAAAGTGACCGTTGGCGAGATGGAATGCTTAAGCGGGGAATGAGGAAAACGTCGACCAGAGAGCTTCGTTCTTATTTTCTTTTGGTTGTTTTGAAGGTTAACTTGAAAAGGGTTTTTTCTTGTTTTGGGATCGTCTCTATCCCGGCGAGATTTCAGGACTTTGCAAATCTGTCAGATAGTTTCCACAGTTTAGCTTAGTGTGGATCAAATTGAATTAGAGTAGGCGACATGGGGAATGAATTCAGAAAGGCGAGACTGCCACAAGAGGCATCGATATTTATAGGCTTGATTTAAGATATGTATGTCACCGTTACGGGATACAGACATAGATTCATGGAATTAACAACGTCCGATGAGCGCTTTCTATATATCCATTCCCTTCGACTCTATCAAATTTGTACCTTCCATGGTATGGATCACGTACTGGGTATGAGCCGATGATCCTTTGTCTGAATTTCCCTCTATCCCTGAAACTAATATGCTTCTCGGCTTTTACTTAGTCGAAGCTACTTAAAAAACAAGTTTTTATCCCTGCGGTGGAGCAGCATTCATCGATGTTGTTCGCCCTACGGCGCGAAAGAATTTTAAATATTCCAAAGTTTTTTTAAGTTCCTTGTATCATGTATCCTGAACTCACAACAAGCACATACCATACCTAGCTACCCTGCGAGGGTATTGTTTGAGAAGAAAAACAACAACAAAAACCAAAAGAAAACGAGATGACTGGGGGGTGGTTAAATAGGAAAAGTTTTTCCAGCGGTTCCTTCATAACTTTTTCGAGCTTTCCTTGTTTTTTTGTTTGTTTCTTCATTACTGTCTGGTTTTTGTATCGCATCCATGTGTGTATTCTTAACTCACAGGAATAGACATAATTCAGATTAAGCGCATTATGTTGTATCTTTCTCGCCTGGAATGTCAGTTCTATTGCCATCCGAATGGGTTGGCTCAACTAACATGCTCTAATTGAATAGGCAAAAAGTTTCTCCGTCACCGGGTATATCTCGTCATCCTGTTCGTTCTATCTAGTCGACAAAGTTTTTGCTGCGAGTATCTGTGGAAAATTGAGGAAGGATTCGGATCCGCTCGCAGTGTTTTTGGAGCCAACTCATCTATTTTGCACGCAGTCTCGTTTGTTTAACCGCAGATACTTCTCTATCTGTATAAGGGTGTAGGAAGTAACGATTGTAATGTACGAATTATCTTCTAATTGAGTGTAAATATTTAATATGAGACGAGGATGATGCGAGTGTGGTAGAAGGATACTTGTTGTTGGCGTAATCACAGTTCTCTGAAGCAATTATCACATACCGTTTCGTATTGTTCGTAGGCGGTATACTTAAGGGATGGCCGTGGCAGGCGAGATAAGTGCGGAAATGTATATTAAACACTTTGGTGATGAGTTTCATTTGTCACTTATGAAGTGTCGCGTGTCGACCTTCTTCGAGAGGAATATCCTTTTTATTGCTTATGCTCACACAAATAATTTGCTCAAATGCTATTGTCGCACATACACAGGAAGGTCTACGGATCACACTTAATTGTATTAAGTCCTAGGACGAAGACCCTCGGCATGTCAAATTCACGTACAGAGACAAAGTTTCCATTAAAGTCGCCTTTAGAAGCTAATGAGCTTAAAAGGCTTTAGAACGCATGACTCACTGGATAGAAGGGGCTCAGGGTGCTTAGAGGCAAAGTGCGTTTAAACCCATTACGCTTGCTTTAAGGATTCTCGTGAAAATACAAAAAACATTTTCCAAATTCTCTGTGAAGTTATCGTGCCTTTAGGAGAGTATATCCACAAGCATACCGATATCAATTAGTGATATTCCTCACAAGCTTATTCATCGCAAGAGGAAACTAAATTGAAGGAAATATAAATATCATGTCCCTTACCGGCAATAAAGGAAAAGCGTTTGCTATAAAATTGGCCTCAGGCGAACACAAATACTGCCATAAAGCTCTCTTAAAACTCAAGTGCAACGCACTCCACATAAGAAAGAAGATTGTATAGGTATGATAACGACAACATCCTTTATAGGATCTGCATTGGGAAACAATGCATGTCATAGAGGAATTCGAGGTAACTAAAAGGATTGCGTTAAGGAAAAGACAATGAACTCGAGTACGGTGTTGGTGAAGATTTAAGAATCAGAAATTTGATTTAGTTTTTGCGCAACAGCTTTCCGAGAGATGTTCACAGTACTGGAAGAGAATAATACGTGCCCGCTTGAGCCGTGGCTTGTGTGGAGCTTTGATTACTCTTCCGAGCCACTTCGTTTTCACCAGTCTAATGAGTGGGGGGGTAAAGCTGTTTTCTGGTCGTCAAGAGGAGTTTTAGTTTTGGTTTTAGTTTTAGTTTTTATTTTTGTTTTTCTCTCAGTTATTAGAGTGGGTAGAGGGCTCATATGAAATGTACGGTTACTTGAGGGACTTGAAGGATGGGGATTCCTTTGAAATATGGGTTTTTAGAGTGGAATAGTTGACTTAAGAAGGAGTAAATTTAATAATATGATGTCGGTGTGAGTTGAAATCCACATTTGCTTGGCCAGGTCATTAGCGCAGGTATTTGAAGCACCTATTTGGATTTAATTCATCATCTCTTTTACTCCAATAGGTTTTGAAGTGTCGACTTGAACGCTATTGACAGCGAAGAGTCCCTTGGTACACTAAGAATCGGTTTTGGAAAGCCCTCTGATAATTTGCCTGGAAAATCGCCTCTTTAGCCAATTATTACGATCATGATGTTAAGGCAATACGTAGGCCCGTGAAAACCGTTCTATCTATAAAATGGCCATTCGAGTCGTAATCTGTCTTATAATAATACAAGTGCTAAGTCGTTTCATAGGAAATCACAGATCATTCCTAAATTGATTGACGAAGAAACTTCCTGCTAAAGATATTCTTAGACATGCTGCAAGGACCCAAGTCTAAATTGTACCCACAAGTCGTCGCATTTGAGCAATTGGCAATGTAAAACAAAAACAGAGCGATGGCCTACTAGTCAATGTCTATTAGATTGTTCTATATGTGAAATGTTCAACAAATAAGGTGACTTTTTAAATTACCCGAGCTGAGTGCAATCGGTTTTGAAATTGTCGGCCAATTTGAAGTATTGGCCACAGAAACGAAAGTAATTCTTGTTTTGGTGTGGTTGGCGATATTTTGCTCAATGTTGACTGTGGCGTCTGGCGAGTCTACTTTGAACAAAAAAAAAATGTTATTAGTGATACAAGCTCTTTACAGAGGGCCGAAAAGATCTTAAAGGCATGTCAGCAACGTTTGAAAACGTTAAAACAGTGAGGAATTTTTTGAAGGAAAATTGTCGAGTCGCTGATGATTTTGGCTTATCGGTTGGCTCATGCCATACATTTTTTTCCAGACATTTTGGGAATGAAACGTGCGTCAGCGAAATTGGCAATATTTTGTTCCGAAATAGCAAAATATTGACCAAAAGAACCGTCGCGTGAACATCACTCAGCAGCAGGAATGACGTGGATAACAATCGAGGTTAATTGAAAAGGATCATCACTGGTGGCGAGACGTAGGTATGGTTATGAAGTTTAAACCAAAGCCCAATCATCCGAATGGAATAGCCGATACTGACAAAAGACACGTTCCAAGTTCCGTCAAATATAAATTTTTGTTCACTGCTTTCTTCGATTAATAACCTTGTTCATTATGAGTTCCTCCCGGAAGGTCGTATGGTCAATGAGAAATATCACATATTATGTGATATCCGCACATCGTTGCTTGTGCATACATTTTTTTGCAAACAATACCGTAATCATTTCTCAGCCTCCGTATTCACCGGACTTGGCTCCGTACGATTTTTTTTCCTTTCCCAGAACTGAAAAGACTTCGCCAATATTGAAGAGATAAAAACCTCATCCCTGGAAGAGTTCAAGGCTATACCAAAAAGCGTATACCAGAAGAGTGCAAGTATATTTTATCGGCGGGGGATTATTGTGAGGAAAGAAAAATATAAAGTCACCTTATTTCTTGAACAACCCTTATACTCGTTCTGGATGATGGATAATGTGAGACCATAGACAGTTGAGGCAATATTCCTTAACCCGACGTAATTTGAGCATGACATTTTGGCCTGTACACCTTGCTCACCACACTTATCCTCGACCGGTTACTACCTTTTGCAAAGTTTGGCAATAATTTCCAAAAGAGATAATTACTAAGTGCAGGTTTTTTTTTTGTCGTGCAGATTGAAGAGTGGACGCTCTTATGGTGTTTGTCACACAACCTGGACTGGGTGCAGATGGTTTGTGTCGAAGATGTTCGTTCACTACTCTCCGGGAGTGGTTGTCTTAGATTAATTTTTTTTGAGAGATTCGACTGAATTTGTGGCGCTGGTTGAAGTTCATAGTAATTCTTTTGTTTCCATGTCATTTAGGAAATTAACACACAGACTATGAATTTTTAAGTAATCTCATGTGTTATGCCTTCGTCAGCATTTTTTAATCATCGCTCATGCACAACTAATGTTGTTGCACAATTTAATTTTTCCGTAAAGGAATTGTTCTTAGCTATGGACAAACTTGAACTACAGATCTTTCGCTCAACAGTTACTGATGATTACCATTGCACCATAACCATTCCCCTTAAGAGGAATTAAAGGATCGAAAAGGGTAAGGACATTTCGAAAAACTTCGGAAAACTACCAAAACTTATTTTTTGGAATAAATTTGGTTAATGTTTTAAATTTTGTGTAGTAAGAAGTAATGTAATGGAGGGCTTTACTCAGCATAGTTAGAAAGATCCCATTCAGGTCAAATATGCGACGTTTTGTTCGATGGCTTGTTGCAATTTAGAAGGTAATTCCATTATGGCTCTCTCATAGAAGCTCTTGACCGTATTGGTCGTTTTTCTCAAGCCACTAGTTAGTTGAATTTTTCACCAGCAAAATGGTTCGCCATGGACAGGGGGTAATTACCTGTGGCCGGACCATAAGGGCCAAGCTCCCTGAGCTTCTGGCGAGTCACTATCGATACATGTGGTCCAACGTTGGCCTGATGGAACTTCCTCTACTCTCCTCTTGGCCAAATCTGGCCGCTTCTAGGCAGTTGCTTCCTTCATATGGTCCAATTGTTGAGAGTACAGTTCCGAATTTTTCCGTAGGGGAGCAGCTCAGAGTAGATTATTCCCTGCCAATCCCACCAACTCACAACAAATCATTTCTGATCGTCAATCCTGGCTTAACCACAATTTGCGGGTCACCGCAATTTGACCAAAAGCGTTTTCGCTTGAAGTTATCGTAAATGATCGACTTTTCATCACCAGTCACCATTCGCCCTAAAAATGGGCTTGTGCTTTATCCCCTAATGACAACTGTTAAATTCGAAGTATTTTCTTTTTTCTGCTGTCTATCTTTGAGGTGTGTTTAAAATCGAGTCAGCGAATCACAAAACTGTCAGAGAAGTTTTTTTTTGGTACAAAATATCATCTTTCAAACGCCATCTAGTGTACGTGCGATAAAACCTATTCAATGCGAGATACAGATTACTATCAGTTGGGAAAATAATGTCGCTCTTGCACTATTGTTCAGTAGTGTTGTTCAGTAAGTTCATAACAATTGTTTATTTAGACAAAATACCTAATAATTGAGGGCTTAATCAACAAGTAGGCAGTGATTGATTCTTTGAAGGCAATTTTATACCGCTCTTCCACATATATCGGTCGGAAAATTGGCAATTCCTGGTTCGATATTGTGCGTGAACTCCTCTAAGGCTATTGGTTTATTGGCATAAACTAACGGCTTAACGCAAACCTACAAAAGTTAATTCAAGGACTTCTCAAAACGTAAAGGGTGGGCCAAATACAAGTTTCTTTTTAAAAATACAATAAAATAAAAAAAATAAATTTTTTCCATGTATTAGTAAGAATAAACATTCCCATTAATTACCAAATACAAGGTCGTTTAAGCTGCCTCAGCTGGTCTCGCAGTAGCGTATTCTGCCACCCCAATTTTCCAAGACCTTGTTGATGGTTTCGGGCTGTAGCTCACGGATTGCTTGGATGATATTGGCCTTAAGTGCTTGAATCGTCTCTAGATTGTTGGCATAATATCGGTCCTTCATGGTTCCCCACAAAAAAAAAGTTCAAAGGGGTCAAATCCCAGCTCTGAGGCGGCCAATTGGCATCGCTAAGACGACTGATATCATGATTTGGGAATTTGGTGCGCAAAATAACGATTGTGGCATGGACTGTGTGGCATGGCGGGCCATCCTGCATGAACCAAAGGTCGTCTAAATCCATGTCTTCAATTTCATTAAAAAAAAAAGTCGGTTAACAGGGCTCTGTAACGCCCACCGTTGACCGAAACGTTGTTTCCAGCCTAATTTTCGAAGAAAAATGGTCCAATAATGCCACCACTCCACAATCCGCACCATACCGTCACTCTCTCTGGAAGTGGCTTCTCGAGAATAACGTGCGGGTTTTCAGAGGCTCCGAGATGAAAATGCGATTCGTCAGAAAGGATGATTTTTGGCCCAAAATCGTTGTCCAATTCAAGCTGCTCTAAGGCCCAAACTGCGAAGCGATAACGAAGCGGATGGTCGCGCGCCTTCAATTGCTGAGTCGATTGGACCTTGTAAGCGAATAATCCAAGATCTTTGTACAGAATTCTTCTCAGGCGTGAAATGTTGAGCTGTTGAGATCGATGGAGTGTTGATGTTCATGAATTGAAACTCACACTCTCGGCCACAGCAGCTACATTTTCATATGTGCACACTGTACGACGACGGGGACCATGACTGTTTTTCACTAGCATACCAGTCTCACAAACTTTTTGCACAAACATGCGTACAACGGTCGCGGTGGATGCTTCATTTCGGCCAAACCTTCTTTTTAAAAAAACCCACTGTTTGGGCTACGCAGCACTCACTTTGGAAATAAGTTTTCAATATTTCCCAACGTTGTTCAAGCGTAAAGCGACTCATTTCATTCCGCGGAGGTATGATATTGATTTTCTGTCAAGATTTCGAGCGGGAAACAGTTGTCAATGTCAAAATAGCCTATGATTAAGAAAAAAAAAATTACTAGATGGACCACCCTTTATAAGGGAGATGGCCAAATTACCGGACTGTTGCCGAGATTACACGAGATTACTCGATTACCTAACTTCTCCTTCAATAGATCGATTGTTTGACACCATATTATTGGAACCACATATCACAGAAGTCAAGTCCAGCCAAATCTAACTAAAAGTACTCTTTCAACATGGCATGATAGTGAGTTGCACTGATCATCGCGATCATTTTCGTCGATGAGAAAATATGGTCCAATGACATCTGCGACATGGCGTCCTCACCATACGGCAACTTTTTGTGGACGGAATGGAGTCACTTGAAGCACAATTTGTTGCTGTCCAGTAATTTATACTGACATAGGCATTTAGTCAAAACTTAGCTTCATCGTTGGATATGACTTTTCTTCAAGCTTTTGAAGAGTCTAATCGGACAAGTTTCCGCACCTCATATGACCAAGAGGCTTTAGTTCTCGAACTAGTTTGATCTAGTAAGATTAAAGGCCAAGATATTTATGAAAAATTCGCCATAATATGGACCAGGAAATTTTCAATTCCTCTGAAAGCCGTGGAATTGACTGGTTTGGCTTATTTTAACGGCCACGAATCTTCAGTGCCTCTACCGCTGCGTTGTTTAACTGGCACAAGAACATTAAATAGTGAACTTGAGTGACTCGAATTTATCCATTATAGCATGCATAAAATGTTTGGCGGGATGATTATTACGATTCAGAAATGGAGCAAGCGCTCGCAAAGTTACGACTATCGATTTGAAATTTCAGGAGTAAGTTGTAGTAAAGTTTACATATGGCTTGTCCATAAGCTCCACCACGATAAAAACGTAAACCTTTGTCGATGTTTTAACATCTGCTGCTCATAACAAGAGCTTAAGAGTGCTTTCATGATAAAAGCCAAAGTTGTTATGTTTTTAATGAAAAACATTGAATAAGGCTGTTCGATAATAAGGGACAAAATTGTACAAAATCACGACAACACAGTTTATTATTTTGAGTCCACTCTGACCGATAGTTCACTTAAGACTAATGTGACAAATTTTAATTTTTAGCAACGGAACTCGAGTGCTCACGAATAAATTCAAATTCGTAAACACTCGAATTTCACAAATGAATTGAATTCGAGTGTGGGAACAGACAGTACCGTCGCTCGGAATCTGATATTCGTGAGCGACCTAGTAATGACCGTTCGCACACTTACAATTAGTGTCAATGCAGTAGAATGCGTGAGAATATAAATCTTAACAAAGGCAATCCAACAAGAAGTGTTATTACCTTATAAGCCAATTGAATTTTTTTTTTATGAAAATTGGCTATATTTACGTTTAAATCAAAAATACAAGCCCTGCGACTCTAAGTAATCAAGTGCCACATTCAATATTTGCCAAATGTCCCTCTCGGCTCTGTTTACAAAAAATATTCGGATTCCGACGGTGTTTCGCAGATTACAAGTCTGAAACTGACCACAGTAAAAAGTCATTTTACCTGCTGTGTGGAAATTAGCGCCGTCATTCTAAAAAAAAACGTAGCTCACTTCCATTGCAGACAGTGATCATTTGGTAACCCAATCCATTCACTGAAACGGTCGCATCATTGAATTCATACCCAAGAAGCTAGATTTTTACCGACTTCCAAATGCTGGTTTTGTAAAAATAGCTTTCCCTATTTTTGTGTTCGATTGGGAGCGAGCTGGATGTATTCCTAAAATGTATTGAGCCCACACCAGTGGCCAAATCATTGATTACCTTCTACAATATTCTATATTTAGATATCCTTGAAGAAGCCTTTTTATTAATGGAATGAAATGAATAGGTTTAGCATTTCATCATAGAAAAAGGAGCAAGTATCTATAAACACCTATCATCACATCTCATCATAAGACTCACAAATGCTGCAAGGAGCATTTCCTTATCGAAGGTTAATGTAATTCAATAACGATACGGCTTCTCTAAAACCCATGACAACCTAAGCTATTCCTGAATGACAGAATACCTACGCACTTCCAGGCGCACATCCCCTAATAGTACTGTCTTCGTAGCTCACCACCTCAATACAAGTCCCAATGAAGCCATTTTTCCTTGAATTTAAACTTATACACGATACCTTGATACTGTCCTAGTGGCCGATAACTTATCAGGTAATGGCAAGCATTCAACAGGATGAATAGTCCACCAGCGACCATTCAGACTACTCTACTCCTAATGACAAAAAAATTGTCCAAAATAACCACCGGCAAGAACGACGACACAGGGAGAACGGAAACCCAAAACGATTGTTTTACTCATAGCTTCATGTCAAACACAGTCAAATGGCACTCTGGTGGAGGCAGGGAGGTTGGAATACTTCTGGGCACTAGCACGCGAAATAAATGGGTCTGTTGTGCTTCATTGTTGTTTTTGACGATGACGACTTGTTTGTTGAAAACTGTGGCCAATTCATTGGATTGATTACACGTTACTTTTGACACGCATTATCATCTTTCAATACATTCTACATGTACATAGGATGTCTGTGGACGTTGGCAACAGTGGCTTAAGAGAAATAATTATCGAACGAGTATGCCACGAAATTCGGGGAATTTCTATGCGCATCCCAATTTGGAATTCGTTTCTTGATAAAATGAACATTATTCATCCTGCTGTAATGTGGAATTTATAAAATTTCCGTTTCTAATTAAACACGAATTTAATTTCCACAAAATGACTATCCACTCCGGTGGCTGAACCATTATCCTGCCATTCGATAGGTCGACCTTCATCACCCGTCACGGCCAGAATACTGTTTTCGACTCCCTCCAATCAGTTTTTAATTTTTCGATGTTTTTTTCCTACTCAGTAATTAAAATTTCATTAATTTCGATTCGACTCGTACATTTGAACAGACCCTTTGCTATATCGCCCCCACTCGGGGGGTGTAATGAGAAAGCAGAAAACAAATCTCATCCGCCCAATCCTCATAATAAAGAAAAAAATTGTAGAGAAATATCCTTTAAGGATGCAAACTAACTAAGAATTAATTACATTTGGAATTCCAATTAAAGGCGAAATGAAAACTGGAATTGAATTTCCATCTTCCGCTGCCAATTCATATCTTTAAGATCTGCCGAAAGGCAAATCCTCTAAAGGATATCATCAAATTTCATTGGGAGACGAACAACGGAAGGTCGGTCCAATCCTCTGTTTGCATAACTGCCGTTGAGGGCAAGTTTCCACACCAAATGAATTCAATTAAAGTCATTTGAGGTGTTTGCTTTTATTGAGTTAATAGGATCTTCGAAAAATGGCCAATATAGACCACAGGATGTCATGTCCGGGGCCTTACGCCATATCCTCGTGGTAGCTGCAGAAGGCAAATAAAAATAATTTTGTAATTCTCGTAAGAAAGAAGTGTACCCCATCCGACTCATGCCAACTCGACTGAATTCGGTTAACCATTTTGTTATTTTTTTTTTATCCCCATTATCCAATCTGCAGGACGATCTGCAAGCCCCTCTGGTTTTAAAGAACGACGATGAAGGAGAAAAGGAATAAAGCGAATGAGAAAATAGAAATTCAAAATTGGCCACCTCTCGGAAGAAGCCAATCAATTGAGGATTTCAACTCGTATTCCTCCAAGTTTTGTCCCATCCCGATAGCCTACCTAGTATCCCTGGAAGAAGTATGTATTTGCATTTCTAAGAAAACGAAAATCGAAAATCAAGTGAGTAATTGATTTTGTACCTAGTAGGCTTTGAGGCGTGCGTTTGTTTGACGCGAGTACGACATTCAGCTCCTTGTCATGTTCATCTGTCTTCCATTAAGGACGACGAAATCGATAACAACAATAAAATCGTTTAACAACTCGGAGATCAAAAGCCCAAATGCGGCGAAGCGCTGTAAGAGATTTGTTTGAATGTCCTTATTCAATTCATCTCGCCCACTTTCCCGCTTTGGCCTCCACTCGCATTGCCCGTCTTAAGGTTTTGTGCTTGATTTCATTTTTTTTCCATTTGCCTTCTTGGCCAGTGTGGGTTGGAAAATGATGTCCTTTCGGCTTGCTTACTGCCCTGCTGGTTAAGCATTCACAGTCCTTGAGATTCATCAGAATGTACATATGCATGTACGAGGGGGAGTGCGTGCCAGGGGGTGTAACAAACATAATTTGATAGTAATAAAACCATGCTGGGATTACATGCTCGACAGAAATGGGCGATGGGAATTTCGTGAGTGAACAAGGACTTATGTCATGGCGGAGGAATTGTGTATTATGTTATGTTTGATAAGAGATTGCTTGTTCGGTACCATAATGCATGGCCAAGTCGGTGAATGGCAAATGATGGTGAGGAGTACAAGAAAATTTTGTTTTGGTTTCGGTGATTCTTCGGCTCGAGGGCGATTGTGAGATTAGATGTAAGGAAGAGTAAATCGATGTAGACGTTTGGAATTGTTTTCCTCTTGCCAAACTTCTGGAACCAATACAGAATAATCTGGTTCATGTGTATAAATAATGGAGCGGCTAGCAGGCATGATTATCGTATATGAGTCTTGTTCAAAAAATAAACGCAATTTTCGGTTTTTGAAAAGAATTTTATTAACTCGCCCATACATATTTCAACTATTTTTCTGATCGTGATTTGACGATCGATCATAACCATTTCGTTACCCTTTCGTGATTGCTGATGTGCTCGGGTGTCCATCATCATTTCCGCATTTATAGGGAACGGTTACGCCACCGAGTAGCGAGTGAATAAAATTCACCAATTGGGCTAGATAATTTCCATAAGTTTGTAGAAGAGTTTGCTAATATAAAAAAAAAAGAGAAAAATGGCGACTCGGACTGTACAATCCCCAAAATAACGACATTCCTTTTACTTTTTGAACATACTTCGTGTATTATTCAAATGCTTTCCCGGGAAGATGTCCCATCCTGGAGATAACTTGATAGCTACATACATACATTATTTTACAAAAATTAAATTGGGCTCAGGATGCCAACGTACCCTAACAGCCTAGAAGACAATGATTTATTATTGTTTACTTTAAGTAGGGTCATCCAACAAGTGGTGTCATTATTCTTCAATCAGAAACCAAGTGTTAGTTTTTTTTTTTTTTAGTTTTTAATTCATTTTTATTCATAACTTCTTAGATCTATCTTACCCTAGACAAAAATGCTTAAAAACTAGCTTAACTATCTTAACAATCTAGATATCTTACTGGCCCTAGGCGGACACTCTAAAATAGACGTAACAACTTAAATCTATGTCTTTCGACTACTATATCAGAAACCAAGTGTCAGCTTGGCCTACAAATTACCCTTTTTTGATGAAATGTGTCATTGTGTTTTCGCATAATTCCGGCTTTGTTTCGCGTACAGCAGCTTTGATGCTTTGGTTTAGTACATGAATCGGCTAACATGCAAACACGTCGTTGCCTCTTTCACTAAATTCCAAAGAGCGGTTTGTACGGGGGCTTTCCCCAGCACACCTTCCACCTATTGATATATTTATTGAAGGTGCGCAAAGACACCACAACTCGCATTGGAATGACAGTGCACTTGCGCGAGAAATGTCCAACGATCCCTGTCTCATGGATATACCTTCCGACGCAATGACACCTGCCATCCTATTGCCCTATAATTTCAAATTTCTGAAGCGTCAATACTGGCTTCAGACCTGAGCGGTGGTCCTGCGCTGGGGTTTCCTTTCAACGCGAAAACGTCTGAAAGCATTTTTTGTTAGGAAAACATGCGTCTGCCTTTGAATCAGAGATATACGCAATCCTAGTGGCCCTGCACTAGGTTGTGAAGCACTAGTGGAAGAGAAAAAGCCTTTAACCAGCTCCAAATTAGTGCATGAACTCAAAACCTCTTTCAACAAGGCTTATATGGATCGCAGGCCACTCTGGGATCCCAGGAAATGAGATCTCTGATGGGCTCGCTAGAATGGGCTCAGAGGTGAATTTCTCGGGGCTTGAACCCACTCAACGGTTGGGTCTTTAACGCATACGAGTACAATCGTATTGTAGATGGATGGAATATCCAGGATGCAGGATGAATAAGTGCGTACGCCTTCATGTCTGCAAGAAATCCGCAACATTCTTCTTATCCTTAAGGAAAATTGATTGCAGAAGACTTGCGGGCGTCATTAAGGGCCATTACCCTTTTGCTAAGCATCTCTGCGTGCTTGCAAGTTGCAAGGAGGATCACACAATATAGCATTCTCTCTCCGACTGTCCCGCCTTCGCTCGCGCACGGTGGCGCATCCTTTAGACCGACGTGGTGTGTGCCGAATCTCTTAGCTCTACATCACTGAAGTGTCAATTTTTGTGTCAATTCGACCCTAATTGCTTGTAAGATCTTCATGCAAAATTTGAAAGTTGCAGGTAGGTCCTGTGATTACCTGCTTAACCTTGTTTAACGAACACAAGATAGAATTTTCATATCACTAACTTGTCCAAGACGTTCAAATTTATCAATTTAGTTCACCATATATTGGGTGTGGGAAAAAAAGATCCTGGCGTTGTTCCAGACAGATGGCGTCAATTGCAAATAACTCAGGAAACACAGACCGCAGCGACACCACTAAACACTCTTAGGGAAAATGACAGTCCGAGCGTTATTTTGAATGTGTAAGCATCGAAATTAGTGCAGTGGTTATTTGCAGTTGTGTGGGATGGGAGCGAAAAACATCACGCCACAAAAACGGATGACCTAACGGGTAACAATCAGGCGACTAGGCTACGGTACAGACATTGACCATGAGACGGTCGAACGATCGAACACATAACACACACGACACACACAGTACATACTACATACATCGCACAACATTCACACACGGAACGAAACGAAAGAGACGAAGACGAACACTCAGAACAACACATACCATTCATTCAACGACAGTCAACCAGGGCAGGCGGTTCTCTTTTGTTTTTCTTAGTCGTCGTCAAACGCCAAGTATGAAATTGTAACAATAGTAATTGGTAATAATAAAATAACAAAAGTACACTTGTTAGAAAATAAAACCAAGTGCGTTTAAATCAAATCCTACAATTGTTTGCATTTGAAAATGGAGATAAATAATGAAAAATTGCGCTATATTTTGCAATACTACTATGACAAAAAGAATAACGCTGCGCAGGCTTTGAAAAAATGTGTGCTGTGTACAGCGAAGGTACTTTATCGAAATCTGCTGCACGGAAATGGTTCGCGCGCTTTCGTCCCGCTAATTTTGATGTGAAAGATGAGTCATGCTCTGGTCGTCCAATTACTGAAAAGCAAATGAAATTCTTGAAAAAGTGCAGGAAGATAAAGCGCGCCACATATACGCTACGGATCGAATGGATCTGTTTCGCCAGACACTAGTGTATCGGTTGACCATCCCCATTTCACGTTGTTCACCGCCGAGTAAAAATGGAACGCGGGAAAAAAATAATTATTATGTATGATGTTTATTTGTTCGCAAATAAATGAAAATTTCGTAAAACCCAAAGATCAGATCGTCAACCGCGCCACACACACGCAAATGATCGCAGGGAAGACAAAAATGTTTTTCAACTTTCGATCTACTTTAAACTGCGCTACAAACATGCCGATCTGTTGAAATGTCAACAGATCCATTCGATCGGTAACGTGTGTGTCGCACACTTAAGCATATCAGCAGTGTCGATATTGGTATGGAACCAGGCATTGACCACAAAACTGTTCTGAACCATTTACAGAAAGTTGGCTACAAAAAGAAACTCGTTGTATGTATGAGTTCCTCACGAGTTCAGCGCGCAATGAAATTGGACCATTTCTGAAACGTATAACAACCGGTGATGAAAAATGGATCACATACGATAATCGGAAGAGTAAAAGATTGTGGACAAGGGATACTGGGCCGTCACAAGCGTTCGCGAAACCAGGATTGACGCCGAAAAGGTGATGCTGTGTGTATGGTGGGATTGGAAGGGAATCGTCCACCATGAGCTACTTTCAGTTGGTCAGACGATTCATTTTCCAGTCTACTGTGGACAACTAGAGTGATTACGGCAGGCAATTGAAAGGTAACGGCCCGAATTGAATAATAGAAAAGGCATTGTCTTCCATCACGATAAAGCCCGACCACACATTTTTTTTGATGACCCGTCAACAATTGCGAGGTCGTGGTTGGGAGGTCTTTATGCATCCACGGTATAGTCCAGCACCCTCTAAATATCGCTTGTTCCGATCCGTGCAGAGCTCTCTCAATGGAATTAAGTGAGTTAAGAGTATTGACTACTTTTTCTTGGCATTGCAGTCCTTCAAGGACCAAAGCCAGCTTCACTCAGTCACTTTTGTTGTGTTTGTATTCACATAGGTGAATAGGTTCATTGCTCACTTGAAACAAGGAACCACACACTGAAGAGAAAAACAGTGAAATATGAATCCGATGACGTAGTTGTTGCAGGATTCGAACCCTGTGACATCGGCGTCAGAAGCTGGCACATCGCCCTCCCATGCAGTTGTAGTAAAAAATAACACCGAACCTGTGTGAACGGCTAGCCAACTCAACAATCTTTTTGTCCATATAACTACCTTTTCGTTACATTATTATTTGCGAAAATACATGATTGGTGCGATCCTTGTTAACGGAATCTGGTAAGCTTATTTACAAATGTAAACTGTTGCCTTGCAGCATCAAACACCTTGTTTCTCACCTCCCACAACGAAGTCGTAGTGTAATAAGTAAAGCACGCATCATCTGTATATCGAAGCCCTTCAAATCTTGCTCAAAGTCTATTGCCGGCAAATACCTTTAGTGGACGGATATATGTATATATTATCTGAAGCCTATACTACCGCGAATTACCTACCTAATTACATGGAATCTCATCACATTTCATCTGAATTCAATATTGATGAATTTCACGAATTTATTTATATGACACTGTTTTGGATAATATTCCATTTCATGCCTCACAACATTCATGTTTTGCCTTTGTGACATAAAAGATTCGATTCAAAAGGAATACGGCCGCTAACCCACAGAGTCCAATCGATCCGGCCAACAAAAGTAATTATTCTTCGCATAAAATGCCATTACCCAATGCTTAAGGTCATCATTTCATCTTCGTCTAGATTCGCAGAATCGAGGGTTCGCACAAAGATCGAAATAAAGCATTTACAAAGTAATGAAAGTCCATAACTCATTCCGATTTTTTCACAGATAAAAGCAAAATATATTTCATTCGAAGCGCAAACCGGTGACTGCGATACGACTAAAGACCAAGGGTCTTGGCATCAATTAATTTAAATAAAGTATTAAGTAAATACGGGTTTCCTTTGTCCAGATTGATGGTCGAAATTTATATCAATTTTCCTTATAGATACATTCGCTCGTAACCCTAAATGAGTGAATTACTTCTCCAATTACACTTAGTTTGCAGCTTTCTCTCAACTTTTCTTTTCTTGTACTCGCATTGTGGATATTCTTTTGTTTCTTGGTTTTTTGGGAATGAAATTTGCTTTGAAAGGATATAAGATACAGATGCTCTCGCCGTGGCATTTTGCAAGCGCAATAACAGGGCGAAGACAAATAGAATGAAACAAAATCCTTTTGAGAAAACTTAGCCAATGTCCTTAGCAAATAGTACGTTCTAGAAGTGAAAAATAAAAGAGGATTCAGGGAGAAGGGAAAAAAAGACAAATCTGCAGAGCACGAGTATCTGTGGTATTGTGCAATGGACAAGGACAATAATTGCATTGAGCACAGCGTTAGGGACTCCTCTGCCCTTCGCACGAAATGGGACGTGAGTGGTCGTATTGGGGAAGAAGTAAAATAATCTTTTTCTTAGTTTCGACTACGGCTATTGTTATTTTGTCTAAATATTATTCCTTTGTAGTTTCGAGATACTTTCTTCGTTTATCTGGTACGTGAGTTGTGCTTTATTTGATTTTGTGTTTTGTATCGGAACTCTTTGTGCTGGCAGGGAAGCTGTAATGGAATTGTCTTGGCACGTAGTTAACAACACTGTGTATTTCCTTGTAGCTGGATATAATGGATGTATGGAACCCATTTTCTCTGGGTTACAATCGATTGGAGATTAGACATTCTTAGACATAACAAGGAATTTAATAATAAAAAATCAGCAGCTTCGATATTTAGTTCAATATGTCGTGAGGTGCTCATACCTATTGTTATCTCTTAGAAATGTAGCTTTTCATGAACTGGAATTTTCGATATTTCACTCGAACCTGAATCACCCTTGCTTTTCTCGCCCTTCTCAATCAGGCTCAGACAAGTATATTGCTACTGAGAAGCCTGTAGACGATTGTTCCTAAAGGCTCTGGATTATTGTAATATTATAAAGCGATAATATTATAAAGCTACTGAGAGACAGGGACCTAACTTATCTTCGTTGGAAACCATATAGGGTCGAGGTTAGGGTTCTAACTTAGCGCTAAGTAATCTCAGCAATAAGAAATACCAAAAAATCTTTTACGCTAACCGTCTCGACCACTTAGCAATAGGTGTCGACACCTTGGCAACATGTAGGTAAAAGGCTCTTAGGCCAGCATCTGCTCAAACACCTGGATGAAATAAATTGCAATTCTCTAAACTCCATATTTACCTCTCCCTTACTCACACATTTTGTTCAACGACATGTTCTTGCCCATAACTGTTAAACTCGACCATGCTTACCGACACTGAATTATTGGTGGCTATACTATCGGTAAAATCGAATGCCGTTGGACTTGATGGAATAACCCCAAGTTCCTGAACCTTTCACTTCCTGTTACTCTGTGGCACAAAGCCTATATTTTTAATGGCATTCTCAAAACCTCAACTTTTCCGTCTGCATAGAAAACAAACTACAGCTGTATTGAGAATCGACCTATTTGTTCAGTATTTTTGGAAAAGCCATCATGCCCCAAATACTAAACAATCTGAAAACTTGCTTAACGGCATCCCGTCAGGCGTTTGATTCGAACGTAGCCTTAAATCGGCTTTTTTGTTTTTCGTCTATGAAGTCAGTCTTGATAAGAGAGAAGTAACTATCCTAACTTCCCTCGGTTTTTTAAAGCCTTTGATACCTTTATTCACAAAGTTTCTGCAGATTATGGTAATAGGCGATATCTACCTGACTTCCCATGAAAACAGATGTACCACAAGGCTCTATCCTAGGTCTTATTCTATTCGTCCTTTCGCGAACTTTATGTCTAAGTTATTGTAATTTAGAAGCAAGAAATATCAAAAAAGCTTTTACGCTAACCGTATTGACCCACTATCAATATCACTCTGCTCTTTGTAATAAGTTACTGAATTCCCGCATCAAAGAGCACCATATTCCCATTTCTCGATAGACAACGATCTCTCGATAGATTGCGTCTTCTTTCATTCTACGAAAATAAGCGTACCGCGAGGGCCTATCCCAGATCCCATTATATTCCTCCTGTTTGTGAACTGCCCAACATCGTAGGACATTGTCGCCTACACATGTACGCAGACGACGCAGCTACAAATATCATTTCCACTCGGCTCGGCGGAACAATACAGTGCCAAATTGAATGAGGACAACCGACACCTCAATGCCAGTAAACTAAAGTCACTTGGCTTATAAGGCAACTCGGTCGATACCTCATCCTCCCTGCCATCAAGCTTGACAGATTGTAAGAAATATAGGGCTAACTTATAATCATTTCAAGCTGGGACGACCACGTCAATACCAGTACAGTGTTTTACGTATATTGCATATTCATGCAAAACCTTTGTCCCTACCAATATTATTCTATGACTGCGAAATTTTCTATAAAGTGAATTACAGATCCAAAAGGATGCTGTAAAAGTAAGGTCTTTAATAACATTGCTCGATTCATTTTTAAGACTGTTGCTCACTCGATAAAATGTTTAAATATCATACACTAGCCTGCTTTTATAATATCCAGCAAATTCGACAACCTGTTCAGCAAGCTTAGTTTCTCTTTCTCTCTCTCTTACTATCATCGAACTTGCACTTCTATATAAGCTAGGCATACTTGACAAGTTTTTTGTTTGTGCCACCTGTTTGTGGAACTCCCTCCCCATCGTTTTGAAGAAAAGAAGGAAAGCCCGATGGGTGAGTTTGATTCAAATAGGATGGCGATATGATTAACTTATTGGTCTTCTTTCCATTGGGAAAAAGACCTGAAATCATGAAAAATGTATTTCAAAATTGGGCACACGGGATCTCTGAAATAAATAGATACGAGTATACGTCTATTTGGTCTACGAGGGTGCTCCGATAAGTACTTAGCCTACAAAAGAAAAACAAACATTTTGGAGAAATGGCGATTTATTTTTCAATATAGTCTCCTTTTAGCTCGATACACTTGACCCAGGGATACTCCAACTTCTTTAACCCGTCTGAAAAATACGTTTTCTCTCGGTCTGCAAAGTAGGCCTCCGTGGCGGCGATGACCTCCTCATTCGACTGAAATTTCTGCCCGGCGAGTGACTTTTTCAAGTTTGGAAACAAAATGAAGTCGCACGGGGCCAAATCTGGAGAATACGGTGGATGGGGCAGCAGTTCGTAGCCCAATTCGACCAATTTGGCCGTGGCGAGGGCGGAGGTGTGAGCCGGTGCGTTATCATGGTGAAAGAGTACTTTTTTCTTCACCAAGTGGGGCCGTTTTTTCTTCAATTCGGCGTCGAATCGGCCCAATAATTTGGCATAGTACAGCCCTGTGACCGTTTCGCCCTTCTCCAGGTAGTCGATGTGGATCACACCTTGTGAATCCCAGAAAACGGTGGCCATCACTTTTCCGGCCAATGGGCCAGTCTTCGCCTTCTTCGGAGCACGTTGGTCGGGTAAAGTCCACTGTTTCGACTGTTCCTTAGTCTCTGGTGTGTACCAGTGGATCCATGTTTCATCGACTGTCACGAAACGACGCAGAAACTTCTTCAGATTACGCTTAAACAGCGTCAAACACTGCTCTAAAGTGGTCTCACGGTTGCGCTTGTTGATCTTTGAACCTTATTTAGCGTCTCAAGTATCTTAAGATTTGTTTTGGGCAGGTCACCAAACTCACGAGCCGTAAGTGAGAATGGGGCGTGCAACGGCTGTATGCATTCGTAGAGTCAACTAATTCGAGTCTTCAAGTTTTGCGGCAGGCACAGAATGCTATGCTAGCTTCTTTATATTTCTATGTTGGACTTCCAGCTGTGCTTCATATCTATAATGGCAACCAAGAACGCGGAGTATAGGGATGAAGTCTGGTTATTAAGCAGTGGAAGTGAAACTGCTTTTATATAATTAATTAACTAACCTGGGGGAAGCTGTTGACTTCTGACGCCAATGAAACGAGATTTGATTCTCATAACGAAGAAGTTGTCGAAATCGTATTTCATAGTATTTCTTTTAACGAAGTGAGTGACAAAACTCCCTGTAGTATATTTTCGAATGCGGCAATAGTCTCACTTATATTATGTATGATGGAGACACGTTATGGCTTTGGTCCTTCTCGGACTATTTTATGAAGGGTGATTTTCTTCCTCTTTGGTTTTTCAATCTTCCATGTTTAATATTTGGCATATAACCTATGGTATGTTATAAAGTCCGTCATACTTAGTAAGCATTGCCATTTTACTGTAAAGAAACAAACGTCCAAAAATCACTTAATTATAGAATTTTATTAACAAAATTTGCGCTTTGTAAAAAATGTTTTACACGCAATTCGACAATTTTACGGCCGCTCTAATCGACCATAGTTACAAAATTGTTCACCAGTTTCACGCTATTTTACCCTATCTTTATGGGAAGAGTATGTATTGAGGAAAATATTGCTGCTGTATCCGCCAGTGGTAATGAAGACCTTGATTTGTCTATCCGTCGCCGTTTGCAGCAACCGGGATTGTGTTACTCGGCTATGTTAAAAATTTTGCTATTACATAATACAACTCGGTTAGGAACTAAATCCGATTGACCTGCCACAGTGTCGGACAAAACTGCCGAATTTGATCTGATGAGCAAACTGAGGCAATACAAGTGCTGGCAATGCACTCGGAAAAGTCCACTGTTTCGTCATCTTTTCACATGGCGGTGAGAACGATATTATGGTCAATGGCGATCCTTATCGTTCAATGATGTAGAACTTTTTTGACTTAAATCCACAAGCTGTACCTGATGGACATGTGGTTCTATATGCCACACAGCATGTGAAAACATGAACCATGAGGAATGAGTTCGGTGTGCAATTTATCTCTCGTTTTGGTCCGTTGAATTGGCCGACTAAGTCGTGAGATTTGACGCCTTTAGCCTTCTTATGAGAATCCGTTAAATAACTCGTCTATGCCAATATACCAGCTCTAGTTGCAGCTTCAGAAAATTATTACACGTGTTATTAGTGAGATATTGGGCAGTATGGTTGAAAAACTGATTTTATATTAAACCCTCCGTACGGACCACTTAAAACGTAGACGTGATCAATATTTCGACAAAATTATCCTTGAAAACTAAATGGCAATCATTGTTTTATTAATATTCATTTAAATCTTTATATCTGTTCTGCAATTTCCATGTACCTTTGCTGGCCATTAAAAATCAAACGCTTAAAAAATCACAAATTATCTATGTAGAATTGTTCTTTTGTTCTGATGTTTTTTTGGTAACTTTGTTGAATTTTCACGTTGAACGCTACTAATAAACAGTAATAGCATAATATTGAACAATACCAATAAATGTAATGCAAGTACATAATACGATTGGTGTCGCAAATCTTCGGGTGAACTACCCTGTTTTGTCAAAATTTAGTTGTTCAGTTCTGTTTATTGAGTCGATTCGATTCCTACATTTATATATTACTCTATAGGAAAATGGTATAACTTTTGCAAGACAGATGCAAAATATACGTACTCCTCAAGATCGGGGAAAAATTTCCTTTTTTGTGGCGTAATTCCTAATTAAATACTTCCTAACTTAACAGTAAGGCATTTATCGACCGCCTGGGGAAAAAGAAAACTGGAATAACAAGTGACAAAAGAGGCACCGAAAGTCGCCGCAGTGCTTGCTTCGATGAGAGCATCGATGAAGATATCGCAGATGAGCCTAAAGTTCCCTCCGAAACTGCTGAAAAGCCTAAATGGTCATCAACAATTCGGTACCCATTTGACCGATCTCATCTTCAAGATTAATGCAAAGCCCAAAGTACTTTTAAAATGAAACCAACCAAGGAACACCCGTTATCCAAATAAATCCTTGGTGGTCTGAGGGATCTTCTAAATAAGTCCAAACCACGATAACCACTTTCGAATCTAACAACGTTATTCTTCGAATCTGTTTCTATTAAAAATGAATCCTTCCACTCTATCCCGGATTCTCAAAATATAGACACTTCCTCGAAACTCTCCAAATCCCTTACGAATGGACAATGCCCATGCCAATTGTTAAGCAACGCCGGTATGTCGAACAAAACTATACATGTACATAGCTTCGAACTAGAATTTTCCTTCCGGATAAATCCAAAAACCAAAAACATCCACACGTCCACTGCACCTCAGATACTAAATGATAGCAGCAGCATATGTATGACCACTGAGGCTACAAAATCAATAAATCATCATTTCTAATCCAGCTGGCCTCTGGCGAGGATTCATTTCGCTAAATAATGTGCCAGGAATCTCACCATCTTTCCGGTCAATAAATCCATCTGATATCTGATATCCATGGACTCATCGTTCGACTTACGGCAGAGAAAGCTACGAATTTAAGTATTTCGAAGGTCTTCCCACCCGAAAAGCACAAAAGACCACAAAAGTAGGATAGAAAAAAAAAAAACTGATCAATCCAGGACTAATACCGTATTCTGCATGACCTAACCGCACGAAACTGCAATAACATGGTTTCCATACACTTGAGATACTGTTTTCGGTATTTTTTGTGCATCCTTGTGTGGCCGATGGATGATTTTTCAAATCTTGATTACTGTCAAGTGCACTTAACAGATTGCCAGTGTGTCGAAGTTGCTATTCCTAACATGTTCCATCGAGATCATATCCTGTATGATGGATGTCTGGCCAGGGGCTACAATCAAAAAAAAAAAAAAGGAAAACCAGGAATCTGGGAATAGTGTAAATGGGAGAGGAGAAAGTCACAAAGTAAGTTAAAAAAAGGAAGAATTCGCTGAAAAGAAAATCCGGCAAATGTATCTATATCCATGATATGGTTGAATGAATTGGATTTCCGATTTCGGATCGACGAATGACGAGTGGATGTGTGTTCTTGGCATCCGATGCTGGGCCATAAGGCTAATCCCCGGCCGGGCCGGCCTCGTTGTGTTGGTATCGTCGTCATCGTTGTCGTCTTTCAATTGGAATTCCTTGTTGAAACACCACTTTAGGGCCGCCGCATCTCGTCGACGTTCTCGTTGTTAAATTCCCAGTGAAGTGCGAGTGAACTCGGAGAATGAACGAATGAATGTGGATGGTGTCGGTTCCTATCAGCGTCCATCATTTCATTTTTTTTTTTTTTTTGAAGGGATTTTCAATTTCCTACAAGACTGTCAGGTAGTCCTGTTTCATGTCGATGTGTTCACCTTTTGTTCCTCTGGGCGTGTGGTGGAGAAGTGTGTCGCGTAAGGACTGGGATAACATTATTCGTGTTTTAGTTGAAATTGCTTGAATTGAATCCCCGCCGATGCATGAGCGCATTGACGACTCTCGGATGTACCGCTGTTTGGCTGCAGCCTAACGAGGATCTATTTGGTGAATGATGGTAGTCCTAATCCATCTCCTTTTTTACTGCTCGTTCCATTGTCGTGCCATTTCGAGTTCTACTGATTTGCTGAATTCCCTGATTCTCTGACGTGATTTTCCTTTCCAATCGTCGTTCCTCGTCGGTGTCTTCCGAAAATTCGCTGTCAAACAAAAAAACGGCCCTGCTTCCCCCGTTGCATTCGTCCTTGTGTGTCACATCGTGGTAGCGCCTCTCGGCTTGCTATTCCATTGAATAGGGGTGTTTTGTTTTTTTGCTATCTTTCGTTCTTGTCATCCACCCACACTATCGAGGGGTGACGGTGTGTCTGGTGTACGACGATTGAAGTGTGATTGTTAGATGTTAAGTGTTCTTCACTGAACGGTTTGTTTATACTTGTCGTCGAGAGGCATGGCACAGAGAGAGACAAGCGTGCGAGGATGTGCCAGTGTGCCGAAGGGAAAATCCTCATCAGAGCTTCCTCGAGAATTTTCGGAGGTATTGAATCTTGTTTTTTCCTCTTTTTTATCAGCTCTCGTTCCAATTCGGTTTAGATGGCTCACCCTCGTTTCGTTCTTTTTTTTCTTGCACCTCGTCCTGTTTGGCTTTTGCCGTTCAGTGGCAGTCTGACAGGGCGAAAGCTGATTTTTCATTTTCGTTTTTTCCTATAGAGATCTGATCTTTAAGTGGAAACTTAGCTTCAGAGTTACATAGTTCTTCTTCGTGTTTTCGGCATTCTTACTTTTCATGTTTTTGTTATTGTAGTCTGTTGTCTGACGGTGCTTGCTTCCACTTCATGGTTTTTGGGCAAATTCGATTCGTATGGAGAAGAAGAATTCAATTAAATTAATTTAAGTGAATTCTGTTCGATACAATCGAACTGAGACGAAAAAGGCAGGTGAAAAGGAATTCCGAACAATGGTTACGGTATTGGTTCGAACCTGGGGCTACGTCTTTTAACGAAGCTGACTTAAGGTTCAAAAAGGTTGATGAGAAACTGATGATAAGTAGAACAGAAGTGGAAACAAGGCGGAATGGACTATTTGCTCTGGGTATGGTCTCGCTGGAAAATTAAACAAACCGTTAAATCGAGACTTTTCTGAAATGTAGACATTTTGTGGGTGGGCTTAGGAAGAACTTGTTTTTGTATCATAACTTTAGGATTTTGATTTAATTTAATGATATGGTCTTCCGAGCAGCTTTAAAGGTACCTGTTGATAGCCTCTGCTTATCGGCTTTGGTATCGTATCGCATAAGCCAGTGATATTCGGGTTCTGTGTACAGTTAAAAACTGTGGGACAGAGAATATCGATAAAAGCTTTTAAACTACAGAAGCTTTGGAGCTATATAAGGAATATAAATGCGGTTTCAAGAAGGAATGGTCAAAAAAAAGTTTCCAATTTTCGAATCCTGAAAAAGACTTTAACAATTCTTCTAACGCAATGTAGACTTGTGCCATATACTAGGGTTTGAGAACCGACACCTTTCCCTTCAATATCAGAAGTTTTGCGTTGTTATTAACTTCATTTTAAAAACCATTGGGCAGGTTCCATTCACCAAACGTAACTTAGAAGAGGCCCGTGAATTACAGATCTACGCGCAATACCTTTACAGATCCATACCATATTTTGACAACTCTTTGAGACCGTTGAGATTAAACAAGGATTCAAGCGACGCACTGTCATATGATTTCTTTAATATTATCCTCGAAAAAATCGCCTCGAATCGACTGGTCAGTACTAGGGTTAGGATTGATTTCAATGCTACACAATTGCATGCAAACGTAGGGATCATTGAAACTGACATGATTAAATGGGGTATAAGGATATATGTATGTATAAGGGCAAGAAAAGTGCTCAACACCGATGTCTTAGTCACAACTTCAAGGAGGTTCCTTTACCTTGGCTTACCCGCAGAAAGTGGCAAATCAGCGCTGAGATCAGCCGTCATATAGCATTTGCTACTTGCTGGTTCTTGGGCTCGAGGTTGAAAAGCAAAAAGCTCTCTTGACTTTTCACAAAATCCTGAAAAAAAATTACATACAATACCTAAAAGGAAAGGTTTTAAAAGATAAAAAGACTTAACAAATTCCTCTTGAAGTTAGGTCTAGTATCAGATAAGTCCAATTGTATTGACAATTCGTTAAAAGCCCTAATTATTCTTGTTAGTGGTTCGTTTTTCCCATAGGCTGTATTATGAAATCTTTCGTTTAAAATTCGTCGAGTACGAAGAGGCCTGGGGGGCACATAAAATTGTATTAACTCAAGAAGGGAAGAGCACTTTATGTGATATGAAAGGATGTCCCTGGCAAACATTACATCATAAAAAGTGCGTCTAGATGACAAAGATTTCAAAATTCAAAACAAGTAATTGATACCTTGCTTTATAGTTAGGACCAAAATTCCAATGCAGTTTAAAGATTGCGAACTTTGTGAATCGTTTTTGGACCTTCTCAATACGCTCGGAAAAAGTTACGGAGCTAGGATTCCAGATTACAACAGCATACTCAAGCAATGGTCTGACGAGAGAAGTGTATAGTGCCACCAGAGTAAATGGGTCGGTGAACCCTTTAGTATTACGTTTTATGAAGCCTAGAGTTGAATTGGCTTTGGCCAGTGTCTGGTTGATGTGAGTATGAAATGAGAAAGAAGAGCTGAGCCTAACACCCAAATCTTTAATATTATTAACCCTTGAAAGACGTGATGAGTTAATAGTGTAATTAAATTCTGTAGGAAGGACTATTTTAGAAAACGAAATTGAATAACACTTGTCTAGGTTAAGTTTAAGTCCATTGATTTTGCACCACTGAAAGATTCTGTGTAAATCTAATTGAAGCAAATTGCAGTCATCAACATCTTTGATACTTTTGAATATTTTTATATCGTCAGCATATAGCAGACACTTGCTGTGCTTAATCGAGAGAGTAATGTCATTAACAAATATAATAAATAATAGAGGTCCTAAGTGACTAGCTTGAGGAACGCCAGAATAACAATTAATTGGTTTCGATAATGAATTGCCAATTTTAACCCTATGGGTTCGTTCTAAGAGAAAAGAAGATATCCAACGAAGTAATTGAGAGTGAAATCCAAAAGCCTCAAGCTTGCTGATCAGTATTAAATGATTAACAGAATCAAATGCCTTACTAAAATCTGTATAAATAGTATCTACTTGCTTTTTATTTTCTCATTAATTACGAATGAGGAAAAAACTGATAGGTTGGTAGAGGTCGAACGACCAGATATAAAACCATGTTGGGCTTCTGATATATGTTCTTTAGTTAAAAAATCAAGTTTGTTCTTGACTAAGCCTTCAAACAGTTTTGGAATAGCCAACAGCTTACAGATACCTCTGTAATTTTCAACATTATTCTTTGATCCAGATTTATGTATAGGAACTAAGAATGACTCTTTCCAGTCGTCAAGAAAAATACCTTCGGACAAGGAAATTTATTATTAATTAGGCACATATGGACCCAACATCGAAGATGGCTGCTCTATGTAGAAAAGCCCTTACTTGAAGAGTGAACGATTCAAACCCCGATGTATGACACAATAGAAAACCAAGATTTTTTTAAATTGTGCACTCCTACATCTTCAACCGTTTACTCTAGTGATTCTAGGCGGAGTTCCAGAGTCGTAGACCAGATATTGGATCGAGGCGAATTCTTCTTCATCTCTTAGCTTCTGCAGAGACTGCTGGGCTCCAAGCTTCATTTTCAAACCATGTTTTCCATGGACTTATTTGAATGAGTATATGGGTAAAGAGTGTTTGCATGGCCAGAAGCTTCTTTATTATATTTTAGTCCTTATTACAAACTTCCTGATCCATAATTAGTGGGCTTGCCATAACACATGTAACTTCTGTTTCACCTAGCAAAAGGCAAGGCGACAGACTTCACTGGCAATGTAGAAATAATCTTCATACATTCGTGTCAATATAGCGAGGAAGCGGGCTTAAATAATTTACAATTTCTATTACTTTTTGAGCACAATGGCTCGAAAGCCATTTCGTGTTTTAGTGTTTATTTCAAATATATTTTTAAAATATTTTATAATTTTTTGATTTAGACCAAATATACGTCACTTTGTTCAATAACTTGTTCCCATAGCGAAGGTAGGTTCATAATCTGCCCCGCGTTAAACCCCTATCCACTACTGACAAGAATCTTCGACCACCATTTTCCACAGGCCTCTTTCATAGGCAATTTTACACAAACAGAAAAATACGCCATAGCCAAAAACTGGTGGTAATCGCTTGGCAGAATGTGGAGGCTATATGATGGATGCATATGAACCTTACATCTTAGCTCCCGGAGCTTCTTGCAAGTCTCCATAGACGTGTCTCCAATGGCCTGTCGTTGTCTTGATGGAACACGATTTGCATGCTATTGCTTAGTTCAGGCCGCTTATTACCCATCTCCTAATCGAATCGGTTTACTTGTTCATCGTGAAGAGCCGAGTCGATTCCAATCCCATCAAACTCACAGTAAAATCTTCCTGCCCGATAATCATGGGTTTGAAATTGTCTGAGAAGCTTTGCCGGTCTTTCCACGATTGTCGACTGTTTTGTTTTTTTTTTCTGTTGTATACGATTCGCACAGGTTCAAGAGTTACTCTTTTATGGTGTTTGTCTTAAAACCTGGACCGCGTGCAGATGGTTTGTGTCAAAGATGTTCTTTCAATACTCTCCGGGGGATGGTTGTCCTAGATATAATTCGAAAAATCGACTGAATTTGTCGCGTTGGTTTGTAGTTCACTGTAACTTATTTTTATTTCCATTTCATTGAGGTGTTGTATTGGAAATGCACACGGATTATGAATCTTATACCGCGGGTGGATACCTACGTCAGCATTTTCTGATCATCTCTCATCCACAACTGATGTTGTTGCACAATTTGTCGTATAGGAATTGTTCTTGGGTATGAACAGTCTTAAACTACATACCTTCCGCTCAACAGTCGGTGATAATTACCATTGCACCATGACTACCTCCTGTCTGTCTTTAATGTTGTTTTCATCACAAGTTGTCATCTGTTTCAGAAATGGGTGGAAATTCGTTCAATGTTGTTGTTTTTTTTTTGCGATAATTCCAGTGGCACTCTGCTTTTTAATCAATCCTTCTTTCCTAAAATGATTCGGAGCGGTTAAGTGGTTGATATTCTTATCTATTTTATCAATTTTTTTCTATTACAATAGAATGGAAATGCTCAAACTACTGCTATGCCACTCGAATTGATACACTGCTAAGTCGGTTAACTTAACTTTTTTTTTTGGTAGCAAATTGTTTTTTGATTCTTCTAGTTTTGATGCGTTATAACTCGAAACCGGTTTGATTAATGACATAGCTACAAAGTGGCTTTCTTAATTCTTACCCAGATCTTTTCGACGAGTGCTAGTATGTACCAATACGCTGATTGAAATATGAGATACGAACATCTAACAACACTTAATGAAACAATACGAAATTGTTTCTTAGTCAATCGAATATATTTGTTAAGGCTGCTAGATTGGTCATCGTTTGTGTATGATCGAATTGAAAGATGACTTTTGACTTTTCTGAACTCTGAATTTTGTGAACAAAAAAAGTAAAAACGAATTCGCTCATTTTATTGAGGAAATAAGTTGCAGTTTTTGTGGGAAAAAAAGTTTACAAGTGGTTGAAACATTTCCAAGAAGGCAAAGACAGCGGCAGAAGTGTTGAAAAATTTGGTTACCAATCGGCCAAACGAACGAAGCGACGAACAACAGGTCAAAATAGTTAAACATTTCGATTTGCCATTACAGCCCTTGAGCCACAGATTCATTTGATCCCGTTCGGTTCCAAAACACTTTATTTTCTTTAAAGAAAGAGTGTCGCGTTCACAATTGTAAAGAGATGATTTCCGACTATAAGGCGGTGAGGAGACCTATTATAACTGGAGATGAGACTTGGATTTATCCTCATGTGACTTCCAGATGTCCACTTAACTAAAAATATCACACCGGAGATAAGTCCGTGAATCACGAGTGATCGTTTTGTAAACCGAGTTAAACAACTGTTTTCAGAACTGAAACGAAAAAGCCTTGGCGTAAGTTTATATTGTCGGTCAGGGTTTAATTTGACGCCTTCCGCAAAGGCACTTAATTAGATTACTACAAGCTAATAACTTAAACAACAAAGCCTAATATTTATAACAAAAAAAAAGAAAACTAAAACGATTAAAGAGAGAGTGAATGATCTAAGACGGCAGGGGTTAGTATAAAGGGAGACCATTCCAATAATTCAGGGGAATCAAGTACTCCATTCAGAATGGATTCACAAAATAATATCCGCGATTTCCTGACTTTTTAAAGAGTATGAAGACCAATAAGTTAAGCCTAGTTTAGAACAGTGGTAGGTTGAGAAGATCGCTTACTGTGAAACGAACGAAACAGATTTGGAAGAATAAATAAATAATTTAAAATTTATAAGCAAAGTCATCTTTTAATCTGCTCAGAGTTGAACATTTCTGGTTAACCGACATTCTGATATTTTTACGGAGGCTTAAGGGTTCTCAAATATGACTCTTTTCTCAGTAAATTCATTCTCTAAAATACAACAAACCAATTGATCGAAGCTGTTTTATTGTTGATAGAAAAGTTAAAGTTAATCCCGAAGACTAAGGGACAGAACATGTAGAAAGAATAGATAATAGAGTGAACAGTGAAATTAGTAGTGAATGGAAAACCCAAGAGAAAAATACCGTCAGGGAAACCACGCCATAAATGGAAGGACAATATAAGAATGAATCTGAAAAAGGATGGAACAGAGGATCATTGGATCAGCGGATGCCACTTTTATAACAGGGAGACTTGGTGACTTGTCTCGAGTTCCTAAAACTATTTTAGATCGCTTGCAACAAGGCCCTTAAGTTCAATATTTTTCGAATTCTAATAACCTCATATTGGCAGCACATGGCATTGCCCAGTATTTGTCGAGTTTTCTTTTGCATTTAAATTTGGCTTCACTTTTAAGTGACAAAAGGAATATACGGTATGTCTCACACCTGGCAAAGGCTCTTTTTTCTTGTGGATCGCGATGTTGCAATGATCATACCACGAAAGGTCCTACCTACCCTTGAGAACGGAAGGAGGTTCGTATCCCACACCCACATTTAACATCAGACGCCCAAGCTCGGACCGATTTTTGAGAACTAAAGAAAAAATAAACGGAGTTGCAACTGGCCTTCGATTTATTTTAAGAATACGAGAGTTGCAACAGTAACTTTTACTGGTTGTCGGCAGATGATAATCTGTTATTTTAAAGCATCCTGCGAAGAATACCACTTCCCATATGACAAGAGCCATGTCGCCAGGTAAATCCTCTTTCCATTCCTCTGTCATGTGACATCGTTGATGGCCAGATTTGATCCCTTAGGAGCTTAAAGAAAGTATTCGCCGTGAAGTTAGTACAACTTAGTCTGTCATTTTCTGGGATGTTATGTAATTATATGCAACGAAAAGAAGGACATATGTAGCACCTTTCCTTGATTACTTTTCAATCAGAATAAATTTAAGTTAACTTGGATCTGCCATGTGACACCCAATATATGTATTCAAAAATTCCTTACCAATCAAATGAAATCAAAGCTGAGCCCCATGAGCCTCATGTGCAGCACTTCAAATATCAATTTTTGAAAGCACTGAATCTTGGCAGCACTGTCTCGAAACAAAAGTTTCCAAATACCTTAGGCCCCTAATACTTATCCGCCCCTATGGCTGGGTGTAAAAAGATGACAAATTCTCTGTCATCGTTCCGAGCCGATTCCCTCAATCTATCCAATCATCTTAAGCTCATCTATGAAACCCACAAAACGCTGTCTTAGTTTACCGAACAAATTCACTTCAAATGTTCAATTTAGAATGATTCCCGGAAACTAATACCTTTCCCAACCTCAAGCTGGAATTCATGCGAATCAAAATGAAAAAAAATCACCCAAAATACAGCTGCGTCATAGGCCGCTCTAATGCCGTCGCAAATACATACATAGATTTCAAGACCAGAGAAAAACACCGAAAATCTGTACACTCACCGACTCCATCAAATCTCTTTCGAGCAGCGTGCAAACCTACTTATTAAGGCGATTGAAAGTACCAAAACATTAATCAACGCAAAGCACCTACAGATGACAAGGATAATTTTTTTCCGTGTCTCCCCTCTAAGCTTTGGGCCACCACAACACCCGGCATAATAACCGCGATGCCCCCTGTGTTTCGTAAGGTGTCTCAGCATTTAATACTTCATGCCCAAAAGTATTTAGGAACAGCCTTAAAACCGAGACCACATACCTTTAAAAAAAAAAAATTAAAACCCGAGGAGACGGCGCGGCGTGAAGTAAATGGAAACCATAACACCACAGCTTAACGCAGCATGACGAGGCAGACGCCATCGTAATCAGAGCGAAGAGTAGTGGGGGAGCAACTTGTGTGACGGGTTATTATTCTTATTTCTCATCACTTTACTCGCATTCCCTGTCTATTCCGCCTGGAAATCGTCGACGCCGCCGTCGTGGTTTCTTGTGAAAAAATCTTCCTCACTGATATCCTTGCTTGCGTAGATATCATGCTTGACACGAATTTTCATTGTGAACACATTTTTTCATGATTACACGCTGGGTGGGGGTGTTACGTAGGTGGTAGGTAGGTAGGCTAGCTGTAATTTCTCGGTAAAAACGAAAGTGAAAGCCAAAAAAAAAAAAAAAAACAATAAAAGAAAACAGAAAAAAAAACGGAAACGAGCGGTTACAATGATTTGAAAGGAATCCACCGGCCACAGTTTTACGAGTAGGCTTTTGTGTAATAACTCAAGCGCATTCTGCAAAAAGAAAACGAAACGAATGAACGGACGGGACATTGTGGCGGAAAATATTGCTCCCCGTACGGCCCAGGGACATTCTTTTTTGCGTTTATTTTTTTAAATCCTCTTGGCATCGTCCTTATCTCGTATTATATTAATTCATGTGAAAAGGACGAAGGAATTTAGAAATTCATACCCATCAATCGCTCTGATGATTTTCTTCTCCTTGTATTCCATGTCCATGCTCATACAGAGTCTAAGTTCCCACTCGCCCCTATGAAGATCGGCCCTCACTTCATTTATAGCCGAGTGTTCATAAATCATCGAAAGCGTTTGTGCTTAATGTCTGACTGTGGGAAGTCGTCCGCTGAGGATTGTAAGTGAGTGCTTAGGAATTTATGTGGAGGGCGCTTACAAAAGTATCCTCTCTCTTGCTGCTGTCGGCACTGGTAGCTCTTGCCATGGTAAATGGTCTGAGCGGGAAAATATGTGTACTTTTCGAAATCCAAATGGGGATTCAATGTACGCGATCGAATAGATAGAATTACTTTCGAATAAAAATTTGTTTATGGTTCGTAATGCGAGTATATCCGAAATACATCGAGTCCCGAGTGTCGGATGCGGGATACCGGTTGCTAATGGTACTGATGGTTGCGGTTGTGATTTATGCAAATTAGACAAATAGAAGTCGTTTAAGATGATGTATCTGGTATCGGTTGATAAATTTAACGCCAAATATTAATTCGGAATATTGGATTTCAGATTAAGGGTCGTTTTACGAGTCCTTAATATCGTCGGAACGTCACGCAACCGAATTCCAATTTTCTGTTTGTCAACACAACTTGTTCTTTTTTATGGCACACTTGCCATAATCTCATCTGATTTCAACAACCAACGAGATTGGTAACATGTATCCATATCACGTCCCTCCTTATAGCGTCTACACTACCGATGCGTCCGAATACGCATAAACAAAATAGAATGAAACGACTATGCGATGATTTTCATCCCTTCATCGCCAACATCGGCCGGATCACCCATCGTTTGTTTTTACATTCATGACCCGCTTCATTTCCATCGTCAACGCCGTCCAAATCCGGGGCCGCTCAATCGTTCATCCCTATCAGCACCTGACGGATAAAAAGGACAAGAATGTGACATTTTGAAGAAAACAAAATGGAAGGACATAATCATAAAAATCAAAAAAGAATTCTCATGTTGTAGTATTCTAATGGTCCTGCTGTTGGCTGTTTGACTGCCTGTTCTTTTTGCCTTGGCACTGAGGATAAAGGATAAGGGATAAAGGACCTTGCAGCACTAACATAGTCAAGACAAATGCGAGTCCTTAAGATAAAGAGAACCGATAGCGAGAGAGGAAAAAAAAAGAACAGGAATTGCGAACAGCGGTAATGGCGGTGGTAAAGCTGTGAAGAAGGACTTTATGGAGCAGGAGCCAATCCGCCGGAGAAAGTAAAGCGATAGATAAACAAAAGGATTTACCATAAAAAGTGAGTGTCCCACATCGCTGCTAGTTGTGTCCGTTTTCCATCTGCCCCCTTGCGCTTGTTTTGTTTAGTTTTGCGATTTAATTTTTCGCCCATTCACGTCCTATTTCGGGTGTCCTTCGTCTTTTATTACAGCGTCATTACTAGGGAAAGTGATATTCTCTATAAGGTAAATTGATTTTCGGCAAATTGTTCTAATCGTAGTGCGAAGGGTGAATGTTTTATAACATAACTCCTAAGAAGGATATGGGACTATTGAAGACATGCTCGACCGTGGGGAATTCCTTAATTTGAAGAGGTGTTCCGCGCACTCAATGTACTACTCGTTTTTCTACTCTCGTCATTTATAAGGTCCTTGGAGGTGAACCGTGCATTCCAGTTCGTGCAACTAGTCCTTGTTAAGGGAGTAACGTTGTCAACTGCAATAAAGGGCATGTGAAACATGTTCCCACTGATGCAGCGCTGTCTCATCATTAGCCTCATGTTCATGTCGTACTATCCAAGCATGCAATCCTTGTTGATTTTGAATAGACACAACAGAAAACGAGCTGGAGATTTAATTTCATTCCCGATCCAAATGGTTGATTTTTTCGAACAATAAATATTGTATCCTGAAATCCGTCAGTTTTAAGTGAAAACAGTGAAACATCCCCGAACACACGGGGAATCCTTTCACTCGTTTATTGATTTCAACATTTAGCAGCACGCATAGTTTCTTAGTCTGCATCACTATGCACCTACACAAAAGGACTCCAGTCTTGCCTGTCCAGTAGCACGGATATCCAACAATCGTGCCGCACTCAGTTGTGCAGCAACGACTCTGATGATGATGGCGGTGCATGCTGGAAGAGAAATGGCAAATAAACCTGATTCACCGCGTGATATCGAAAAATTGAATTCCTTATGTACCCGCATACGTTCACGTTGGCATAGCAGCATAGTCCTTTATAGAAGGAAGTGTTTTTCATTTTTCTGAATCGGGATGAAGAAGTAGAATTTAAAAAAAAAGGATCACACCTGAACGCATTCATTTCAAATGTGCAAAGAGTGTTGCGGTAACGTGCATCAATGATGCGGCAGATTAATTTCCATCAGTTAATGGACGAATTATTGGGTTTTACCTGATTATGGAGGATTTATTCTCCTTCGAGCATTGATTGGTGGGCGAAATTTACTTTTTTGTGAGCCTGCGGAGGAGGGTAAGTGAGGTCTTTTGTCCAGGATTTGTAGGAATCAAAAACAATGTAAAATGATGGCGAATCTCTATGAAGCTCTGTTAAAGAAATTACAAAAAAAAATACGAGTTCACGTCTAATAGGTTTAATATCAACAGATCAATAAAATTTATGAAATAGATTAGTTATGTAGGTCTAGAAGTGTGTCATTTAAACATCTGTTCAAAAAGTAAAAGCAATTGTACGGTTTCTCGAGTTGTGTTAGTCTTATTTACTCCATTTTTAAGTAATTATAGTGATAAATTTGTTTGAAACATGCCGGTTAACATGGATAACATAGTCTGAGAGCATGTCTCATACATGCTAGTAAAGAAACAAACAGCTTGTTCAAAAAATAAGGTGACTTTTTATTTTGGTCGAATAATATTCATTTTATCATCAATGTATAGTTTGTAGTCTTCAAAGGGATTCTCCTTAAATATATACTACACTTCCGCCATGTTTTTCTGACACTTTTGATTTGCATATTTTTGGTATATCCTTGATCTCTTACAGCGATACGGAAAAGAAAAAAGTCACAGGGGGCCAAGTGTGCGGAATACGGTGGCTGAGGCATGATTATAGTATTATTTTTGGCCAAAATGTACGCACAAACAGCGATATCCGGATTCGGTCTTGGCTCTTCTGGTCACTTCCATTGGGATGGATGAGCTTTGGTTTCGGCATTATAACCTCAAACACATGCTTTGCCACCGGTTATGATACTTTTCAGAAAATCTGGATCGTCATTCATGTCATTCAAGAGCTTCTGAGCGATGCTCATGCGACGGTTTTTTTTTCAAAATTTAGCAATTTCAGAACGACCTTCGTTGACATAAGTTTTATGCCCAAAATATCTAAAAAAAAATTTCATAATATGGGCCAACTGGTATTGCAATATCCTCAGCAACTTATCTGGTAGTGATTCGATGATTCTGTATAACAATTTTTTTCATCGCTTCAACGTTTTCATCCATTAACGAGTTGGAGCGTCCAGTGCGGGCATCGTCAATAACATCTTCCCGGCCTTTTGTGAAGAGTTTGTACCATTTATACACTTTTTTTTTTGCTCAGAAGAGGCTCACTAAATGCCGAAATTCAAAAAGTCACCTTATTTGTTGAACAAATTTCTTATAAGCACCTTTCTAATTAAATCGGCTATTTAGTCATCTCCCAATTATCAAAGATATTACATGCGGCATGATATAATCACCGATTTAAAGTATTAAATTTTATTACATACATATAAGGCCTGTAGGGTTCGAATCACTCTTTTTTAGAGCGATGTTTTTTGGCTGTGAATATAGTGATTGTGTCTTCATTAATTTTGTGACAGAACAACGAGGCGTCATGAGTCCGCATTTTTCTATTTTTTATCAAACGAAAAGATGATAGTTTCCGTAGACTAGTCACACCCGAAAATTCATTTTTTGTTTCCGAAATTAAACTGCACCTTAAACGGGTATGAAACATATTTGTACTTAAAAGTATTTTTTAATAAAATTTTTATTCTTTTCTTTCTTCCACGAACAAATGTTGAGGCAAAAAGTGCTACAATGTCCCAAAGGTAGCAAAAACTTTTGGTCGTTCGTGAAAGACATAAAGAATTCAGCCTCGTGTTCAATTCCCACGCTCATTTACAATGACATTCCAGCTGTCAGCTCTTTAGACAAGGCCAATCTGTTTTCTGCGCATTTCGCGTATAGCTCAACGCTGCCACTTCGCACTCGTACAGTTGCAAGAGTACTAAAAGATCTCAACGTACACAAATCCGCTGGCCCGGGTGGTATACCCCCAATACTTCTGAAGAGGTGTTCTTCTGCGCTGGCAAAACCTCTGCGTAAGCTTTTCCATCTGTCCTACTCTTCGGGTCTCTTTCCGAGTAGATGGAAAACAGTATTTATCCAGCCCGTGCCTAAAAAGGGCAAATATTCGTCTCCCCCTTCTACCGACCCATAGCACTAATGTCCCTTCTTTCCAAGGTCATGGAAACGCTGATAAACCGTCAGCTTATGAAATATCTTGAATCGCGGAGGCTTCTTAATGACCGGCAATACGGTTTTCGCAGCAACAGGTCCACTGGTGATTTGATGGCATATCTCACCGAAAAGTGGAACCAATCTTTGCACAATTTAGGCGAAAGCAAGATCGTTGCGCTTGATATTTTAAAAGCATTTGACAGAGATTGGCATCAGGCTCTTTTGTCGAAAATGCGTGCTTATGGCATCGATAAATCTCTGCTTCTATGGATTAGAAACTACCTTTCGAACCGTTCAATTCAAGTTGTTTTGGATGGGTTCAAGTCTGATATTCACCAAATAAATGCTGGTGTCCCCCAAGGCTCTGTTTTGTCTCCGACTCTCTTTCTCATTTTTATAAATGATCTCTTGTCTGTTACTTCTAATCCAATTCACTCCTTGGCTAATGACAGTACTCTCAGCTTTTCATATATGTATGTTCTAGGACTCACGCCCCTGCTCTTCAGAGTAGGGTTCGTCTTCAGTTAAGTTCAGAGATTCGTTTTTCAGCCGCACAACACGATTATGGAATGCCCAATATTTCCTACTCACTACAAGCCACAGACATTTAGGACCAATGTGCACAGGTATATACCTCCTCTCCCTTTCTCCCTCAATACCTTCGGCCCGTGCTGTGTCTTGATTCCGGACACTTAAGGGTAGTCATAACCCCTTTTGCCCGCGCAAATTATAAAAAAAAAAAAAAAATATGTTTACGCTGCATTCATGCATTATTTTGCACAATATTTTCCCATTATCCGGAGAACTTAATAAATCCTCTTTCTTAGAATTCCGGTTTTTTCCCTACCTAGTAGGTTCCGTAAAAAACATCCATATCATAAAGGGAGTCATTCAGCCGAAATAATTTAAAATCAGAGTGTGCAATGGCGGGGGAATACAGTAGACGAGGCAGAACATCCCGGTCAAATTCCAATAATTTTTGGCGAACTTGCAAACTAGTATGAGGTTCGGCGTTAACTTGATGAAAACGCGGCATTCCCTATTGGTTGATTGAGTACTTTTTGCCAATTTCTGCGTTTGGTTGATCCAAATTGTACTTGTTTCGTTTCCTGGTAGTAAACTATTTTCTTCCTATGCCACGTGCAGAGCATGACCTTCGTCGAATATAAGCCAACTTTGGAGGTGCTTCATTTCACTCGACGTTGTTATGGAAGTTTATCCCATTCGTTTACTTTTATTTCTCGGATCTTGCCATTATAAATGAAACATAACATCATTCAAATATTCTCAACTGGATTTCTTGCAATACGCGATTCTGACAAGTTAATTTCCAATGACTTTTCGGCACATAATGGCAATAGCTCGACCATCACTTGCAAAGCGTCAAAAATTTGCAAATCGTGTGCATAGATATAATCTTTTTCGAAGTCTTACAGAAAGAAATTTAATGGCGACAAATCACACGATCCTGGTGGTACGTTCGTATCTCTATAAAACACGAAATAATTTGTCCAGGAAATTGTTCACGCAATAAGGTCGGAACGAATCGTGTTTCATATTTATACCTTCGATTTGAGGTAAAAATTTAGCTACAACGATAAGAATTGAAGGTTTCGGTAAAAACTTTCTGATTTCAGCAACTTCACTAGTCGAACTTCACTTCGAATTTTGCAAAGTCTTTAAGTTTTGCCGTCATTAGAACGATCAGTTCGACCTTCAGCTGCACGTAATGCATGAATGGTACTTACTATAGAATCACAATTTTCCACAATTTTAAGAAGTTCAGCGATTGCTAGTCAATCCATAGTAAAAATCGCAAATCTTAAACTAGACAGATGCCATCCAACAATTGGGTTAGACTTATGTATGTGGTTGAAATAAGAAATAGAGATGTCAAATCCGGACCATGAATTGAATCACATATATAATATAATATGAGATCTTTTGAGCTTCAAATTTTCAAAAAATGCACTGGAAAATTGAAAAGTATATAAAATGTTTGTTTAAGTTGATAAACCAAAGCTTGCCATTTACTCTTTAAAGATAATTTCGTGTAAATATTGACCAGAATTAATCTCGCTAGTTCCCAGGTCCAAAACGAGTGATAAATTGCTGACCGAACTCATTTGTCAATTGGTTCATCGATTAGTGTGATGAGTAGTAGAGTACTGCCGTCCAGGCTCAGCTAGTAAATTTTGGACAAACAAAGTTCGAAATCAGTCAAGAAGAGGGGCGCTATTGAAGGTCATTCTTATGTTATGGTCGTTAAAAAATAAAACAGCCAATGACCGCCAGACCATAAACCACACCAAACAATACAATTTCCGGATGCATTGGGAGCACTTGTATTACCTGAGGTTGCTCATGGTTTTAATAACTTACCAGAAGCGAGCTTCGTTGCTAAGCACTATTTATTGAGGCGCACTTACTGAAAATTCGAAGCTGAGACAGGTAGTTGCTTCTGAGCTGTATTTTGCCAGGTTTAAGGCCAATATCACTGCGTAAAACCTTCCAAGTAATCGAGCAACACAATCTCCATTGTTTCGAACGGCTTCAAATGGACAAATCACCGTCTTCATTAACACAGAAGGGTACAACAGCAATATTTTCCTCTATACTCTGCATTCTACGGCATACCGTGAAGTCAGCGTGAAATTAGTACGAAATTTGGTTACTAAGGCTTGACTTGCCTGCTCAGTAGGTCGATTATAACGACCCCAAATTGCCATAGTGCGCGAAAAAACATTTTTCACAAAGTACGAATTTCGATAATAAAATTTAATCATTTTTAAGCCTTGTTCAGATATAATTCTTTCCACGATAAAATGGCAATGCTAACGCCGCAAGTCTGATTTTGATGTTTATCGCGTTTCACTTGTAGGCTACCAAAGTAGAACACTAAAAAACCCAACAACAAAAAAATCACCCTTTATTTTGCAAAAAGCTAACCTACCGATCTTTCCTAAGGTGGTCGTTGTGCCGGGAAGTTGTGGAGAGAAACTGAAAATAAAGATTTTGTTTTAAGGCAAGAGTGCAATCTTTCTATTAAAATTAATAAAAAAAAGGTATTAGCTCATTGAGTTGACTTTTTTCCTTACATAGAAAATGTTTTTTTTTTTTTTTTTTTTTTTGTTGGAGGCTTCTACTATCTGCTGGAGCACTCAGACACAAGTACTGGTCCATTGTACTACCAGACAGACACCTTGTCTTTATTGTATTTTCCCCGTTGTCCGGAGAAAAGTGAGGAGGGGCTTCAGTGATGTTGAGCTAAGAGATTCGGCACCCACCACGTCGGCCCCAAGGGTGCGCCACCGTGCACGAGCGAAGGCGGGACAGTCGCAGAGAAAGTATTCCGCTGTGTCGTCCTCCTCGCAACAAGCAGCACAGGTAGGCGTCTCACTGATGCCAAGCACTTAAAGATGCCTGGCAAAAGTGTATTGGCCCGTAATGACGCCCGTTAGCCTTCTGCAGTCATTTCTTCTTAAGGATAAGAAGAATGTTGCGGACTTTTTACAGACATCAGGGCGTACGCGCTTAGTCATCCTGCATCCTGGATATTCCTTCCATCTGCGACTGTGTACGTTAAAGACCCAGTCATTGATGTCAGATTTAACCGTTGAAGCTGGTAGACCTAAGGCGAGTTCAGGCCCTGAGAAACTCTCCTCTGAGCCTTTTCTAGCGAGTTCATCGGAGATCTCGTTTCCTGGGATTCCAGAGTGATCTGGAACCCATACAAGCCTAAGTGAATTAAGTCTTCCGACTTTGTTCTTGTTCAAGAAGGTCTTGAGTTCATGCACTAGTTTGGAGTTGGACAGAGGATTGGATACAGCTTTGAGTGCAGCTTGGCTGTCACTGCAGACACATATGCTCTTTCCCCTCCATCTGTGTTCACAACATACTGCATGGCCATTAGGATTGCGTAAATCTCCGCCTGGAAGACAGACGCATATTTTCCTAACGAGAAGTGCAGTCGAATGTTTTCGCGCTCGAAGAAAACTCCGGCGCCGGATCCCTGATCAGTCCTGGAGCCATCTGTGAAGATGCGAAGACATTCTATTCCAGGTTCAGTGTCTGGCCAAAGCCAGTCCTGACGCCAAGGAAATGTGACTGTGTAGTTACAGCGCAGTAGGATGGCAGGTGTCATTGCGTCAGAGGGCATATCCATGAGACAGTGATCGTAGGATATTTCTCTCTCAAGTACACTTTCACTCCACTGCGAGTTGTACCAAAGACCATTTCTCTTTAGGCGAGAAATAGTTTTCAATGCACACCCTCTGATATATATGTCAAGGGGTGGAAGGTTCATCATAGCATCCAAAGCAGCTCCCGGTGTGCTGGGGAAAGCCCCCGTGCAACTGAGGCAGACCGCTCTTTGGAGTTTGGTGAGTGAAGCCACAACGTGTTTTCGTGTCAGCCTGCTCCACCAAACTACCGATGCATATGAGATTATCGGTCTTACCATTGCCGTGTAGATTCAAAGGACCTTTTTCGGCGATAAGCCCCATGTTTTGCCAAAGGCACCTTTGCATTGCCAGAAAGCTGACAGCGCTTTGGTGGTTTTGGACTCAACATGTTTTGACCAGAGAAGTTTGTTATCTAGAATGACTCCCAGATACTTAGCTTCCTTGGATATGGGGATGGGATTGCCTTTTAGCACCAGCTGAGCAATGCCAGTTGTTTTCCTCCTTCTCGTGAAGAGAACGACATCGGTCTTAAGAGGATTAACCGACAGCCCATTTCTCGTGCACCAGTCATCGATCACGTTTAGCGCCGCCTGAAAATGCTTTCACCAACAAAATTCACCGCCATCAGAAAGGTAAAAAAAACGGGATGCTCCTAACACTAGCGAATATGGTACGATCTTTGGAGTTTCAGTATTTTTGACCAACAGACACCGTATGGATCCTTTTTTGTATCGCATCGTCATCTGCGACGAAAAGTGGATCCTATATGATAATCGGGAGAGGTCGGTAGATTGAGTAGACGTGGGTGAGCTTCTCAGCGGACATGGCAAGGCTGACCCCAAAAAGGTAATGGTGACAGTATGATGGACGAGTGTGGGAGTTGTCCATAATTCCTTTCTCAAACATCACGGCTGAGTAGTACTGTAGAGAAATCGACGTAATGCACATCAAATTACTTCAAAAACAGTCATAACTGGTAAATAGGCATGACAACGCACGACCACATACCGAACAGTCGACGTTGGCTTATGAAGTTTTTGCCTCATCCTCCTTACTCACCAGACTTATCCCTCACCGATTACGACCTTTTCCGAAATTTGGGCAATTACCTCCAAAATAAACAATTCATAAGCCCAGATGCAATAAAATAGGACCTTAAGAATTTCTTAGCCCAAAAGGATAACGACTTGTTCAAAAGATTCATTTTTGCTTTTGCGGAACGTTGGAAACATGTCACAGAAGTTAATTGGGCTTATTTTTTGGAATAAATTTTTTTTAATTTTTGAAATAGTGGCACACATAAAAATCGGCAACTTCACAAGTAACAATCTAGTAACATGTCTGCTTTAAAACAGGTTCCTGTGGAACTGGTACAATTGCTCAACCGTACAATCCACTCTCCCATAGTTTTTTAGTCTTCTGCCTTGCAAAGTTGGGGTAGTTAAGACTTGTGCAAAGATTTTCCTGCTTGTCCGTCTGGACAGATCCAAATAAAAGTTTACAAAATTCAAGGTACAAGACCTGAAATTGTAGCTTGACTTCCGGCGAGTTGATCCCATCTTGTTTATAATTCGTCAAAAAGTTGCTCACAAGTATAGATTGAGTAAAATGTTATTCTACCATTATTCCGGTCTTTTTCGACCGATATTCTGCCTCAAATACTTCATATCGTTCAAAATTTATTGTTTATTCCGAAAGAAAAATACAATGAACATGTAAAAAAAAAGCGAAAAAGAACCTTGACTCTTGAGCAACTTTGACGAAAAGAGGTTTTGATTCATTTGGGTGACCCCATTTTGAATCATTTTGGCTTGTTCACATGCTAACATGGCTTGTTCGTAAGCCTAGGTCTCATCAGTTTTGATGTTGCGTTCCCTGATTTGTGAGAGGTGTGTAAGATTTTTTAAAATAAAGTAACGAGTTTCAATAACCTTTTTCTTCACTAAGGTGATGCTACAACAAATCGTCTCGGATGAGGCAGGTTTTCAACAAGGACAAAGCGTTATTTGAACAACTACGCAAATGCCGGTTGTTCTCCCAACATTTTCAACGTGTCCCAGGGGGAAATTCAAACACAAAACGTCAAGTAAACTTTTTGCTCAATATTTTTTCCCAAAGCGAAAATCGCACTTAGAAATGCGTGGACAGATAGTGCGTTAAGTTAACGTTAAACTAGATGATAATAGAAGATTTTTTTATCAAGGCACCATTGGCGCGGGCTGTTTGAATAATTCAGGCTTGCGTCGACATTTCACGTATGAAAATACGTAGACATCTGATTTTTCCTTTAAGGCCACCTCCTGTTATATCAACGTTTATAGCTCGAAACATAAAACTTCCAAACTAGGAATTTAAAATTAAATTCCTTTAAGACACCAAGAGTTCCCGTAATTTATTGAACGCATCTTGCTGAAGATAAAATATCCCTCAATTGACAGAAATACGAAGTAGAAATCAATACACGGTATAATGGACATCATTCTGCCAATCCTTTTACGAGTACTTCCCGCCAACCGGTGCTCAATCCTCCGTACATTGCTTTCGTTTTCTATGAAAAGGAATAGCATTAAGGTCAATAATGCGGCTGTACCTACTTACCGCAAAGAAACCAGATTCTCAATTGAAACTCAAGAACTTATTGTCGACACCTGAGCATCGATTCCATTCCGCTCCTTGCTTCCTGCTTGTATCCCATATCAATACACTCAATCGTTTTCTATCACGTACCTTGCCTCGCAAAGTAGGTCGACTTAAGCCTTTCAACTCGATGCTCTGCAACGCACATTCACCGGGTCAGGATACGAAGTACACAGAGGCCAGGAAACAGGGTGAAAAACCTTTAATTCGAACATAATGTCTTTAAACGATGTTTCCCAATAAAAAAAAAAAATAATTAATTTAATTATTTAAATATGCTCATCTGCTTTGGAGGGCTTAATTAATTTTTTTTAACATTTTCGGTTTTTCTTTTTGTTTTTACGCATTTTTTCATGCCGTTCGTTCGTTTCATAGTGTTTCTCGGTAAAAACTCAAATGATAAAACGAAAAAAAATACAAAAACCTGTTACGGACGCGGTATTAACTGATTTTTTTTTGTCGTGCGTTCTCCTCGGCCTCTTTTTTCTCTTGGCTTTGTTGCGGAGGATGCTATGGACGCTATGAATATGCACATCTCCTGTGCGTTCAATCAACTCGTGTATGCTCTCCATTTGGTCGTTAATTTAAATACAATCTCTCTCTGGCTTTTTCCAATCGAAATCGACGACACCCATTACAACCCTACCTCCCCCAACCGCTCTCTTCCCGTTGGAAAGCAATCACTGCCGCGAATCACCGTCGGAACCATAACAAAGCCATAATATAAAATTAAGTTATAAAAAAAAAAATTTAAAAAAAATCGAAGAGACAGCACAGGAGCACCACGGCGAACACAAATATTGTAATAATATTTCGTGTTTTATTATCCTGTCTGTGGTGTCCTGTCGCGTCCGTTCCATCCCAGTTCTTAGCGATGCTGTATACGGCGTCGTTCCCATTTCGAGGGCTAGTGTCGTCATAAATTTATTACAAATAAACCAAATAACAAAAAATTAATGATTTTGGAAAAAACGACATCCTTGATCCACCCCACCAAGATGAAGGAGACAAAAAAAAGTTCCGGTGGACGCGTGTATCTATAACAATTTTTCATGTTTTGTTTATTGCTGCATCAATTACCGTTGTTTTATGTTTTTTAATTCCGATCTCAGTATAACGTCGGACCGTACCAGAACCCAGCAGGCACTAGCCTCTTATCCTCGATATTGTTGAAGAGCTTTAACGAAAATGTTCACTCATTTCGTGTGTGGTTATTGAAAATGTATTCGAAATACATACTTGCCCATACCCACAACGGCAGGTATCGGCTGTCAATTCACCGCACATCCTGTAGGACCCTCATGAACAAATGAGAGGCAAGACAAAGTGTTTTCGCTGCGATTACAACAAACGGATCGGAGTATCAGTGAAGGGTGATCCGTAGGATCGTTTTCATTCACCCGTAGGCGTTTATCCTGTTTAAACGACAGAAAAGCCCCGAAGTGGTTTTATCCGCAGGTTAATTGGTTTCTTTGAAATGTTATAGCAAAAAAAAAAGCCGCCGGAAGGAGATATGCCGATGTTGAGGGCCGAATACGTTCTTGCAACCTTGTTCTCTGAAATCCAACCCTCACAAATGAGGCAAAATCAAATGATGGACTTTGCAAGTCCTTAAGGCCAGATCAAATTCCTTCGTTTTAATGAATTTGAAAATAATTTTCACACCGTTTCGCTCCAACTCTCCGCCGCAGCCGATACCATACCAGAGTGGACCGTACTCGTAAAAGTTATTGCTCCCGAGGAGATAATAAAATCTTCACGTTACAATTTCGTTCATTCGAATGCTAAAAAAAGGGAAGAAAAAAACGACCTCGCCTTATCCTGGCTGCCATTGTCGGCGTGAAAATTTGCATAGTAAACCTCACAACATTCCGTTTTCAGTTATAAGTTTTGGCTTCTCCCGTCGAACGGAAAATGGAAATGACGATGATGATGATGATGATGACGATGAATTCAATTACTTTTCGCCGCACTTTATGCCTTTTGTGCCCCCGCCACTGTCCCCGTGCATAGTAAATCGAAGAAACAAAACGGATTTGCACCTGACAGGGTTCCATGTACAATTGCATGAAATTATAGCAAACCAATCGAGTGTATGCAATCCTGGGCGCTTGAGAGAAGGGCATTGTCGCCATGGGCCGGAGAACCTTGACTGATGTCGGTGCCGCTCAGAGGATTTTCTCTTCAATCTGTTATTTATTTCATCGATATTACTCTGTGGAGTAATCCTGTAATACCGTAATGATCATTCGTGCTTGTTGAATATTTATGGCGTGCCTTTGACTAAGAGCCAAGTGCCACCTGGGGATTAATGCCAAATTTACATTTATGGCTCTCTGTGATGTCTGTTTGAGTTTATTTTTCTCCTAGTTTTTGTATTTCGATTGTTTTTTTTTCCTGCATTGAGTGAAAAACTTCATGGATAAAAAGTCGCTACTTGGGGGTAGTGGATTGTGGCTTTCATTTAGAGTTGGTTGTAAAACGATGTTGACTTGCAAGAAGTGGATTTTAATTGAGTTTTGGCGAAATGGATACTGATTCATTGGTAAATACGGAATGAATACGGAACCTTGAGGTATGCCACATTGGATAAGAGAATGATCATTTGATTTATTTGTACTTTATTTTGGATTGATGATAACCTCTTCATTGAGCGATTCTCTGACTGGCCGGATCATGTTAAAAGTTATCCAACAAGAGGTGGCATTTAAAATTACACGCCAGTTTGGCAACATTCAAATATTATTGTGATGGCTTTTGATAAGAGAAAGACGAAAAGACAATGGATCGATATACACTCGCAAAACGTGCTGAACGGTTATATAAAGTTCTTGTTTTCCGCCTGACTTTTTTTCAGCGAATGATGTTCATTTCAGAAGGATGGCGCAGAAGAGTGAGACCACAGGGTCATCCAATTTGTGGTTCCGAAAATAAATTTTAATAAAACTCAAATTCTTATTTCGCCACAGGAATTCTTGTACGACTCAATTTTGTTTTCAATGGATCAAATATGGCGCCCTCTTATTGACACTACATGTTTTCCACATTCATATCTTTGACTTGAGGCCAAAAACTTTCAGTTGATGCTTTTTTTATAATTTTGCCTATACCAAGCTCAGACAATTAATTCGTCCATAATTTGCACGTAACGAACGTAACGTATCTACTATAGAATAACGTTCGGCAATTATAAAGCGATTCATATTAGAAAATGATAAACTTTAAGCTAAACACGTACAGTCTTGGACGACAGTTCGGTTGGCCGCATGTGGTTGAAACAGGAATATCAAAACCAGACCATAAATTGGAATATTCTCAAAGCTTATTATGAATTTTTGATATTGCTGCCCTTAGCGCGAACCAGTTGAATGCTGCAGAAATGTAAAGGCTGCGAAATCGTCTTCCATTCTCAAAGAAGGGCTTTCTTGAGCTCATCCAAACTTTGGTATTTTTAAGTTTTGATCTTGGCCTCTGAAGTGCCCCATATGGGAAATTAAGTGGATTTACGAATAGTGACGTTGACAGCGCAAAGACCATTTTCTCACTCCGAAAAGTTTGGTTGTCCAGAGGTAAACATTCGCCTTCACTCTGACACCAAGATCCAAAAATACAGACGGTGAAGGTGCAGTGGCCTGTCATAGCCACATAAACCACGACAAATGGTGAACTTGACTTCTAAAATGTGTTCTTATTGCCGTTTGATTTATTAGTGTTTCATTTTTGACAGCTCACGTGAGATTCGTGACATGCATTAAAATCAGTCATGCCCAACTAGCACTGCCATTTCATGGTCGAGAGAATCATATCCGAGCAACGTTTACAGATCATTAAATTTTATTTCGAAAATTCATGTGCTGTTTTGTTTTCCGAGTACTTCGACCATTTTATCACCGTCTATTAAGTAAGCATAAACCGTAGTGACTACTACTAGCGCTATTGGTCATCAAGCCATTTACCCGAATGCGTAGAGTACATACAGTGGAAAAATAAATAATGAAGACCGTGATTTGTCAATTCGTCGCCGTTCGCAGCATTTGGGATTAAGAGAATGTTACACGACTACGTGGAAGATTTTATGCAAGGATCTTGATCCGTCTAGCTCGTGCAAGAACTAAGGCCTAACTACCTGTCACAGTGTCAAATTTTCGGTAAGATTAGAAAATCTGGGGGAAGATCCGCTTCCCCACTGTCGTATTTGATTGACTGCGGCTTAAGGTCCGGCGGAATCGTTGGCCGTTTTATCAAAGATAACCGACCGCTATCATTCAAAGATTTCGAACTTCTATTTGCCCAAAATGCACGAGATGAGCCTGGTCGATATATTGTTTCAAAAAGCACGCGAATGGATAGACCAATTAAGAAATGAGTTCGGTCAGCAATTTTTCTCCCGTTTTGGAGCAATGAACCGGCCGACTAGATCGTGCGATTTGACGCTTTTAGACGATTTTTTGTAGGGATATTCCAAATGTCTCAATTATGCAGATAAGGCAGTGATAAGGCAGCAGCATATTGGGAAGACAACATTGCCAGGCAATATGCGACAAAAAGTGACATACAATTTGACCCTTCGCATGGGCCACTTAAGCGTAGTCGTGGCCAACAAGAAATTGTCCTTGGGTGATAAATGGCAGATACTGGTTTATTAAGTCCAATACAAATTGTATACACTTTTGCAATCTTCCGTTATTTTTTGAAACAATTAAAAACCGAACCCTTAAAAAATCACATACGAGTTTGTTCAAATAATAAGGTGACTTTTTGAATTTCTAATTTGATTTAGCTAAGTGCATCTAATTTTCAAATTTTCTTATTTGTTATAAAGGCACACATATGGCATAATATAAATTGATATTATTAGTCATTTTGGATACTTAGTTTGATTTTCACAGACATAAAAGTTAGAGGTGTTTTCGTGTTTGGTGATTTTTTGCTATTGTGGAAAATGGATCAGAAAATCTGTATTACAATTTAGTGCTATAACGTACTTGAAATGTTGGCTGTTACATTTGATGAGTCTACCCTGAGCTAAAGAAAAAGTGTATAATAGCTTCTTCACAAAAGCCGGTAAGATGTTAGTGACGATGCCCGCCCTAGACTGTTGTGAATGACGATCCAGAGTGGAAAGGCTCATCACTGGAAACGAAATTTAGATATATGGTTATGACATCGAAACCAAAGCTCCATCACCCCAATGGAAGTGACTAGAAGAGCTGAAATCAAGAAAAGCACCTCAAGTACGGGTGAATGTGAAAATTTTGCTCACTGTTTTCTTTGATTAAAATAGCGTGGTTCACCATAAGTTCTTGTTCAGGGGTCGTAAGGTCAGTTAGGAGTATTACCTTGAAGTTGCGGCATCAGCTTGAAGCAATATGAAGAAAACCTCCATATTTGTGAAAATAATTCACGTCTGTTGCACCACTTGACGAAAACTATTTCCATAATCATGCATCAGCCACCGTATTCACTTGACTCCCTGCGACTTTCATCTCTTCCCAAATCTAAATCTGGAAAAATCCATGAAAGGACGGAAGTTCGCCACGTTTGAGGAGATAGTGATCGAACCGCTGGAAGAACTCAAGGGTTAAAAAAGAGCTGGCGAAGGTGTTTTATATTTGAGGAGAATTTCTTAAAACAGGCGAAATTGGAAATAGATGCAGAAATAAATATTTTTGAGAAAAAAATAAAAGGTCACCTTATTTGTTGAACAATAAATGGTGAGCTAAAATGTTTGTTTGGAGTTTCTAATTACCCTATTTTGATTTAGATATTTTTTTTTATTAGAAAACATAATGTTCGGCAACTGGCCATGTTCGTGCAAGTGTAACAGCTCCATTCATTTATTAAACGTCACTTTTTTGAGCATCGGTTGTCCTTGTCGTTTTCGAAACTTAAACGGCTCTACGTTGAGCTCATCTTTCAATATTTGTTTCCCGCCCCGTCCTCCATCGAAGGTGTGGTTTGATTCGGACCTTTACTTTCCCAACCACATCCCGCGCTATGTAGTTTGATCTTCTGGGGGTGGTCGCGGTGCAATGGTAATCATCGCCGACTGTTGAGCGGAAGGTCTGTAGTTCAAGTCTGTCTATAGCCAAGAACAATTCCTATACGGAAAAATTATGCAACATCTGTTGTGAATGAGAGATGATCAAAAAATGCTGACGAAGGCAAAACACTCGCATCATAAGATAACTTCAAAATTCATACTCTGTGTGTGTGCATTTTCAATATAACACCTTAATGACATGGAAACAAAAGAGTTACTGTGGACTATAACCAACGCGACAAATTCAGTCGAATCTCTCGAATTATAGCTAGGACAACCACCTCCGGAGAGTAGTGAACCAACATTTTCGACACAAACTATCTGCACACCGTCCAGGTTGTATTACAAACACCATAAGAGCGTACACTCTTGAACCTGCACGAACCCCATAAAAAACGAAATAGACACCAAAATCATAACCTTTAGAAACACTTCCAGTATGATTGTAATGTGCTAACGCTCAAGACACACAATATTTATTGACATCGATAGACGCTTGTAACTTTACAACTTAAGATAGTGCGGTCATACAGCTCCAATTGAATTCCATTATGGACAAAAAAAACCCACGAAACTGGACGGCACTGCTTTTGCACGTTTGATTTCAATGCCGTACCATGGCTCATTTTTGTCGGATTTTTGACCCAAAGTTTATGCTGTAGGCTTTCATAAAAACGTCGAAAAACGTCGTTTTATATTGATTTAAAATAACACCTCTTGTTAGATTACTCATTTGGTTCACAAGCCTCCATATTATCGAGACGTGGCCGCAGTTGTCTTTTTTCTGTGTCCATCAATTATAAACTTATCATTTCGCAGTCATGGATTGAAAGTTTGAAACTTGAAGGTCCATCGCTAACAGAGTCATACATTCTTAAATACCTAGTTCCAGCCATTTTCCGTCTTTAGAAGAAGCATCAGCATAAGATTTTAATACCTAATTTGGACTATTTTTTTATGGACTATTTACAATTCATTTAAAAAACCATAAGTTCCTGTTAGCTTTTAAACATAAATCATTGATGGTGGGTATAAACTCCAAGATACTGGGTGCTTAGAGCGCCTCACAAAACTTATACGATCATGCACTCACCGTAGTGTAAGGTGGTCTCTTTAAATACTCGTACTCCACATGATCAGAAACGACAACAGTCTTAACCAAAGGCGTAGACTTACACCTTTCATTTCGTCTACCCTTTTATGCATTCACTACAGCATTAAGGGCTTAACTTAAAGCACAACACGCTTGCACCCCTTCCAAATCAACAAAAGCACGTGGTCATTGTTGCGAGCTGTAACCATCTTCATGCACCGTTGCCCCCGAGAAATAACGCCCGCCTCTGCCCAAAACAGCCGCATTTAGTACGTTTCTTTTGAAAGTTCCGAGGCAACCACCTTAAAGGCGTTTAATGGAATTTCTCAACTATTTCACATTACCGCACACTCCATAGCCATCAGCCCGGAAGGAAAAGTTATGTTAACTAGCACCGATTCTAATAATGCACTCTCACCCCGGCTGCCAGCCTCTTTCCTCCTGGCCGCCACCATCTGTGCACATTCCATTAATGCGCAACCATGTATACACTGATCTCAGCCACAGAAAGAATGTTAATTACACATAACAACCGCAAGTGAAAATCACAAGGCGAAAAGGTCCTGCCGGTGCTCGCACATGCTTTCGGGCCAGAAAAACAATAGAAAAAAACCCGAAAAACAAAACTAAAAGAAAAGCAAAACAAAGGACGAAAGAGGCAAGGGCCAAACACCTGCTTGAATATTCTATTTGCTCCACATATTCCAGACTCGGTAGGGTGCGAGTCCGAGTCTAACTCGGTTTAGGTGTTTGGATCCATTTGGCTATACCGCGGTCCACTTCGTACGGAAGGATGTAATTTCATTTTCCAGTTAGTCCTTGATGGTAAGCGAAGGCGCATGACGTCCGCCCCGCAACGAGCAAGCTCGTAATGAAGCATTCTCATTTCGCAAGCTACTTAAACTTATCAACCTTGCCATGTGTAGCTGTAGCCGCTGCCCTTACTTCACTTGATTTTTTTCATTCCTATTGTTGTTTGTATCGTATCCCTTTGTGTGAGCCATTCTTCCAGCCAACTATGGACCAGTTGTTGGCATCGAGAAGTGAAGTAACAAAAATGAAAACCAAAACAACCGAGCCGAATCACAATGAAGTCGAGAACACACAATGCCGGGAGTGGAGAAGCCGCAATAAGCAGTTGCAATTTAAGTCCTGCCTAATTACACATAAATTCCATATTGAACAAGGGATTTTCTCCCAGTCGGTCAGACGGTAGCGGGGGTCGACCCGGACTGAACCGGTGTAAGGATGTCAGCGGGAATGCTTGTACGAGCAGCCGTAGGATATTACATCCGCTATTACTTGAGTCAAAGAACACAGCAGTCCTGTGCTTCGGTTCGCTGCCTGGTGGTCACCATTTCACTCATCAGTTCCGCCCGATGCAAGTTGAGGCAACAAACATCCTTACCGCCGACACACGGTGTTATACATAAACTTTTCCTCTTTTTTTTTATTCCCTTCTCGCCGTATTTGTTTCCTGCTCGTTTTCCTACAGATTCCGGATTAAAATGCCACACCAGCAGAATCCGTAGTGTACGAGACGTACGGAGCAAACGTATAGAAAACGACATAAATACACAAACAAAGGACTAAAATAAGCAAGAGGTTAGGACGACAGAAAACGAGCATCAGGAAAATAAAAAAAAAACTAAACTTCCCCATCCTGCGACCAGAAGAGTTGCACAAAGTCAGCATAAACTTAACCCCCTGGACCGTGCCGCCCCGCAAAACCTGGATCTACTCTACATGCTCAGCACCAAACCGGTCCCCTGGCATTCTATCAGTGATTAGTAATTTATATTCATCGCCCTGCACCACGGCCTCCCCTGTACAACCTGATTAAATGACCCAAAATCTTACCAGCACTCATGGTACATCGACACACATAATCACACCCACCCCGACTAGGCGGAAGATACTCGACGCGCTCCGGCAGATGAAACTTTTCCAAATTGGAATTTGAGGAATGTATCATGCCATGCCCGAGTGCCCGTACCCGCCGCGTCACGCGAACGTTATTCAAATGAATTTATTTCGTGTTTACGACAATGAGCCATCATCCAGGCAGGGCCACATCCATCTCTCTGCTCGGCGAGTGTAGTAAACATTTTTTATAGAACACTTAACTAAAAGGGTACTTCGAGCATTGTACTATGCCCGTCCTCATCCGTCGTCTTCATTACCGTCACCATGCAAAGACAGCCTGTCGATGTCCTCGTCCCAGAACAAACTGATGAATTTCTTCATTTTTATATCACAAAGGGCTGGAGTAATGCGTCGTGATTTACAAATAGATACATAGGGCAAAAGCAACGGAAACACATTTTTATGACAAATATTTTCGCTTACAGAGTTGACAGCTAATACTCAAACTGGCCGAATGAGAAGTGGAATTGGGGCTGGGGAGAAGATTCCATCAAGATTTTGCCATATTCTTGGAAGATTCGTTAAGAAAAGTTTTGACTTGTTCGCCGTAAACGAGACGATTTAATTAGGGGCGATGGGACTACATTGAGAGACATTATGCGACAATGTCGAGGCGGGCTGATGTGCTGTTGTGCTGGTGGAATGTTTTGTTAGATTTAACGGTGAGTTTTGGTGAATTAGTGGCAATTAGACGGATGAGTTGCCGTAATAAAGATGGATGTCATTGAATAATGCTGAATATCAAGGGACCTTGTGGATGTCGCTGGAATATTGATTTATCAGCATTTTCACGTTCCTAGAGAGCTGTCGTAGTCCAATGTTTGACAGCAGTTAATTGAGGACTATTTTCTGGAGAGGGGGTTTTTGGTTTTTTATACATAGATGTAAGAAGAGAAGACTCTAGGTCTGGATCTTTAGCTAAACATGTCTGTTGGCACGTGTGACTAAAATGCTCTTTTTCTAATTTGGGATCTCCATTCCGTAGCTTCGCACAGTGCTAATTACCATAATTACTTTTAGATAAAATTCTTTACAACTGACATCAAGCTATGATTTTCAAATAAGGCCATACACCTTTTAACAACGAAACTGAATACATTTTATTGCCAGCTAGTTGTTATATGCTAACTCTAAGAAGCGTGCAAAAAAAATTTGAAAAAAAAATGTTTTAAATGAGTCTGTCTAAACAGGATAAATATCAATTGAACCTTCAAAGACTTCTTGGACTTTATATAATGGTTTCGGTCAATTGAGTGGACTTAGAGCGTCTCAAAAATTACAATGCAGTTATACAGTAAAATTCCATTGAAATATCATATATTTTTGTTTGATAAAATAAAAACCATTGAATTAATGTGTATGAAATCTTTATCAGCTCCTTTGTATTATATTATCGGTCGAACAAACCTGGTGCGGAATTGATATCTCAACTCATTCAGGAGATAGGCGAGACGAAAAACAATCACTAGTAAACATATTATCTGTAGTTGTTGATTTGGGAACAAAAAAAAAATCTTATTCAATTTTTAATTTTAATTCAATCAATCAAATGAGTACATCAACTGTCCTCGCTAGATTACCTAACACTAAAATATACTTAAAAATTACCACCAAAGCCTAAACACAGAATTAATTTATTCCTAAATGAATGCCTACTGAGATGGAAATCGAATAAGCTACAGTATTTATTGGATTCCCTAAGGCATCTAGAAATTGGTTCGTTGAATCCATAATTAACTCTATGATAGGGTACGTAAAATAAAAAGCGATTCCTAAGAACTCTTGCAGGAGCATAAAATCCAATTAATGATAGTAGAAAAGGGCAATCGATATGACCATTTACCAAATCACGGATAAACATAACTGAAAAATATTGCCTTCGTTTGAAAAGAGGTAGGATACCAAACAGTTTGCACCTCGTTTCGTACGAAGGCATTTCAATATTCCATCGCAGTCTACGAAAGGCTACCGTAGTTAGACGCTTTTGGATCTTCTCAATTCTAGAGGAATGAACGTCGTAAAATGGATCCCATACTACACTGCAGTACTCGAGATGAGATCTAACAAAGCCGAAAAATAGACATTTGAGAGTATGAGGATCTCGGAAGTCTTTGGAATTTCTCAATATGAAACCTAGCATCTGATTACTTTTAGCAACCAAAAACTCAATGTGCTTGCAAAAGCTTAGAGTAGAGTCAAAAATAACTCCCAGATCCTTCTTGGAGGAAATAATGGATAGAGGAGTATTATGGATTACGTAAGTAAAGGGAATTGGAGAGAGGTTACGGTGAAAAGAAAGGCTTTGACATTTAGAGACATTGAGATGAAGGTCATTATTTTGACACCATATGAAAAGGCGTTCAAGATCCTCTTGTAGAAGAGTACAGTCGTGCATTGAACGTATAGGTCGGAACACCTTCAAGTCGTCTGCAAACATTAGACACTGGGAACTTAAAAAGAGGTCAGGAATGTCATTGATAAATAAGAGGAAGAGCAGAGGGCCTAGGTGACTTCCTTGAGGTACTCCGGAAATTACGTGAACTGGTGAAGAGATCGTTTCATTTATGCGAACATATTGGATACGATCCGTTAAGTAGGAATTAATCCACTTTAGCAAATTTGAGTGAAATCCTAAATTAGCCAGTTTTGAAATTAATGTATTGTGGTTAACGCGATCAAACGCTTTGGCAAAGTCAGTATAAACTACATCACATTGTAAGCCATTCTCGAGGTGATTCAAGGCAGTATTACAAAAAATTTAGAGATTAGTAGTAGTCGATCTGCCTGCTACAAAGCCATGTTGAAACGGAGAGATATATCTCTTTAAGAGAGGTGTGAGTTTGTCGCAAACTTATTTTTCAAACAATTTAGGAATAGTTGAAATTTTACAGATTGGACGATAGTTGGTGATATCATGTCTCGATCCAGATTTATATATGGGCGTTAAAAATGAACTTTTCCAATCATTCAAAAAATGTCCAGACTGGAGAGACAAATTGAAAATTAAACATGAAGTAAAATTGGTGGAATGCCATCCATACCCGGATTTTTATCTAATCTTAATAAAGAAAGAGCGTTTTGAACCTCAGAAATTGAACACTCTAAGTTGCCGATATTTAGGAAATCGCGTGATTTTAAGTTATTATTAGAGGATGTCGGTGTGGTAGTACCGCGAAAATAAACGGACTAAAAGTGGTTAGCAAACATATTACAAATAGTTGAAAGATTGGATGAGGAAACATTATTAAGACGCATACAGTTAGGAATACCATTAGATTGCCTTTAGCTGTTAATAAAGCTCCAAAAGCGTCCACTATTGGTCCTTAAATCGGACTCGACTGAAAGAACATACTGTCTGTAAAGAAATTTATTTAAAACGTGAAATTGTTTTTGAAGCGTCCGATCGGCTTTTAGAAGTTCCGGATTGTTATGTCCATTACGAAACCGCTTGTAGGCCTTATTCTTTCTATTATTTAAATTTATGATTCTATCATTAAACCATATTGGCTTATTGCGATTGACAGACTTCACTTTAGGAGTATACATATCGATTGCTATTTTTACAGTTTTCATAAATAAATTGAAAGAATTATTTACATTACTATTATTGAAAATATCCAACCAATTCATGCTATCCAAATAGTTTGAGATGTTGTTGTAATTGGCTTTAGCATAATTATACTTAAAATAAGTGTCGCCGGAGCCTGGTTTAAAGAATTCATAGAATTTAAACTGCATTGATAAAGCTACATGAAAATTGGAGTTCCGATAAAGTGGTATCGTGGAGTCGTTGATACTGATGTCGAGCTCGGAATCAACGAATACCAAATCAAGAATATTATTAAAACTATTAGGATAATTATTAATCTGGCGATGGTCTAGCTGGGCAAGAGTATCAACGACTTCACGCTCATAATCTAATTTAACATTAAATGGTAGAAGTCTAGAGACATCACAATCAAAAGACCAAATTATGTTAGGCAAATTAAAGTCCCCTAGAAGGATAACGTGCTGATTGTCTTTTAAATTATTTAAGATAAAGATACAATACTCTATATGAGCTTTATATGTATAATAAGTAAGGACTCCTTTGTGGTATATAACTCGCAATAACAAAAACTTCAATTCCAGAATGACATTTGATTATTCAGCCCCACATTATGCAATTATATGTCGATGAAAATTCTATTAAATACAGAGCATGAGCTGGATCCATGCATGTTTGGGTTCTCCGTTAATGTTGATAAATGATCGAGTTCCAGATCGTCGTAATACAAGGCTTTTGGAGAAATGGCGATTTATTTTTCAATATAGTCTCCTTTTAGCTCGATACACTTGACCCAGCGATGCTCCAACTTCTTTAACCCGTCTGAAAAATACGTTTTCTCGAGGTCTGCAAAGTAGGCCTCCGTGGCGGCGATAACCTCCTCATTCGACTGAAATTTGTGCCAGGCGAGTGACTTTTTCAAGTTTGGAAACAAAAAAAGTCGCACGGGGTCAAATCTGGAGAATACGGTGGATGGGGCAGCAGTTCGTAGCCCAATTCGAAAAATTTGGTCGTGGCGAGGGCGAAGCCGGTGCGTTATCTTGGTGGAAGAGCACTTTTTTATTCGCCAAATGGGGCCGTTTTTTCTTCAATTGGGCTCGAATCGGCCCAATAATTTGGCATAGTACAGCCCTGTGACCGTTTTGCCCTTCTCCAGGTAGTCGATGTGGATCAGACCTTGTGAATCCCAGAATACGGAGGCCATCAGCTGTCCGGCCGATGGGACAGCCTTCGCCTTCTTCGGAGCACGTTCGCCGAGTGAAGTTCACTGTTTCGACTGTTCCTTGGTCTCCGGGGTGTACCATTGGATCCATGTTTCATTGACTGTCACGAAAAGACGCAGAAACTCCTTCGGATTGCGCTTGAACAGCGTCAAACAATGCTCTGAAGTGGTCTCACGGTTGCGCTTTTTGTCCGGAGTGAGCAAACGCGGCACCCATCGCGCCGACAGCTTTCTCATGCCCAAAATTTCATGCAGGATATGACCTACGCGTTCTTTTGAAATGCCTACTGTCTCAGCTATCTTGCGCACCTTCAATCGGCGGTCTGCCAATACGAGATCGTGGATTTTTGTCACGTTATCCTTCGTGGTAGCCGTTTTCCGAGCACCTGGACGTGGCTCATCAAAAACCGACGTGCGTCCACTTTGAAACTCGTTAAACCAATTTTTGATGGTCGCCATCGAAGGAGAAAAGTCACCGTAGAGAGAAAAGTCAACATAGAAACGCTCTTTGATTTCGCTGCGCGATTTCCCTTCCAAAAACAAGAATCGAATCACCGACCGATATTGCTCTTTTTCCATTTTTCTAAAATCCGCGGACACTCCCGCTTCCACACGCGGTCAAAACAAAACTACGAGTCCGATCCGGCTGAAAGTAGCCGTCTTCTAGAATGTACTGCACGATAGTAAGTTGTTCTTGCGATACTGAAGCCATCTGGCGGTGAGGCTAGGTACTTATCGAACCACCCTCGTATTACACAGGGTGGGCTATTGGCTGGTTCCTTTCTAAAATTGACATAAAAAAACCTTCACTGCTTTTCAATTTTTTTATGGGTCATCGAACGGAAATACGGTGGGTAGTTCTTGCAACGTTGTTGATCGTCGTGATAGATCAATCTTTCAGTGACACTTTCATGCAAAAATCTCTTCCAGTTCTGCTTTAGAAGCAGCTGTTCACATTTTTCCAAGCCGAAATTCCAAATTTTAAAACATGCAAATCACCTTTGATACATTTTCTCTGATAGGGCATGGTCGCCATAAACTACTTCTGAATTGCAAAGACTTTCGGCAGCACATTATCTTCTACGGTCAACAATCTTTTCGTATGTTTTTAAGAGGCATATGACTTAATACGCTGACCGAAAATGTATCATGTCCTTGTAAGGCTAAACGTCCCGAAAAAAAACGATTGGGAGTTATCCAAGTACCAGTATAAGGAAACAAAGGGCGAGGTGGAATACGCAACGCCTTATTTGCACCTTTTGAGATACGTGAAGAAATAAAGGCTCGGCCAAACAGAAGGCGGTCTGTCGCTGCCCGTTATTTCCTGTCGTGGCGACGAAGGATTCAGATATACAAAAATACAAATTTTCGTGCGACTGACTGGCTGCTAAGGAAAATTAGTCAACAAATAGAAATTTTAATAAAAAAATGTTCGCAAATATAAATTTCTTTACGGTAGTTCAGAGCAAATTTATAAAAATATGCAGAAAAACCTATCTTCATGTGACTCAAATTCGATACATAAACGGTGGTATTCCCTAACTCTTCTCTTTTCCCATTGATTTCATGTACCCAAAACCGCCTTTTTTCTCCTGCTTTGCAAAACTAATATTAGAAGGAGTTGTTCTTTGTCCGAGTTCATACTTCTCAAAAGCAAACAAACGGACTGGATCGCTGACACAAATATATCGCGTTTTATGTGACGTGGATCGCTGGATTGCTGCCCGTCACGACGGATCGCTTTCTGTGACAAGGAGACGCCTTGTTACCACTTCTTTCTAATTTGGTGCTGGAATATGAGAGATCTGTTCGGCAAAATGATGTAGAAAAAACCTATAATGGAATGACATCTGTCTTATCTTAAGCTGATGACCTGGATTTTCGGTAAGGTAATGACAAAATAGTAAAGATAATCTTAGATAGGCTTATAATGGCAGAGAAGATTGAAGGTTTAGAAGTAGTTAAATGAAGAGAAAATCAAGTATATGGTGATTGACCGACTTGGATCGATCCAAACCTCGCACCTGACTGTACTCGACAAGCGATTTGAGAAAGTTAAATTCAAATATCAGGAAATTTTGAGTGACAAAAACGACATCATTATTGTTATTATTATTACCAGCATTGTTATTATTATTATCCAAGCCTCGTTGAGCACAGCTTGAAAGCAAAGGTATTACTCGGTAATTGTTGCATTGTGTTCGGTCATCCTTTTTAAATACCGGAATGATAACCGAGTTTCTCCATTCATCGAAGATGGTTCATATAGTTGTGATGAGCCCATGTAATTTCTCTGTTAATCCATCGCCAGCATATTCTATTGATTCTGATGGGATTTTATCGATTCTTCTTCTTCTTAGATGGCGTTACAGCTCCTGAAGAGAGATTAACAAAATCGCGAAGACTAAGATTTGCAGGACAATAACAATGAATTCAGAAAGCCCAGGAAGGCCATGCCGTAGATGGGGGGATAATAAAGGGTCCGCCAAATAATTTTTTTTTTTTGAAAATGCTATAAAAAAAACTACTGAATATTTTCTCAAATTTCTTTTTTTATTTGAAAGTACAATCCTTCCGGTTAATAATGGAAAATAATTTCATTCAAATGGCTGCCTCGGCTGGCCATGCAGTAGCCTACACGATCGGTCCAATTTTTAAGCACATTATCGATTGTATGCAGCTGTATTTCACCAATGGCTTCACGAATATTGTCCTTTAAAGCGTCAATTGTCTCTGGCTTGTCGGCGTAACACTTATCTTTGACGGCACCCCACAAATAATAGTCCAACGGTGTCAAATCGCAGCTCCGAGGTGGCCAAACGACATCAGCTCTGCGGCTGATAATGCGATCTTCAAAAACAGGGCGCAAAACATCGAGTGTAGCTTCGGCTGTGTGGCACGTAGCGCCGTCCTGTTGAAACCAAATGTTGCCAAAATCCTCCTCTTCAATTTTTGTGAACAAAAATTCGTTCAACATGGCCCGATAACGATCGCCATTGACTGTAACGGCCACTCCTTACTCATTTTCGAAGAAAAATGGCCCAATTATGCCTCTGGACCAAAATCCGCACCAAACAGTGGCTCGTTTTGGGTGCACCGGCTTTTCAATGTATGCGTGCGGGTTTTCTGTGCCCCAAATGCGACAATTTTGCTTGTTTACATACCCGCCAAATGAGCTTCATCTGAAAAGATGATTTTTTTGGCAAAATCGGTATCTTCTGTAAGTCGATCGCAGGCCCACTTAGCGAAGCGAAAACGCAATATTTCCCAGCGTTGTTCAAGCGTATACACAACCATATTCGTTCAGCGGAAGTATAAAACTAATTATCTGTCAAATCAGACATGAGCTAAGTGTTACCATTCACGAAATAAGCACTACTTGAAAAAAAAACGTTAGATGGCGGACCCTATATAAGAATGAAGAGATATAAGAGGAAGAGATGGGATAGAATAGAAGAACTTTGAAAAAACACACTCATGACAGGGAGACCTGTGGAAGGGTTGTCAACGGGACTCTAAACTTTCGAGTCTAAAACGTTTCGAATTGAATCCAGTTCCTAATAACTTCAGTGGTGCAATGGTAATCATCACCTACTGTTGAGCGGAAGGTCTGTAGTTCAAGTCTGACCAAAGCCTATACGGCAAAACTGGGCAACAACACCAGTTGTGAATGAGAGATGATCAAAAAATGCTGACGAAGGCATAACACTTCACTTCAAAATGTATACTCTGTGTGTGCAATAAAACATCTTAATGACAAGAGTAACTGTGAACTACAACCAACGCAAATTCAGTCGAATCTCTCAAATCCTATCCAGGACAACCACCCCTGCAGAGTAGAGAACGAACATCTTCGACACAAACCATCTGCACCCCGTCCAGGGTGTGTGAGAAACATCATAGAAGCGTAACTCTTTAACCAGCACGAACCCTAAAAAGATACAAAAAAAATCGTGGATTAAGTTAAGGATGCAGCACCGCTGTCTATCTACCAAATTTTGTTAAGTATTTGCAATATTTTGAGGTCCTATTTCATCAATAGCTAGCGAATCGTTTCAGAATTGCCAGTACATCATTGATATTTAAGGGCACTCTAACTCACCCAATTCATCAATTCTTTGCCAAAAAAGGAAATTTATTGTCATACTTCACTTATATTCTCCGCTTACCGTAACCCTTTGTCATCTTCATCTTCAAAGAAAAACGAAAAACGTGCCAACAAAGTCGTCGTCTAAAAACTAGGTCGAATAACGAAGCTTTCTTCACACACATCAGTTTTGCTTAGTAGCATAATTTCCGAGGGAATAAAATGCATCTTATTTAAGAAGAGGTCAATATCCAGCTGCTCATAGCGCATAAATCTATAACAGAGCTTACTCAATGCTTGAGTAAGTCGGACCTTCTAAATCGACTATGGTCTTCTCAAACCAAATTCACGAACGGTTTCGGTATTATTTCCTTTCAAACCTTGCAGTTTTTTCCCACCCTTGAAATACCTCTCACACGTCTCAAAGTCATTGGAGATCGAGTCCATCGACTTTAAAGAGATACCTGTGCGCGTGTAAACTTTTCTTTCGTCTCGCCGAACTCAAGAACAAATAATGACATCGACTTCGGACGAGTTTCATTCGACACATAATTGCATATAGAACTTGTGTTTAAGCTTGTAAAAAAATTCAACAATTCGTAGTTTTTTTCATCGGAAAAACTGTTCTAAATTAGTTGTAAAATATTTTTCGTCTTGCATTTCTAGAGCACAAAGAGAAAAGATGAGAATTTGGTCAGATTAGTCGCACCCATAAATTCTTCTTTTTTTTTAGTAGGGATGGAGAGTTCTATAGAAGTTTTCAAAAAACGTTGAAGATGAAGTGATGACTAGGCGGAAATAAGACCGATAATGATATAAATGTGACCGATCGTCGGATCACAATCAGTGAGATCCCTAAGATATTGGGCTTACTAAAATTAGTATTATTTGTTCAAAATTTGGTTGAAAACAACACTGCCATGATGAGCATATCCTTCACCCTTAATGGACGTCACTTTGCCTTACTTTTTTTCCGCTCCAAAAATAAAAAGAGACCGCAATCCCGGATGAGACTAAAGATATAATATTTAGGGGGAATAATATTGGTGTACATTTATACATAAAATCATTTCCCAAAACTGAAAATGTTCGTTATTGTTTGAACAACCTACAACTCCCTACTCCGATTTGTGGCAACACCCACGGAGCAGCATTGAAATTAAATTTCCTTTGCCTCTCTCAAATTATAATGCTTTTGAGGCTATGCCAAAAATTACTTAAATTGTTTGCATACAATTTATATTCCCTAAAAACCGGAAAGACATTTCTGTAATGGTTTATGTCAACCATTGAGTTCGAGCCCACTGGGCGGCCTATACAAAATATCCCATTTCCTTCGAATATTTTTCATATTACAAGTATCTACTTGACAATTTTAAAGATTAATTTTGATAAATGCAAGAATAAATACCAATAATCTTTCCGTTCCATAACCGCCGACATCATTGGGATGTCCAAAACCGCCCCTCCAATTCCCATTTAACATAAAAATAAAGATAAGTTCAACATAGCGCTTACCACATTGCCGGAATAATGGCCTTTCCATCACACTCACAGTCAAAATCACAAAACGCAGCAATTATTCTGCCGAACTCATGAAATAAATTCCAATAACCTTCGCCTGGACAGATACCGATATTGAAGAAACACAGGCCAATAAAAATAGAATCACCCCAAATTACAGCTCACAAATCTTAAGTTCCAGATCTGATTCAATATCCACTTCCAGCTCGTGCCATTGTCCAAGTGAAGGATATGGAGGCTACTGACACGACCGAGTCTGAAAGATCTCTCAGTTTTGCAATAAAAATCATATTTCTTAGCCAAACTCCTTATGACAATACTAAGTGCCATGAATTATGGCAGCGATTTTCTAAATGAAAGAAAGGCACAAGGGCGATCGAAGGATGTGGGCGTTTGAGAAGGCGTCGGCCTGAAGACCGATTGCGTGCAATATTTGATTTATTATCATCCCTCCATCGTCAATGGGATGGGATGGGGTATAATGTGGTGGTACTTTAGGCGTTCATATCCACCACCACGACCACCATCGCGTCGTGTATTAAACGGCTCACTGAGATGAAACCGCAACTATGCCAAATGGATCGTCCAATTAAATTGTTTATTGGACCGCTGATAATACAAGGGATAATTCATGTTCAGTTAAGTTTTGAACAGAGACCGTTTCCAGGAATTTAGGCTGTACAACGCGTGCAATCCGGTCAGCTCCATCTGTCTAATGGTCATGCTGGGCATAGTTTTCAATCGGGCCGTGGACCGAGTGATACAGCGGATGCGGATGTGTAATAGTTTTGAATAGCCACCACAGTCATTTAATGGTCATTCGTTATCCTGCGGTCGTTGGCGGGCAGATGAATGGAATTAAGCCGGTCATTGACATGCGATTAGTTTGATAGTCTCGAGTGGGGAAAAAGCGGATTTATTTCTTTACACCCATTGGCCACATGGATCGAGCTTCCACCATCGCATTGGGTCTAATTAATTCTAGAAAATCCATTCCGTGGAATTAGTTTCACACAAAATCAAGAAGCCGCGAAAAAAGCTAGAAATTATACTCGTACGTTGCTACGAGTACTTCCCCATATCGGGAAGCCCTTCGAATCTATTTAAACTTTTTCAGTTTACCCGCGTACTGTAACACAGGACCATTCGACAGAATCCAATCTCCTGGAGATTATTGAAAGGTTTCCCATTTACAACTCGCCATTCGGTTACTTGGTTACGGGTCTATAGTGTTCCACTTCGTCGAAATGATGGCGATGATCAAAAGTAGGACATTTCCTCTGGAGGAAACGGTCGAAGGGCGACATGAAAAGAAAAAGAAAAAAATGTGGAACCGATTGGATTGTAATTAACAGAATTGCACTTTCAATTTATCGAGTGCAAGAGAGGGAAAAAGGACACGAGAAACTGATCCATGTTGTAGCTGGAACATGCCTCCATCGAACTTATGTTCGACGAGGATATCCTATCCCATATAAGCAATTGTGTTGGATTACATAAATCCTCCCTTCTTTCTTCCGCTTATCCGTCGTCCTTTTTGATTGGAAGCGTACCAGTTTTAGGTGTACCCACACTGGATATAGTAGTTGCATGTTAAGTGCTCATTGTTGAATGCCACAGAGAAACCCCATCTCACTACAGCACTTCATCGAGTCGTAGAACGATTCCCTTGATCCCCAGATCTTACCCAGCCTCGCACTCTTCGTCTCCCACTTGTGCAACTCGACGATTGGGTTAACCACGTTCACAATCCTTCGAGGGAGTGAGGGTGCCAGAGGTGGCACATTTTTCCTTTTGTTTATTACGTTATGCAGATGTAGGAATTAAATTGGTAATTTGGTGGAAATTCGAGAGTGTCGAGGTTCCCTACTGACTAGCACTGGAATTGAATTAGAAACCATCGACGGGAAGGAGTTTAAGGATAACCAAATGGTAAATGGAATTCAAGTGAGATTGGGTGAAAATTTTAACTAAATTTGATTATGCGGGGATGTGACGGCAACTGGTGGGAGTTGATTCTATGATAACCGCGGATAAACATCAAATTGATATTGCAGCGATGCCAGCTGGAAGTTTTGCATTTTTTCCCTGAGTTTTCAGTTTGAAAAAAGCAAAGCACTTTAGGACTAATGAAGTAAATTGGATTAAAGTAGGTTATGGAGATTCGAAAAACTATGTGGATTTAGTGGTTTTTTGTGGGGTGACACAGGGTTGAGTTGGTTCACCAGTGCTGTTTTGATGCTATGTTTTAGTTGCATAAATATAGGCGACTCTTGAAACTATTAATGGGCTCCTCTAATGCAATTTTTCTTTCATGTGGAACGTGAGATATTGTTAGGATCCACAATTCCATAAAACGAAATTTAGTGAAGTACACACTTCATTCCACGATGCTTATCGAATGTAAATTGCTCCACAACCCCCTTTGTTACAAGGACTTTTCATTCGAAATCACTTATCTTCGATTGAAGGACGAACAAGGAATTTCTTTAATTAAAAGAATATATCCTTGATTCAATCATTTAAACGAATCATCTCTAATAAGTCTTTTCAATGGCATTGCTTATGTTCTCTCGCCTCAATGGTCTATTGAAAATAATTCCGTATCCAAACGACAAGGACAATAGGGCTAAGAAGAATGAAAATTAATTAAGAACATTATAATTTCATGTGTTAAACGACAAGAGAGATGATAATTAGCGTTCGTTTCGACCACCTTCTGGGAAGGACGAAACTGACAACCAAAAAAAACACTTGTTGGTCCTTTTTAGAAGATTTTAATTCAAATTTTAGAGGGAGTCGAATTTTCCGCATCGGAATTCGTTCGTGATTCGTCCTTGCAAAGTTATTTCAATGACGATTTTATCTCTTATATGTATGTAGCTAGCAGGGTATGAAAACTTTCCACGTCTAACATCGATGGTAATAATGATGATGTTGCCGCTTGGTCTGTCGTAGTGAAATAAGTTGTACAGTTAGTGGAGATTTTGCTTCCTTTTTTGCACATCAATTAAGGATGTTTTTTGTCAAGTTCTTTCGCTTGATCATATCCTGCGAGAGGAGGATTGTAGAGGAAGAACTGTGGCTTGTTATTGGTTTTGTTCTTGCTGATTGAACGATTCCGATAATTAGAACTTTGGGGTTGGTATTAAATAGTGCTGTATTTAGATTAATTGAATTATAGTCGTTGGCTGACCTGGATATCACACAACAGCACCCTCGTCAGTTGTTCATTTTAATTGAATGAACTCGATTAATGTAATTCCAACAAATCAATGTAAGCCTCCATTCAGACAAGTGAAAAATGAACCTGTAAGGCTACTAGGCGCAGTAAATGTGTGGTCGATTGAAAAACAATAACACAAAGGCAAAACCAACTGGGAAGAATGAGTGCTTCAGTGGCCTTTACAGGGCTTGTAAAGGGTGTTTTTCTTAGAGGTATACAAATTCAGTGTGAAATAAAACACTTCATAAAATATTAATGTTTATGATATTAGCCTTATTAAATAGATTATTCTATGCCATTAGTGTCGAAGTATGACTTAGAGCATGTACGCGTCACGGCTAGCTCAAATAAAGCGCTATCCTGAAGTCAAATTTTCGACAAATTTATCGAGCAACTGGGGCCGTATATCAGCAGCATCGGCGAACGTTGACTTTCAAATCGTCCAACGTCTCTGGTTTATCGGCACTTAGCCTCACCGCCAGATGGCGCCAGTATCGCAAGAGCAATTACTATCCTGTAGTACATTCTAGTAGACGGCTACTATCTACTAAAATTTCAGCCGGATCGGACTCGTAGTTTTGTTTTGACCGCGTGTGGAAGCGGGAGTGTCCGCGGATTCTAGAAAAATGGAAAAAGCAATATAAGTCGGTGATTCGATTCTTGTTTTTGGTGCTCTCCCACCATGATAACGCACCGGCTCACACCTCCGCCCTCGCCACGGCCAAATTGGTCGAATTGGGCTACGAACTGCTGCCCCATTCACCGTATTCTGCAGATTTGGCCCCGTGCGACTTCTTTTTGTTTCCAAACTTGAAAAAGTCACTCGCCGGGAAGAAATTTCCATCGAATGAGGAAGTCATCGCCGCCACGGAGGCTTACTTTGCAAATCTCGAGAAAACGTATTTTTCAGACGGGTTAAAGAAGTTGGAGCATCACTGGGTCAAGTGTATGGAGCTAAAAGGAGAGTATATTGAAAAATAAATCGCCATTTCTCCAAAATTTTTGTTTTTCTTCTGTAGGCTAAATACTTATCGGATCACCCTCGTACATCCCAAAGAAAGTAATTTAAAAATGTGAGACCACAGGATCGTAGAGGTTAGTTCTCAGGTTTATTACGCGAAATTATGCGCTCAGCTAAATTGATGGTGTCGCGCGCCGTGTGGCATGTTGCGCCATCTCGTTAAAAGCAAAGCTCTGTCACGTCAATGCCATTCAACTAAGGAACGAAGAGGTCAGAAATCATGTTCCTATAGCGCTCTCCATTGACGGTAACGTTCCGGCGAGCATCGTCCTTAAATAAATATGGACCGATGATTTCACCAGCCCATAAAGCACACCTAATAGTGAAGCAATCTCGTTTGTTTGTATATCCATTTAATTAAATTTGGTCTCATCGGAGAACAAAATTTTGCGTTGAAAATGATGATCAAGCGGAATCATGTTTTCGGCCCATTCATCGAACCTACGACGCGTATAATGGTCATCCGGTTTCAACTCTTGCACATGTTGAATTTTATAAGTTTTTAAGCTTTTAAGTTTGTCGTTTTTGAAAGACACGAAAGCGATTCATCGTGCTCCGAATAACTTGCTCAGATTGAGGGTTATATTGATTAAAAGCTTGTCGAACCGAACCCTCGTTTTCAAAATACGCTTGCACAAGTCGCATGCATTGTTCTGGTGTTCATCTATTCGTCGTAAAATGGCAAAATGTAGTTACTACAAATCTACTTTCAACTCTCAAGTTGACAATTTGCGGAAAGAGTTTTAAAACGAAACCCTTAAAAAAAACACCCTTTATAAAAGGCTTCAGGAAATTTTTTTTCCTGACATGATTTAGTCGGCGGCCTTAAAAACAAGCTAAACAGAGGTCGTCTGCGAATGTTCGTTCAGGCTAGATCGAGTTTTTAGTGAATTCTTGTTGAGTGACTAGGAGCAAGCTCAAACTTCAGCCAGCGATTGAATAGCAGTTCGTATTTAAGGATGAAGGAATGTCCCAAACTTTTGGTTGCAAAATTTCCTCAAAGCTGGCCGAGAGACTAAGGGGGATTTGCCCTGGTCTGAACGCGCTTTGATGATGACCTGACCTGAGATGATTTCATTGTTGGAGTCAAATCTCTTTCCGCCATTTCTTCTGGTTTGGGAACAAGTAATAGTTGCTCGGGACTGAATCCAGAGAATAGGGTGGATGAGGGACCAATTCATAGCCTAATTCATGGATTTTGCATTGTCCTGGTGGAAAAGGACTTTATTCTTGGACAGATGTGCTCGTTTTCTTTTCCAAATCCTCATAAAATCGGCCAAATAAGTTGGCATAATATTTGCCATTTACTGTTTTACCCTTTTGAAGGTAGTCAATGTGGATTATATCGCGTGAATCCCAAAAAAACACGGTCGCCATGACTTTATTGGCTGAGAAACCCAATTTGGCCTTCTTTGGCGCCGATTCACTCCGAGAAACCACGGTCCACAGTTACGAGTTCGTCCATATTGCAATTGAACAGCGTCCAACACTCCTACAAAGTTATCACACGATTGCGTTTGTGGTCGATTGTGAGTAAACGCTGAACCCATCTTGCGGAAAGGTTTCTCGTACTCAAGTGATCGTTCAAAATTGTAACCACTGAGCCATATGAGATGCTTATGGCTTCCACAATCTCTCCCACTTTCAACCTTCGATCGGCCAACACCATATCGTGAATTTTTTCAATTGTTTCGGGTTTAGAGACCTCAACTGGGCGTCTGGAACGTTCGACATCTTCCGTGCTTGTACGGCCACAACGAAATTCAGTGAAGCACTTCTTTACTATTGAAATTGATGGTGCAGAGTCCCCATAGTATTTATCAAGCTTAGCCTAAAAATAATGCTTAATGAGTACACGAAATTCTTTTTTCCATTTTCTTCTTAAAACATGCGGTTGTCTGTTGTCAATGTCTGTCAAACACAAACTAAACGACGCAGCTTGTTCAAATTTTGACAGGAGTCAACTGACAGCTGCCTGTTGACAGGAGCAGTGTTCCTCTTTTATTGCTCCGATCTCGTAGCACACCATTACTGAAAAGTTGGCATGTGTCAAACTCGTCTCGAAGGTTTTGACCGACTACCCGATGCAAGACAGCGTCGTGTCGTAATTCCAACCAGCAAACTTTTTTTTTACTCCCAAAAGTGATATCCTTCGTCAAAGGGTACTACCATGGGACCCTAAGTGACATCAAAGGATCTCGTCGGACTCTTGAGAACTTCAAGCCTTGAAAAGTCTGATGACAAAAATAAGTCCACGCTCAAGGGATGTACTTCTTCAAAGTACTCTTTTAAGGACTTCTAGCAATATCTAAAATAAATCTATTTTCCCGAAACTTTTTTATCCAAACCCTGAATGTGACCATCGGGTCAGTGGTAAACAAAACTTGAATGGAGATTACGTTACCTCAGAGCTGCTATCTTAGCTGATAAATCGTACTTAATGGAACACTGATGTCTGCTGTATCGTACCCGCATGAAAATTGATTCAATGAAAATCGGAAATCTAAACAACCGCCCCGGGCTTTTCCAAGATAGGGAAAAAAGAAAAGAGTAAGTGGTCAAGGTATCCTCCTAGGGATTACCTACTTATGGAATTCCCGTATATAAACAAAACATCTCTTAAATACTACCCACTCAGTTTTACCAACTGAATTCCCACCCCACGGCTCTACTGTTCATTCGCTTAGTTGCTTTGGTGTCCACACACCCATTTATGTGTCTAGTTTCGTTTGTCTTTCCAGACCTGGGATTGTTTTCCGTTTTAGTCAAAAGGACATATTCGATCGTGAATACAACTCATTTATAACGCCTGTCATCTGATAGTATCAGGAGCATTAACTCGAAATGGAAGTGAGCTTTGCTTTTTCTTCTCCCTCTCTTCCGGGTGCTTTTGCTTTTTATTGTACGTCTTTTTAACCCCTCTGGATTTGGAAGCAATAATCAACTATTAGCTCTCTGGATACGGAAACAGGAAACATATTTGGTTATGGCATTCAAAATTGTCATCGTACCCTGGGAAATCATAGATTAAAACGTCGATAATATCTGGTAGGACGAAAGGAGTTTTATAAAATGTATGGAATTATGCAATCGATTTTTTAGGATAGGCAATAGTCTATCTGTTGAATAATGAAGTTGTTTTAGCTTATGGTTGCAAGAGCGCAAGTTGAAGCTTTCCCGTGTGGCCGGTGGAAATTCAAGATATTTGATATTCCCTGCTTGTTATTATATTATACACGGCTATCTCATTAAGGAGCTGAATATGATTACACGTCGCTGTCTGTATCCTCCCACTTGACTCTTGACTTTGTCGCACGCGCATATTTTACGTATCATACCAAAAAAACTCGACCCTGAAAATTATTAATGTCCTTCCCATCACACTTCGACTGACGTAAAATAAACATAAGAACTACCGTCCCTTAGTCCGCAATTCTAAACGAAAAATTAATCACGTACACACGCCACGTAAAGGTCATAAGTGTTGGTTATATAACATTGCATAGTATAATTTCAGGCGCCAGCCGAAAATCATTTAAGTTTCAAACAAAACGAATTGACCGCAACAACTATTCGATTTGCTACACTACCCGCAACAAATGTAAATAAATCTTTTTCATTCAACAAATTACTGTTAGCTTAATTCGCCGCGCAACTGTAACCAGCCATTTCGGCCAACAGTCAACATTCAAGCGGCAAATAACAATCCGAACACCGAGAACAAAACAAACAATTCAAATACCAAAGCAATTGAAATTATCAGTGCAATCTAATTCCCAATTGACATTTGCAAATTGCAACTACGAGTACATGCGTGTGTATGTGTTTGTGTGTATCTAACGGTAGTCGAAGGATACAACAACGGGCGAGTTGCTATGAAAATTCCACTCAAATAAACTGGTAAACTAAATTAATGTAAATATTAATCAATTTTAATCACGGTGCCCCTCCACGCCTGCAATCAAGCGTTTGTGACGCCCAGACCGCCGCATGGATGCGGACCGGAGGCGGTTGGTATGTCGCTGTAGTACCACACTCGAACGGTTGGAATTGCAAAAACCAAGGTGTAAATATTCTACGAGGTACAATGGCAACGGAAAGATGGAATGACTGGGTTTTGCGGGTTAAGGGAGACACGATGACATCAGGTGTTTTGCAGGACAACGTACAGGAATGCTACGTTAAGCTGAGTAAATAAAACTTTTGACGTTTTGATTAGATTTGTACACAGGAAAGAGCAATCAAGTGATAATGGAGGACAAGTTCCAGTTCCAGTTCTTAGTTGGAAACTTGTAAATCCGCAATGATTGCCTTCGTCAAGTGCCATTTACTTTGGCAATCAATTAAACTCTGTTAAAAAGAAAAACATTTACCACATGACGCCATATGGTAAAAAGTCCCGAAATTGTCAGTTAAAATAATGAATTTAATAAAAGAGTGTAGGGACCAAAGCAACTACACTCGTCGATGATAGTCGACGAACTAACGACCCAGCACTTTAGACTAAGAACTAAGCGCCAAGGACCAAAGACCAGATGCCATTTTCAAATTGGACAGAAAGTCCACATCATCTTGGGGTTTCTATACTTCTTCCTTTCTGCTCTTTGTCAACACTTTTGCTGCTTTTTTTCTCTTGTGTCCTGTCTTTATGTATTTTTGCTACCCATCCTGTCGCACGGTATCCGGCTGGGTGCACCTGTTTCTTAGCAGGTCAGTAGTTATTTTGTGAAGCATGAAAGAGAACATATTTGTCGAGAATTCTAAAGTCGGTCAGTTTTGCAGCTGTTGTGCAGTGGTTTCGTTAAAACTTTCATGAACATTTTTCAATTTTTCCTTACCCCATCCACACGTGTCTGTGAGTATGTGGATGTGGGGATGTTTCCATAGAGCAGGGGACACTCTGCCATGCACCGGAAGAGTGGAAATTACTAATTACTGTTGACTATCAGGAAGCAAACAATTTAGTTTTGATGAAAAAGTATCCTCTTCAGCCATGACAAGGAAAAGAAACACACAAAAACCAAAAAAAAAAGGTGAAAGGGGAACAGGATCAACCGCAAACCGGACAGTGAAGGACGTTATCATACACACACTCCTGACGGAGTCGGAAGAGCACTCATCATGATATATGTACGTGGGATAACCGCCATAAAGCAGCAAATGCTAATGTCCTGTCTATTGAGCGGTGAGAATAACCCATCTCCTCAGGAAGCTAGAATAAATGAAAAAAAGGACTTTTTCCGAAAAACGTCATTCTCATATGAGCATACATGCATGGTCATACGACATCTTTTTTGACGTGCGAATGTTATGTCGGTTGCGGCTAGTATTACCGGCTAATAGTATGTGGTCCTCCTTCTTGCCGTTGTGTGTCCTGCGTGGAGCTTGCCGTTTACCTCCTGTGTTTACCACCATTAAACCATTGTACCCAACAGCACATGCTCCTGTATGACCCACTTTGAGCAGCCGAGCAGCGCCCGCTCGAGTTCGGTTTCCACTGCGTTTCTCTCGGCTAGGACGGGGACGTAGTATCCCGACTCTGACCGACCATCCAGCCAGTGTGTTGCTAATTGCAATTGAGCGTTCTTCTCCTCCTGATTGGGGGGTTTTCTATTTTGTTTTTTTTTTTTTTCTTCTTTTGTTTCATGTTTTTCTGCTTTTTATTCGTGACATCATTTCGGACGGAAATTGTTGAATTTTTGATATTGCCTTTCAGTGGTGATTGTGGTGATGGCGTTTCATGAAGTCGGGACTCGGGAGTTGTTGGAAAGGCATCTGAAATTCAGGGCGACAGGTGGTGCAGCATGCATTTACTGCAGGTTTTCTATAAATTTTGGTTTTTTTTTTTTTTTAATTTTTCCTGCTCTTTTTGGACTTTTATTAAAGTGGCAGCATACATTTTGTATTTTACTGGTGTTTGTAGTTTGGGACAGCGACTCGGTGTGGAGCTTTTAATTAAATTTTTCACTCAACTGGCGTGGAAACTTGAAGATTTGTTTTTGCTCATCTGCTCATCAAAATTTTTGTTAGAGACATGTTTGGGGCTGATTTCATGTTTTTTCTGTGATTAATTACATTTTCGGTAAGGGCTGTGATTTAAGCACGTGATTTTCATTCGATTTTTTGATTAACAGGCGAAAAGTGAATAGAGCAGACTGTTGTCAGGGGAGCTATGGGACGATGCAGCTCGAAGGGTCCACTTGAACGAGAATCTATAAGTGGTGATGAGGTGATTCTGTGCTTAAAGAATTTTAACACCGCTTGTTGATATGGAGACTTTTAAAAGGTTTTACACAAGAGACATATTTCAACAAACATGATAGGTTTGTACGTGTCGAGATCGGTCCGGAGTCGATATTATTACTGGCTATCGATCCTCTATGTCGTATGTGATTCGATTCTTTCCACATATCACGGGACCTATTGTCTATTGTCGACTTCGGACTGCCAATTTGAGTACTACCCTTGCAAAAAAAAAATCCTCGGAGTAATATTTTGACAACTTGGTTGTTGTAGGCTTCGATCCCGTGTCATCGGCGTCCGAAACCAAAACGCCATCCTTTGAACCATGTTCGTTCGTATTCATGATCGTGATCATTTTTTGCCTCGCTTACTCGAGAACAAATGATGATATCGACTCCGAACTAACGCCATTCGATGCATAAATGCATAATCAATACCTCATAAGACCTGCAAGGTCTTACTTTTATATGACAATTATAAAAAAAAATTGTGGGTCTGGAGAGTGGAGGACCATATGATGGCGAAGGAAAAGACTGGAGCAGCTAGTAATGAAGTGCTTTGTGTGAGGTAAAGATCGATATAGTAGGGACAAGGACCACTTCGACTTAGTCTTCTCCCTTGCAAAGGTGCAAGAGAAGACTTGTCCAAAGGCTTTCCTGTCTATCGCTCTGCCTGCGCGCATATATCAAACCAAACTTGCCGAGTAGCTGAGTCTAATACTTGGTTGTGTTTTCAAGTACATGCTTCTGAGCTCATAGTGACCGGTTTTAGAACCCTACGTACTGTGGTTCCTGAGATCCAGGTAAAAGTTTGCAAAATTCAAAGCAGAAGATCTGGAATTGTAGCTTGTCTCCCGACGAGCTGATGTCGTCTTGTTTTCTTTTCCAAAGCTTGTCTTAAATTGCGACTTTCGAATTTATTGTTAATATGTATAAAAATCGTTTTTATGGGCTGAACTCACATTTTGCCTATTCCCTAAGGTGGCTACACCCAAAATGTGTTCAAAAAGTAACAGGAATTGTATACTTTCCCGGATTGTATTATTCTGATTCACTCGACTCTTTCTTTGTTATATTCGAAAAATTGTTCGAGACATGATAGTAGACACACATTGCTAATCAAACTTTTCAGCTTAGTCCTCACTCAGCTGTCGCAGCATGCTTGTGGTTTGAAGCTTCATGTGGTTTGATCTGAGGGTAATTTTTTGAATTCATTTTTTTTTTAATATCTTCACTTTTGATGGCTTTTAGTCGTGGCCAGAAAATATTCATAAACTTTTTTATCAGCTCAGGACGCATTTTGTACGACGCATGATTGTATAATGAAAAGCTGATTAAATTTTAGTGAACCTAAAAAAAAAGCTGACTGGAGTTATCGGGGCGTCTTAAGGGCATTTGTCTCTGTAATGTCAAATGAGAATTTTGTAATTTTTTATGTAATTTTTTTTTGTAATTTGATACAATTTACTTTCTGATTTGGCTTGGTTCCCTACCAACGAGAGCAAATTGTTAGCTCAGATTATATAGATAAGGAAGGTTAAACTGAAGCCGTTACCGTTATAGAGATAGTTTTCATTTCGTTACCTTGTTTTGTTCAAAGGTCATGAATAATCGGGTTTTAAAATGTGAGTTTTTAAGCGTTTGGTTTTTAATTGTAAAAAAATGTACAGGAAAATTAAAAAAGTATGTAAAGTTTTTATACGAATAAATAAGCCAGTATTTGCCATTTTTCTTTAATGGATCATTTTGTGTAGTTTCTGACTAGAATTATAATTTCCGTAGGCTATAGGGAGATTCTAATTTTGAGTTACTTTTCTAATCATATTGGCTGTTACGTCGTTAAAAACACGTACAATGTTGTCCTCCAAGGCTGCAAATAACCCTGAATTATTGGCATAGACGAGTGATTTCCCAAAAATTCGTCAAATCGTTCAGTTGACTAATTCGACGATGTTCTCACGGCAAACTTTGAAAAAATACGAGCCAATGATTCTGTCTGACCATAAATCGCACCAGACTATACGGGTATATACGAGGGTGGTTCGATAAGTACTTAGCCTCACCGCAAAAATGCGCCAATATCGCAAGAGCAACTTACTATCGTGTAGTACATTCTAGTAGACGGCTACTATCGAAATTTCAGTCGTAGTTTTGTTTTGACTGCGTGTGGAAGCGACAGTGTACGCGGAAAGAGCAATATTGGCCGGTGATTCGATTCTTGTTTTTGGAAGGGAAATCGCGCAGCGAAATCAAAAAGCGTTTGGATGCTGTGTACGGTGGCTCTTCTCCTTCGATGGCGACCATCAAAAATTGATTTAACGAGTTTCAACGTGGTCGCACGACGGTTTTTGATGAGCCACGTCCAGATGCCCCGAAAACGGCTACCACGGAGGATAAGTGACAAAAAACCACGATCTCGTATTGGTAGACCGCCGATTGAAGGTGCGCGAGATAGCTGAGACAGTAAGCATTTTAAAAGATCGCGTGGGTCATATCCTGCATGAAATGTTGGGCATGAGAAAGCTGTCGGCGCGATGGGTGCCGCGTTTGCTCACTCCGGACAACAAGCGCAACCGTGAGACCACTTCAGAGCAGTTGTTGAGGCTGTTTAAGCGCAATCCGAAGGAGTTTCTGCATCGTTTCATGACGTTGTAGGTTAAGTACTTATCGGACCACCCTCGTATGCATCGTATGTAGGTAGCTCTTGTATTTCCTGAGTTCTGTTTATTAACATGCCCATTCAACCAAGCATGAGCATCGTCGCTGAAAGCTATTATTCGATAAAAAAGCGTATCTTCCTCTAATTTTTCTAAGGCTCTGTTCTTTTTCTTAAATGGCGCTACAGTCCGATGTAAACCTGGGCCTCAACCAACAAGCGTCTCTAGCTGGCACTTTTTGCCAGTTGTTTCTAGTGCCGCACTCCCAGTTGGTTAAGGTCCCTTTCCAGCTGTCTGCGCCACTTAAGATTCCCTCATGGTTGGATTTGAAGACTCTTTGGGCCGTAGCTGTGTTGTCAATTCGCTCTACATGGCCTAGTAATCTTCGACGTTGAACCCCGAGACTAGATCGCACTAGGTCGATATCGCTGTACAGCCCGTTCAGTTCGTCGTTGTATCTTTTCGTCTACTCTAACGGGACCATAGAAGGGACCAAGAACATCCTCATCCGTTTTCGTTAAGGTCCAGGCCTCTGCGCCGTAAAGGAGGACGAGGATGATCAGTGATTTATGTAGTGCTACCTTGGTTTTTCTAGAGAGGGCTCCACTTCTCAGTTGCCTTTTGAGCCCGAAGAAGAAGCGGTTAGCAAGAGTATTTCTGCGTTTGTTCTCAGCGCTTGTATTGTTGTCGCTGGTCACTAGGTAGACGAAATCATTGACCACTTCAAATTTGTAGTCGTCAGTTGTGATGTTTTGGCCTAGACGTCGGTGTTGTGCGTCTTTTCTGGATGACAGCACATATTTGGTTTTAGCCTTGTTCACCGAAAGACCCACCTAGACCTTTCTGCTATTGAACATTTCATTGAGGTCCCGCTGTTCTCACTCAATCACGTCAATGTCATCATCAAGGATTTTTCCTGTGGCGGCCATCTGAAATCTATCAAATCTATTATTTATTACTCATTTACTGATACCGAATCACCATGGCAATTTACACGATTGAATAGCACGGCCAAATGATAAATTTTTATTATTATCAGAGGAACGCAGGATCGGCCGAGCAAACCGCCGCGATCCGTGAAAGTTTACAGCAGAACCCGAGGAAGTCGATTCCTCGCCGTGCACAAGAACTCTACCTTTCGCAGACTTCAATTTGGCAAAGTTTGTGTCGGGACTTGGGCCTACACCACTTCAAGATCCAACTGACCCAGGAGCTCAAAGTTTATAACCACAGACAACACCGTTTGTCCGCTGCCTGGGCTTCGGAGTTTTTGGAAGAGGACCACAATCTTAGCCGAAAAATCATCTTTAGCGACGAGACGACCCCATACGAGGCTTAACAGGTGACAATCCACCTTCAAAATGTTACCGTTTACATGTACTATTTGAGGATAAGGTAATCTCTAAATCTCCTGCGAAACTAGCAGTTTGAAGACAGACAGAAAGTTTTCAGGAAAGACGCAAATTTATGATTTACTGTGAACTATAAGTCGAATTCAAAAAATACAAAAATTACATTAGGACATTATATTATTAACTACCTTTGTGTAACAGAGGTATACCATTAAAACACATGAAAATTCTGAAAATTCCTAACCTTATCTGAAGTCCCTCTTCCTATATTTAATGTACTTTAAATGTTGTGATTGTTGCAAAATTCTTGTATCCCAAGCGTGAACGTAATTTTACAAGAAATGTAGTTAAAATCTAAAACAACGGAAGCCCCTTACCCTCTTTAGAAGTAATTTGCCTCACAATGATGCAGAACTAACGCTCTGAATAGCTAAGTACAACACATCAGTCAATCCATTCTGCTTTTCCTGTCGCGAAATTGTAACAAATGACTGACATTTCGTACACACGCTGACTTAAAGCTATTCATCAGCTCGCATTCATTAGATCCTTCCTTTAAATAAAAATAAACTACAAGCACAACCCCCACCGTCGCCTGTTTTACTTTCACCAAACGTCAAAGCGCACGTTATGCATAACGAAATTGTTGCCTTCTCGCCCACCACCCGAACGACAAAGCGTCCCCCGGTCCCAAAGAGTGTACATAACTTCTGCTTTGTTTGGAAGTAAATAGTAAAAAAGAGAGTAAAATAAAACCTTGAAACTCTATCTCAATTCCTACGTGGTGGCAGGAGAAGCCAGCTGTGAGCTGCAAACAACTCACGCCTGCATGCCTGCACGACAGTCAAGCTTTCTTCCGACGACAGCAATCAGAGTGTGAACACCTTCTCACACGTGCATCCCCTTTCGCACACATGTAAAACCCATTTAAATTTTTAATGAAATACCTGAAATGAGTCCTAAGGCAATTTCGGATGCAATATGCAAACATAAGCACAGCTATCGCGTGTATCTAACATGCAACAAGACAAATAGCTGTTGCAACACTTCGAGCAAGGGTATAAGCCTTTGACAAATTTTCCTAAACATCTTGGAGGTATAAATGGCTGCTATAGCCGAAGGATGGAAGGTAGATAACAAGGGAGTACTGGCAGTGGAACAAGCAGGCAATTTATTTGCATCCTTAGGTGGAAGACAAAAATTGCACAAAATATTGCACATCCCATTGAAGTAACTGGCGCATCGGCATGTACTCGTATGTGTAAGGACGAAGCGGTACAAATTAAAACCGACAATCCCTGATTCGTCTGCGAAAAACGAAAAACCTGATAATATCCCTATTTTGAACATACCATCAACAAACCGCAAGGATTACATCCTTACGCACCATTTGATAGCACTCAGTCACTGATGAATGTCACAGGGAAATCGAACGTCAAGGCACAAAAGTGACGATTGACGAGCAAGCATCGGTAACGAGATGAGAAGCTGTCGAAAAAGGGAGAAAAAAAAAACAGCAAACACCTTTTAATGTCCTGACATCGAAGGTAATCAAGCGAGATGAATCCGTTCAGATAAAGCCAACCGTGTTCGCACCTTTACAAAGCCGACAACAAGATGACAAGCACACTTGACTCGAGGGTTAAGGTAGATTGAGAAACCCACTGTCGGCGGGTGCAAAAATATGTGAGGCTTTGCTACAATTCGCTTCGAGTATACATAGTACAAAGCTACGAATTGAAAGTTAAGATATTTCTTCGTTCACCGCATTACCACCATTCTCGTCGTCCTTCACATTTGTCACAGAGCATCTACCCACCTAGCTGGGTCTTCTATCTTTAGGGTTTTTTGGTTTTTTTCGGTTGGTTTTATTCTCCGGTGCAATGAACAAACAAAAACATTTACCATGTCAGCACACACCGAGAGGCAGCCCCCCAAAAGGACCAAAGGATAAGAAGATCACAAGCAGGAACATAGGAGAGTGACTGGAATTGGGTAAACTTGCAGTGAACCGTCGTCCTTGTTTCCGTGTAAAAAAAGAATCTCACCCTAGCAAACATCTAGTTATATGCAGTAGCTACCTTCAGCAATTTCATATCCTTACTCGGTTTCGACATTCCACTTGGTTGGCGGGCATAGGTATGAGAGGATTGGTGTCGGTATGTGTCGTTGTCGATGACAGTTGTGGAATTGGCAAAGGAAACGAATGGTGCATAGACTGTTAACGAAAAGAGTCCCACCAAGGATGAAAGTATATGCAAGGAAACAGAGCACAGGGATAGAGTGGGTTCGGTGCATTTTCAAGCTAAACTTGCGTTCCGTTGCTATTTGCATATCCTGTTGACATACGTTTTGTTAGCCCATCACCATTCCACCAGGGGCTGGTGTGTTTTTCTAAGTTATTTCTGCATTTAAATGGCTACGTTCAACGCTGGTTGCTCAGCAATGTCGGGACAGTCGATCTGGAAAGGATGTGGCTCCAAGGAAGCTGGGGATGAAAATGCCATTTGTCTGACTTTTCTGTCCGCTGAGCTGTTCAACATCTTCACGACTGAGGTTGCATTAAATCCATTCTTCGTCCTCGGGAGATTCGTTTTCGTTTTCGAGACTTTTTTTTTTTGTTTTTCTTCAGAGATTTCCATAGAGCCAACTACATCTCGAATACTAATATGAACTTAAACTGCCGAGTGTTAGGACATGTCTAAAATATGAGGTCTTCGGACAGGCCATTCTTTTCCGATCTGCGAAAAAAATATTCTTCACCACTACCACCACTCGCCGTAGAGCTTTCATTCATGGCAGTCGTTAAAAAATACGCGACGTACCACTGATTAGTATTTTCAAAATATCTCCATAATTATTTGATTTTTTTTTTTTTTCATTTTAATTCCTCTATCAACAAAAACAGTTCATTTTGCAAAACCTGAATATTTACGCTAATCCAGAGGTGATTCCAGTGATGTGTAACACGACCCTGATGGTAAGTATCGGATTTTGGTTTAATTTTGAACAATTTTCGGTTATGTTTTGTATTTTTTTATTTTTGGAACTTTCCATTAAGACTCTTTTACTCGTTTACAGATTTTAATAATTCTAATTTAATTACTCAATTAACTCTGCAAAAAAAGTTATTATGTTAATTGGTATTAGCTGGCTTAGCCCATTTGAGTTGGGTTTTCCAGACTTAGTTTTATTCCCGATTTGTATTTTTTTTTTTGAATCGATGCTGAATTAGTTTGAATTAAATCGTAATTTTATAATTTTTCTTTTGTTTTGAAATTAAACAATATGGTTCGGGTATGACTGCAACTGTTTTTTCCGATTGAGCCTTTATTTTTTAATTTGTGTGTGTTTAAAATACAGAATGGCCTTTCCAAGGGTAAATAGTGCGAATATAATTAGGTTGGTTAAAGTATATGTATTTTTGGATGGGAAGCTTTTGGTCAGTTGAGCGAGGCTAAGTGGAAAAATATTGACAGAGACTAATGAGAATATGAAATCAGATTGCGGAATATCAGAAAGTCAATACGAATGACTCTATATGGAGCGGAATTATTATTAGGCACTTAAATTTTAGGATTGCAATTATTTAAATCAAGTAAAAGGACATTAGATTATTGAGGTGGTAAAGTGATGCGGTTTTGCAGAGTTTATGGCTGCATAATGACGGATTTTCCACATATGTAACCAATATTTGCCTTATATGGGGATAAATACTTGATAATTCTGATTTGTGGTATATTACAATATAACATTAGGTATGGATAGGTTTCATTTTACGTGTCCTACGGAATTACTCCGTTTAAGACCAGGAATTCTATCTGAATCTAAGTAAGGTTATGTAAAACTTGTATGCTAGTTCGTTTGTAATCCCCACTAGACCATTATTATATTATTATTATTATTGTCGACAATCCCTCGCTAAGTGACCCTGTCACGAGTGTTGTTCTTCCCACGTTATCCTGGTGTGTGGACTACCTTCTAAGTCCACTATTATGGTGTCCTCCCTTCTATGGCACGAGCATTGGTTGTAGTTCACAGTTTATTTTGTTTCTATGTCATTAAGTTGTTTGTTACGACTGGCGCCGTGCTTCCTTGGTTTATCAAGGGAAGAGCGTCAAACGGAGAGTTAAACAAGTTCTCCCTTTTTAAATTTTTTATTAGTTTATTAATAATAATTAGCTCTGATAACTAACTCCGATAGCTAACTCAAATTAACTCTGCCTACTCTCGATATCAGCTGCCTTTTTATACAATATTTTTCGTACGCACCTTATCCCCTCTTCTTTTCTTGACTCCTACCCGCGTCAGAAATCGGTTTCTGCAGCTTAGGTGTAAACACTACGTAACTCGACCTTGCACCGACCTATTTTCACTTTCATGTATGCAACCTGGTACTCATTCACCATATCCCTTAATTGCGTTTAATTGCTTTAAGGGTTTTGCTATTGGCTGTGCATGAATTAGTGTTTACCCAATAGACTGCATGTAGCGCATATGAATGGGCACAATTCAAAGGTGTCATGTGTCTTGATCCTTCGTACGCTTCAAGGGTGTCGTATGTCTTGACTCATCGTTGGGCTGTACTGACCCCACTTGAGTTAGTCATACTGCACTGACTTTTAGTTTTAAATGGGCACACTTCAAAGGCGTCGTGTCGAAGAGAAGTGTGCATTTCGCTGAGTGGACGATGCGTGTGGTCCGTTGTGTAGATCACAACAGTTATATTGGAAAATGCACACACAGGGTATGAATTTTGAAGATCTTCTTAGTCAGAGTTCCAGTTTCCCTTTAGTAACAGTGGCATTGTTTTAGTTTTAAAAATGAAAAAACGCGTTGCCTATGTCTAGCCTTTTATTAACGATCTTTCTGTCGTTTTTGCCAGTTAATAAGATTTAAAATAATCGAACTCGTCCACTTTCTCAACGAGTTTATCGTATACAGCCAAATGCGAGTTTTAAATCGGTCCAAGTTGGTCAGAGACCATATATTTTTTTTTCTTCATTTACTTTTCAACCCACTTCCTTTCTGCGCTTCTCCTATCTTGTTTCCTTATTTATCTTGTTTCCTCACAATCTCCCAGAAGGTCTAAATCGGATGGCGTAAGCTAAAAATGGATTTGATTCTATTAATTGTTACTCTATTCCTCAAAAGATCTCATTACATAATCCACAACCGTTTCGTACTCTTACTCGCCCTTTGTTTTCCTTTAGACATAATTGTATCAGTCTTGTTGATTTATTTCGGGATAACCGGCCTCAGGAGGACATGATACATTTTCGTCACGCTAATAGAGTCATAGGCTTTTTAATATTTACGAACGGTTGTTGGACCAATTCGTGAAATCCCTATTTCTACATATATTCTTCCTTCTGTATTCTTCCTTGGCTTATGATGTCAGTCTCTTAAAAAAAATAACTTGACATCTTGTAACAGCATGATATCCCTCATATTCCTCGGTAGTTGTTTGTTTGTGTTCAGTCGCCCTTTCTAAAGATCTTAATAATGACCGAGTTTTCCATTTCCTCGGTGATAGTTTCACTCTTTCATATAGTTTGTGATGAGCCCATGTAGCCTCTTCGTAATCTTTAAAGATTATTATAAATGTTGACCTCGACTACATTTCAAGGGGTCCATAGGGAGAGTCAAATTTTGAGTCACATTTCGAGTATATTTTGTCTTCCAAGGCTGCAATTTACGTTGGCTTATAGCTTAATTTATCCGTACAAAACGAGAAATAAATTGCTCACCGAACTCACTTCTCAATTGGTTCATCAATTCGCACGCTGTGTAGCACCTAGTGCCGTCTCGCTGAATCCATATACCGACCAAGTTGAGCTCCTACATTTTGGGTAAAAATAAATTCAAAAGCACTGAATAAGAGCGAGAGTCGTTTAGGATAAGGTTGCCCCTACGGTCATTTTTGAAAAAATACGAGCCAATGATTCCGCCGGACGGTAACCCACACCAAACAGTTCACTTTTCCACTCATTGGCATCGCTTATATTGCATCAGGTTGCACATAAAAAAAAAATCGACAGATTTGTCGATATACATGGACATTCAACCAGAAGAAAACTTCATCGCAAAAGACAATTTTTCGATAAAAAAAAACGGACCTTCCAGCTTTTTTAAGGCATATGGGGCAATGATAACCATCACGAAAACTGTGCAACAACAGCAGTTATGAATGATAGGTGATCAATGTCAATCAATCAATCAATGCTGATGAAGGCATAACACTCGGAGTATAAGATCGCTTCAAAATTCGTTCTCTGCGTGTGCATTTCCAATATAACACTTTAATGACATGGAAACGAAAAAATTACAGTGAATTACAAGCAACGCGATAAATTCAGTCAAGTCGCTCGAATCGTATCTAGGACAACCAGATAACAACAAGATAACAACATAGAGAACAACAAGATGTGACGGAGAGTAGTGAACGAACATCTTCGACACAAACCATCTGCACCAGGTTGTGTGGCAAACACCATAAGAGGGTACGCTCTTGAATCCGCGCGAACCATATAAACAAAAAAGGCCCAATCATTGAAAATTCGAAGATGTGACAAGCATTTTGTAGCTGAATTTCGTCAGGTTTTAGACGAAAGTCTTTACTTAACCTGATTGCTGCGAATGGCGACGAATGGATTAATCACGGTCTTCAATAACACTAGCAGATACAACAGCAATGTTTTCCTCTATATGCACTTTATACGGGTAGGTGGTTTAATGTCCAATAGCGTGATTTTGATGTGAAATTTGGTCACTATGGCTTGAATTGCTTGCTCAGTAGGTTGACTATTACGTCTGTAAAATGGTCGAAGTGGGCGAATTTTTTTTTCCCATAGCACGAATGTTGATAATAAAACTCAATTTTTTGCAGACATTGTTCGGATAAAGGTCTTTTTATAGTCAAATGGCAATATCAGCTGAGCATGGTTGGCTTTAGCATATGCCACGAGTCATGCATGAGCTATGAAAGATTGTCACACTAAAAAACCAAACGGCAAGAAAATTACTTCTTAAGCAGTTCATAGAATTTTTTTTGCAATCATGCTACAATTCTTTCGCTGTCGCCTTATCGTTGCGTATAAATCTTGATCTCGCCTGGTATCCTTTTCGTGCAACCTTTATCCCCCCATACATACTAGCTCTTGTGTTTTTCGCCGTACAGTCTTCCTGAGTTTTGTCAAACTTTTTCCTCGATTTCTTCCCCGAAGGAAGTTCCTACAGAAATATTTTTGCAATGACTGTTACCGGTCCGATTAGACCCAACGGATAAAAGATTTTTCCAATAACTGACCACGCACTGCGTGTCGTGATAACGTCAATATTAAAAACGAAGGCATCGAGTGTAGACTCCCAAGCTAAACAGTGGTTCCGTACACTCTATCGGAACAGCAGTTATAACTGCTTGATTACTAGCACAGAACTTTCGTAGTTCAATCCCACTTTTCGGCAACATTTTAATGATGTTTGCTTGAAGAGACCTAGCATCGTATAAAATATGAGCTCCTGTCACTATATCCTCGTCATAAGCTTCCTTTAGCACGGATCTTGACGCCGCTAGGAAGTAGATTGCTTCGTCTTTGGCGAGTTGATTTAAGCAAAGTGTAGCAAGATAAGACGATGAGGTAACCCCGTAAATTACAGTGCTCAATTCAATATATTCTATGGGATCGGACCATCTGTATTGCCTGTCCGAGGGATCTAATTCGATTTGCCTATACATTTGCCTTACATCAGTTGTAAAGACCCAACGATAACAACGATAGCAACGAAATCTTGTTCGGATTGTAAATAAGTCGGATGGCACTGTAGGCCCCGTTATCAAAATTTCATTTAGGGAGATGTTCTGAGGCGTCAAAAACAATATGTTCCTGTGGATGAGCTGTCGTGTTTGGTGACGGAATGATGGGGTAAAAAGTAATTCTGCTGTGGTACATCCCAAAACTTTCTCATGTGACCAATCGCTTAGGAACTGAACGTACTGCTTTGGAAGCTCTGGTTGACGTATAAATTTCCTTTCAAACGAATACGAGTAGAGGCGTTTAATTGCTTGCAGAGCGAATTTCCCAATAGCGATGGGGGATGTCGAAAAGGTAAACGAATCACAAAGCAACCGCTTGGCGATCTTTGAACTGTTGATCGAAAATGTGACTCACAAAGACCTTCCTCCTCGGAAACTATGTTGTTAGGTGTTTTTTTTGTTTTTCCAAAGAAGATAAAGAAGGTGTGGTTGGCTGGAGTAAATGAATATGACTTCTTGACTAGGAGTTACTAAACCTCCGACATTGCATCCGAACTGGATACTACATTTTGATCTGATTCCTATTTGGTCTTAACTAAGTTTGTCGTAGAAAATTGCAGCTCGAATTAGAACATTTATAGTAGAAGCCCTACTGAAATTCGGATTCGCCGAAGATATATTCCAACTGTACGTGTATAAGTCAAAGTTAGGCTTATGATCGCTATTTCGTGAAAGGATGTGGAAGTAAAGTTCCGCTGAATAGGTTGCCACTCGTGATTGAATACGTGTACTTGATGGTTGCCCGTGCAACGTAAACCTGGCCATGGTGTCCAAGCACATTAATAGAAGCTGTGGCAAAGAGAGGCTGTCTAGAATTAAAATTCAATTTTATTGTGGCTAAGCTGGCTAAAGTCGATGGTGAGGCATTAGCATTTATAGAGTCAGACGCTTGATCTGAGAAGCAAGACTGATTTGTCTTCTCACTGGATTAGCTAACACCTAATGTCGATGAGTATTCTTGAAAGAGTGTATGATGCTTAGCACAATGCGCCCATACATAATTGCGTATGTCCATAGTTGGGCAGCTTACCTTGTTGACATTGAGATTGGGTGCAGGAAGGATGGATATTTGTGATGGCTACTGTGTTAGCTTACGTTCCAATTGCTGGCCCTGTTTATGCAGAAACTTGAGTAGTTCCTTATGAGTTGAAAGTCTATCTGCAGAGCGCTCATCGCCCCACCTGTCAGTAGTGATGTTGTCTAATTGTGACAAAATGATACATATGAGTAGTCGTAGATCATACCATTGAACTACAAGTCGACCAAGAGTAGTTAACGAGCATAAATGAACGTTAATAGTATTCATAAGCCTCCGAATGTTAGTTGCCACGCGATAGTTAAGAATTACCTTGACATGCTCTTCTACAATGACTGAGGTCTTAACATATCTATCCTGTAGAAATTTCAGAGCTTCACTGTCATTTAGTAGTGCTTCACCGGATAGCGACGAACGTAAGTAATGGAATTTCGTTACCCCATCGCGACTGTCATTACTGTCGATCAATGACGAATAAGCTTCGAAAAAGGACATCCACTTAGCATGATAGAAAATGAAGAAAGAGTTACTTTAAGCAGTCGAACTGTTGATCCATCGACGGTTGCATTGAGAATTGGGTTGTCTCTTAGCTGGTTTCCTACATTCCGTTTAGGGTCACTTGCTGCTGTTACCAAGGCAGGTTGAAAGGAGAAGTACAATTCTTCGAAATACGCACGAGTGGTCGTTTCACATTCAGATGAATTTAATTTGTCAATTAATGATTGGACCGTTTGAAATTCATTGCAATATTTCTAAAGCGCATTTAGCCGAACATTCAATTCGCTGATTGTGGCTTCACGCAATTGTTTTTCCACGAATTCCTTGGTACGATCTTGTTGGCCTCTTAGTGTTTGCCGTTTGATCTTGGCACTCATGTCAACTTATGGACAGGCACTTTCAGATGGGGGTATGATATACTATCGTTTACTGTTCATTCCACTATGGGTATGGAGCTGGTATATGCTACTCTTTACCAGTGTAACTGTTCTGCTTGGGTCCTCGGGTCACGGTCGCCAATGTTGAAGTTCCCCTCGTTCCAAACAAATTTCTGAAAAATACTACTCTCAAGTGCAACAAATAAAAAAGAATAAGGCTTTGCTCTCATAGGTGCGTTTCACTGCATTTAAGATGGTGGGAATGGATTACTATACACTGACCCTTCTGTTTGGCCTTTGAAAAAAAAAGAAACGCCTCTCAACGCCCCTTGTCCTCAGCTCGTATTGGACCCAATTGTAAAGGGTCCGCCAAAATTTTTTTTTTTTTTTGAAAATGCTATAAAAAAAACTACTGAATATTTTCTCAAATTTCTTTTTTTATTTGAAAGTACAATCCTTCCGGTTAATAATGGAAAATAATTTCATTCAAATGGCTTCCTCGGCTGGTCATGCAGTAGCCTACACGATCGGTCCAATTTTTAAGCACATTATCGATTGTGTGCAGCTGTATTTCACCAATGGCTTCACGAATATTGTCCTTTAAAGCGTCAATTGTCTCTGGCTTGTCGGCGTAACACTTATCTTTGACGGCACCCCACAAATAATAGTCCAACGGTGTCAAACGACATCAGCTCTGCGGCTGATAATGCGAACTTCAAAAACAGGGCGCAAAACATCGAGTGTAGCTTCGGCTGTGTGGCACGTAGCGCCGTCCTGTTGAAACCAAATGTTGCCAATATCCTCCTCTTCAATTTTTGTGAACAAAAATTCCTTCAACATGGGCCGATAACGATCGCCATTGACTGTAACGGCCACTCCTTGCTCATTTTCGAAGAAAAATGGCCCAATTATGCCTCTGGACCAAAATCCGCACCAAACAGTGGCTCGTTTTGGGTGCACCGGCTTTTCAATGTATGCGTGCGGGTTTTCTGTGCCCCAAATGCGACAATTTTGCTTGTTTACATACCCGCCAAGATCAAAATGAACTTCATCTGAAAAGATGATTTTTTTGGCAAAATCGGCATCTTCTGTAAGTCGATGGCAGGCCCACTTAGCGAAGCGAAAACGCATTGGATGATCAGTTGGCTTCAACTCCTGAACCAATTGGACTTTGTATGGCGTCATACCAAGGTCTTTATGCAAAATTCGTCTCAATGATGTCTCCGAAATGTTCAATTGTTGAGAACGACGGTGAATTGATGTTGATGGCGCTTCACGCACACTTTCTGCCGCAGCAGCAATATTCTCGGGTGTACGCACTGTTTTTGGCTTTTCACGCTTTGGTTTATCGATGAGGATGCCAGTTTCTTTCACTTTTTTCACAAGATAACGAACATACGGAGCTGACGGTGCTTCGCTTCTTCCAAAATCCGTACGCAATTTTCGCACACATTCTGCAACATTACCATTATTTTCAAAGTAATGTCGCAATATTTCCCAGCGTTGTTCAAGCGTATACACAACCATATTCGTTCAGCGGAAGGATAAAACTAATTATCTGTCAAATCAGACATGAGCTAAATGTTACCATTCACGAAATAAGCACTACTTGAAAAAAAAAAACGTTAGATGGCGGACCTTTTAGATCATTCCCAAGGTTTCTAGGCTTTTTCCTACCGTTGACTAGTATCAGCAGTCTGACAATTTTTGACTTTTTGAAAAGTTTTTCCCATCCTTCTTCTTATTACTTTTGAGGTTGTTTAGGTCTTTCCTTATTTTCCAAATCGAAATCTGTATTTTTAAAAAGTACAAACCATTTCCGACAGGTTTGCTCAACTAAACAACCACAAACTTCTGATGACTTTCAGGGCCACTTTTTTTCATAACATTATTAGGTATTGATGTTTAAACCTGTACCGACGAGAGCCTAAGCTTTCCCTCCGTTATGGGTGATATATTGCTTTCTGTTTAATGCTGATTTCCAATTTCCGGAACTTAGAGAGTCCTTCGGGATTCGATAACTTATCATCGGCGTCAAAAGCTAAAACACCCGTCTCTAAGCTTTCCTCGTCTCGCTTATTTCGAGAACAAATAATGATATTGTCTCCGGGATAATGTCTTTCTATATATAAAAGACAGCGTTTGCCAGAAATAGGATCGTATTGAATTGTCCTTGTTAGGATCCAATTCTTTTGTGATGAAAATCATAAAAAAATTCGTGGAGCCGGTAAAATGCTGGATCAGTTAGCAAAAAAGAGCTTAAAATGGTAAACATTCAGTGAATAACAGAGAATAGGCCAACAACTTTGTCTATCCCCTGAGACTTCTTCAGCCAAAATATGTAAATAGGTTCAACAAATAAGAGAAATTTTGTAATTTTGCGTTCTGTTTAGTCTGGTTCACTCGATTTTCATAGTCTTGTAGACATATAAGAAATATGTTAATTAACATGTTTGAAACATGTTTATCTGCATATTGATAGTAAAACCGACTGCTTCGTCCGTTGTTGGCCGTCAACGTGGTGGTAGTGGTGCAATGGTAATCATCACCGACTGTTGAGCGGAAGGTCTGTAGTTCAAGTATGACCATAGCCAAGAACAATTCCTGTACGGGGAAAAAAAAAAACTGTGCAACAACACCAGTTGTGAATGAGAGATGATCAAAAAATGAAAAAATGCTGACGAAGGCATAACACTCCCAGTATAAGATCACTTCAAAATTCATACTCTGCGTGTGCATTTCCAATATAACATATTAATGGCATGGAAAAAATATTACTGTAAAACTACAAACAACACGACAAATTCAGTCGAATCTCTCGTTGTCTCCAAGACAACCACCCCCGGAGAGTAGTGAACGAACATCTTCGACACAAACCATCAGCACCCCGTCCAGGTTGTGTGACAAACATCATAAAGAGCGTAACTCTTGAACCTGCCCGAATTATAGAAAAAAAAAGCAGTTAAACGTTTTAACGCATCTTAACATTATAAGGTCTCTCTAGTGTGCGTTATCCGTACCTTCTCATATTCGTGAACCTTTAAAGATTAAGATATCAGCCGCAAAAGCTTTTTATTCTAGGCCTAGTTGTCGCATGAAGGGCATTTCCAGGTTACAAGTCGGAAGTTTGTAGACTAGTTGCTCCGATCCGAGAACCGTTTTTTTGCTTAGCTTCTGAGTATCATAAAGGAATATTTAAAGAAAAGGGAAAGATTCCAGATCAATTCGAAAAATCATTGTGCTTTGGCACTATGTGCTTGATGTACTCGCGCGTCCAAAGCAATGGTCATATAAAAATACAGCTGACAACAAAATTAATACCGGTTTGGGCCAACACGGGCTGAAAAAAAGACCAATAAAACCCGCAATTACAAAATTCCCCTTAATTTTTGAATATACTTTTCTTCTCGCAGAATCCTATTCGGCCCGCTTACTAGGCTTGAATGATAATCGCAATTGCTATAAGTCTGCTATCTTGCTACCGCTTATGATTATGTCATTTTCATACATATTGGTGTGTCCAAAAAAAGCCAAATAGGAAGACCCCACTTCCTGTCCTCGTTCACATTTTTACAGTATAATCCTCGTATGTAGGATTGAATGTCCTGTCTCTGATAGCTCTGTGGACCTCTTTGGGAGAAAATACTACTAACCTTTGGTGACGGCCCCAAACACCAAGTCTAGACTTTACCAATTTACTAAATGGTGCTTAAATGCCATCTACATGCGAAACGGACCCCAATAATCTTACGTTGTTGACCACAAAAATGAAAAAAAAAAATGCCACAAAAAAAGAAAAATCACTATCATAGAAATAGATCTCAGATAAGCTGCTTCCACTCCTAAATGTTCTAGGAGGCCTCACCCAATGCATCACATTTCCTTTTTGGAAAGAACGCTTTCACTCACATGTCTCTTTATTGAATTTCCAACATGAAACACCCTTTTCGAAAAGCCCATTACATATACTTTTACGACTTTGCCAAAGTATTATGCTCCCAAGTGATATAGAGAAATTACACGCTTCCAGACTCCTTAAAAGCACTATCCATTCAACTGGAAATGGCTAAAGAAACACTCTTCTTGGATACATCACGGATTTCTCATCTTGTCTCTGATCACTGCCACAAGCAATCGAACGTCTTCCGTCACTCCACAGCCAATTTGCTGCTCTTCTTCTACCAAGTAGACAATTCCCATGCAGGATATACCCAAAGCGCTATAACCATTTCATTTCCTTCCAACTTCGTTCATTCTGCTCAACAAACATCCCATAATAGTGATTAGCTTTTTCGACCACTACTCTTCCTCCCTCAATCTATGCAAATCCTCTCGTTAATCCTTCTCCGAGAGTATCGAAAAACAATTTCAGATCTCATTGGGCTACCAACAGCTTCCAAGTGAACAATCAATACCAAGGACTACAGAGAAACTTCTGAAGTAATTATTTCTACGGCGGAAGTCAATAACAGTGGATCCTCCCTTCTGCATGACCTGTCTACCATACTGTGTCATGCATCATTGTTCGTACGTACGAAATCCGACTTAATATCACATAATTGCTTCAACAAATGGACAACACCTCGGGGAGACAATAACACTTGGATGGTGTTTGCCCTCGGGGATGACATAGTTGAATGGAGGTCCTTTCTCAAAAAATGCAATCCTTTAATACTGGCATGGGCTTAAAATTAAATTCAATCGAAAAAAGGATAATCTGCTTTAAGCTGATCCATTTGTCTTCCTCTTTCTCTGTCTTTCCTTGAAAGCTAATATGATTCCCGAGCACGTCAGCACCCTCGCATGGACATGACCGCAACATACCATTTGACTGTTCCGGCACAGAATGGTAGGGAACTATCCCATACCGGGAGAGAGGAGATAATGTGCACTGAGGCCTGAGTGTAAAAATCCCAGTTAATTCAAATCTTTGTTTAATTGCCAAAAGGATAATGACAGCGAGAAGGAAGAAGTCCACCACATGCCTACGAGCGTATACGAGAATAATGAAATTCCATATGACAAGGATATAGGGGGTTGTTGGGCGGTGGCGACCTCTCCTCATCATTATTCACACATTAACGCTCGAATCACATACTATACGGAATACTAAACAAAGGGCACATCGAAAGAGTCCTTGGAAATCCTATTTACGCGACGCGCAGGACGCTGGCGGTAGAGAATAATGATGCGGTCGTAGATTGCCGCCACCGTTACCATCATCGCCACACAGATTCATGTAGATTCGTAGAATCGCTATGTCGCTTTTCTCGCAGCATTCGCGCGGGTACAGGTGCTATTAAATTGCGGCGTAGTAAAAGAGGACGATTACCCTTTGTGTGTTTATGCGCCCACGTTTATTCAGGTGACATACATACCTATATGCACGTGGTGGGGAAAACGAAAGGGTTTCATGGGTTGATGCGTGTAGGGTTTCCGCATTATCAAATCCTCTTTGAGCTAAATTATTATCGTTTTGCTCACAATTGTGGTCCTTTGACCACGCATTACTCTGCATTATAGCCTTAATGCATTTTTAATCGACTGGCGGTTTGCAATTAAATTTTAACACATACTTGCGCAGGAATATGTTGAGGTTAGGTGCAGGTTACCTGGAAAGAGGATTTGATGCGTTGACTAAGGAGGAAAAGGATATGAGAGATTTAAGGGGTATCCTGGACGGTATCAGGGTTGTTCGTCAGAAAACTAGAAGTCCCCTGTTCTTACGGTGTTTTGTCCTTGTTGTTCGCATTTTCTCGGAAACATGTTGACAGGAGTACTCGTTAGAGGAGATCATATCTCATCCGACCATCCCATAACAATCAGTCGCATCCAAATTGGAATCTCTCCATCACGACTTTATCTATCCTTGCTCTCTGACTATCCGTTTGATCACAAAAGGAAATTGTTTCCTGTGATCAGTAGTTATCCCTAATTGTACAATACCTTGACAACCATCATGTGATCCGATTACATTGCCAAATCACTTTTCTTCTGCAAGCAATTTCACACAACTGTCTTTGTTCTTCTTCCCATATCCTTTCAATTCGTGTTTGGTTTTGTCCTTTGACTTGACATGCATTTAATTGTACGCGAAATCTCTTACACAAGTAAACAATTCTGTATTGCATCACAGACGAGTCCTTGCCAACAAACAAGAAAACGAATGCGAATGGAAGGCGTATCCTTTGATCAGTTGGATGTTGTTAAGAGCGAATTTCGATATGAGCAGATTTAATTAAAGATGAGAGGAGTCTCACTAGTAGAGCCTAAATTGCTTCTTTTTATCAGACGCGTAGGCTTGAGAGACTCGGATAATTTGTAACAAGGAACAGCACAAGCGTGCAGGAATCGAATTGGAATAAGGAGTAAGTGCTGCAGAGGCATACCCTTCAGAGGTGTTTATTTGTTTGATCCTAGAATATGGGTTGACTTAATTTATATCTTTTGACACTGATTAAGCCTGTTTTGAAAGGGAATGCTTTCCATAAGCCGTAGGTGGTGAACTGTGAAAAAAGCTTAATTGTGAAGAGGTCCTTGTTGGCTCGTGCGGAAAATTCCGAAATGGATCACCGTGATATACAAGATACTGTGAATTATAAACGGACTGAAAACGGCAACCTTCCAAACCACATAATGCCAACATCTGTAAGTAAGTTGCTGGCTAAACTAACTGCTTCTTTACAACTTTTATTACAAGTTGGCTTGTTATCCTTTCGGAGGAGCTCAACAAGGCCGTTCTTAACGACCATTCATCTCTACTCCATCACCATGCCGTTTCATCATATTTCCTCTTTGACCAATGTCACAACTTAAGTGCGCCTTAAAGGTCGTAACATGTAGTCGGAATGCACTCTCGAGTCCTCAAGGATACCATGTTCTATGACACTGAGCACGTTTACGTTTGTCATCCGCATTGCTACTTCATACTCTCGACAAAGGACTTACTTAGGTAAATTCCAATATGAATTCCTCCTTCTTCTACGAATGCTAGCATAAAGCACCATATACGAGTATGAACGAGTAGAACCTGTCTCGCTGTCAGGACCTGCTGCTGTAAAAGGTTTTTTTTCGCTTCTGCTCTTCTCTCTATTTGGTTTTTTCGCCTCGTTTTCTTAAAACTCAAAAGGATAATGACAACAAAAATATTTACTTGCATATTAAGCGGATTGTTGAGAGTTCTATGGAAAGAGTTGAACGGATATGCACTCGAGGCAATTTCCCTACTTATGTACGAGTATGTGCAGGACGTATTCAATGACTGCGACAGGGTTTCATAGAATCAGGCTCTGTGAGCGGGGCAAATGGATTTTTTTGTTTAATAGTTCTACTCCTCCTCTGCTATGAGGTTTTCAGCGAGCCCTTTTCGAGTGCAGGACATTGTCATGGAGAATGGCTGCAATTGCCATGGCCAACCATACATACCGTCCTACAATGCTTTGTGTTTGTCAAGTAATCCTTTGGTTGCATTTTTTTTTATATTTTTTCCAAGTGAAGTAACCTAGGTGCACGTGTTCTGGGATTAAGGACTTAATAGTGAGCAATTAATCGTGAGACCCCATAGTGGCTTTGAAATAATCCGGATAATGAAATCGTGCCTCTAAGGAAGGATATGAGTGGTCTAGGAAAATTAGAATGAAATTTTGAAAATGCTGATTGCTCATGATCCTGTCGCAGGAAAATCTTGGTTCATTTGGTTCTTCAGGTGTTCATTTCAGCTCATTTATTTTTCAGATCATGTCCACATTTATTTTTACGATATCCTGTGAAGGACTTTTTATTTTCCCGATTTTATTCATTTATTTACTTCTTTTATTCCTTTTTTTAATTTAATTATATTTTGTTTTGGCGAATAAATTTTTAATTTAGTCTACGCTGTTTGTTTTTTTCATGTAGGTTAAAGCACCGGAAGAAATCTTCGAGGCCAGTGGTGGGGGTGAATACCCATTTGCAACGGTATGCTTTCAAAATCATTTCATTTAATGACATCTCACTGAATAAGCTTTTTTATGCATGCACGCAATACTAACATATTTTCGCTTTCGTTTTTTTGTTATTTTTCGTTTCTTGGAGATTTTACGACGACTTTGTCGTTTGACTCACAATGTATGTGATGATTGACGAGGGTAGGTATTGGTTTGGGATAGCAAGGGAATTTACAGTCTGAATTATGGTTCGTTTAAATGCGAACAATAACCCAAGATACATATATTGGAGCAGTTCCGATGCCGGTTTGATTTATCGGAATGCAAACAATTTAGCTAAAAACCAATTTTTATTTATTTATTTATTTTGTATTTTTTTGATCGACTAACCTTTTCATTTATTCCTTTTTTTTTTTTTTGGTTTTAATTAATTTTTTATTTCATTTTATTTTATATTGAAATTTAAAGCAGACTGAATATCCAGATATTATACTCGATGAGGATGAATTTGTGGGCGATGATGGGACCGATGGGTACCTTTCGGTATGTTTTATTTTATTTTATTTTTATAATTTTTTTATTTATTATATTTTTGCTTAAAATGCATTTTGTTACAGTTTTTTTTCCTATTTTATTTATTTAGAATCATTTTCATCACCATTAGAACATTTGGACAAACCAACTCTTTGCCAAATATATGTACATAGTTTGGGAAGTGTATTGGCAGAACTTGGTCCTCAAACAAGCATCGTCTGTTGTTCTGCTTGTGTCGTTTTTTTTTAATTCAAAATAATTGCGTGCGAGGTACGACAGAAAACTTTATTGACGATTCAAATATGTATGTACATATGTATGTATATCCAGTATCACTATGTTTCGAAAATTACATCATTCAAATGGCCTCCACGGCTTCATTTACAGGACTCAATCCGAAAGTTAAATATTTAGCGACTCTGTTGCATGCACCGGGCTGGATCTCATCAATACTTTCAAAGATATTTCTCTCCATGAACCAATGACTAGGCGTAGCCCCAGAGAGAAAAAAATTTGACAACGTTAAATCGCACGATGCTGTTGACAATTCTCCATAGCGCGTTTAGGAAACTTTTTTTGCAATAACTCCAGTGTATCGTCCAGTGTTTATAGATAGCATCGGGCTCTGTGACCAGAGTGGGTCTATTGTGGCTGCTAGCCAATTAGACGAGGAGTTCTTCTACTTTCTTCTCCTCCCTCGTAGGAGTTGAGCTTATCTCCTCAAAAGCAATGATTTCTCTGAGGAGGATACTCTTCCTAAGACGGCAGCATACTCGCATATTATGTGCTCTGCAGTTTCATCATCCTCTAGATAGAGTCGACACTCGGTTTCAGACTACAGGTGTCCCGAAAGGTAGCTGACCAGTCTTGAAATCGCGCAACGAAGTCAAAGAGCGTTTGGATGCTGTGTATGGTGACTCTTCTCCTTCGATGGCAACCATCAAAAATTGGTTTAACGAGTTTCAACGTGGTCGCACATCGGTTTTTGATGAGCCACGTCCAGGTGCCCCGAAAACGGCTACCATGGAGGATAACGTGACAAAAATCCATGATCTCGTATTGGCAGACCGCCGATTGAAGGTGCGCGAGATAGCTGAGACAGTAGGCATTTCAAAAGATTGCGTAGGTCATATCCTGCATGAAATTTTGGGCATGAGAAAGCTGTCGGCGCGACGGGTGCCGCGTTTGCTCACTCCGGACAAAAAGCGCAACCGTGAGACCACTTCAGAGCATTGTTTGACGCTGTTTAAGCGCAATCCGAAGGAGTTTCTACGTCGTTTCCTGGCAGTCAACGAAACATGGATCCACTGTTACACGCCAGAGACCAAGGAACAGTGGAAACAGTGGACTTCACCCGGCGAACGTGCTCCGAAGAAGGCGAAGACTGTCCCATCGACCGAAAAGGTGATGGCCACCGTTTTCTGGGATTCACAAGGTGTGATCGACATCGACTACCTGGAGAAGGGTAAAGCGGTCACAGGGCTGTACTATGCCCAATTATTGGGCCGATTCGACGCCGAATTGAAGAAAAAAACGGCCCTACTTGATGAAGAAAAAAGTGCTCTTCCACCATGATAACGCACCGGCTCAAACCTCCGCTCTCGCCACGGCCAAATTGGTCGAATTGGGCTACGAACTGCTGCCCCATCCACCGTATTCTCCAGATTTGGCCCCGTGCGACTTCTTTTTGTTTCCAAACTTGAAAAAGTCACTCGCCGGGCAGAAATTTCAGTCGAATGAGGAGGTCATCGCCGCCACGGAGGCCTACTTTGCAGACCTCGAGAAAACGTATTTTTCAGACGGGTTAAAAAAGTTGGAGCATCGCTGGGTCAAGTGTATCGGGCTAAAAGGAGACTATATTGAAAAATAAATCGCCATTTCTCCAAAGTTGTTGTTTTTCTTTTGTAGGCTAAGTACTTATCGGACAACACTCGTATTTGAGGATATTGGTAGATTTGATTGTCGAAGTCCTTGAACGCTGTTCCAAAAGCGCAGGTGTTGCGATTTTTCCCATTGTATAAGAGAAAATTAATCTATGAATCGGCCGTTCCGCAGGAAGGTTCGACACCTACATATGTACCTTTCGCTGAAAGCTTTCCTAGCGAGTTGGTCGGGGATTTCGTGGCTCTTAATGCCCTTGTGACCTGGTACCCACCATGATTTTATTGCTTTTGCCTAGGTCTTGCAGGGCATCGTGGCATTCCTTGACAGATTTCGAGTTCATACTATACATGTCCAACGCTTGGAGCGCTGCCTGACCGTCTCAGAGTATATTGATGGTTATACCTCTCATGCCAGTCTCTAAGTTTAGGCTGAAGCACGTTAGGATGGCGTATAGTTCGGCTTGGAAGACACTACGGCTAGTTCCCAGGGCCTTCGATGTCTTCGGATTTGGTGCAAAAATGCCGTTGCCAGAATTTATCTTGGAGCTATGTTTGTACCACCTAAGGCCTTTAACATTTAGCAAGGGATCACCGCTTTCCCGAGCTGTGCGGTTTGGGATTAGTATCTCAAATCTTTTGTCAAAGGTGAACGTGTGTGGTAATGCTTCCGAAACTGTAGTAATCATATCCATCTCAGGAACGTGTCGTAGTATGGATATGTGACCCATGGGCGTTATGTTTCCATACGGAGGATTCTGATTGCACTGCGTATAGCAACCTATTTAATAAAAAGGTGCAGTGGAGTGATTCCGATCAGTGCCTCTTGGCAAGTTGACATGGCATGCCGAGACATGCTAGCCTCTAAAGGCAATGAAGTTTAATTATTGCAGTTTTCTGTTTAATTTTTGTCCACCATATAGCAAATGCATAAGTGATGATAGGTTTTAGGTTAGGTTAGGTTAAAGAAGGGGAGTGTGATGATTGAGCATCACTTCCACTCATTCATCTTCCATCATTGTGATTCCCTTCATTTGTGGAGTACACATATAATTAACCTGTCCTATCACGTGGTGGCTGAAACCACCATGTGCTCTTTATGAATTCAAGAAGATCCGATATATCTGCATTTGCTACGTCCGCAATTTCTGTAAAGAATCTTTGGCCCAGCGAAGCTAGGCGTCGATTCTGGAGAGCTGGGCAGTCGCAAAGCAGATGTTGGATTGTCTCGGTTTCTTCCTTATCACCGCAGTTCAGAGTTTGCTGGATCCCCATTCCATTTTCGGAGCATTGCTCCGATGGGACAGTATGCTGTGATCACTCCGACGAGCATACGGATCGAGTTTCGGTCCAGCGCCAAGAGCTTTTTTGTTTGTCCGATATTAAACTCTGGCCACGATGATCTTGTCGTGTGGCTGTCGTTTCTTGTAAGCCAAGAAGAGTTGGCTTCTTTTATAACAGTGTCATTTATGATCCGGTATAATGCACTGATCGGTGCTAGCAGTGACGTGTCCGCTTCGCTGATATCCATTTCAGACCCTTGCCTGGCCAACTTGTTCGCCCTTTCGTTCCCTGCGATTGAGCTGTGACCCGCGACCCAGCAGAGTTTGATTTTGTGGTGTCTGATGGACTTCAGTGAGTCGCGACATTTCATGACAGCCTTTGATCTCGTTATACAGGATCATATTGACTTCAGTGCAGCCTGACCGTCTACAAAGATAGTGATATCCGATGGTGGGATATCGGTTGCTTGTAGGTGTTTGGTTACTTTCTCTATTGCTAGGATTTCTGAAAGGATTGATGATGATAGGTCTTACTATCGCGGTATATAACCAGTGGTTTACCTTAGGTTTCAATCCCCAGATATTACCGTAGGAGCGTCGACAGGCCCAAAGTGCCTTAGTCACCTTTGCAAATTTGTTTTTGATTTTGGAGTTCCAGTTAAGTTTGCGATCAAGGCCAATGCCTAGATACTTGGCTTCTGAACATTTAATCTTTGTCCGCTTAGAGAGACGGAGCGAGGTTGTATTTTCCTTTTTTTTGTAAACGGGACTAAAATTGTGCTATTTGCGTTTATCGATAAACCGTCAGTGCTACACCAGTCGGAGAAAACTTGACACGCAAATTGCATGCGTTTTACCTGTAACAATAACTTTAAGGCGTATCCGATGACTTCATAAGGTTGGTTAACTTGTAGAGTAAGTCGTTGATGACTATCGACCAGAGAAGTGATGAAAGGACTCCATCTTGTGAACACCCTTTAGTTGCCGATACTGTGACTGAGACCTCTCCGGTTTGGGCTGATATAATACGGCTCTTACCTTATGGTGGTAAGGAAGGCACAAATTGCGATCTCCTTGCGTGTGAAACAATTTTCCACATGCGCTACTAATTGATGCAGCGCATTCTCAGTACATCGTTCTTTGCGGTATGCATATTGGTATGGATGCAGAGGTGTTTGATTTTCTAATACGTATACCTCTAGTAGGAAAGATGTTAGATGTTTTATGGTAAAGATGTCACTTGTTTTTCCAATCTTAGGGGTGAAGACAAGTTTGACCTCTCTCTAGATTTGAGGACTGTATCCCAAGTTGAAACATGACCTAAGGAGAGTTATCAGTGGTGCTAGAATGATGGCCTCTCTGGAGAATAGCAGGAAAGATACCAATGAGCCAATAGCCCATTTAACTCTATCAGGGCTTAAGAGTCTACCAGAGAGGCTATTTGTTCTACTATCGATGTAATTTGTGACACTCTTTACAGCATCGAGAGGTGCTAGTTGGGTAGTAGAACCAGAGAAATGTACCTTAAGGAAAGTGCCCGATTGACAGTAAAATCGCCGATTAGCGAAGCAACCCGAATCCATTTGTGTGCTCCTGGGATAGGGCCTTATAGAATTAGGCCGCGATTGGTAGTGAATCTATGCTTCCGCAATGTTTCCTCCAAGACACTTGGATTTCCTCAATTCGAGGTTGTATTTTTTTAGAGCAGGTCTATATCAGGTCTATAATCAGTCCATTTCTTTGTTCTTTTAGCTTGGTTGAACAGAGATCTCTCCTGTTTCCTCAAAGTTTCGAGCTGTGCATTCCACCAAGTTCGCACAGCTGTTTTTGAAAGATAAGATGAGGGCTTCGTTTAATTTATAAGCCGCTTCCTGGGCGGCAAGTTGAGCTTGGAAGAGAACCTGGTTGGTTTTTTTGGGCTGATATCTATAGTCAGCTTATCCACCCCCACCAGTAATGTTGAATCTTGTATGTTGGTGATCAGATAGTTACGCCCCATTCGAGACCTCATCTAATTTTGGTCGAAGAAAGGCCATAGATGGGATAATAGGCGAATAGATAGGATAATAGGCGAATTTTTATATATATTAAATGATAATGATTTTGATCCGCTGTTGAATTGTGCACTTCATTATAGCGCTCCAGGGTCTGTGATTACGACACAATACTTTAGAGAATTGAATCGTCTCAAAACTGCCTAAGTTTGGACTTAGCTATTGAAAAGCCCTTTATAGGCACAATTTATTATTTCTAAAATAAGACTCGACTGACAAGGTATTGAAAATAAGGGATTACTCAACTCATTCCTGAATGAACTCGTGGCATTCGGATTTTTATTTTTTCGATCTTTTTCTCGTTCTCTATCGGCCCGAAGATTTGGATTGGCATCAAATAGTTTATCCAAATTTCCAAAGATCATTATTTCGCATACGTGAAATGGGATTTCTGGCTTTAATAATGTCGTGGACTCATTGGTATGAAATACCATTTCATTTTACAGGTTTAATTTTTTTGATGCCATTTAATAACTACGAAAATTACTCTTTGCTCTCTGGAAAATTTAGAACAACTTGTTGAGATTGATATAACCTTAACATGGCTATCCAACCCTGCTGGCATACCATGCAATTTTTATGAAGGCATAGAGACAACGTTAAAAAACAACAGTTAGACAACGAAAGCTAACTGATAATTCTGTAAAAAGCAGAAAATACCCGGCACAGAAGTCCCCCTACAGCTTATAATAATATGGCCCATTTCGTAGGCTATTTCACCGATACAATAAAATGAAACTTATTTCAAAGTGCACCACTGTTCCAATAGGTAATATTACTTGACGTTAAAAATCCTATATAGAGTCATTCAACAAGAGGTGTCATTTTAAAGAGGTACTTGATGACTGCTTTTGTTTTTCTCCATTCTAATGTTATCCCTTCGGCAGCTCGCATTCAAATGAATGTAGCTTCTAGAAATCATACGCTATTTCAAGCATAATTTTTATTGCGACTGGAAATAATCACCCCTCGTAGACTTTAACTTTGATATTTCCCCAAAGCAAAAAACATTTAATCTTCGCGGCCAATTGAAGTCAAAAGTCTGTTTAGAGAAATCAACCGTCCAGGAAAAATGACACAAAAATGACACGAAATACAGCCACTGTTCCATCAATCATGTGGCATATGGCGTTCATGCCCATAGCATCAATTTCATGCGAAAAAAAGTCAGTCAACATGTAACGCCATCCATTGGCTGCAACGTTTGCATCAGAACCAATTTCGAAGAAACATGGCCCAATGACATCACCAGACCAAAAACCAGTCCACACATTATTCCATTATTTTTTGCTTAGTTCTTGGAATTGGGCAAATGGAAATGAGCCTTATCAGTCAGAATAATTTTATGTCCATTCATTCTCAATCGTACTCAATCAGCAGAAGCACGGAGCCCTCTGGCTTTAATCCCCGTGTCAATTGGAACTGACGCACTATGCGGCGTATACTTAATATTTTTCCATTTTTGTACCTGCTCTCTTACTGAACATTTGAACTGGGTTCAACTAAGAGGAGACAGTAAACCCAACTGGAACGATTAGGTCTGAATGAACACCAACTTTCTGCAATTTGTGTCGAGAAACCCGTGAGGCCTAGAGACATTGTCGACTTATCGCACTACGAGACGTACACTTATCTAATATTTTTCAGTCCTTTTACTTAACTGCAGTCAGTATTCAACTTTACCTATTTCTGATGATATTTTGTAAATTCCTTTTGGACATCGAGTCACGCAGGCTTGACAAAATGTTTAACCAGATGTGTAGCATGCACACGACATATCACTGATCAGTGATCACATCAATGTCAAAGCCATCCAAAGGGGTTTGAAAAATGAATTTTCGATCAAATTAAGGATTTTCATAAAACTTGTGAAAAGCACAATCAGATAAGAATCGGTGTTGTAACAAGGGTGTAGACGAGGATCTTTAGACAAAATTCGGCACAATTTAGGTTGAGAGATGGCCTATTTCATAGGAACGTCATGATATCTACTGATTTGTCTCATTTTGGGCTAAAGCATATTTTCTGACTGGCACGGAAGAATTCAATAGTGAGTATCCTGACTCGAATTTATCTGCACGCACAGATTGTCGATTATTAACCGAAAATTGGAGAAAGCGCTGTTAAAGCTTCTACCACTGACTGAGAATTTCGATAATAATTTTTAATAATTATCAAATGTTGCTCTCTTACGAGATTTACCACAATAAAAACGTAAACCTTGTCTGAAGTTGACCCCGCCAGTTTACGAAAGAAGTTCAAGGGTGCATTTGTATTACGAGGGTGGTCCGATAAGTACTTAGCCTACAAAAGAAAAACAAAAAGTTTGGAGAAATGGCGATTTATTTTTCAATACTATATAGTCTCCTTTTAGCTCGATACACTTGACCCAGAGATGCTCCAACTTCTTTAACCCTTCTGAAAAATACGTTTTCTCGAGGTCTGCAAAGTAGGCCTCCGTGGCGGCGATGACCTCCTCATTCGACTGAAATTTCTGCCCTGCGAGTGACTTTTTCAAGTTTGGAAACAAAAAGAAGTCGCACGGTGCCAAATCTGGAGAATACGGTGGATGGGACAGCAGTTCGTAGCCCAATTCGACCAATTTGGCCGTGGCGAGGGCGGAGGTGTGAGCCGGCGCGTTATCCTGGTGGAAGAGCACTTTTTTCTTCGCCAAGTGGGGCCGTTTTTTCTTCAATTCGGCGTCGAATCGGACCAATAAATCACACCTTGTGAATCCCAGAAAACGGCCATCACCTTTCCGGCCGATAGGACAGTCTTCGCCTCATTCGGAGCACGTTCGCCGAGTGAAGTCCACTGTTTCGACTGTTCTTTGGTATCTGGTGTGTACCAGTGGATCCATGTTTCGTCGACTGTTACGAAACGACGCAGAAACTCCTTCGGATTGCGCTTAAACAGCGTCAAACACTGGTCTGAAGTGGTCTCACGGTTGCGCTTGTTGTCCGGAGTGAGCAAACGCGGCACCCATCGCGCCGACAGCTTTCTCATGCCCAAAATTTCATGCAGGAAGTGACCCACGCGATCTTTTGAAATGCCTACTGTCCCAGCTATCTCGCGCACCTTCAATCGGCGGTCTGCTAATACAAGATCGTGGATTTTTGTCACGTTATCCTCCGTGGTAGCCGTTTTCGGGGCACCTGGACGTGGCTCATCAAAAACCGACGTGCGACCACGTTGAGATTCGTTAAACCAATTTTTGATGGTCGCCATCGAAGGAGAAGAGTCACCGTATACAGCATTCAAACGCTCTTTGATTTCGCTGCTCGATTTCCCTTCCAAAACCAAGAATCGAATCACCGACCGATATTGCTCTTGTTCCATTTTTCTAAAATCCGCGGACACTCCCGCTTCCACACGCGGTCAAAACAAAACTACGAATCCGATCCGTCTGAAATTTCGACAGTAGCCGTCAACTAGAATGTACTACACGATAGCTCTTGCGATACTGGCGCTATCTGGCGGTGAGGCTAAGTACTTATCGGACCACCCTCGTAAAGTGAAAAATTGTGATGTCACTATTGAAGTCCCTTTCTAACCATATTAGTCACCACTTTGGGTATTAAAAATATTCCTTTGGTTCTCAGACTCCATCCGGCTTATCGACGCAAACCATCAACTTTTTTCTGATTTTGAAACCATTCGTTGCCGAGCTAACTCATATCTATTTAGGCCTGTCTTGGTTAATATCTAACCTTTGCCACAAAGTTTGGTGCAAGGTTAATTTTTCGCATTAGAGTGACCCTAAGTCTGGGTCTGCTAGACTTAATCGATAGCACTTGTACCTTGTTGTACCTATGTATTTTGAGTCCATCTAGTGTTTTAGTATTACTAGCGAGTGAGTGGATTTCCTATGAGTGTTTTCTATCTTTCAGCAGGATGTTGCTAAAGCCAGCTAACAATATAGAAAAGGTTTAACCCAAATACGAAATATCATTATCAAGTACCTTTCCAGCTAACCGCGGAAGAAGTGCTCGAAAAAGAAAACTCATTACCGAGCAACTAACGGTTTTGTCAAGTTCCCAACAGAAACTTTCTTGAACTACTCAAAAGGAAACCCGAACAAAAAAGGACTAAATAACAGAAACAAGTACAATTAGAACGAAAAAAAAGAGAAAAAAAAAACTAGAAAAACACCTTCAATTATGATTCAAATGAAAAACAGTTGCTCTTCCCATCATTTCAACTTCACACAAGCGTGAAGTGATAAAGAGAAGACCATCGCCCAGAAATTGCAAAACAAAAGAAACGCGCTCGCGTGCATCGTCCCCGACGAGAAGGAAAGAATATGAATAAGAACAACGAGCAACCAAGTGAAAAGGATAAAATTCTATTATCCCGGCGCAATTGTAATAACAGACAGAACAACAATCTTGAATACTTTCTTGCAATTCGCATGTTTTCTTATTTTTCTTTAAACCTTGAATAGTCCCGATCTCGAACGTCGCGCGTCCTGGATACGAAGGAGATGTGCATGGCTACTGCTGCACAATGGATTAAATGAATTTCCTTCTCTTGCACACCTCTCAGGCAGGAGATGAGGAAATTATTTTTATTTTCTGTTTCTTTCCTTGTCTCCCGTTCCTTTTGTTAGCTTTTCTTGTAACTCTTCCTGATTATCCTAAAAAAAAAAAGTGTAGCATTTCATTTCCTAAGTCGTACGAAGATGCACAAGGGAAGAGTCCAACCTCCTTCCTCAAACTGCTCTTGAACATTATATTATGGTTGTCCTTGCTGTTTATATCACTTCTTCTTTGCATGTCCTGTTCATAATAGTCCTGAAGAGATAATAATGAAAAGAGGGATCAGGAGAGAACAAAAAATGAAAACAAATTAATTGTAAGAGCCAGTCGAATTGGGTCAAACATTGATTGCACAATAATAAAAGGTACAGGTCTAAGTATCATTGGAAAAAACACTCCATCCGCACTATACTGTTGTCCGAGTTCTCGAAATTCTTATTGCATTTCCGATTTTCGAACACAATCGAATGAAAAAAAAATTTAAATTTCACAATAGATCCTGATTCGTGTCGCAGGATATCGGACCGGGGTGCCAGTTTCGAAGGTTCATATCCTAAAATTGCCTATTGATTCGGTATTATCTGCTGTACCTGGTAAGCTTCCGTCAAAGTGAAGCAAGGAACTGGATGACAAACGGATAATTCATTTCGTATTCGCTTTTTGTCAAGCGTATCCTTAGTTGAGTGCAGGTTTGCTCTTGCTCCTTCATGTTTTATGCTGTTTCCGCTTTTCTGTTATATCAGTCGAAGAGACGTGCTGTACCGACAACATAGTGGGTCGTATTCGGTAATGTGAGAGCATATCCTTTTGTTACGGCGCTCACTGGGCCAGGTATTAAATTTGTGCCGTAGGATCCTTTTTCTTTTTCCACATTACACAATCTATTTATCTCTTTCGTCACCGGCAAGGACCTAAAGCGAATCGCAAATAAATAATGAACAAAAACATCTCAGGACTCAGTGTTCGGAATGTGTCGTTCCTTAAACCAAACTAAATGACCTTAGAGACCTCACATTGTATAACACACGTACAGAGGTGTAGTGTCATTTCGAATTCAAAGCCAAGGAAAGACGGCGAGTGTATCGTCTCACAATCGTGGGTATGTTTCCATTAAATTGTAATAACAACACGTCGCACAATTATCCTTATCGCTCGGTCCACTTCTCGTGCACACCGAATAGAATATATATACAACCAAAGGACTACAACAATATCTGAGATAATTCCCAAGAAGGACATCAATTTCGCATCCTTGACTGACACACTCACTACTACTGAATACGAGTATGTGACTATGTGCCTCCGTCCGTCGCAGAATCCACCATGAAAACGGCCAACGAACGAATTCCACCTGACATCTTGACAAATTGTATTTTCCATGATAGCTCGAATATATCAACCTCGCGTTGATGCCTCCCAACAACGTGAAATGGAAAAAATAAACTTGTCATATGAATTTATGGGGAATTCCCAATATCCTTATTGTGGATATCAGACTTGACCAGGACACGAGATTTTGTGATTGAACTGAGCCCTCCCTTCAATGACTTTTAATGGCTTTTTAACTTGACGCGGGGATAATGGCATCCTATTGACAGTCGAAAAGGAGTCTTCGTTATAAAAGGATTCATAGGTCCCTAGGACGAAACTGAGAATCCTGTTCTTCTTTCTAATGGAAAGAAGGGGGAGCTGGGCTTCGAGGGGAAACCGGTTAAGCGTTTTCTAAATGTCAAAAGTTTATGCGGTCGACATGACAGTTACGTTTTCGGAAAACTCCTCCCAAGTGAATTGGGAATTGAAAGGGAGTCGGCCAGGGTTTTCCCTTTTTCTTGTCTTCCTTTCGGTAAGAAGCAAAAAACTTTTACCCATTTCCTGTATTTTGGAAAGTTGTGCGAAACTTGTTATACGACGTGTGGCTCTTTTAGGCTTTTTCTTTTACTCCCTTTTGATCCTTATTTTATAGTGTATAAGAGCTGAATGTCCTTTAATGCGGTAAGGAAGGTAGGAAGCAGACAAGTAAAAGAGGACGACGAAGACGAACACGAAGAATGAGCGAAATGAAAAGATAAAGTTCAAGTTGAATTTGCGGATGTATTATAGCAGAGAAATTTAAATTAATTCCGTTGATGGGCAAAGTCTTTAGGGGACTTGGGGAAGTCGAATTGAATTATTGATGGGACTAATGGTGCGGATATAGTGGCGCTATTCGATTGGCACTTCCCTGTGAATGTGGCGTGATTCAGGTGGGATTACTTGGAAAGGCGTTCGGGTAGAATAAATTCTAAATTTAACAGCGGCCCTTTGAAGGTGGGTCGTTTAAAAAAAATAAATAGTACAGCTCTAAGCTCGCTTTGTAAACTTATGAAATTTATGGTTTTTACGATGGAGATCTATGTCCTCCAGGTTTGGATAAGGGACTCATGGATTGCCAAGGACACGAAAAGGTAGCGTAACTGCTCGCGCTATGATTCTACTTAATTATAGCGGCTTGTTGGTCACGTAGCTTTCTCATTATTCTGTCCCGTTCTTGGGGGATGAAAGAATAGGCTTGAAAAATAGTCACCTAAATTAAGCGTGTCGCGCAATACTGTACACGTAATATTTGTGCTTTACTTAGCTGCTCGATTATTTACAGAACGAAGAAAAGTTTTTCCACAAATCGCTTTGAAGTATGTCACCAAATTGTAACCATAGTTGTAACCAAGCCAATAATTTCCAAATATTTTATATCATTATCAATCATATTGTTTTTACTTGTACTGTATACGAATAAATCCCTACTTTTCGTAATAATGTACCGTTTTTCTATTTACCTTAAATGACACCTCTTATTGAATGGCTTCTCTTGCAGTTTTCGGCACACATCTAGTAATATATTGCAACTCTATTGATATCCATACGCGAGATACCATAGCGGATCCATCCAGAACGCGAGAAGGTACCAAAAACCGAAAAATGTTGCATCTACGCCCCAAAGTATGAGACGTCGAACGCATCTCTAAGCTTCAACAGTCACCTTGTCGCCCCTATTCAGACCTAACCATTTCACATGATTTCCATGTGGTTCCACTGGAGACACCTAGTTGCCACCGCCGGGAAGCGAGTAGGCACCAAAAACGGGAAAATGTTGCGTATACGCCCCATAATATGAGACGTCGAACGCATCTCTAAGCTTCAACAGTCACCTTGTCGCCCCTATTCAGACCTAACCATTTCACTTGCATTCCATGTGGGTCCACTGGAGAGACCTAGTTGCCACCGCCAGGAAGCGAGTAGGCACCAAAAACGGAAAAATGTTGCGTATACGCCCCAAAGTATGAGACGTCGAACGCATCTCTAAGCTTCAACAGTCACCTTGTCGCCCCTGTTCAGACCTAACCATTTCAGTTGCATTCCATGTGGTTCAACTGGAGTCACCTAGTTGCCACCGCCAGGAAGTCAGTGGGCACCAAAAACGGAAAAATGTTGCGTATACGCCCCGATCGAGGCCGCTGTGTGACTCGGACCCGGTGGTATCGACGTCCGGGGCCTGTATATTTAACAATGAGCAACGAAGCTCTACGTGATAAAATCATCGCCGATCGACAATCGGATTCTTCGGAGTCTTTTGCCTTCATTTTTCATTTATATTAAAAATGTTGACCTATTGCCCGAGAATAAATCAGTCAACTCCTATTAACTGCAAGAACTTGAAGAATCTACTAACTCGGTCCAGAATCATGTGTCTCTCTACAACTGCTGTCACGAAGCTGAAGCACTGCATAACACAGAAAACAGCTAACCCACAGGATTACAACCACTCAATCAATCGCATAGGGGCGAGATGCTTACGAATATCTGCACCTCCTCAATTGCAGCCCGTTCTCTACATTTCAACGTAAAGAAAAGCCAAAAAACACCAACATGGGGTTGTTCTGCAGTGATGGCTGACGAGGTTAACGGTTGTATCAATGTGCCGGTGACGACGATGATTCTCTGCAATCTCGCTTGAATGATTTTATTCGAAAGAAAGCCAAAGCAACGAGCTTGGAGTAGGTGAAGAGCGACCGCATAAGGTCCACATAGGATGTCTATGAGGAGGTAGCTTTAAAATTGCAACACAAGTTGCCAATTACCAGGGTCCGATACTAGAAGTCTCGCAAGCCTCCTTTCACTCTCCGTTCTTCCTTTTCCCTTTATCTCTACTGCCTGGCTAATGACAATAACGTTCAATGAAACATCAAATTCAACTGACAGGAGGCAACTACATCAATATAGTAGAGACGTAGCATAGAGGACAGGTTGAAGTAACAGGCATTTGTACATGCTTCTGCGTTTTGATTTTGATGTTAGTAAAGATGCCATTCCGGTGTGCTCTCCGATGGTCGAGGCGATCGAAATGATGTGAAACTAATGAGACTTCCCAACCGGGAATTGCTTGCTTCAGGGATGCGACACAACAGCTACAAACCCGAAAGAGAGAGAGAGAGAGAGAGAGTGATGGAGAAAGTACCTCTACAAGCGTTCGAGTGCTTAGATGTGACGGTTGGATCGAACACACAGTTTCCGGATCATTTGAGAAGTACGACGACTACTTTGCGGAAGAGTGGACATGAAATTAAATGACACAGATATAATCGTTAATTTGCGCAATAAGCCGAGACGTTAGGTAGCATCCGGAATGCAGTATGCGACAGAATATCCAATGTATTCAGGTGGTAATTGGGTAATTTGCTAATAATCATTCCGTGACTTAAGCTTTTCGACCTAGAGGAAATTGATAACGGGTGCGATTGCCACTTCACCTCTACTCTTTACCCATCAAAAGCACCCTCAAGCCATGCAAAAGCGAGAATAAGTAGGATAGGGCTATATGCACAACCTTGCGGCACTCTATAAAAATCAGCCAATACCCCATCAACCCATATTCATTGCGAGGGCATCAGCTCCATCCTGACGGTCGTAGCAAACTTGATCCCCTCTCCACTGACAATTGATTTTCGCGTGATATAACGTTAAGAAGCTAACCATCATGTAGTTTCGCCCGTCAAGGTAGCCATCAAGCAGCGATAAATATAGGTGTACCTTCACCTCCACCACGACTCACTACACTCATAATTCGTTCTCAATCACAACCCTGCCATTTGCTTTGCGGCTGATGTTGCGGCCTAGGTGGATATCGATTCAGGATTCACCCTTTCTTCATTTTATTGCCTTTTTCCTCACTTTTTTATTCACACATGAAATATGGGCTATTGAGGCGAATATTGTGTTTATGAATAGCATTTGGTTAGTAATTGGCAGGATCGCTACACAGGCACACGCAAGCAATGCTCTACGGGCTTGGCATTGAGGCTCATGATTGATAGTAGGATGTATTGAATCGAGAGGGTGCTGAGAATTTCCATGGCTGCGTTATGACGGTTTAATTGATGTGAATTGGAGAACTGAAGGGCTTACTCGGAATTCAATTGAGAAAGTGATTCAAAAGTCGACGGTCAGGGGGGTGTGCCGACTTATTCAATGTCGAGATTAACTTGAGTTTGATGGGGTTTTTACTATAAATAGTTTCTTGTTTACTGAGAATTTATTAAAATCGGTGCTAAATTTGTTTGTTTTTTCTTGTTTTCCAGGCGACGGATTTCGATGGTAGTGGGGGACAACAGCCACCGATACCTCCACCTCCACCTGGTAAGTAAGCCTATTAGAAATATGTCATTGTTTAAACGGGTATTTGACATTTATCATCCATTTTCATACATTCATAGCTTTTTTGCGTAAAATTTTGAATTTACTAATGAATGGACCCTTGTGGAGCAAAATTAGGTTATAAGTACGAGAGTAGGTTTACATGTTTTGATGGTGTATAGGCCAAACCTGGACTATTTTGAACGAATGCTCAAATTACTTATCAAGTCTTCAACATCGTAGTAAAATCTTCAGCTATTCGTTAGTTATTTCTAGAGCTCTCTAGGCGAAATTCATACTAACAACGATCAAGTTCTATATGAACCTTGTTCAAAAAGTGAGAGGAATTTTGTTATCTAGCCTACATCAATACTCACCATTTAATAAAGTCTCTAAGCGATATAATAGTCTTATACTAACGGTTCTGTCATTCCCAAAAAAATGGCTCGAGATGGACTATTGTAGTAAATAGCATGTAGCTCTCTTAAAAATTACTCTTAAAGCTTTTAACCCGTGCTTATGGAAAGACATCCTTTTAGTTTTGGATACAGGACGTAGATATCATTAACAACGAATAGGTTGAGTGAGCGCTCCCTGGCAAACGCTGGTAAACCGGAAACGCTTATACCACTCATTAGCTCAATATGCGTCCCAGTTCCCACAGAGCAGAAGGACGACTAACTGGAAAATGAAGACTATCTAGCATACATTCAATGCTCTCTCTACGAACCCAGAGTTGGATTCAAGAACAAGGCGAATATTGTCAGTAACTCGTAAATCTCATGGCGGTCCCATGATCAATCAACAATCGTCTAAATTGATGATATGAAGATCCCTGCCAGACACAAAAGTTAGACAGAGAAGTCAGCATTCACGCGGATCATCACCTACATATGTATATGCCTGGAGACCATACAAATTTGATATCGGAGCGGGGGATATTACTAATCTCTACAAATTGGGAGAAGGAACCGCTTTTGAAAAGAAAGAAAACAAAAGAACTAGTGTGCGTAATCGGGGAGATGGAGGTATCCTGTCACCAGATTGAAATTGAGAGAAGTAAGACGCCAGAGCGAAAGCTTATAGAGCTAAACATGGAAACCTTGCACGGAAATCATTGTTGATGGTGAGAATATCGAATGACCGCTTTTATTGACTACAACAAATGTGGAAATCAGCGTAATTTTTGTTGGTTAAGAAGGTGGCAATTATGAATGGAATACAATACCGTTCATATCATTATAAGACTTCCAATGCAAACTATCATCCAAAGGTCCAAAATTACCGATGACTTTTTGAAGAATAAGTGGGTCAATGACTACAATTTCAGTTTGAATGTCATGCTAGAGGTCCTAAATTGTCACCGGAATATGAGCTTAGACTTTACTCTTCAAATAACTTTATAGAAAAAGGTCTAATGGGGATGCCGGCGATCTTTTAATTTTTCCTCTAACAGAAATAATTCAATTTTTAGATTTCGTATGCAATAAATTATATGAAAGTTTGATTAAGGGGTAGCGCCAAGTTGTTGAAATCAGAGATCATCCAGGCCTAATTAATGCAATTTTAGTATAAATAATGTTGCGACAATGCTCTCCATTCGGTCATTAAATAATTTTGCTGCCTCATCTTTGAAAAAGTAGGGGCCAACAGTGCCCCTAATCTGTAACACACAATGGCTTTTTGAATTCATTGATTCGTGAATCTTGTTTGCGGTTGCTGGTCTCTATATATTCGAAAATTTTGATTAGTTACGTGGCCATTCATTCAAAATTGAATTTTATCGGAGAAGATCAAATTGATGACTAAATGTTCAAAAGGCTTCGCCTATTTATAATGTGGATTCTATGCCCGAGTCAGTTGATATGGATTTAGACCAGATATTGAACCAATTTCTTCAAATTTGCACTGAGTCTGGTTTCATTAAGGCGACCGAAAAATTTTATAAGAACTTTTGCAGATCGCCTATGTTGTCCGATTACATGGTACATATATGTATGTCTTCATGAATAGAATTGCCATAGACTGTACCTAATATCTGTGGAAGAGCTTAACCATATTTAATTCAGTATTTAGGAATCAGCTTCCAAAGCATATGTTGGCCTAAGCTTCGGACTTCTACGCGATAGGAATTTTTTTTTTCCGTATAGGAATTGTTCTTGGCTTAAACTACAGAACTATCGCTCAATAATCGGTGATGATTACCAATGCACCGCGACCACTCCCCAACCTCCTTAGACTCAACAGGAAATTGAAAAGTGGACTCTCTCCGGAAAGTCCGTGCTAAGCGCCCTGATCGTACTGGTCTTCCTCTACGCTTTCCCCAAGAAGCTTGGACCCATCCGAAAGTGGATAAGAAAACCTTCGGCAGTTTCGGAAGGAAAGCTATCAGCCAAATTTTACGGCTTTCGAAACCCCTGATTCAAGCTCATATTAGGGAAAGGTTTGTTGATTCAAGGCCACGTCCACCTCAACTCTTTAGTACCATCTAAGAAAGTTTGGTATCAGTTTAAATGGGAATCGGCTGTTCTCTAATAGATGGCGCTTATAATATGTGCTAGTCAGGGATATCAAAACGGAATCATCAGATGGTAAGCTTGGATATCTGTTAACAATTCCTTATCATTAAGTGCCTTTTCATGGGCTTCATATTTTTTTGTGCGTTATTTGAAGGAAGTTTTGATTTTCGCTTCAGTTCTTCAGTGTGGCTTTTACGAGTTCAAAAACGTGTCGCGAATAGTCTCAACGCTACAAACCTCTGATGCGTGATTTCGACGCGAAAAACAATTAGGGCCAGTGGAGAAAAGTTTAAGACGCGGAATCAGAGGTATAAATGGGCCAAATATATGAAAAAAAAAGAACTCGTATATTTTTTGACCGTAACTGAACCACCCATTTTCCATCGTTTCGTAGGATAACGGACAACATAAGCAAAGGCTGGACAAAATGCTTTTGCGGAAAGACATAACTTGGTCACATGTTACTAAGGTCATTAAAACTAACATGGAAATACTGAAACGAGGCGCCCTACCCCACTTGATCTACTCGCTATTGACTACCACCTATGCTAATCGATTATTCATGGCCTGGCTGATAAGTCCTTCCGGAATTTCGAATAAGTTAAAAAAAATTTTGATTAGTCGATCGTTTCAAAAAACGTTTGTCCAACTCCAGATTTTGAAAAATAATTACAGATTCTCATTGTAACTCTGATAAGTCAGACTCTCCAAAGGCTTTGTATACAATTTCTAAGACGTCTATCTTATTCGAATATTCTCTGATCGATATCTCGAAATGTTGAGATATTTTTTAAATATTTTTGCCAACAATATCTCGAACAAATGGCGTGATCAGAAATTCACGTCACTTTTTAAACATACCATGCATTCACACCTTAAAAACGATCGTCCACAGTTGTCAGTGCACCATCTCGTTCTTAAGCTATCTGGATTTAGTGCCATTTATCGCGATGAACTTTTTTCCTTTGAGCCTGAGGACGTTGTCCTAGAGCTAAATAATCAATGTAGAACAGAATCAGTCCAGGCCAGAGCAAAGCTCTCTCAGGCGCACAGTATACCGTAGTTTTCTAATGCACCAGACTACAAAAAAACACATTCAATTTGCAAATGATAAAGCATTTTGCAGAAGTTTCCATGATAAAATATGCGACATAATGAAAACCACATCAGTAGTGAAAAACAAACACGAAATTCCGAGATTTCCATTCGTCGTTACTATCCCTGATAGTCACGTTCAAGCCTGCATCATTATCTTCCTCCGCTCCTCCGCTACTCCTACCATCTTTCTCGCCACATTTGCGGTATAATAAATGGACCGAATTTCAGTTCACGTCTCAAAATGTAATTAGCAACATCACAGCATATGGCCGAATACCAAAAACCCATTTTTTATCTCCGTTTTCGAAAAAGTACTCAAAAACACACCGCTACATCGGTGAAAGCTATCACCGCTGTCATAAAATGTGAAGAAAAATAGAAAAATTACACCGAAAAGCAAAAAAAGGATGAGGACAAATGGATAACTATGCATGCTGCCGAAACTTTGAAGTTTTAACTCGTCGGGAATCGAGAATCAGGAAACAGGAGCATGCATAAGCACACTCAATCGCAGCCTGTGGCTGGTTGCATTTCGTCCCTACCCAGCTTTGTCCTTGTCCGTGTTCCTTTTTGTGTGTTTGGTCCTTTTTCGGCAGGACTAAACTTTGTCTATGACATTTTTCCATAAATCGGTACAATGAGGATATTGCCTCCTAGACTGCATGGCACTCCCGGTATTCCACCGGGAGAGGCGATAAAGGATTCAATGTGGGTCCGGCTATTGTGGAATATCAGTAAAAGTTTTATTAATTTTTCCAAGCATACATGTACCTACTCGTACGCTGTTTATGATTTTTTTGTTTTATTTTCACTCAATGTCAGAGTGTTTTGGGCTTTTGTTTTTGGCCCTAGAGCTATTATGCACTGGGGGGACTCGCCGCACTATGTATGGAGTGCTTAGCCTCACGTTGACTTGGTGTGGCGGGTTCATGGTTGATCGGGTGTGCATGCTATCTACATGTGTCCACACAATATTTATAGGAATATTGATTGAAAAACTTTTCAGCTTCACTGACATAAAACGGGCTTTGAACAGAGAGTAACTCAAAAAAAATCTCTAAATTGAAAACGTTCAAATTCCGGAGAATTACGACCAGAGGAGCAGGGCATACTCCTGACGCTGCAACAATAAACCCACCGTCAGTGTAGTACTTTCTCACTCCTTGTCGAGCCGGTGAAGCAGTTTACTATTTTCCTTCTCCTCCATTTCGCTTATGTGTTGCAGTTGCAGAATGCAACTTGTGTGTCATGCACGTAATAACGGCTTAAAGTAGTTAATACTGTTGTTGTAAGGACACACAAACGCACAGGGACATGTCAGCGTACATTCCTTCAGTATGTCGAGTGGGTGTGTATGGAAATTTAGGGCATATCTCGTTATCAGGACCCGGAGTCCTTAGCTATTTTCACGGCATTTAAAAGTACTATATTCCCAGTGGAATGTAGAGTAGAAGTCTCCATAGCCACAATTAGATATGAAATCTGGTAGTGTTTTTGCGGCGATCATGATGGATATGATGTTAATGGTGACAGCGTGCGTGGTTTTTAAGAGGAAAGTTGTTATTTTGAGCTACGTAGTACACTCGGGAGGAAGTGGTAAGACTCTCCATCTGAAGGTAAACTGAAACTTGGTTTGCTTGGCACGCTGCTCCGGAATAAGATTTTTTTCTTTTCATAAGAATCCTTAATTATGTTGATGGCGCTTTGCATGAGGTCCACTTGTTCTTTATGTAATCGGGCTAACGCTCGGCGGACTTGAGGGGATCTGTTGAATTAATAATGAGTGTAGCTTATTCCGTGCAGGGACGGGTTAAGAATATCCCTGCAGCGATACCTCTTGCTTGTCGTAAAAGGCGACTAAAACAAAGGTAAACAAAAATCACATCTAGGCAATTTAGAAAACACCAAGGTGAGCCTAGGGACACATATACCACCATTTAACTGCCCCACAAGTGTACATGCAAATCAGTGGGTTGACACGACTGGAGATCACCGGTGTTGTAAGAGTAAGATCAAACAAAAAAAATCTGGAGCATGTCCGTGCCACAAAAAAAAGAAAAAAAAAAAAAAAGCCAGGCCGAAAAACAATTAGTGCAAAAAAATGCAAAAACACTAGCATTTGATTGGCCTCAGTGATGAAGTAATCCCAAACCGGGAAGCCTGCCGCTACTTTCTGAGGTCAAACCGACGGACCCACAAGCGGACCAGTAGGAATGCAGTTAAGTGGGAAGGTTATGGTCCTACACTTCTGACCATAACAACGCCGGAAAAAGGAAAAGAAGAAGAAGAATAATGAGTGTAGCTTCCTCGTAAGACTTAAGCTGCTCAGTCTGGCTGAAGTTAATTTTAATTGACGCTACCTACGACTGCCTCGAGTGTCTGATGTTCGTACGGACGTATTATTATCTGAGCTTACTCTGCAGTTAATATACCTTCTATAGTTAATCTCCTTTAAACAGATTGGCAAACAATTCTCGGTACTTTATTTCTGCTCCCTTCTACGGTTGACCTCCAAAGGTCAGTGCTCCTCTTCTTTCTTTGCCAAGTGTAGTAGAAAAAACAGAAAACAAGTGCGCTACGGCCTTGACGTTCAACGTTTCTACAGCTGTCTCTGGTGTACGGCGTAATACACCGAATTGCATTAGAGTACACCCCTTGAGGGAGCACATGGAATGAGAGGTTATTTGACCCAACATTTTCAAATAATATTTTTTAGGCAAGAGCTAACGCTAATGCTAATTCAGATGCAGGTGCAGATGCAGTCGTGGCTTCTGGTGTGGATGTATGTAGTTGCTTATGCTAACGCTGATACTGATGCTGATGCTGAGGCTGAGGCTGATGCTGAGACCGAGGCTGAGGCTAAGGCTAAGGCTAAGGCTGAGGCTGAGGCTGAGGCTGAGGCTGAGGCTGAGGCTGAGGCTGAGGCTGAGGCTGAGGCTGAGGCTGAGGCTGAGGCTGAGGCTGAGGCTGAGGCTGAGGCTGAGGCTGAGGCTGAGACTTATACTGATGCTGATGCTAATGTTGATGCTGAGACTGAGGCTGAGGCTGAGGCTGAGGCTGAGGCTGAGGCTGAGTCTGAGGCTGAGACTTATACTGATGCTGATGCTAATGTTGATGATGAGACTGAGGATGAGGTTGAGGTTGAGGCTGAGGCTGAGGCTGAGTCTGAGGCTGAGACATATACTGATGCTGATGCTAATGTTGATGCTGAGACTGTGGCTGAGGCTGAGGCTGAGGCTGAGGCTGAGGCTGAGGCTGAGGCTGAGGCTGAGGCTGAGGCTGAGGCTGATACTGATGATGAAATCAGATTCAGACGTTCAGATCTGTTTACCCCAAAATCCTTTGAGCCGATCGTACGGTTCTTGATTTTGATGACCAGCTTTCCTAACTAATTCATCGTTCATAATCGTTATAGAATATTCAACTGAATTGATTTTTCTACTATTCGCCATTGGAATTGGGTCATGCAGTCGGCGTAATATTAAAATCCTTATAAAAAGTGTTTTTTTTTAAAGGTGTACAAATTTAACATAAAATAAAACACTTGAACCTAATGTTGATGTCTCTGATACTAGCTTTATTTAGTAGATAATTTTATGCCATTCTTAAATATGACTTTGGGCGTGCCACAACTAGTTCAAATGAAGCGCAATCGTGAAATCGATTATTCGAGCAACTGGTGCCGTATATCGGCAATAACACGGCAAAAGTTGACTTCCAAATCGTCCAATGTCTCGGCATAAACTAGTGACTTTACATACCCCCAAAGAAAGTAATCTAAGGGCGTGAAATCACAGGATCGTCGAGGCCGGTTCACATGTCCATTAGCGTGAAAATATGAGCTCGGCAAACGTTTCTCGCAATAAATTGAAGATGTCGCGCGTCGGGTGGCATGTTGCCCCACCTTGTTAAAACCAAAGCTCTGTCACGTTAATCCCATTCTACTGAGGAACGAAGAAGTCGGAATTCGTGTTTCCATAGCGCTTTCGTGTTCCGTATAACTTGCTCAGATGACCGATCATGTTTACCATAAATTGGACGTAGGGCACAATAAGTTTAGCGAACCGAACCATGGTTTTCAAAGTTTCGGGCTTGCACAATTTGCATGGGTTGTTCTGGCGTTCGTTGGTCTATTCATCGCAAAATGGCAAAAGATGTGCAACTAAGTTCTCGCTGTTTATCAAGAGATAGCTCCAATAGTGAGTGCTGGTCGATTGTGACGTATCCAAAACGTCATGATCCAAGTTTAGACATAGGGTAAACAAACCGCTTTAACACATTAGTGACTTTGTTTTTGCGTCATATACTTTTGATTGTGTGAAAATGTCTGATTTTGTGCCAAATTGCGGGAAGTGTTGCTTTTCTTCTTACATTCGAAGAAAACGGCGTCTGAAGCGCATCGAGGAATCCGAAAAGTTTACAGAGATGCTGCACTAAGTGTAATAACATGCCGTGATTGATTCCGTCGCTTCAAAGACGGTGATTTCGATGTTGACGACAGTTCGCCTGAAGGAAGGCCAAAAACCTTCAAAGACGCTGAAAATGGAGGCTCCATGCCAAACGCAAAAAGAGCTTGCTTCAGTATTAGGAGTTACCCGCCAAGCTATTTCCAACTGATTGCATGCGTTGGCAAAGATTCAACAGCAAGGAACTTGGGTTGCTTATTATTTGAAGCCAAGAGACGTTGAGCATCGTTTTTTCGCCTGTGAATAACTGCTCTAGCGGCAAAAAAGGGTTTTCTTCATCGCATCGTTACGGGTGATGGAAAATGGATTCATAACAGCAGCCCGAAGAAAAAAAAATCATGAGGAAGGTCCGGTCATGCTGCTACGTCGTCGACTTGGCCGAATATTCACGCTGCGAAGCTTTTGCTGTGTATTTGGTGGGATCAGGGTGTTGTTATTTATTATGAGCTGTTGAAACCAACCGAAACTATCACTGGGGAATGGTATCGAAATCAATTGATAATTGCGGCGAGCACTGCGCGAAAAGCGGCCACAATACGAGGAGAGGCACGAAAAAGTGATTCCACAGCATGACAACACTCGGCCTCACGTTGCCAAACCCGTTAAAACCTACTTAGAAACGCTCAAATGGGAAGTCCTACCCCACCCGCCATATTCGATTGTTCCGTTCGATGGCACATGGTCTGGCTGATCAGCAGTTCCATTCATATGAAGACATCTCGAAATGGCTTGATTCGTGGATAGCATCAAAAGACGAACACTTCTACCGTGACGGTATGCGAGCTCTGCCAGAAAGATGGGAAAATGTTATCACTAGCGTGGGACAATACTTTGAATGATTCATTTGTAACCGTTTTTTTTTTCAAAATAAAGCTGCATTTTCATCAAAAAAACAGCGAGAACTTAGTTGCGCTCCTAATATTTACCACAAATCTACTTTTAGGTGTCAAATTGAAAAACTTTAGAAACTGCTAATTTAAAAACTAAACCTCTAAAAAACACCCTTTAAAATATGCCTTGATGCTAGAGTACACCTTCGTATTCCCCATGTGCTTTAATTACTTAGTACACTGAGACTTAGCCGGTGCTAAGTGCTAGGCAACTTCACTATGTCAAAATGGCGTTGAGTTCTTGATACATCTTCTACATCTTTCTATATGTGCGATTATTTTTATCATAATTAATACATTTTTCTAATTTTTGCCTTTCTTCCAATTTCTTTTCAGTCTATCGCGGGCCTAAAGGCGAAAAAGGTGAACGGGGAGCCAAGGGGCCGCCAGGTGATAGCATACGCGGTCCTCCAGGACCACCTGGTCCACCTGGTCCCAAAGGCGATGCCGGCATGTTCCCCATTCATATTGATGATTCAGTCTCGCGTGATGGCGTAAGTATCAATTCTCAAACAGCCTCTATCCCAAATAAATTATTATAGTTACTCCTCCTGCCGTCTGCTCTATGACACGCGCCTACAACTTGAGCATGTAAATCAATCGGGTCGTGGAATTACTATTTAACGGCCGACACAAAGCCGACAGCGATCACAGGCAATTATTTTTCCTGCTATGGCCCTTAATCACTCGAAATCACTACAACTCACCCGCAGCCACACATGCCGTCGATGACTCCCATCCTCATTCGAACTCGTCCTGTGCTCGTATATCTTATTAATGCAAATGGCTCCCGTAATCATCCAGTTCCAGTTCCAATTCTAGTAGAAATACAATATTATTATCCTTCCTATTCTCTTTCGCTTCGACACAATATGTTAATAAATTCAAATTACATTTGCATTTAGTTAATGCTTAACTATTATCCTTGACGACTGCCCCGTACTCATCCCGACCAGCAACCGTGTACCCCCGGCTGTAATTTATTCAAATTGAAATTATCCTAATTACCCAAAATAATTTAAATGTTAAATTATTTCCACAAGTTCATTAAGTTATTCGTATTTGTGCGTCGTGGCAAGGATATGCGAATGGAGTGGACCACCCGCCGGGGTGAATCGAAATCCACGAAATCTCTTGTACGACTGACTTCACCCGCCCGGAATCCACTTGTCGTAATTTACTTTTCCGCATGGTTTCTTACCAGGATCACGGGCGACAGTGTCACCCTTTTTTTTGTTTTGTCGAAAATCCTTACAGGCACTCTAGATTCGAGTATATTTTAGTGCGGTAGGTACTAGGCGCCGATGTCAGGATCCCACGGTGCGTTCCGACCATAGCCGCCATCAACATTGTGTTCGAAAATGAAATTCCATTTTGTCGTATTCTATTTCCTGCCACCACACATTGGCACCAGCATATGTCGCCCGGGGTTGTCGGCACTTCCGTGCATGAAACTGTTCTACGTTCTAATTGATCGCCTCAATATGTCACGACGCTTGCGAGGCAGGTGGGCTCTCAGTACTTAAGAGTAGAATCGCGACTGATGCCAAATCACCGCGCGGTTCTGTGATTTATGACAGACGGTTATTCGAAACAGAAATACTCGAACTCACTTGTCATCTGGCAGATATGCCCCCATCATCAGAGGAGCAGGAGGAGAGTTAGACCCTCGAGCACAAGAATTTCAAACCAAACATTGTTTTCATCGCATTTTTCCGTTTTCATTTCAGAGGTTCGGCGGAAAGTGTACATGCAACGCGTCTGATATCCTAGAAGCAATAAAGGACAGCGAAATATTACGCGAATCGATAAGAGGACCTCCCGGCCTACCGGGCAAGGAAGGAAAGACAGGTGCTCCTGGGCTCACGGTAAGAACCTTAAACGCATTTATCATTATAATCCTTTACATTCCTTTCATTTGTTCTGCGTGCATTGTCACCATAACCAGATCAAATGATTCAACATTATTCTGCAAAGTTCCTTTGTTTTCATAACCCTGGCATACATACGGATACGTCTGTGTGTGTGTGTGTTATGCTCCAGTTAACTGGATTGCGATTCATGTATTTAATTAAGAGAAATGAATTAGATTGCATGATGAGAATGTGAATGTTATTCTTTTGTGTATATATCTGCTTCCGATGACGATGGAAAATACTGGCCTGGTGGAAAGACACGCATGCATACGTAAGTATTAACGTTCGGCAGGAGGGCAGAACAATTGAATAATGAAGCTACTTGGCAAATAGCCCGAGGAAGAGCGATGTGATGACCTCATGGCGAATGGGCTCCTTACTATAGGTACCATCAACCTTGGTCTGGAAATGGCGCTGCTCTAAGGGCGGCGTTATCATACCTTCAACAATTCGACCATACTTGAATCCCTTCTGAAAAGTTACTAGATGTGACACCGTTTAAGTCAATTTCGTAAAAGGTTGTAAAAAACTGAGAATTGTGATCTAATGGCAAAGTGTAGCCGTCTATTCCCTCCGAATTGGATGTAACCTTTCTTTAAGGCATTTTATAGCCCTGCCTTTGGTAAAACGAGTATGCTTTAGGAAAATTTTAAGATCGTTATTGAGCTTCATCTTTTCCGTTTGTTTTGTACCACTAATGCTTTAAGCTCTACAATCTTAGGAAAGGTCACTTCAATGTCAATTAAATTATTTAGCATAATGATAAGACCTCCTTTTGCAGTATATCATTCAAATTGAAAAGAGAGTGAGCATGTCCTTCACATTTGATTGTACTTGTCAATTATTATTTCGGTCCTGCTGATCCACGGTCTTGGTGATCGGCTACGATTTGAATGTGGCTATATTCGCCACTTAGTGGCTGCTAAACAAATGTATTTCCGCTTATTTTTGAGACATTTTTATTGATAAAATAAGGAAAACTTCTGACGAAAGCAACCCCTCAAGCTATAAAAGTCAAGGCCCACAAATTTTAGGCCTTTAACCTTTTGTATTTTTATCGAAAAATTTACTAAAAGAGATAAAATTTTACTTGAGCAACTTTATATCAAAATGACAATCCAGTGCTGAAATTAGACGTAATGAAGGAGATTTTGATCTACGTTTTGAACGTTATGCTCTTAAGTTTGGGCTTATGGTCCTCTTAGACCTCACTGAAGACCTTGGCGGCATTGCTTACTCCAGTTTGTTGGTTAAATTTTGGATTAAGTTACATTTTTCCAGATTGTAGAAATTTAGAAGGGAATATTTTTACTTTTTCTGTCAAATCCTTTTCGATTCAAGTTTGCAAAGTATTGCTTAATACCTAGGCCGAACTTTTGGTTTTATGAAAAAATGTATTTCTCAAGTCAATGAAGATCTACTGGGGACTCAAAGCTATGCTGTTTTCAAAAACCTATACCCAATACCTTAAAAACCAAGGCCATGACTAGAAAAAAACCAAAATCCCATTCGTTTTGCCCTTGATTTTGCTACTGGATAAAACCACACTGCAACATTAATTAATCTTCAAACTTCTGTGATTCAGTCTCTGGCTGGTCTTCCTACGATGATACTGGTCTTTCAATGAGGAAGGCAACGAGAAACCCCCTCATTCAAATTTTTTCCCTAAAATCATCATGACATATGACATATTTGAGTCGAATAGGAAAAAACAGCCTACACCCCTACCACTTCCGACAACGCCAGACACTCCTCCAGCATCCTAGATGTGCGAACCTTCCGAGCAGCCAACATCGACTCGGATCACTACCTTGTTGTAGCCAAGGTACAAATGGGGATATCAAGGATGCTACGGAGTCGAGTAAGACAACAAGAGTTTGACGTCGGAAAGCTACAATCGCAGGAGGCCGCAAGGATCTTCACTTCGAGTTTCAATCTCTCGCAAAGTCCGGTGATATCGGCACAATCCACAGAACAAGATCAGCTACCTAGTTTGAAGAGCAATGCAAACAAGGCCATGTAGCAAAGCAAACCACCTACAAAGCCATATTACATAGACGAGAGCCGCTCGTGAGCTCTACGAGTAGAAAAGCAGTGAAGAACACACCTTTTTAAGGAGGAAAAAAAGAGAGCGCGTAAAGCGTGAGATCGACTAGATGGAGAGATGCTACCACGGGAACGACGCTCGCAAGTTTTACGAAAAAGTAAAACAAACATGCCAGGATTATAAAGCCAGAGCGGAAGCCTGTAGGGATGAAGATGGACAACTAGTAGTAGAGTCACGGTCGATGCTGTGAATATGACAAAAGCAGATCTGTAGACTGTATAGCAGGGATCATAGATCTGATATCGCTGCCAGGTAGAATGATCCATTCGCAACGGACAAGGATTCAAGAGAATTCCGTCCAGCTGACCTAGATGAAATTAAGCTTGTTATTTCGAAACTTAAAAATAACAAATCCGCGGGCGCAGGCGGCCTGACTGCTGAGCTATTTAAAGCGGCTGGAGGTGAGTCGGAGGAAAGCATGCCCGGAATCCCAGTATCATAGACTGGGCAAAAGTCCATAAGAAAGGAGACCACTATAACTGCGCCAATAGAGGAATAAGTCTCCTTAACATCGCGTACAGGATCTCCTCTGTCGTACTGTGTGAAAGCCTGAAAACCTTTGGGGATAATTAGATAGGTTCCTATCAGTGTGGTTTCAGGTCAGGTAAATCCTATATTATACGAGACTCACTGACCAACACAAGAGATACAATCTATTTCAAGTCTGCGCAATTGCTTGCATACGTGGATGACATTAACGTAATTCAGCGAGCACAACAAGACGTCAATGAAGTATTTAAAATCATTGAAAAAGAACCGGCTAAAATGGGTCTTTCGGTGAACGAGGGTAAAACCAAATATATGCTGTCATCCCAAAAAGACGCACAACACCGACGTCTTGACTAGAACACCACAATTGACGACTACAAATTTGAAGTGGTCAAGGATTTCGTCTACCTTGGCTCACTAGTGACCAGCGATGACAATACCAGCGCTTAAAACAAATGCAGAATTACTCTTGTCAACCGCTGCTTCTTTGGGCTCAAGAGGCAATTGAGAAATAGGGCCCTCTCTCGAAAAGCCAAAGTAGCATTATATAAATCATTCATCATTCCGGTCCTCCTTTACGGCGCAGATCTTAACGAAAACGGATGAGGATGGTCGCTTCTATGGTCCGGTTTGTATAAACGGAGAGTGGAGGAAAAGACACAACGACGAACTCGGGCTATACAACGACATCGTCCTAGTACGACGTCTCCGGATCCAATGTCTAAGATGGCTGGACCATGTAGAACAAATGGACAACACAGCTTCGGTCCGAAGATTCTTCGAATCCAACCCTGATGTACGACGCAGCAGAGGAATCTAAGGTGGCGCACACAGACCTTAACTAGATGGAAGTGCGGCACTGGAAACAACTGGCAAAAAATCGTGCTAGCTGAAGATGCTTGCTGGTTGAGGCCTAGGTTCACATCGGACTGTAGCGCCATCTAAGAAGAAGAAGAAAAAATTCATCATGGATACTCAAAACAACCAAATGGCACCCATCCCCGGCAGACTTTAAATTGTCAGAGGGTGCGAAGAATTCCCGATGGGTATTTTAATACAAAAGAATGGAACGTTCGAGGCTTATATGTATAAGCCTGGCAAGCTGGACAACTTAATAAAAGAACTTGGAAAACTTAAAACAGACATCATGGCAATATCGGATGTAAAATGGATCGGAAATGGTAACGAGAAGTGGATACACATTATACTACGCATGCTCAGATGCAAATGATATCGTGCAGCTCCTCTTGTTGCAGAAAAGCTGGAAAACTCAATAATAGGAGTGGTATACCTTTCAAAAAGAGTGACACTAATGCAACTTAAAACTGAAAAGACTTTAAAAAATATAATTCAAGTATATGCTCCGACAGCTGACTGCGACGTCAAATTAAGAAAAAAAGAAGGATGGCAGAATAATAATAGGGGATTTCAATGCAAGGGTGGGAAAAGAAGTAGTAGTGGTCTAGGTTGTAAAAATTAAAGAGGCCAAAAACTGATCGAAGTCTGCCAACTGAATGAAAGTGCAATTATGAACACTTAGTTTAAACTCCCCCCAAGAAAGCTGTATACGTGGACGTCCCCCAGACATACAAGAGATACAATGGTAAGAAGTCAAATAGACTAGGTTATCATCAGTAAAAGATTACGAAATGCGGCAAAATCTACAAAAACTTACTTACGGGCTGATGAAGGATCGGATCATAACCCTGTTTTGGCTAAAATAAGGTTTGAGCTAAAGAAAATTCAGAAAAGATCAAGAGGCAGGACAACTGAAAGGCTGACACAAATGAGAACGGATCTAATTTATAACAATAACATAGATAGCAAGTGGACGGAGATTAAAGATATAAGACAGCTTTAACCTCTATAAAAAAGCAAAAGAAGTCTCTGAGACTGAAAGGAAAAAACACCACGCGACACTAAAAGATAAAACGACGGAAAGAGTACAATGAAGAGCTTTTCTGGGATGAACGGGGCGTATTACAACCGGACGGGGGACCTGAAGGACGGCCTATTCTATTCTGAAGGTGGAGATAATAAAGTATTAAACGAAGCCAAAACTAGGAAAGCCACAGGCCCAGGTGGAATACCATACGAGCTTTTGAAACTAATAGAAGAGGACAACATCCAAGTACTCTCTAATCTCTTTAACGCCATACAATGTACGGCAGGATCCCTGAGGACTAGTTAAAATCAACCGTCATAACCCTACCAGAGAATAGCAAAGCGTCGCGTTGTGAAAAGTACAAGATGGTCAGTCTAATGACCCATGCCCTAAAACTCTTTCATAATAGAATTTTCAATAAACTGGAAGAGGATGTAAGTCCCTCACAGCATAGATTCAGGGGTGGCTTCGGTACTCGCTAAGGATTATTTGCCTTCAATATGGTAATCCAATGGAGTTTAGAACTGAACCAGAAGATTTACGCATGTTTTGTGGACTACAAAAAAGCCTTTGACAAAGTCCAGCACAAAAATATGCTAGAAATCTTCATAAATAAAAGCATAGATATGAATGAATGCAGAATAATCGATAACTTCTATTGGAATCAAAAAGCAAAAATAAATATATCAGATGATATAAACATTAAAAGAGGACTCAGACAAGGCTGTATCCTTTCTCCACTTCTATTAATCTTCAAGGAAAGCATAAGAGACACCGACTATGGAGTAAAGATTAATCGCGTAAAGATAAATAACCTAAGTTAGGCAGATGATGCAGTAATAATAGCAAATGACTTAAGGGAATGAAATATTATAATGAATAAGCTGAATCATGCAAGTGAAAAATTGAAATACCTGGATCACATATTCAGAATTGGATCACAGCAAGTATCAGCTACTGCATATCATTTTATAAGGAAGGATAGAAGGAACGAAGACAAGAGGAGGACGAAGAACAGCATGGATAGAAAATCTGAGAGAATGGCTAGATCTCTCAACATCAGAACTATTTAGAGGAGTAATGAACAAATAAAACGTTAATATCCAACCTCTGAACCGGAGAGGAACCTTGAGAAGAAGAAGGTCTTTTAAGGTTTCTAGCAAGAAATTGCGTCTAGTGAAAAATATCACAGTTTTATTCTTAATTTTCATATCCCGCCTTCCATAGACTATGAAAGTCATACCATACTATCAGGAGAATCCATCTCTTACCAAATCCTGCAATTGTGCTAGAGGTATAGTACATTCTGGTTCGAAATTTCAAATCAGGAATGTCACATGATAAGTGCCTGGACATTTGTCAACAGCGTCTCATCGTTGGTGAAAGAATGGTATTAAGGCTACAAAAGTGTTAATTTCGGTTGGGAATACAGGGAGCGTCGTGAACTAGTGAAGAGTTTAAAGACTCATAATTAGAGGTGTTAGTGAACAAGATCGACTTCAAACCCGAGAAGAACTTGCGGCATCATTAGCCTTGACTCATCAAGTCATTTTTCATCTTTCAAAACCTTGACAATGATCCGGGAGACATCGACCGACTCTTTATGATCTGCTTCAGTGGTAAGAATGCAAGGGTTTTCTGCATCCTGTTCCAACAAGTGATGAAAAGTTGATCCACTACGATAATCAGAGCGAATGAAACACTGAGAAATTGTAATCAACATAGATGGTCAACCTAAACATCCCTAGATCGAAGCTCGTGATGGGTACTTGGTGTCACCAGCGTGACACGAGTTATTTCAGACGGGGAAAACCATCGCATGAGCTCGATACCGAACGTAACTAAAACCTCTAAGACGAGCATTAAAGTAAAGACGGCTACAATAGAATGCAAAGACGCGACACACTTATTTTGAGCCACTATAACGCTCACCACATGCTGCTCAGTTTTTTTTTTAAATATACCTGCAAACACTGCAAGAGGACGACAAACCCACCCAGCGTATTCTCCATGTCTGGTCTGCCTGAGTGGCCTCTCTATCTTTTGAAGAAGCCAAAAATTGATTTGATTTGTGTATCACCTCAAAAGACGAACATTTTTCCCAATTTGAAAGGCCAGCAAAACTGGCAAAAGTTGTAATTAACGATGGAGAATATTTGCAAGAATAATGCATTGTATGTTGGTGAAACTGATGCAACTAAGCCTAAAGGCAAACAAGGGACAAGTTAAAATAGGAAACGTCTTATACGAATCATGCGAGATACGCTAAGAATTAATACAATTAGAAGCCTTGTCGGCATTTCTCGGTAACTTGGCGCCGATATATTATAAAAGGTATCTCAGTAAGAGTGCACTTTTTCATTTTAAAATAAAAACAAGTATTTTATGACAGAGTTGTGATATTTTTATTGTATTGTAAAGAAGACATGTTCCGATTAAATATGGAATAAAATATCCGGCAAATGACCCTCATTGCTCCGATGACAGGCCATTACTCTTTTCATGAAATTTTCGATGACTTTTGCACAGAGACGTGACTGTATCTCACCGATGACGCGTTGGATTTCCGATTTGAGCTCAGGAATTGTTTCGGGTTTATTCGCATAAGCCCGAGATTTCACAAAACCCCAAAGCAAAAAATCGCACGATCTTGGTGGCCAGTTGACATCAGAATTTCGTAAGATAATGTGTTCTGGAAATTGTTGCTGCAATAAGACGATTGTTTCATGCGCGGTGTGGCAGGTTGCGCCGTCCTGCTGAAACCACATGTTGTCCAGATTTATGCCGTCCCGTTGAGGCCACAAGAAGTCCGTTATCATATTCCTGTAACGAATGCCGTTCACAGTCACTGCAATTTCGGCCTCATTTTCAAGAAAGTAAGGTCCAATCACGCCGTCTGACCAAAATCCGCACCAGACAGTTACTCGTTGTGGGTGCATTTGTTTCTCATGGATGGCATGAGTATTTTTTGAGTCCCAAATTCGACAATTTTGTGTATTCACGAAGCCATTCATATGGAAATGCGCTTCATCGGAGAAAATTACTTTTTTCGAAAAATTGGCATCGACTCTTCGAATGGTTGACACATAAGGTGCACGTTCTCGGCTGAAAATTTGGCGAAGTTTGCGAGCGGTTTCAGCGTAACTTTCCCCATTTTTGTAATGAGTTTTCACAATTATAACGCGTTGTTCTTTCGAAAAGCGCTCCATTTTTAATGATTGGAATAAACAGAGGTGACAGCTGTCAAATTTCAGAGTTGCCACTTGCATGAAAAAAAAAATATTCCAATTTTAAAAAGTGCACTCTTACTGAGACACCCTTTACATAATGAGTTGCCTTTGAGAAAATGACAGGTGAATAACCCCCTATGGAATCACAACCGCTTTAGCTAACGCTGGCGATTTTGATCTGAGGAAATAGTTAAGAGATATGGGGAAAGTCTAATAATGGCGGGAAAGGAAGTAGGTAATGATCCAAACGTCACACTTGACTGTACTCGATAAGTCCAAATATCTGGGAACTCTTTAAAACAACTCTTTTGCTCTACAATGTTTAAATCCGTATTTAAAAAGCAGTGATCATGCCAATGGCGCTTTACAGACGTCTCTGACTAAGAAGGAGGAAAATAAATTTCGGGTCTTGGAAAAGACCGAAAACTTAAGGAGACAACAGAATTAAGAAACAGGCGAATGAGGAAAACTACGCAATTTAACACTCCAAGAACTCTATTCTGCCCCAAACTTGGTCCAAGCAATAAAGCCGAGAAGACCAAGATCGTAGTACACACTACAAATGGGCAGTGGGCAAATAGTCAATAGAATAACTAGGCAGATCAGTATGCGCGGGCTTAACTCCGCTACTGAAAATTTTTGATCGAGCGAGCAAATTTGTTGTTTTATCAACCTTGCTCTCGCTCCGCATGGCACTTTTCTAAACTTTACTTCATTATTTCTCACTATTTTTCAATCAAACAATTTCATTTGATAATTTATGGCTCATCTACAGACCTAGATCTATCGAATGACATGCTGCACACATGTGTGGTTATAGCCGATATCTACATTTAGTGCGTACAAGATTAGTCCGAAATCGTTTTCGGACCACTATATTCCCCGTACATGCACGCGCTAGGCCAAAAAGTGGGTGATTGCTCCGCTACGCTCCGCTCGATCAATTAATGGAAATCCCGAGGTAAAAAAGGCCGCTCCGTAGATGGTAGAACAATATAAGGATGGACCTAGAAGAGATGGAGCAAAACATGGAAGGAACAGAATTATAACAGGAGGTCTTGAAGAGGGGTTGTCAGTGAGGCTCCGAACGTCCGAATTACAAATTTCTTGTATAATATTAATAAAAATGAAAACTTCTTTGCTCATACCATGTGACCCAATTAAATCGCAAAAAAAATTTAGAAGACTTTAAGACTTTCCCAAGCAGTTGCCCAAGCACTATCAATCTTTCACATGAATTTAAAGGTAATACCATGATAATGCTATGTTTACCATAAAATCAGATGTGGCTATCGTCAAAGCTTGAAAGCAACTCGATGTCAATAAATTTGTATCTCAAAGCATACGCCCTACGGTGGTTAGAAAAAATACTGCATCAGCACCAGAAATAGCTTGGAAATTGAGAGCTTGAATCGAATAAAATCCTCGACGGAGTGGCAGGAAGATGGCTATGAAGCTGAAGGCTTATGGGCAGCTACGCAACGAATATTGAAAGATTAGCTAAAACTAAAGCCTTTTCAGTTCCAAGAACGAGAAATGTTTGTCAACGTTCTAAAAAATCAGGTTCGATAAGGCAAAAAGCGGTTGCGCTTGGTCGAATATGACCAGTTGCCAATATCGTGTTCTCTATTGGGCACATCTTCCAAGTCGAACTATTCGTGGACAAACAAAATAATCATTTTTATTCGAAAATTTGAACCTTCGATTGACAACGAATTCAGACGCCACAGCTTGTCATGGTTTCGGCGACTATGACGGCCGATGGACGTTCATCAATTGTGCTTTGGATCGTGGCATCGTAGAAGGTGTTTTGAAGCCTTTGGCAACCAAATATTTTGGTGAGAAAAAAGAAAAGACGTTCCAATAAGACTTTTACTTTTACCCTTGTTTCACTTCTTCGGCACAACGGCTTCCACAGACACCAGATGGAATTCCATTTGATATTTACATACGGAGCATTTTACAGACTAAACTTGGCACTAACAAATAATAAAAATTTAATGCTAATAAGGAAGTCATTCTTCAAGAGTAGAGGAAGATTCCGCAGGCTCATGTTCGTGCACCTTTCCACTCGTTTTTTAATCGACTCATGACCATAGTTCGTACTGGAAGCGGTCATATGGAAAGTGTAAAAAGTTAATTGTGTTCATGGTTTGATACTGAGACAACCAATCACGCGCAATTTTGGTTTCGTCGATTCCGTTTCGGTGTTTTCGATGTCAAAGATACACCAAGCTCTAGAAAGCCAATTGTCGAAAATGTCGATAAATTGGACCTAAATCGCATCACCTTGACTAGGTTAAATGAAGGCTCAAATTTCATGCAAATATAATAAATTTCTTATTACTACACCTAATATAAGACAGAAAAGCGTAAATTTGGTCCTTGCCCAATTTTGTCTTCAGTGTACCCTAAAACTTGCTCACCAAGTTGGTAGCTTCTAACTTCCAGATCTGTTTTTGTCTAACACCAATAAAATTTGCTGAGCACTAAAATCATTTCGACCCTATTATAGTTCAAAATGACATCATGATGCTTCAGAAATAGGCGTGATATAGCTCTAGGATACCGGCTTTAAATTTACATTCGGAGTCCGGACTTGTTAAATTTTTGTATTTTATTATTTACAAAAATAATTCTCAACATCGTTGTACCTTAGCTTGATCCTTAACTAGGATTTCTATATGCGTTTTTCATTTTCCAAGTTTTCCAGTTACAATACATTGAGCTTTTTTAGTTCGAACTTTTACCTTCGTCGGTATTTAAGTAATAGTCTTCCAAGTATGATATTGGTATGATATGGCTGCACAGGACTATCTAATGAAAGTAATATGACAGACTAACACCAACTTGGTCCATTTTACATCACCAGATGTCAAGTGAATTAAATTGCATAAGAGACAACTTGAACCTAACTCTTAATCTATGCAGGACCTAGCAAATGTGTTTCATTAAAACAGGATTTATATATGAATTCATAGCCCGAGCAGGTGTTCAAACATGGCAAGATATGGCGTCTCAACTTCATCATACCTTTTACTTGGTTATAATTAATTATAAATACTTAAAGTCCGATTGTAAGTGCACTTTTCACTCCTTAATGTCCCCATAAATAAACGTGTCACCTGGGTCGAAGACAACAATTTAAAAGCTTTAGCATTAACTACAAGTGTCCCTAAGTCTAGTGCCATCACAAGTCGTTTCACAAGACTACATTACCATTCCTATCTACCCAGCAAACACACACAAAAACAAACAAATTCTAATCTCATGACTTAATTCCTAAACTGCTCCTTACAGATGGAAAAGAGTCTGCAGCATTACTTGAAGAAAAAATCGGTAACGAAAACACGTAATTTCTCGGAATTAGATTAGTAAAACCGCTCGCAGCAGCTACCCTCGCCATCTTTAAATGCGTCCAGTATAATTTGCCACCCTCGCTCACACGCAACCACTTTACTCTCTTCATGGAAATTTCTTCTCATTATTCTCAATTACTATCGTGTAAACCAATTAAATTTTGCTAAAAAGCCCATCGATCCTGCCTTAAGGATATACACGAGAAACATTCCCTCCAGTCTCACCCCCCCAAGTCGTATTCATCTACCCTGAATCATCTCCCTAAACAGTCCAACCACCTAACTGGTACTTGGAAACTCTAACAAATAAATTTTAAAGTTGTTGAACCTACCCAAATTACCGTAGCCAGACCCCGTCTTTACCCAGGTTAGGTAGAGCTATGTAATACTAGACTTGTCCCCCATCCACGACATCGATTATAATATAACCTTGGTAAGTTTAATTATAATGCCACCCAGTGATATACACCTACTTGGGCCAGGCCCGTAAGACGGGCAGACGACACAATAGCAGAATTCAAATTTTGGTGATAATCCGCTTGTTTTCGAAGGAATTACATTCGCCGTGATGCCGCCCCGAAACGGCACGCATTCGCTCGAATGTTTACGCAGCGAATTTAGGCAATTTAGGTAAAGCCTCCGCTAGTCGGCGGCATTCAAGCTGCTTCCAAGCAGATTGTCGTAATCCGCCCCATAACCCCGTACATGTAAAACAAACGTGATCCTAGACCCAGACAGTAGTCTTCGTAGTCGTATGCCAATTTAATTCCCCATTCCCAGGCTATCCCAATCTAGACCGACCTCCTGTAGAAAAATTACTGTAAACATTCGTTACACGTCGAGACTAATTTGGTTTTTTTTTCTTCTTCTTTTTTTCTCGTTTGTTTCTTCATTTCGTTTCAGGGTGCTACTGGGGTGCCAGGTGAACGCGGTGCCCCCGGTCCTAAGGGCGACCGCGGCGATAGGGGCGATCCTGGTCCTCGTGGTCCCGAGGGTCTACAGGGCACCAAGGGCGAACCGGGTATCGATGGGCTACCTGGTCAGACAGGTCCGCCCGGACCGCCCGGTCCGCCCGGTCTTCCGGAGAGCTACGATGTAAGTATTACAAATCCATATGCGATACGATTATAATTACAGTTATTTTTATGGTTTGATTTGTACCCGTATTTGTGTTTCTTAAATTGTATCCTGTCCACACGTACCTGGGAATTAGGACTGTCCGTCAAATAAATCATTAAATAATTACACCTTAGCTCGCCTCGTAATGTCTTTCTATCGTCGATAGCCGCCATCGAGTAGTGTTCGTGTCGCAAGTCTTTATGACTACATCGCGCGGCTAACGTAAGTAAGTTGAATGATTTTTCGCCCACCCGCTGTGTTTGAATTCGCTTTCGACTTCCGTTCCCACGACGAGAACGACGTTTACCATCAGCCTCTTCGGGTTGGAGTACATAGGATGGGTAGTCTACGTGCCCTGGGTGAGAAAAAAGCTGAAGAAAACAATTTGCCTAAACTAATTTCCTTCCTTTTTGGCTGCCTGGCATACTGCCGTCCTGACCATGCCTTCGATGGGAGAGGGTGTATACTCCATTTTATCGTAATCTTGATTCTGTAGCGCAGAGGCGAATGAAAGGGTTGAAAAGGTGAATGGTAAATGGTGAATGGTAACAATCTTTCGATTTCTTGTTATGAGTTCTTCTCTTCGTTGTTCTTTGCACGACGGGCGCGCGAAGGAGTACACCACCTCGTGCGTCATAGTGTCACTGCTCTGTTGGTGGCATAGTCGCCACTTAGCACTTGGCACTTGCAATCAACGTGGAAGCTGTTAAGGTGGAGCGATGATGGTGGATTAAAATCGCGTGAATTTGACTTCACTACACCTTTGCCGGTAGTGCCATTAGGACGTGTTTTAAGGATTTTTATGATTATGGACGAAAATCCTTTAAGACTCACTTAACAGACACCGACATAGTCAGCTTTCACTATACCCTACGTCACACGGTTTTTGGATACAAACATGTTTGCTTCAAAGCAACGCGGCGTGGTTGTGGCAGGAAAAGGAGAGCGCAATGAAATTTACATAAAAACTTTCCTCGCGCATTCTACTCCTCATTTATGTGCGTCTGTATGTGTATGAGGTGCAGAGGGATATGCTTCCTTCACGTTACAGAGTGGTTTTGCTTCTTCGTTATTCGTCGTTCGTCGTTGTCTTGTCTTTTCGTTCACGGCCAAAGGAAAACTGCTTTTAGCCTAGCGGAAGTTATTTCCATGCTTAATCATAGACCATCTATAGCGCACTTACACCCTCACTCACACACACGTACGAGTTTGGTAACACGGCGTACATGCATGACTTGGAAGCAAGCATGCCATAAGGTCAATCCCTATTATAGGGTGGCAAAGTATGCAAATTGTTGAGTGGGTTCTTAAGATTTCGACTTCTATTATTTTTATTTCCGCCCTCACGCTGCCATAAAGCAAAGCATTACAGCTTAGCAGCGAACGGTGGAACATCAAAACAGCAAGCAAGTAGGTATGCAAGTTTTTGCGGAGAGGTGGTTGGCGTAACGACACTCTAAGGAACTCAATTTTGGTAAACATGGAAAGTTAAACGGTTTTTCCTTTCCTTCAAACTATAGTGTGGCAGCTCGGCGTGAGCGTGTTGTAAGCCTTTGAGATTCGACGTTCGACAGAGGTGCTTGTGAAGCATGTGGAGTATGTGACAGTGGCAATTATTTGAACATGTTTCATTATTGAGATGCGCACGTGATGGATTTATCGACGCGTACACGAGAGGGGGATGGTATTGTAGTCAAAGTTAAAAGTTATGAGCTTCTTAAATGGTTTTAAGAGGAGGGGGCTTAAGTTGTTCTTGCCAGATGGTGGGATATGCATCTGACGGTAAATTAATATGTCTTAGATGCCGTGCGAAGATGAGGTGCTATGCGTGTGCCCCTTTGGCAGGAGTACAGGTGGCTTTAAATGTCGTTTGGAGTCTGATGAGTGTCGAAACTTTGCTGCTATCGTAAAATATTTGGAAACATTGCAAAACTTGTGAGGGTGTACTTAAAATACTATTTGAATGACCGGATGATGGCAGGTCCTTAATGACCAGTTTTCCTTGGATATGCTTAAGGCTGCTGATCAAGGAGGATATACCTTAGTGTCACATGGAATAAATGAACCTTACATTCATAGATGTTACTAGAAGGTTATCCAACAAGAGATGTTATTTTAAATTTCCCACAGTTTATAGCATACAACAATAATGGCGGTGACCTTTGATAAGTATAAACTATTAGGTGTATGAATAGTAGTTCTCTGTTCTCCAATATATGGAGCTAGCAGTCAGTGCTGATGAAAAATGTCAAATTGGATAGACAATCTAGGCCAACAACTCCTCTTCACTTCATCCAGATTCATGGCCCGTAATTCAACAAGCAATGTTCCATCTTTTGAAAGCACTTTAGTGCCACACAAATTCAATATATCGACGGAGCAATACAAACCCTGTATAGAACCCCTAGTGAAAAGATTTATTGCTGGAGGTGACTTTAATGCAAGAACACAGCCTGCAGCTCTAGAATTATTTTTTAATTTAATAAACGTATATTTTCTTAGCACAGAGGTACCAACAACCTATCCCACAGACGTAAACAAGAAAGCGGACTTCATAGACACAAAAGTTATCCGAGGACGAGCTTAACCGCAAAAATCGCCTTGAACGCTTATCTGAACGTAAATCTCTCTGAAAAACCAAAAAAAAATTAACCCGACCACTTCACATAAACCCCCAATATTAAACGAAAACTGAAGACAAACAGAAGCAAGTACTACCGCTCAACTTGCTTGTTCCAATCTTATCCAAACAGAAAGGACTGCAATCAATACTCGACCATTGTTCCGAATCATCAATTCGTGTCTAGACAAACTCGACCAAATAACAAACGCAAAATGTGATAAATAAAATTTCGAGTGACTTAGAGTACAATATATTCAACCCAATGGTATTCCTTCCTTTTAATAATGGCTGGCACATGGGAATGCTTTAGAAACTCATTAAAATCTTACCAATAGATTTTTACCTGTTTTTTCAGAACTACCTTGATCAGTTGCATTTTTGTGTAAAATGCGAGAACCAATACTCAATATTCCATATATAAGAGTTACGCTCTTATGGTGTTTACCACACAACCTGGACATGGTGCAGAGAGTTTGTGTCGAAGATGTTCGTTCAATACTCTCCGGGGGTGGTTGTCCTAGAAAGGATTCGAGAGATTCGACTGAATTTGTCGTGTTGGTTGAAGTTCACAGTAATGTTTTTTGTTTCCATGCACACAAAGAGTTTGGATTTTGAAATTATATTATACTGCGAGTGTTATGCCTTCGTCACCATTTTTTTGATCATCTCTTATTCACAACTGATGTTGTTGCACAGTTTTTCCGTATAGCAATTATTCTTGGCTATGAACTACAGACTTTTTGCTCAGCAGTCGGTGATGATTACGATTGCAATACGACCATCCCCTTGACAATGAAAAACTGCGATTTTCATTTAAAAAAGCGTTTTAGTTTTGATAGCGTTTCTCCTTCTTCTTCTTCCCGAGGTCAGGTCCCGGGTCAGGAAGGCTGTGAAAATATTCATTTACGCCTCTCTCAACTTCTTTACTAGATGCGAAGCCCTTTCCAGGAACAAATTTCTTCAAGTTTGGGAACAGATGAAAGTCCGAGAGTGCTAAATCAGGATAACAGGGGATGGCTGAGCAGTTCGTAACCCAAATTCAGCAGTGCCATCGCCAACAGACCCTTGTGAAAGATGATTTTTTTTTTTTTTAAGCCAGGCTTCTTTCCACGAATTTTGACATCCGGCTTGTCGAGAAGGTTGGAGTAATTTGATTTTGTAGTAGAAAACGACGTTGAATGCTCTCTATTCTGGAGGTGTGAATACGTTGGTAATGAGACCTTGTGATGAAAGTAAGGACGGGGAAGAGATTTGATGAGTTTACGGGAGAAGATGATTGATTGGCACTTAGAAATGTTGAGTTCCAAACAGTGGAGAAACTGTTGAGTTCGGATTGGATAAGGGAAGAGTCGTGTGTCTAGGAGATAGTCTCGAAAGTGTTGTGTTGGTGTCATCGGCATATAGAGAGATGTGGGAATGCTTGATGACCAATTCAGCATCGTTGATGGTAAGAATGAAGAGAAGTGGACCTAAATGGCTGCCTTGGGGGACACCGGAAGGAGCTAGGGAGGGGCTAGAAAAGGCAGATTTGAAACGAACGCTATAGAAGCGGTTTTCCAGGTAAGAAGTTATCCATTTCAGTAAAATGGGTTCAAAGCCAAGGACAGACAATTTGTAGAGTATAAGATTGTGGGAAATATTGTCAAAGGCCTTAGTGAAATCCGTTGAGATACAGTCGACTTCATTGCCGTTCTCTAACGAAGCAAGGGTGAAAGATACAAATTCAATGAGGTTTGTGGTTGTAGACCTGCATTTGAGGAAGCCATGTTGTCTGGAGGAGATTAGAGATTTGGAATGAAAACTTAGGTTATCGTACAGAATGCTTTCGAAGATTTTGGGTATGTGTGACAGTTTGGCAATGGGGCGATAATTATTAATGTCACTCTTTGGGCCTTTTTTTGTGAATGGGTGTGATAAAGGAGGTATTTGGGGGAATTCACCACGAGATAGGGATAGGTTGAAAATTTTAGAGAGAGGTAAAGAAAGGGTGGAGGAGCATTTTTTTTAGCAATATGGAGGGGAGACCGTCGGGACCAGGAATGAATTCATCATTGAGTTGATTTCGTTTGTTTTCGATGATGTGGGATTCGACAGTACGGGGGAGAAATGGACCAAGGGAAGTATTTGATAAGTAGTTGAAATAGGCCGGATCAGGTACAGAGGGATAATCGGCGAAAGATTCTTTGAAAAAGGTAGCAAAAAGGTTGGCGATGGTGTCGGGATCGCTTGAAGTTTCACTATTGAAGGAGAGGGAGTTTGGGTAGCCATCCGATTTAGGATCGTTTATAAAGTTGGTTTGTATGTCGGTTAAATAGCTTTGATAAAGAAAGTTGTAAAGCTCGGTGAAATGTAGATAAACACCAAGATAGTTAGAAAAGTCTCAAGGGGAGTGAGTATGGAGGAAAGTTTCCCACAGCTTGTTTCTCTTGTTTCTCAGCGAGCGGAGCCTCCGGTTATACCAAGGAGGGGAGGTAGACAAGGTTTTGTGTCGGGAGAACGGGACGTAAAGGACGATGGAGTTGAATATTTCACTGTAAAACCTTGATATGGCATCGTTTAGAGTTAGGTTGACTTTTGGGGTAATAGGATCCTGATTGAAACGAAGTCGAAGAGCGGGGAAGAAGATATTGCAACAAGGTATGAGTCTATTGAGTTTAGGATGGCTAGAAGGACGCCTCGACAAGGGCGGCTGTCAGTAGGTCGACTGAGATCATCATCACGGTAAACATTAAAATTAGAGGGGAACAATGCTGGGGATCAGGTTCATTTCAGTCAACGCGAAGACATCAAAGGGCAAAGCATGTGATTGTAATGTTTGCCTGTTATTGTTCTGCCTTCCGTAAGATAATCAATTAACTGGATCCCAAAACACGTGATCGACTTCGCTTTCCTTGAGGCTGAACCACCGGCGTCCACCCACTGTTTGGCCCGTTGTTTCGTTACTGGGTTGTATGGGTCAACCTATGTTTAATCTTTGATGACAAATTTCACATAAAACCAGTGGAGTCCCTATTGAATCGGTCCAAATATTACTGTGAAAATCATTCGCACATTGAGCTATCTCAGGCACCTTCACGCGCCTGTCTACCAATACGCCAATACGATATCAAGCACCATTTCGATGGTTTCCCATGTTGTAGCGATTTTTGGTTATCCTCCACTTGTGGCATTTTCGAGGGATGTTCGATCACGTTTAGCTGCCCACTATTTAAGGAGTCCCCCGTGTTGATTAACGCTGATCATTTTTTTTCTGAGAGACTACTTTACTTCTTGATTACTTCTTGACTTAAAAAGAACAATCAGTTGAAATGTATAAAAGTTTACAAGCTGCCACTTCTCATTTGCAAGTCAAGGTAGACGATATCCTTGACTATGTGACGTGGAAGCCAAAATATATTCGGTGTTGCCCTCGTTTACTTTACTTATAAATCTACTCTGATCACTTCTATCAGATTATAACATAAGTATTGCGCGATTTTGAGCCTTCTATTTTGCAAAGTTGGAGTAGGAAAGGCTTTCCTGCCTGTCCGTCTGGGCAGATCCAGGTAAAAGTTTGCAAAATTCAAGGTTGAAAACCTGGAATTCCCGACGAGCTAATCTCGTCTTATTTAAAATCTGTTTAAAGTTATGAAAATTTAGTCGTCAATAAACAATAATTTCCTTCATTAGGTAATGCTTCTGCCCACCTCTCAGCCAACTTTATAATGGCGTCACTACAAATATTTTTAGGCGAAAAATAATTCCGAGATTTCAATTTGTTTTTATCAAAAAACTTTTGCAGACTTCGGAACAATTTGAGAATACGACGGGTACTCTTTTCTTTCCCAACCGACCTCCAGGTGGTCCTAGCAGCATGAGGGCGAACGTTATCCCGATGGAATATAACTACTTCTTCTTCTTCTTGGATGGCGCTACAGTCTCATCTAAACTCGGGCCTTAATCAACAAGCGTCTCCAGCTGGCACCATCTTTTGCCAGTTGATTCTAGTGCCGCATTCCCAGTTGGTTAAGGTCCGCTTTCACCTGTGTGCGCCTCCTTGCATTCGATCGTTCTCTGCTGCTTAGTCCCTCAAGGTTGGATTCGAAGACTCTTCGGGCCGGAGCTGTGTTGCCTATTAGCTCTATATGGCCGAGCCATCGTAGACATTGAATCGGGAGACGTCGTACTCCGACGATGTCGCTGTGCAACCCGTACACTTCCTCGTTGTATCATCTCCTCCACTCTCCGTTTATCTAAACAGGGCCATAGATTGAGCGCAATATTTTCCTCTCCAAGCGTCCAGGCCTCTGGATGATCAGTGATTTATATAGTGCTGGTTTTTCGAGAGAGGGCTCTACTTCCCATTTGCCTTTTGAGCCCAAAGAAGCATCGGTTGGCAAGAGGTTTGATCTCAGCGCTGGTGTTGTCGTGAGTGAACCAAATTTGTAGCCGTCAATTGTGACGTCCTGGCCAAGACGTCGGTGTTATGCGTTTTTTTTTTTGGATGGCAGCATATATTTGGTTTTACCCTGGTCGCCCAATTACGTCAATGTCATCCGCTTATGCAAGCAATTACGCAAACTTGAAATAGATCGTGATATTTTCAAGCACGATGTTGAAAAATTTACATGACAATGCGTCAATTTGTCCCTTTTTAACATCAAAGGTCCCGGTTAATTCGCTATCCACCTTAATGGAGCAGAGAGAATTCTCCATCCTGCACATTCTAACGAGTTTGGCAGGGATATTAAAACTAGACATGGCTCGGTATAGCTCGTCTCCATGCACGCTATCGTATGTGGCCTTGAAGTCGACAAACAGATGATGAGTGTCGATCTGGAACTTTGTTTTTTTTTTCAGGTTCTGCCGTATTTGATCGACAGTGGACTTCCTAGGCCTGGATCCACACTTATATGGACAAATCAGTTTATTAAACAATAGTTTTAGGACAGTACAGCAAGGGCGATGTTCAGGAAACTTATACTTCTGTAATTGGCACATACAAAAGGGTCTCCTTTCTTGTGGATCGGGAAAATGATACTAAGATTCCATTCGTCGGACATGCTTTTCTCCGACCATATTTTACAGATGAACTGGTGCATGCGTCCTACCCGTGATTTTCAGCCGTCTGCGCTCGTAGCGTTTTTAGTTTTATGCTTGAATTAGAACACCTTTCGATCAACCAAACCTGCCTCTTTCTGCTCTTGTATCGTCTTTAATCTGCACAATCGTTGATAGTAGACTTTTGCGTTGATAGTCCGGCTATGAGGCAACAGCTCAGTAACAACTTGAATGAGTCAAGTCCTTTTCTGGGATGGTGTACTGGTCGGTGATCTGGACTAAACTGTAGGTGGCGGCGTTTACTGTTATTGTGAGGAACCATTCGGTTCAAAAATGTGTCATGATTGTTATGCAGTGCACAACGCCAAACTTGGACTCGCTGAGAACGCCCTCTTCATAAACATTTTGGATTTTTCTAGACTTCACTTCCATTCTGTTTTCCGGAACAAAAACAATAAAATATGCCGAATATGCCCTTTCAATACATCCATTTCAAAATTCAGTTAAAAATACTTGCAATGACGTTAACACAATGAAACTTGCAAACCGAATAAGCAGTTTATCGCATAAAGTAATTTTAACAATGGTTTACGTATTAAATTATTTTGGCGCATCTTGTGGCAATTGAACAATAACTGACGAAAATAACGCGCAATACTTACTCGTTTGTTACAGCCTGATACTTGAGTATATCTGGAAGCTTCATTGACGTCTGTTTCGCCAATCACAATAAGGTCATCTGCACATGGAAGCAATTTACATGAACTTGCAATTTACAGAAATCATGGGACAATGCCCCGCCCTTTCTAAATCTTTTTGAGATAGAAAGTCCAAGTTAGCTCTTTAACAACGGTGTCCTGTGGGAAATCTAGATCTAGCTAAGGTGGCAGCAAAAGAGGTATGCATATTTGTAATAAGACCACATATGGAACCTTTTCCTCGTTATTTGGTTGTACCTAGATCACCGTTGAGAAAATTCGATTGTACACTAGATACAGTATTAGAAGAGGCTTTGATAAGAGAGGCTTTTGATAAACGGACAGAGACATATCATCTTGAGATTCGGAAATACGGATAAGGCCATAATGAAATGGGTCTAACAAATTGTTTGAGATCGATTCTTGTAGAAGTAAGTTTTAAACCTCAGCCGACGCTGAGAATAGGTTTTCCCTTGGTTGTGAGTCCAAACAATTAAGTGTTCTAAACTAGAAAATTGAATTTCAGATCTGCGAGTGAAATTCATGCCTTGCAATCTCCAAGTGTCCTATAAAATACTTTTTGTTAACTTTTCTGCACGTGGAATGCGGATCGGTTGGATGGGAGTGTCCTTCGTTGTAACCAGTGTAGGCTGCTCGAACTATAATACAACCCGAAGAATGTCGCAAACATTCAAAGAGGTCACTCATGGAGAAAAAATATTGTTCAAAATTCACAAATGAATACATCGCTACTGCCACTCATCCTTAGATTAAAAATGAAAAACAAAGAAAAAACAGATCAAAAGATTTTTGCTTACAATTGCCATCCTCTCCTTAAAAGACGCACTGGTGCGGCACTCATTGTTTTACATTTCCAAGTAAACCGTATATTTCTGGATTAAAAAATAAAAGGATACAAAACGGGGCCATTCTTACTATAAATTGTATAAATCCCAATTTAATGACGGACAGTCTACTTAATTCATTCCCCTATTTTCGTTACATCCCAAGTTCTTATCCCAGATCCAAACAAATAATTTCCTTTTGATCTCGCGAGAAATCCTTCAACAAACTCTGCTCCTTAAGAGTTTTCTTTTTATTTGTTTTCTTTTTTTTTTTTTTTGTTTAATCCTTAATCCTTGAACAACTTCTCTGTGTGTATTATATTTTGTTTTTCCTGTTTTTTTATTTCCTGTTTTATTCTTTGTTAGTGTTTACTATCGAACTTTATGCACACATTGTAAGTTATAAGTAGACGAAGTATGATAAAATAAAGTAAACCGGAACCCATGGCCCGGATCCGGCATATTCGACGGGAATTGTTTACTAAGACATCCTCCAGTGGGTTGCTTGCAAATGAATCCTTTCTGCTTCTATCTCTGTTATCCTTTTTTTTTCTGCTGTTCATTTCGATTTTTGAACAGGAAGGATCCATTTAATATTTTTTTTCCCTTCCTCTATCTCAATGAAGAAAATAAAAAAAAAATAGATACAGGAAAAAGGCAAAAACTCATCAAGTAGAAAGGATATCATTTGCGAGAAAATCATCGGGGATAGTTGTAAAATCGTATCCTTAACTGATTTCCGAAAAAAAAATATATATACAGAAAACATGGAGAAATGTTTTGGTTGGGAAATGGTATCCATTTCATTTCCGGCAGATATGATACACAAAAAAAAAAAGGAAAAATATTTTTAGAACGGACATTTCCTAACCAATACAGATACAACAAAATAGAAACTCAATTGAATATTTATTTGTAAGTTAAAAACATATAATTTCACGCTGTCTTCATGAATAACAGATTAATTGGGATCCATCCAGGACATTTAAGGTATATGCGTGTGACATGTCTCCTCACTCCCGAGTAGTTGTGTTACTTTGTATGTATAAATATGAAAAATAGAATTCAGGACAATAAAATGTAAACCACATCACAGTCATGAAACAACATATGCTCTGGACTGGACGCCATCGCCATCAGGATGGGATAGTAGAAGTAAAAAAGGACGAATGGAGGATTTTCAGACAAATCCCCATTTTCCGCAAGTTGGTTTATAACAAAAGCTATTTTGTCGACTACCATCAGCGCCACGATACCACCAGTTGAAGGTTTTATTTTTTATTTGTATGTGCAATCCACTGCACTCTGCAATGTTGGTTTGTGCTTAATACTAGCAACGTCCGCTGCATAAACGACCATCGTGTCGTGGTGAAATGGCAACCGAAATACGAGTGCACTACTCTCGCCCGCTGATGGTCTGCTTATCTGCAGGAACTGTTGTGAAAATCCAAGTGTTTTATATCCTTGTCACGTCTTCCACCTTGTCAGACCGTGCAACTGGTCACACTGTACTCGCGTCCATCTAATAACAAGCAATTTCCAAGCAATCCTCCAAAACATGTTCTTGACAAGAGTCCGACCGATAAGCCCCCGCTTTTGTGGTTTTAATTTCTTCATCCTTATAATTGAAAACGAAAAAAAAATGAACAAATCCTCCCGAGAGAGATGGCGCTGGCGCATCCACGATCCACGAGCAGGTCTCACATATGCCAACGACAGACGGATGTGTGACTCCATTTGACTGTGCATTCACTTTTGACGCCCCCATACTAAATCCATTTTCCCTAATCTCGTTTTTTTCTTTCCTTTTTTTTCATTTTCTTTTTCCTACGACTTACTACACACCATCACGTATGACGATATGGACAGGAATCGATGATGCTGAATCAAATGGCGGGTCTGCGGAGCAGTACACCTGGGCCTAAGGGTGAACCCGGAACGAAAGGCGAAATGGGACGTCAGGGCGACCGAGGACAGCCGGGAGCAAAAGGTGAACGTGGTAGTGCCGGAATACCTGGCTCGAAAGGTGACAGGGTAAGTGCTTGCTTGATGAACATTTTTGCCTTTTTCTTTCTCTTTCACCATGTTTCTTTCACCCACGACCTGGCCTACTTTAATTTGCGCGGGGAAGCGGAATTCCCGTCGTCCGTTTTACCTATCATCATAAATGAGCAATGATAAAATAATACCCCGGAAAGTGAGGGAAACGGGAGGCCAACTCAATTTGTCAGTACTGGACTACCTAAGTGGCCATGCTCCTGGTCGAATGGAAGGCCAAAGAAAAAAAAAGGTCAATGAGGTTCTTACATCATCTCGTTATCTATTCAATTTCACACTTAATTTATCGGATGAGGACCTTTTGGCGTGATGTGAAGTTCGATGGCTTGAGAAGGAAAAAAGTCAAAAATCGACAAAGTCTCTGGCTAGATTCGGGAATTCGATTTTCGATTGAGATTAAGTGCACGTTCCTTTTGGGTCTTATCATAAGTTCATATTTTCATGAAGACGAACCTTCGAGATTTAATTTTCGGAGATGGGATAATCCGAAATGATAGATTACGGGCGGCTAATAGAAATGAAAGTGGCTTAACCTTGTTTAGAGGAGTTTCAGGTGAATTGATGGGGTTTTCTAAATAGTTTCTTAATCCGAAAGAAGGTCGTAAGAAGTCACTTCTATTGGGTTTTATGATAAGAGAGTACGGTTGTTACTATCAAAAAATATACCTGTTTTGCCGTGAACCTTATAAAGGGTTTTCCAATGGGGACTTGACAGCTTTGAATTTAATTTGTGAATGCACCCTTTCACTAATCATCGAACTGTTATTGTCAATTTATTCAGTAAACTCAACATGTTCATCATGATAAAGTACACGAACGAGCAACGTCTGCAAATTATAAAAAAATTGTACCGAAATTCGGAGTCGGTGACCGCAACTTTAAGAGCGTTAACTCCAATTTTCGGTCGTAATTCTCGCCCTAGTAGACAGGCAATAACAAGCTTAGTGCAAAAATTTGAGTCTACATTTTCGTTGTGTGATATTGCCGTGTCAGTGAGATAATGGGTTGGTCGAAGTGTCGAAAATATCGCTGCCGTTCAGGCGTCCGTAGCAAACGATCCAAATCAGTCAATTACACGGCGTTCTCAAGAATTGGGCATCGCTCAGACCACATTATGGCGTATTTTGCGAAAGGATCTTGGTTTACATCCATACAAGATCAAGCTGACTCAAGAATTGAAGCCAGTGGACCATTTGAAGCGACGTACGTTCTCCGATTGGGCTCTGGAGAAGATGCGCCAAGATGATGAATTTCATCGCAAAATCATCTTCAGTGACGAAGCTCATTTTTGGCTCGATGGGTTCGTCAATAAGCAAAATATGCGTTATTGGTCGGGTGAAAATCCACATGTGCTTCATGAATCACCACTTCATCCACAAAAAATAACTGTTTGGTGGGGTTTGCATGCCGGCGGCGTTATTGGGAAATATTTTTTCGTCGACGATAACGATCGTCACGATACTGTGAATGGCCAGCGTTATCGCGCCGTGATTACCGATTATTTTTGGCCCGAATTGGAAGATATGGACTTGGACGACATGTGGTTTCAACAGGATGGTGCCACAAGCCACACAGCACACGTTACAATCGATTTATTGAAGAGTAAGTTTGATGAGCGTGTTATCTCAAGAAATGGGAAAGTCGATTGGCCGCCCAATCGGGTCCAGGTGCCCCGAAAACGGGTACCACGGAGGATAACGTGACAAAAATCCACGATCTTGTATTGGCAGACCGCTGATTGAAGATGCGCGAGATAGCTGAGACAGTAGGCATTTCAAAAGATCGCGTGGGTCATATCCTGCATGAAATTTTGGGCATGAGAAAGGTGTCGGCGCGATGGGTTCCGCGTTTGCTCACTCCGGACAACAAGCGCAACCGTGAGACCACTTCAGAGCAGTGTTTGACGCTGTTTAAGCGCAATCCGAAGGAGTTTCTGCGTCGTTTCGTGACAGTCGACGAAACATGGATCCACTGGTACACACCAGAGACCAAGGAACAGTCGAAACAGTGGACTTCATCCGGCGAACGTGCTCCGAAGAAGGCGAAGACTGTCCTATCTGCCGGAAAGGTGATGGCCACCGTTTTCTGGGATTCACAAGGTGTGATCCACATCGACTACCTGGAGAAGGGAAAATCGGTCACACGGCTGTACTGTGCCAAATTATTGAGATGATTCGACGCCGAATCGAAGAAAAAACGGCCCCACTTGGCGAAGAAAAAAGTGCTCTTCCACCATGATAACGCACCGGCTCACACCTCCGCCCTCGGCACGGCCAAATTGGGCTACGAACTGCTGCCCCATCCACCGTATTCTCCAGATTTGGCCTCGTGCGACTTCTTTTTGTTTCCAAACTTGAAAAAGTCACTCGCCGGGCAGAAATTTCACTCGAATGACGAGGTCATCGCCGCCACGGAAGCCTACTTTGCAGACCTCGAGAATACGTATTTTTCAGACGGGTTAAAGAAGTTGGAGCATCGCTGGGTCAAGTGTATCGAGCTTAAAGGAGACTATATTGAAAAATAAATCGCCATTTCTCCAAAATTTTTGTTTTTCTTTTGTAGGCTAAGTACTTATAGGACCACCCTCGTAGTAGGACAGTGCCACATGCCACAGAGTTGGTGAAACAATTGCTATATTGCATGATACATTTCTGGGACGCGTGATTTCTCGAAATTGATACTTCAAATGACCGCCGAGCTCGTGCGATTTAACACCATTAAAGTTTTCCTTTTTGTGCCATATCGAAAGAGCTTACGCCAATACTTCACCAACTATTTGTGCACTTCTTTTAGTGCATTGAAGCTGCTAACGTGATAAACAATTTCATCAAGAGAAAGACTGGTCTTAGTTCCTGAACTTTTATTGTACTTTAGATTTGAAGAAAAAGGTCATCACATTTTATGATGACGCCCGTTATTGGATATTCAAGAACTATTGTGAATCTTCGACTATTAAATATAATTTTATTTACTATTATTAGCCACTGGTATGTGTAACACCAGCGTTTCTCCCTGTAACGCGAAGTCTTCTGGAACTTATTACTACATCACTTAATCGTAGAGAATTTACATACCCCATTTGACACTTTTAATAGTTTCGCTGGGCCAAATTTTACCCTCAAAATACAAAATATCCGAGGGAATGGCATGAACTAATTGATATGCCAATATCTTCAGCGACATTTTTCTTTGTGAATCACTTTTTCCACGCTGGTCCGTTTTTCCCGGCGTGTTGTAAATTGTTCGCAATATTGCTGGCTGACCTCGTATATGGAGCTCTTATACACCCCACTGTACGGCTAACTTCATTAATTCAACAAACCATTATCTCGGTTCTTTTTCTAGCCGTAATGACGTTGTCAGCCCGACGTCTCACCTATTATACGTATTATTATTATTGATGTTATTACTAGTCATTTGTAAGTCAGAAGTTTGACTGTTCGTCCACTGTCCTTCGGTTCTACGTGTCCTGCCCATTTTAATCTCCGCAGTTGCATTGCTGTTATATGTAGGCATTCCTTACGACCTTGTTTTCGAAGAAATGAAATCTATTTTCCTCTTTCTTAGTCAGAGACCAAGTTTCACGTCCATTTTGTAGTTTTTAATATGAACTTAAACTTTGCGGGACGAAAGAGTTGTTTTGAATAGTTTCTTCATATAGAGCACACCTTGCCGATATGCTGCTTTATAGTCTTTAAGTCGATTTTGGCAGCCAACATGGTTCACATTTATTTGGCTTCGTCCACTCTCTCAAAACGTATATCGAGTACCGTAAGATGTGAGGTGTCGATTCATGTGGATCAGTGATCATATATTTCTGAGCGTTTGGTAAACATAGAAAAATCGCAAAAATTTTTGTTGGACTTGATAAATCAATCCTTGCCTTTCCACGACTACGTTTTAAGGGATCCATACGGAGAATCCACTTTTGGGTCACTTTTTCCAGCAAGATTGTCTTCTAAGGCTACAATTAACGCTAGCTTATGGGTATAGACGAACAATTTGACAAGTCCCCATGTAAAATAGTCTAAAAGCATCCAATGGAACAATCTAGCAGGCCAACTCACTGGTCCCAAAAGGGAAATACATTGCTCACCGAATTTATTTCTCAATTAATCTATCTCCGCTGGACCATAAACCACCGCAAACAAGACATTTTTCCGAGTGCATTGGCAGGTCTTGTTGCCTGAGCTTGCTCATCGGAATGAATATCGCGCTATTGTTTATGAACATACCCATTCAACCAGAAACAAGTTTGGCCGCTGAAAACAATTTTCGATAAAAATCAGATCTTCCTCCAACTTCTCTTCACCAAAAATTAGAAGCTGTAGTAGGTCGTTCGGCTTCAGTTTCTGTACGAGCTGCATTTTGTAAGGTTTTAGGCCAAAATCCCTGCGTAAAATCTTCCACGTAATCCAGTAACACAATCCTAATTTCTACGATTTTCATTAATACTGCCTGACACAGCCACAATATTTTCCTCACTGTGCACTATACGCATATGGCTTTTTGGCTTGATGGCCAATAGCGCGAATTTTTATTGGAGGCTTCTGCTATCTGTTGGAGCACTCAGATACAAATCCTGGTCCATTGTACTCAGAGACAGGCACCTTAGATAGCGTTAGATCTCATGAAGAGCCAGAGCCAAGCTTTTTATTTTTTTATTCACTTATTTTGTGTGCGATTCGTTTTTGACACAAGTGAACGGAATCTAGAGCTTAATGCCGATTCCGACCGGCGAGAGCCGAGAAGCTTTTTCAAGGCAAGTTTACAACGGGGCGTTTTGCCTGTACCTCGCTGAGGAGAGAAGCCACGGAATAATCAACTCGCCCATCGGAACTCGCCCATCTTGCGTCAGCGGCCGACATACTACCCACTGTCCCACGGCGACCGTACGAGAAAATGGTCGAAGTAAGCGAAAACATTTTTCACAGAGCACGAATTTTGACTAAAAAAAATCATTAATTTACATATAAGCCTTATATAAGTCTCCCCATGATAAAATGGCAGTACTAACTGAGCATTCCTGATGTTGACTCATGTCAAGAATTACGCATGAGCTGTCAAAAATAGAACAGTTTAATTGGTTTTCTTTTCATGTAATTCTAAACCCACTTTCCCTGGCTTTTTTAGACTTTCCTCACTCCCAGAAGGTCAAGATCGTCAGCATAAGCTAGAGCGGGTTCGATGCCATTAAGACTTCTCGCATATAATTTTTCTGAAGGGATCTCATGATGTACATGGTGGCGCAAAATTAATCATGTTGTTTTTGAATTCCTTTTACTTACTTAGATATATTTTCAATGATAGAAATCTTTATTTGGACCTTTTCAATTTTTTCTGTGAAGTGAAAACAATGATATGCGTCAAGTGGCTGCCGCCATTGTTGATACACCTTTGTATACGTTTAATCGCATTTCCTATGACTTACTGCAAGATTTCCGGTGATAACTGTTCGCATGCCTGTCGATTGTCTTACGCTTGTTGGCATAAACCCGCGACTTCTAGTAGCCCCAAAGAAAGATGTATGGGATGGTTAAATCGGGCGATTTTGCTGCTCATTCCAAATCGCCAAATCGGTAAATTACGCGACCAGGAAACGCTTTCTTCACAATATCCATTGTGGCTCGTGCTGTGTGTGCGGTTACATCGTCTTGTTGAAACCACATGTTCACCAAGCACCGCTCATCCAATTCCGGTAGTAAGAAGTCATTTATCACGGTCCTGTAGCGTTCGTCAGTAACAGTGACCGTATTGCCGATTGTCCTCAAAATAAAACGGCCCTATCACTCCTCATGCGTGAAGGTCGCACAACACAGTGACTTAATGGCTCTTCCTACGTCGCAAGTGGATTTTCAGTGCCCCAGAAATGAAGATTTTGCTTATTGACGTAGCTACCTAAGTGGAAATGCGCCTAGTCGCTCATGAAAATTTTCTTCACAAAATCGTCCTCTTCGTTGTTAAGTTTAAGGGTGGCTTGATAGTAATTCACAGGCGACTGGTAGTCAGCAGGCATTACCTGATGTAATGTTTGTGCTTTGTACGGGAACATGTGTAAGTCTTTTACTTAAATTCGCTGTAGGGTCCGTCTGTTGATGCCCATTTGCATGCCACGTCGTCGTTGATATTTCTTCGTTCTCATATCAGCGACATAGGCAGCCACAGCCGCAATATTCTAGGCCGAACGACCAGTACGGTGGCGGCCACACCCTGCATGGTCTCCTGTGGTTCAAGTCTGTTCGTGCCGAGTAGCTAAGCGCTGGAATGTTTATTGGTTAAAGATTATTGTTCAAAATTGGTCTACACAATTATCACGTTTTTGCGGAGTATAGCAGTAATGGATTACTTCTCCGTTTGTATACTGCAGCTGTTTAGTTCACAAATGTCAAATATGATTGACGTGCGACGCCATTTGCAAAAATTATAAGAACTTCCGATAGGGTTATTCATTTTGCGCTACCTTGCATTACAACACCAAGTTAAAAAGAAGTGGTGAAAAGGCGTCTCCTTGTTTTAATTCCTTACCTATCTCGAATTATTCAGTTTCCAATTTTAACTCATCCTTTGTTCCCTTTTAGGCATACTCAACATTAATCTCACCAATTTTTCATGCTACATTTTTGTTCGGTCTATAGAATCACAAATCTTTTTAAGGTCTCCAAATAGTTGATGGGGCGTTTCGTGGAATTTTTTTTTCTAATAACTGAGTATAGTGAAAATCTGGCCAACCGTCGAGCCTCCGATTAAAACCTTAGCATATAATGTTGGATTCTTTAAGAAAATATTTAACAACTACTTGTCACAACTTGATAGCAGTGATATTCCTCGGTAATATTTACAATGTGTTTTTCCGTGCAGGGATGGGTTAAGAATATCCCTGCAGCGATGCCCCTCGCTTGTCGTAAAAGGCGACTAAAACAAAGGTAAACAAAAATCACATCTAGGCAATTTAGAAAACACCAAGGTGAGCCTAGGGACACATATACCAACATTAAACTGCCCCACAAGTGTACATGCAAATCAGTGGGTTGACACGACTGGAGATCACCGGTGTTGTAAGAGTAAGATCAAACAAAAAAAGTCTGGAGCATGCCCGTGTCACAAAAAAATAAATAAATTAGTGCAAAAAAATGCAAAAACACCAGCATTTGATTGGCCTCAGCGATGAAGTAATCCCAAACCGGGAAGCCTGCCGCTACTTTCTGAGGTCAAACCGGCGGACCCCACAAGCGGACCAGTAGGAATGCGGTTAAGTGGGAAGGTTATGGTCCTACACTTCTGACCATAACAACGCCGGAAAAAGGAAAAGAAGAAGAATATTTACAATGTGTTCGACCACCACATTTAAATATGGAAATATTTTCATTGTTCCATTTTGTTGTGATGTACCCATGTAACTTCTCTGTTAGCTTATCTCCCGCATATTTGGTTAATTTTGATGGAATTAGGCCTATTCCTACAGTCTTAGTGGATGGATTGCTTTTGCACTTCCTCGATCGCATTTTCCAAGGCTGCTTGCCGTCCCTTTACATTAGACAGTTCATCAAAATATCACCTTCCACGTTGCCCGAAACAATCTCCCCTATTACCGTTCTGGCCTAGTATCTTTTTTGTTTATCCTTATATATTCGCAATTACCTCACATTTGTACAATGAAACGGCTGACGCTCCTTTTTCCGGGGCTTGAAATCTTAGAATATCCTTTTTAGCTTTTACTTTTTCCTCGCGTCCTTCCTTTCGTCCAAGCAGCTTTGTAGTAAGTTTATTTTGCGCTACTTCTTTACTTCGCTGATCTAGCATCGTCTCAAATTCGATACTAAGAACTGAGACACATATTGAAACCCTCAGCTCCTGGTCTTAACGGCGACTACTAACATGATTCCTTTTGGTGGGCTATATAAACCTAGAATTTTGCAATCCCGTAGTCTCCATGTCTGTTTCTAAATCGGCCCGCCATCGAACGCTACCAATGGGGACGATCGTGATACAATGGTAATCATCACCGACTGTTGAGCCGAAGGTCTTTAGTTCAAGTCTGTCCATAATCAAGAACAATTCCTATACGGAAAAACTGTGCAACAACATCAGTTGTAAATGATAGATGATCAAAAAAAAAAATACTGAAGAAGGCATAACACTCGCAGAATAAGATCACTTCAAAATTCATTCTCTGTGTGTGCATTTCCCATATAACACCTTAATGACATGGAAACTAAAGAGTTAATGTGAACTACAACCAACGCAAATTCAGTCGAATCGTTCAAATCATATCTAGGACAACCACCCCCAGAGAGTAGTGAACGAACATCTTCAACACAAACCATCTCCACCCCGTTCAGGTTGTGTGAAAAACACCATACGAGCGTAGAAACACTCTTGAGCCTGCACGAATTATAAAATAAAGAAAAACAACGGGCTGTTATCGATTACGGAGACACATCATGGCTGTCATGTAAAATATTAAGCGAATAAAACATCTTCACACCGACATGGTATCACCTCGCCTGAAGTGTTCTGATGAAAGGAATGAGGCTGGACAGGTCAGAGTTGAAAAATCACCTTCAACATCTAGTCGCCGCTGTTCTTCGCATAATAATGATGCATAATAATTAGTGATTGAAGTTATTCCCAGGCTTTTCGAACGTCAAGGCACGTCGCTGTAATTACGCGAATTTCTTAATGAACTTGGCACAAACCGGCTGTCATTGAGGCTCATTGTTAATTGAATGAGAAAAAAAAACTGTCGGTTCTACGCCAATGAAAATATAAATTTTCTCATAAGGTACCCCTCCACGATCTAAAAGTGCCCAATGAAAAGCAGAGTGTTGGACCGATTCACCATCGTTTTATTGTGTCAGTTGTCCCTCTGTAGCGGAGGCCTTTACGATCGGTGGACTTAACGCCTCCGAACATATGTCTGTTGGGCTGCTTGAAGTCCAAAATTTGTATCAACAAGCCACGTACCTTAGAAGTCTTGAAAGATAATATTCAAAAACGGACGCTATTCAGCCCAAACGAGCTTTCTATTTCGTTCGCTCTGACGGCAATCTGTTTCGTCATATTATTTCCAAAAAGTGGTAGAAAAACTATTTCAAGGTTGGTCATAAACCAGAAGCCTCCTTAACAGCAAATATATATCGCGCAGTACCTACAAAATTATTTTATATCCATAGTCTCACGTATCATATTGTGAGTATGATACGTGGCCATCCTGAATGCATGAGCTCTACGTCAAGGGCTAAAACCTAGATGATCCACCATTAGAAATCCCTTTAAGGGATTAGTCTTTTACTCAAGTTCTTAGAACTACACCTTATTCTAAGGTCCAAAAACATCCTTCCGCCCTACAAATCTGAAAGTGCTTGTAACTCGAACCGGCTTTAATGATCAGAAAGCACATAAATTGCATATTCAAGACAATACTCCCATCTTTCGAATTTTCACTTATGCCCATGTCCTTCACTCTATTCGAACTACTTCAATCTGGCTCCCTTCCTACCGATACATACGATATGTAAATGCAGTACCAGTCCAATTGCAATTCCAACAGAAGATTCGATTTCAAAATATTGTGTATCTAAATTGATAATAAATTATTACAGAAAACTACATCCGTAGTCTCGTATCGTCCCTTCTTCATCCTTCAAAGGCAAACAAACGTTCCAGTTTAGTTGGCACAGTCAAAGAAGATGGCTTATTATTGATTTCGTGCATGAAAGAGAGCATTTCGTACATATAGGTTGATGCATATTTGTGTTAGAACATCTATAATAACGCAAAGGATATGACACTGGGAAGTCGACCTAGGTGGTGCACTGCAATCATTGAACAAATTGTTTGGACAATTGTGAAATAATATTTGATAGGAATCCTAGAACCTTAGCATTTTCGATAGTATCTTTAACGAGAGGTCATCAAAACGAACCAATCAGGATCTGTCCAGATCGTTTTGGAGACACACGCATCCGACAAACAACATTGGCACCACAACTCGTAGTCCATAAACACTTTAAGGTAATCGAGCAAGACAAGATTGGCTCTCCTTCGTGCCACCAACTATGCCGAAACAGTAAAAGCTGTCTTGTCGAGTACACCCCATTGAGAATGAATGAATCCTTCCAACCTCTTCACACACGATTCAACTTAACAAACAACGCTTCGGTGTATGACAAGATGGAAAATATGTACTCGCATGCGTCTAGGATGTAGTGGTTTGAACCGACAGGACTTCCTGCACTACAATACGGAGAAGTGAAGAACGAGTGCCTGCGAAAGAAGCCAAATTAGTCATTCAACTGAGTGAATCCTTAAAGGCTTGAGAGGGTACCAGAGAGCCCGAGAAAACTTCACCTTCAATTCATTCATTCCATTTGTCTTCCCTTAGGACCCCATCGTTCCGAACACAATTATAAGGCTTTCACGTGCGGTATGACACCATACAGCATCGTGGTGTAGCCGGGTGCAAGGGCTTAAACACAAATACATAAAGTGCAAGGATAATTTGTTTCCAACTCCATGTTTGACTGACATCCGGGATGGCAGTCGTATCCTAGTTGTGGCCCAGGAAGAGGTGCCGGAATATAGCCTTTCAGTAGCCTGGTAAATGGTAGTGTGCCATGAACCGCTTGCGTTTCAATTTGACTCAAGACGATGTGCAGAAATGTGGTTGTTACCGGCAAAACCACCTGCACCGTTCCATGCACGATTCCATCGTCTTTCTGGGATGGTATCGCGGCGTAACAAACCGAATGGGGGCACCAGGGCCCAGGGAAGAGATTTCACTTTAATAATTCATACGTGTAATGTGCAACGGAGTGAGACGGTATTGCAAGGACGATTGTAATAAATTTATGGCTTCCAAGGAGCGTCACAGTACATGTTGTTTCTGTAATTGTTTGCTTTGACGTTCATGCTAAGGGGTTGAGATGAGGCGGGTAAGATGGTGTCTTTGGTGTGGAATTTAATTTGTTTCAAGGAGCTTGCAACGGAACTGAATTGGAATTCAATTTGAATTTCAATGTTTGTTCCTTGGTTCTCCTTTCCTCTGTTTGCTGATGGACTCTGGAGTTTCCTTCTGACTGCGGTAACTGCCTTCCAGTGAATGCAAATTAAAGTAGATGACAGGACTGCCCTAATCATTGTACATGTGTCTGTCTATATGTATTTGCTTATATGACTTGATGTTGTTACAGGGTCACCCAGGACCACATGGGCCGGCTGGGATGAAGGGCGAACAGGGCCAACCTGGTTTGCCAGGGTTATCCGGTGCACCGGGATCAACAGGACTGAAGGGCGATCGGGGTTTGCCAGGAGATATTGGGCCAATGGGACCACCCGGTCCGCCCGGAGTAGCCATCTATACCGATACTCAGATGAATATAACACAGTGTGCGTGTCCAGCGGGTCCGCCGGGTGTCATTGGTCCTCGCGGAACACCCGGACCACAAGGACCGACTGGCGAACCTGGTCCTGCCGGACCGGCTGGTCTAACAGGTTTGCCCGGTCTGAAGGGTGAAAAGGGTGAGAAAGGGCTCAAAGGCGGTGTCGGTGTGAAGGGCGATCGAGGGCCGGAAGGACCGCCAGGACAAGCTTTCTTCGGCGGCGAGGGACTCATGTTGAATGGAACCAAGGGTGAGAAAGGCGAGAAAGGAATGCGCGGTAGACATGGTAAACAGGGACCTAGTGGTCCAATCGGACCACCAGGCGTTTCTGGCATCCCTGGCGAAATGGGACACCCGGTAAGCATACATATCTTTCCCTTCTAAAAGATAAAATACTATTAACGTTCTTGTTTTTCGGGCATTTAGGGCCGCCCCGGCATCAAAGGCGACATTGGACCGAAGGGACAAAAAGGAGAACCTGGCGGCAAAGAAGGGGTAAGCTTAGCAATTACTTCTCAAGATTTATGAACGTGCAGATGTTGTATTTATGTCCCTAATCCCGCCACCAGCATATTTAGAAGACGCAAAAAAAATCTCACGTGGTACGAGTAAGTGCCAAGGATTCGCACCGCAGAAACCACCTGAGAATCCTAGGATTCCTTTCTTCATAATTCCTAGCCCAGCTCAAGGTTGTTAGGTTAAGGAGTAACGAATGAAAGAAATTGAAACAGAACGAAGGAAGGAAAGAAATTAAGCAGGCAGAGGAATGAGCTACGACGTCGTGAGCCTCAGGGAGAATGGGAGTGAATCTCGTTTTGTATATGGGATTTTCGCTCTACTATGGCTTATGAGGAAGGACATTATTAATTACGAAAAAAAGGTTAAATGCGGTTTAAGTATCTTGAGAGATATATAAAGTATTTTCTACGGAAAGTCTTTCACGAATGGTTGGCCGGGACGGGGGGCCGTTTGGGTTTTTGTTCTTAATCACTTGGTCGTTAAATGCGAAGAGGATGAGTTGCTGTGAATCACAACAGTAGTGGTTGGAAACGTACTTAAAGGGAATAGATGTGTTGTCTGGGGAATGAATTAAAGTCAAATGATGAATATGAATTTAAAGGCGGGAGAAATGCATCATACATCATGCCACCATAGAGGCAGCTCCAGAAGAAAACAGCTGCTGTCCACTTCCTTTCCACTTGTATATTCTTCTGTAAATATTGTCCTCCTCTTTTGCATCATTCTTAGTATAGATCTCAAACTGCATGGGCCAGCCATCCTAAGGGTTAGTGCCGTAGAGACCTGTACAGCCCGTACAGCTCAAGATTGCACCTTTTGTCCACCTCAGTGGCGGCAGCTTTATAAGTTTATTTTAACTAGTATCGCCGTTATAAAAGGTGATGAATGTCGGCTATCAATTTCTGTGTGATTTCATTATGGCTGATCTTTTTGACAGATTGCGTTTTCGTAAAAGCTCACTTACCTGAACACACGCACATAAACAAAGGCGTAAGACCACAGGGAAAGACGGCGAAGACAAACAGCTATGGCTGTCACTACCGTTGACAATCCTGCAAACAGCGGTAATGTCAGTGACGACGGTTAAAGTGCCGTGCACATCGTCATTCAACTTCAACTCACGCACTTCGAGTGTAAGTGAACGAAGTCGGAGAAATAAAGGAAATTCTCTACGATATTTAAGGTAAATGCATATTGTGGTAGTTGGTGTGATTCGTGAAAATTCAATCCGAGAAGTCAGTAAACCGAAGCTAAGGGGGAGGTTGCACTGGACATCGAAATTGCATTCTTACGATATAGTCGAGTATGAGTAGTTTGGCCCACAACAATTCAAGCTATCGTTCGTGTCAGAAAGCGGGAGGATCACGAATAAATAGTTAGACATGAAGAGTAATACTCCGACTTGGATTAGCGATATAACCTCACTTGAGACTGACCAGGTACTGTCAACGCGACAATAGCCAACGACTCTAGGGACAGAGTATGGTGCAAACCCAGCGGTCCTAGTTACTCGCAGGAACTCCCCTGCCCAGTTCGCTCATTACAATCGGATGATCATTACATTGTCCTATACTTTTTCAAAGATGAGGCCAAGTGAATGGAGAGCATTAATTTGTCTACACGACTTCTGGTGTCAACAGATTAGAGCTACCGCTTACACAAGCCTTTAAACAACCATTATTTTGGGGTACGAAATTTGAAAATCGCATTATTTCGATTAGAGAACTTGATTGTAAAAGCCGAATCCAAATTCTCACATTCGGAGCACAGCAATGTATAACAAACTTCAACGTTGAAAAGTTAAAGGACTCTTGTATGGAACATCAATAACAGGCCGAAATAAACCGCTTCGCCCTGCTAGATACGAGTAGAAGTAGTATGGTCAACAATAAAAAGTGTTATGAATGAGGCAGTGGAAAGCAAACTGGATTATTGGAAAGCCCCTAGAGTAAAGCCTTGGTTCGACGAAAAATGCGAGGGAAAAGTAAAAATCCGCAATATTCTAAGACTTCAAGCCCTAGAAAATTACCAAGAACCACTCGTGCAAGATATTAAACCCTACGAAAGTAAATCAGCCATGTCCTTTGGGATAAAAAACGACATTGGCAGAGGAAAAAGTTTGCTAAAATTCAGGAAGAATCTGCGGCTAAAAACACGAGAGCAATGTGTGCCAGGCTAAACGCAGTACGATAAGCTAGATCAGGATTTATCCGAAACGCTAATGAAGAGCGTGTTTCGGACAACGAAAGAGTTGTAGCCCAATGAAGCAGATATCTCGATAAGCTGGAGAATGTACATGGAGAGTCAGCGGTATTGGAAAAATTTGTTATCCACACATCAGAGGTTTAGATAGAACTGCCAACCATTGATGAAGTAAGACAAGAATAACGAGATCACAGGTATCGACATAATACCATCGGAATCAATGAAATATGTCGGAAAAAAATTAACATAGAAGTTACATGGGCACATCACAACTTTATGGAACAATGAAACCATTTTCGAGGAATGGAAAAACTCGGTCATTATTTCCACACTTAGAACTTGGTGAGCGAACGGAATGTAACAATTACCGAAGAATTATGCTCGGAGACTACCCGTATGGCAGATGTCTCGCCACTTGTGACTAGATTTCCACTATACAGCAGCTTTTAGAAAAGAAATAGGAATTCCACGAAACGGTTCTCTCTGTAAATCGATCGAAAATATGCTGAACCACCTGAATCGATCCAAACCTCGTACCTGGCTGTATCTGGGAAACGCTTTGGGAAAGTGGAGGAGCTCAAATATCTGGGCACCATATTGACTTCCAAAAACGACATACAGATCGAAATAAATAAAACGCTGCATACGAGAATCGCTGAGCTTCTAAGGTACAAATAGCCAGTAATGATAATAATACAAGAGATTGGATTAATTAGGCTCCGGGGTAATTTGATCTGATATCTTTAGACTTCCTTCTGTATGATCACTAGAGGAATAAGGTCTATTTCAATAAGCTAGCGACAATTCAGAACCTCAAGCATAACATCTTAATTGAATTGCAGCCCACTTGTTCCTCAAAGTATCATCGATTACCTGCCACAGAAAATATGGTGGTCACATGAATGATGTTGTATTCCATTAATTAATGCCATAGACCGAACTTCATTAGCCATGATCATTAGAACAGTTTTGAATTCATTATACTTAACTTGACGAGACCTTCGACACTAGTTTCTAACTCTGCGATCTCTAGTTCCGGAAGCAATCTTTCCATATTCTCAGCACCGATTGCAATCAATCCTGGCAATAAAGAACTTCAATAAAACTCTTGCCTTCAGTAATGCTATCGCTATCTCCCTTATTTCGATTTGCCTGTAACTGTAGGTTGTAATCGTTCCTAGGAGATTCCATCAACTCATTTCAGAATTCACTGGTTAAAACCAGTTTTGTACGATTTTTTTATAGGTGCTCTGAGTTGTTCCCATTACAGATATACCCAAAGTGAGAGTTTAGTGGTTTTGACCGATTTACATTATGAGCATATCATAAGGAAGTCTTTTCGAGATTGTTGAAAGGTTTTCAAGCTCGTGAAATGTTCAGAAATGTATACAAAATACCACATATCTAGGTCTTAACTGAAATTCCGACATCAAAAGCAAACTTGCAAAGGTGACTAAGGCCCTCTGTACCGCATCTACGTAAAATCTGGGGATTGAAATCTAAGGTCCACTGGTTATGTACCACGATAGTAAGACCTGTCATCACTTATGCGTCTGCTGTATGGTGGACAAAAGTTGAACAGAAAACTACAATAGTTAAACTTCAACGCCTTCAGAGGCTAGCATGTATCAGCATTAGAGGCGCCATGCCAACTTGCCCAACAGCAGCCCAAGAGGCACTGTTTTTATTAAAAACTGCACCTTTTTATTAAAAATGTTACTTTACGTAGTGCAATCGGACTCCTCCGCTCGGAAACGGTCCGGCCATGTAGACGATTGGGTCACATGTTTATACTACAACACCTTCCTGAACTGGATATGATTACCACAGTTTCGGACGCATTACTACACGAAACCATCTTTGATAAAAGATTTGAGATATCGATCCCACACAGCACAGCTTGGGTGATCCCTTGTAAAATGTCAAAGGCGGTGGTACACAGATGGCTCCGAGATCGATCCCGGCGTTAGCGCTGTCATCCTTGGAACAAATCGGAAAATATCGAAGACCCTGGGTAGTGGTAGTGTCTTTTAAGCCGAACTATACGCCATTCTAACGTGCGTCAACATAAACTTGGAGACTCGCATAAGAGGTATAACCATCCAGCCAACAAGCAGCGTTCAAAGCGTTGGGCTCGTACAGTACGAACTCAAAATCCGTCAAGGAATGCCACGATGCCCTGCAAGACCTAGGCAGAAGAAATACGATACAATGTCAAAGTCTGGTCAAAGATAAATTTTTCCTTAGAGAAGTGAGAAAAATCGCAATACCTCCGCTTTGAAACAGCGTTCAAGGACTCCGACAATCGAAGGGATTCATACGGCCCTGAACAAGCAATATATAACAGAGTCGATATCAGTAGACTGGTCAGCTACAGGACGCGGTAGTCTGGGATATCAACTGAGACACATCCTCAGCTTTATTAAAGTACGAGGGTGGTCCGATAAGTACTTAGCCTCACCGCCAGATGGCGCAAGTATCGCAAGAGCAACTCACTATCGTGTAATACATTTTAGTAGACGGCTACTGTCAATTTCAGCCGGATCGGACTCGTAGTTTTGTTTTGACCGCGTGTGGAAGCGGGAGTGTCCGCGGATTTTAGAAAAATAGAAAAAGAGCAATATCGGTCGGTGATTCGATTCTTGTTTTTGGAAGGGAAATCGCGCAGCGAAATCAAAGAACGTTTGGATGCTGTGTACGGTGACTCTTCTCCTTCGATGGCGACCATCAAAAATTGGTTTAACGAGTTTCATCGTGGTCGCACGTCAGTTTTTGATGAGCCACGTCCAGTTGCCCCAAAAAGGGCTACCACGGAGGATAACGTGACAAAAATCCACGATCTCGTATTGGCAGATCGCCGATTGAAGGCGGGCGAGATAGCTGAGACAGTAGGCATTTCAAAAGATCGCGTGGGTGAAATTAAATTTTGGGCATGAGAAAGCTGTCGGCGTGATGGGTGCCGCGTTTGGTCACTCCGGACAACAAGCGCAACCGTGAGACCACTTCAGAGCAGTGTTTGACGCTGTTTAAGCGCTATCCGAAGGAGTTTCTGCGTTTCGTGACAGTCGACGAAAGATGGATCCACTGGTAGGTACACACCAGAGACCAAGGAACAGTCGAAACAGTGGACTTCACCCAGCGAACGTGCTCCGAAGAAGGCGAAGACTGTCCCATCGGCCGGAAAGGTGATGACCACCGTTTTCTGGAATTCACAAGGTGTGATCCACATCGACTACTTGGAGAAGAGCAAAGCAGCGGTCACAGCGCTGTACTATGCCAAATTATTGGGCCAATTCGACGCCGAATTGAAGAAAAATCGGCCCCACTTGGCGAAGAAAAAAAGTGCTCTTCCACCATGATAACGCATCGGCTCACACCTCCGCTCTCGCCACGGTCAAATTGGTCGAATTGGGCTGCGAACTGCTGCCCCATCCACCGTATTCTCCAGATTTATCCCCGTGCGACTTATTTTTGTTTCCAAACTTGAAAAAGTCACTCGCCGGGCAGAAATTTCAGTCGAATGAGGAGGTCATCGCCGCCACGGAGGCCTACTTTGCAGACCTCAAGAAAACGTATTTTTCAGACGGGTTAAAGAAGTTGGAGGATCGCTGGTTCAAGTGTATCGAGCTAAAAGGAGACTATATTGAAAAATAAATCGCCATTTCTCCAAAACTTTTGTTTTTCTTTTGTAGGCTAAGTACTTATCGGACCACCCTCGTAGTAGACGAACTCTAATTGGGCAGCGGGCACAATATACCTATTCTGGTCGGAGTGCTTTATACTATCCGTTAGCACCAGCCCCCTGACAATACTCTTGATACCCGTATATCGACCAATGAGGATTCTTTCAAGGCTGATGTAAGAGAAATGACTGTACGTTATGCTATATGAAACCTTTATTTCCCATTTCTAATTTGGCTTTTGTCAGCTTGAAGTCGGCTTTGATTGATCGCAAGAGTTTATCGAAATTTGGCTACATACAAGATATGCGAACGAAGAAGTCTCTTGTTTAAGACGGTAGGGAACGTCCTTATTTGTTTGTCTTTTGAGTCTTCTAAAAGGTTTTATCAATTTTCGAAGATGCCACATAAGAATATTTAACTTAAAAAAAAAAGTATAGAGCCGTCAAATCGTACGATTTAGGCGGCAAATTCACAGCTCCGAAACGAGCGACAAATTGCTTACCGAACTCATTTTCAATTGTCACAATCTTCCAGGTAGTCAAATAACACCATCCCAATTTCAGTGAACGGCGAATGGAACAATCATGGGCTCAAATAACACTGGCGGGTACAGCATTAATATTTTACTCTGGGCGCACTCTACGCATACGAATAGGTGACTTGTCCAGTAGAGTAAAATTGGTGCAAAATTTGGTCACTATGAGTTGAATTATGACGACCGTAAAATGGTCGAAGTGCGCGAGAAACAATTTTCACAGAGGATATTAAAATTTATTTATTGTAAGCATTATTTGGATGTAGTTCTTTACATGATAAAATGGCAATATTAACTGAGTGTATGGGGTTTTAAAAATGTTACAAGTCACGCGCTAACTGCCAAAAATAGAATAGTGAAAAACGAAACACCAAAAAAGTCACCCTTTAGAAAAAAAGAAAAATTGTATTAACCAGATCGTCAGTCTTAACTTTGGGTATTTCATCTGAATGAATCACTTCGAGGCAATCGGAGAAAAATACCAGAAATAAATTGCTGGTATCTGACTGGAATTAGAATTGACTAATGCTAAAGAAATATGTTTCGTCTCCAGAGGTTAATAAGGTACCCGCTCCTATCACTTGTCCATCCTTATCATAGACCCAACTGAAAATATTTGAAAAGTGGAACTCTTTTCGTACACGTACGCTTATCTGCCAAAACGTCTTCAATTCCCGGTGGCTTAGCTCAAACTTCAACCGCTTCATCAGCTCTAAACAACACATTGGGGCAACATTATTTCGTGATGCGCGCGGGCATAAGTACTTCAACCACAATAATTCTCTTCCCGAACGCTCTGCTTCCAAACTTTTCTCAAACAGATAGAAGAACGAAACTAAAATTAAAAAAGAAAAAAATCTCTGAAGTATAAAGAAATTAATTCTCTCCCAGTTGAGATTCCAGATTGCTCGACAACACGAAAGCAAGGATTCACATCGATCCACATGTGGAACACATGCCCGGAGCATTGCACAGACACGCGCCCCTAGCGTCCAATAATGCTTTACCCATGCACAATTAATAGCAAAAGTTTCCATAAACTCTCGCACAACTCCACCGCTGCTCGACCGTTCAAAGGCTCAAGCGTTCAACCGCTCGTGTACTCAACCATTCAAACGCTCAAATGCCTATTTCTCGAGAATTCATCAAGTGAGCTGCAGAAGGCAACTATCTACGATGGATCGGCAGCCATCCCATTAGGCTCCACCACCGCTTTCTAATCGCTTCCGATGACGGGCGCTCCACTGTTGCCACCCCCGCCTCTGCCGCTGCTGTATTACTATTTTTTTTCATTTTGTGTTCATCTTTCTTTCCGTGTTGGGTTCGCAGTGACGGGAGCAAAGTTTTATTATCGATCTGCTGCCCCCGACGACGCCGGTCGTTCGTGTCCTTGTTGGCCAATTGAAACTTTGCTTGCTATAAAACTAATTGATGGCAATAATTGTCCCACTCTGGGGACGGATTCGTTGTTTAACAAACAATGATCTCCTTGAAATCGGATTTCTATTGTTGCCCATTGTTTCTGTGTTCTTGTCCTTTGGCCTTTGTTGTTGTTCCAGCTTCTGTTGTTCATCATCAACGATTCAACAGTGGGCTTTTGTGGTTCTTTTTTTGTCTTTTATATGTATATCTTATCCTGTCACCCGCAAGTGAAGTATCTAAGAGTGCGTTCGAGATAAAGTGTTAATACGGCATCCGTACGGAATGCAGAACAAACAAAAGCGAACACTTGAACTAGTCAAAGATACCGATGAGCAGCAGCAGAGAAGTAGTTATGTACGAGCGGTTAGAGATATTGAAATGCAAAATTCTTCTTCAGCGCACTGCATTGCAGTGGTTGGAAAGCGTTGGGAATGCGTTCGAAATGATATCACGTTCCGCTGGTGGTAGGGCGATAGACATTCGTCAAGGCGACGACAAATGGCTGGATGGCGCGACATGGTGAATGAGAACGTTGCTGCCTTGCGAATGGACGAGCTGGGTGGATGGAGCCTTGAGTAGCTAACCGACCCCCGCGAGACATATTCAAATGTTTTCATTCATGTTGGTTTTTTTTTTTGTCTATTTATGTTCCACAGCGAGTTCCTTGAGGAAACGAATTGGTTTAGAAGGGAATTCATAAAACTGATGAACTGCTGGGAGGTTATTCAGCGGGTGCATTCAATATTTTTCTGCTTCAATGCCATTCGCGGATATAGCAATGACTGCGTTGCAATTCCATGGAGATCCAGATGAAAAGTGTTTGGCGAAAGATGATTTTAGGATATTGCCAAATGGCAGTCATCATGAATTCGAATTTAATAAATCCAGTTGTGCGAAGACATCCTTAAAGCCATGAACAGTGGGTCTTATTGGAAATTTTTCTTTTCTACCCGAGAGCCATGGGAGCCGGCGAAATTGAATGGATCATTTCTGTCTTATACATTTGGTTCTCGTTCAGTGTAAATTACTGAAAGGAAGCTTCCTGTCATCTGAAAGGTTGCGCCATTTTTATATTATAGTCTTGATATACCCGGAACTTTGCCATGAGGATTTGTAGTGAATAAGCCTGATCGGGCGAGGAAGGATTTTTCTCTTCAAAGATGTCTTCACCAAATGATCCATTCAAACTACTGACTTCCCATTCGATTTTCTAGAAACGCGAATCAATGATGACTTTTTTTGTGTGTGTGTGGGTATATAAATCTTAAACCAGTGCTTCACTAAACAATCACGAGTCGAATGAAACAACTATGGAGTTGATATCTTATTTTTTTAACAAGATACCCGAGACGAAAAAAAGTCCACGAACGCAAGAAACCCACAGGAAAATATACCCTCAAAAACATGTAAACAAATACCACATAAAAGCCGCTTTTGTTATTAGATTTATTTCAAAATTCCATTCGTTAATTGATTCCTTGACTTATGTGAGCTAGACTAAAAATATTGTTTGTCCGAGCTCCAATGCCCTGGTTAACTCTGGTTGCTCCCAATGGAACCCGCTTCTATATTGAACATGGCCTAGCCTGCCGGTCCTATACAAGTTGAATCCATGAACTCATTCTCACTCTGAACAGAGGCAGTTGGCCCGGTCATGAACGCCTAGGAGATTGATGATAAGGGAAACCAGAACCATTGTTGATGAAGACTCGTTCTTCTGTTGTCTCAGCAAATCATCCTGAAATGACTAGCAGGAGGTAGCTTGTTAATTTCGAGATTTTCTGTCAGTACTCGCTTAAGCTTAAACTTTTCTACCTTAATACCAGGAATACGCTTTTGTACCAACACACATCCCATGCATTTCAACCATTCTCCTCGCGACACTACCACAGCTGGCTTGCAATTTATTCGTATACTCGTCCTTCTCCGTTTATTATTTCAACATAAGATTCAGCGTTTGCTGTTCTTTCTTCTGAGAGAAGTGCATTCTGGGCTTGACTACTTCTCTCCTTTAGTTTTCATCTGTCGAATTTCCTTCTTGATTACTGCAGCAACTTGTTTCAGCGCATCTCGTTTTTCTCTCGAAATTATCATGTACCATTCTCGGTAGTTGGTTTTTCTCCAATTCTTTTTCCTAGTTCTTAGAGGTGTGCACTGAAGGTACTGCAAAAACATACTCCCATTTAGCCTAGGGAAATATAACCTTCTTTGATGCCAAACCTGATTAGATATACTCAGAAGTATCAATGTGCGATTAAGAACTGCTTTTTGGTACTGCTTCTTTCTTAAGTCCTGTGAGGTCTAACCCAATTACTGCCAACCCCCATTTCTCTTTTTTGTTGGACTTACAAATTTCCAATGTCCTCCTTCAGATATATGGTAAAAACCGATAGTCGAAACAGCTTGTGATTTTTATTAAGAATTAAGAGACAGTGACAATCATTGGCTTAAGAGCATAAGTCGCCAGTTTGTAGACTCCCCTCTGGACACTGTCTTGAATCTCTACTGTCTTGTCATATTTATCAGCGGATGCACACTAAAATGTGTCTTATCTTTAGAGTAGCTTATTCGAGAATTTCTCTGTCTTCCAAGCGATGATATACACGATTCTAGTCAAGTTTTATGTTGTAAAAGGTAGTTAGAGGGGATTTTGCTTAGGCGGTGAAAACCATGGTGCGCCTAAAGCCCAAATATTGCATGAACTTCAACTAGCTTAATTCAAAGCTCCGAGGAATTCCCAGAATCTGAACCAGCTCGAGGTCTGCCAATATTTTTAATAAGGCTTAGCCTCACAATTATAGGTTATAAAATTGTCGTGCATATAATTACCGTAAAGGCCCCCATCTCTGAAGGAAATTTCCTTGTTTCTCTGAGGAGAACTGGTTAACATATGGTGCCTGGTGGTACAAGAGACCAGTATTTGTGCTGAGTACTCCATCGACAAGTAGAAGCTCAAAAGGTTGTCGAATCCGTTATATTACTTTATTGCTCCGACCCATAATTGCCTTCCTTGAATGTAAAAGCCTTGGGAGACGAAACAATTAGTTACCGGGCATTGCCAAGCTTCGGAGCATTCTTTCTATGTAGTCTTTGGCAATTGACCAAGTCGACCAATCGACTTTAGAACCCAGCCCTTTTTATAAAAAAAAATAGAAAAAAGCTAGGTAGATAAAGATAGCAACCTTTTACCAGGGAGGGTTCTACAGTAAAGTTTTTTTTTTTAAGTAGTCCTACTTGTGGAGCCATCATAAAGCGTAGGTTTCTACAATCAAGGTTCTTAAGTCGAAATAAACAGGCTTTTCAATTGGTGCGGGTAGATTTTGGTATGCTATAGCGGCCATGTTCTTTCGGTGACATCTGTCAGATCAATCGTTTTTATTCAATTACTGATGCCATATAACCATGGCAAGTTACACGATTGAACAGGACGTCCAAATGATGAAATTTTGTTATCAAAATGAGTGTTCGTTGGTGCAAACGTTGCGCGCGTTGAGTCCATTTAGCGGTAGACATGTTATCCCTTAACAATCGACCCTCCAACGTTTGATAGCAAGTTCGGTAATCAATCAGCCAACATTCGTGCATCAAAGGAACGGTCCGCCGAGAACATAACCGCGGTCCGTGAAGGTCTACAGAAGAAGCCGAGGCCCTCGAGTCCTAGTCGTGCACAAGAACTCGGTTTTTCGCAGACTTTTGCGAATTTTGCGTCGGGATTTAGGTTTACACCCGTATAAGATCTAACTGACCCAGGAGCCCAAAGTTCGTGACCATCGACAATGCAGTTTGACCGCTGATTGAGCTTCGGAGAGTTTGAAAGGGAACCCCAATTTTGGCGGAAAAATCATCTTTAGCGTCGAGGCTTATTTTTGGGTGAATGGCTATGTTTAGAAGCAAATTTGCAAAATTGCCGTATACACCAACTCATACGAGGTTCATCAGGTTTGGTGTGGATTTTGGGCCGGCAATGGCAAGCGGTACAGAACAATGATGATCAATTTTTATTGAATCACATGGACCCAAACGACCACATGTCATAGCCAGCATAACGAACGTCTCGATTGACATTTTGCATGAACGATTTGAGGGTAAGGTTATCTCTCGCAGAGGTAACATGAATTGGCCACCAAGATCATGCGATTTGACCCCACTAGACTTTTTTCCTGTGGAGTTTGCGGAAGTCACAAATCCGTGCGTATACCATAAACCACAATCAACCGATGCCCTTAAGGTGAACATAGCAGATGCCAACGATCAAATTCCGCCGGATCCATGCTAAGAGTTACTGAAAATTAGGACACTCGGCTCCGTACCGTAAGAAGCCGAGGCGGGCCTTTGAACGGTGTCATATTTCATGAATTCAAAAATTTTGTTAATACCTCACACAAACTCGTAGCTTGTTTTATTCCATTTAAACATCTACCCGCTCTTATTGGAAAATCGTTTATGTTTCCTCTCCCACCATACTCTTCCAATTTCTACAAAATTCCTTGGATTTTTGGTTGCCCGACCAGACTTTTTTCGATCGTCCTTTTTAAAGCTTCTATATCCATAGGAAGCCTGGGCTGACCCTGTTATCCAGTAAAAGTCGCTCAGCTACCTTGCTAAGGGACTAGCAACTGTAAGGACTTGATTTGCTCTTTGCTCCTTAATGTGGAGGGGGGCATATTACGGTTCCAATCCTTCCTGGAGTAAGATAGCTTACAAAGGGATGTTAAGGGAGTATGTCCCCGAGTTGATAACCATAGGTAACTTTGATTAAATCTGCCGGCAAGCTCTCACAGCATACTATATGTAAGTATGAATCTGACGAACCTGAATTATCTGGCGGTAGGAATACCCATCTCCTTCCTGGCTTTCTTCAAAGTATAAAGGGTCTTTCGTGGTTTTTCAATCGTGTTTCATGTCTCATCAGATTACCCGTGTAATAGTATGTATAACGCCAGTATCCTATGGGTTGAGTGGACATCTGGTAGGCACGTTGTAAAATATTTCTTGGAAAAGGGTTTGAGTTTTCTGGAGCTTACCAAGAAATCACTGTTGGAAGCTCATTTACAAAATATTGAGCATGCTGTATTCATCAACTCATTTAACAGGGACAAGTGTCTTGCAGAATCAGCCCCATTTATTTATACAACCATGGTGTAGCCTTATAGCAATTTTTAAGGCTTCTTCCAAAAAGAAGATCTCTCAACACCCTTGCTGGTATAGAAAGTGTTGGGAAATAAGGAAATTGCACACGGTCACTGCCTTGTAAGCTGACTTTTATTGCTTGGTGGCTTAAATTAACTACGACTTCGGCATTACTCAATAAAAGCTCAAAGATTAGACAATAATAAAGGGGACGTCTCATCTGCACGTTCATCGAATGAAATTATTTATTGCCTATATTAAATATAATTTGTTTCCTTCCAGCTTAAAGGCGAAAAGGGCGAACGAGGTGCAGACGGACGGATAGGGGCTCCCGGTCCACCAGGTCTTCCAGCAGCAACACCACCGCCTGGTCAACCAGGTCCACCCGGACCGCCAGGACCCCCCGGCATGCCTGGTATCTCGATAATGGGTCCCAAAGGTGATCCGGGCTTGGAATTCCGAAATTTCGGACACATAGGTATGACACAAGGTTCCTTTCCACCCCTTCTCGTTTTATGTGAATAGGTATATAGTGTGTAACTGTAAATTTGTTCGTGAGTCCTGTCAAACAAATATGTAAACATCCATTTCCTCACATAAATTGTATCATATCCTTTCTTCTTGTATTTTTTTTTCTATATTTTCCTTCCTCTTGTTACCGTCCCCATGTTAACGTTTACTAAAAAACAAAATTGAAAAAACCAAAAAAAAAAAAAAAAAAACAATAAACTGTAATTGTAACCGTTGTATCCAAAGATGGACGATCGCCATTAGATGAAATCAAAGCAATTAGGGAACTCCAGAACCTAAAGGAATTTCCTGAAAGTACTTCCGGTAATTAGCACGTGCCCTTTTCTTTTATATTACAAAACAAAAATACAAAAAAAAAACAAAAATCAACAACAAAAGTGATAAAAGAACGCAATGTGTTACGCAAAAGAATAAACAAAAACAGCAACAAAACATTTAATGAAACGGAAGTGAACACACAACAACACAAGGACACGTTTTCGTTATATTTTTTTTCCTTTTTGTTGTTTTTTTTACTTCTAGTTTCTTGTTGCTACACTCTGTTATGGTTCCGATTCGTGTTATTTGCATAGATGTCCTTTTTCCGTCTCCTGCTCAGTCCTAGTCACCGCTTGTCCTGTTCACAACCCCTTTCGTTAATGCTTTCGTTTGGGGGGCATTCGTGGCGCGATCATGGGGAATAGGCGGTTGTTGTTGACGTTATGTTTGTTTGTTTTTCTTTTGTTCCTTGAGCCTTTGACGTCTGTTTAGTTAGTAGACGCACTTGTCATGCAGACTTAAACAAATGCGTTTATAGTTTGGTTTTTGTTTTTCTGTTTCCTTTTTGCTTTTTAATTTGCTTACGGACAGTGGATGTGAAAGAAGGGAAATGCAAACAAGGAATATCTCGAATCAATGCTCATGAAATTATAATTCTACAGCTGTTTGGCTGTGTGGCTTATTAGGCATGATGTTTGCTGTTATTGATGTTAAAATGGACATTTTGTTTGCAAATCATTTCCAATCAGACTGGCCGATGGATGGGCACGAAATTAGTTTGATTGGGTCCTAGTCTACTTGTTGAGTCCTAATTTGCTTAATGTTTTGTAAATAAACAAGTTTTATTAACGAATTTGATGGTATGTAAATATCAATATTAAGAAAAGTTTTACTTGGCAAAGAAATGATTCCCAGTGATGTTCATCAAACAAGGATATACATATGTATGTACATATTGACTTTTTGTGGCAACGGGGGATGCGAACGTAGATAAGTGGTCTAAAGGTAAATTCTTGTTACTTACATTCAATTCTTGAAAGTGACCGGTGTAATGGTGACCGGGATAGTAATCAAAGGAAAATGTTTATGGAACTCACCAGGCTATTTGTAGTCGTATTTCAACTCTTCCATCGCCACTTGTGTGGCATGAGTGTTTATATTTAATTTCGGCCGTCAACATCAATTTGTTTTACTGCCTGTGAGGACTTTTTCCATGCTGCACCTCCATTGTCTTGCCAAAAATCGGTCAGAGTTCTTTCCTCTGCTTTGACTTGTCAGACCATATAAGTGCAAGCCGGTGGAGAGAACCTGGCGCAAATTTTTCCGTAAATAAAAGGCCATCCAACAAGAGGTGTGATTTTGATTTTCACTCCATGGCTAGAGTGTAATCGGGGTAAGGACTAAAAACTAAGAGACTATGAAATGCGAATCAAAAGTCACTCACACTTACTTCTTTCTTTTTGGCGCTAGAGCTCATGGCGAACGTGGGTCTCTTTTAGAAAGCTTCTCCAATTGGCACGATTTTTTACCAGCTGTCTCTGGTGTCCCACACCTGATTGATTGAGGTGTTTTTTTTTTTAATTTTATAATTCGTTCAGGAGTAGTATACGCTCTTATGGTGTTTGTCACACAACCTGTCACACCACTGGACGGGGTGCAGTTGGTTTGTGTCGAAGATGTTCGTTCACTACTCTCCGGGGGTGGTTGTCCTAGATAGGATTTCGAGAGATTCGACTGAATTTCCGTTGGTTGCAGTTCACAGTAACTCTTTTGTTTTCCACGTCATTAAGATGTTTCATTAGAAATGCACACACAGAGTATGAGTTTTTGAAATGATCTTATGCTGCGAGTGTTATGCCTTCGTCAGCACTTTTTGATCATCTCTCATTCACAACTGATGCACAATTTTTCCATATAGGAATTGTTCTTGACTATGGACAGAATTGAACTACAGACCTTCGGCTTAACATTCGGTGATGATTACCATTACACCACGATCACCCCTTCCACTTGCGTGCACTACCTTAAATGTGGCCGTTCTCAACCGCGTTGCCCTTCAGGGTTGGATTCAAAGACCTTTTGAATCCTTCTCCTCCATTTCATATAGTATATGGAGATCGTGCCTTAAATCGTAAAACGATCAAGGGTCTCCTCATCCGCTTCCGATAGGGTATTTGCCGCTGTGTTATAAAGAAGGACCGAGATGATAGTGGTCTTGTATGTGGCGAACTTGGTTTTCCAAGAGAGGGCTCTTCTTCTCAATTGCTTTCTGAGAAACAACGAAACAAAGAAACAACGTTTGGCGAGAGTTATTCTGGGTTTGATTTCGGCACAGGTGTCATTGTTGCACAACGTTGCGGAGCCAAGATAGATGAAGTCCTTAACTATCTCGAAATTACCCCTGCCAATATGTGCACTCTAAATAAAATGCCGGTCGTTCGTGTGACAACATACATTTCGTTTTGCTCTCATTTACCTCCAAGCCCATTTTAGCCGCTTTCGCTTCAATGCTCGACCAGTGAATTTTGCACGATCCTTTCAAGAATGATAGCGTTTCGCCCTGTTAAATTCTTTTTTGACATTAAAGGTCTAGGTTGAGTCGCTTACGACCCTTCACCGAAGTCGAGCGTTCACCAAAGTCATCTTTTAAACATCTCGGACAGGTTTGTGATGCGAAGACTCCATCTCGTGTTCTTCCAGCAAGGTCAGTTAAGCATTTTACTTCAAACTAGGTGTGTCCCTTTTTTGGCCTAAGATCCAGTTGATAAAAAGTTGAAGCCAGCAGGCCACGCGCAACGCTAAATTTTCGCTGATTGTATGTAGAAAAGTTTTCCTTTTCTATTATTCTGACTCATGAGGTTCCATTTCTATGGGTAAGTAAACAAACATAAAGGCCGCATCTCTTCTCCGTCCACAGTCAGTGACGGTTTGGTTTGATTTTTGGGCTTGTGATGTCGTTGGGCCCATTTTTAATCGAAGGAACGACTTTTTGTAGGCATAACCGAAGCGAACCGAAGCTTTTCGTATAAAGAATGCATTTTTCTGCGGATTTAAAACGACACATCTTGTATCAATAAAAAATAAATTGTGTGAAAGTGTGAAGGCTTACTATCGTTCCTTGATAAATAAAGGGTATTTTTTTAGAGGTATATAAATTCGACATGAAATAAAACATTTAAAACTGATATTACTGTCGATGATATTAGCCTCAGTTAATAGATAATTTTATGCCATTATGATTTCGGGTACGCCAAGTGAAGCGCAATCGTGAAGTCCAATTTTCGATAAATTGATCAAGCAACTGAGGCCGTATATCAGCAATAATATAGCAAATGTTGATTTCCACATCGTCGAACGTCTCTGGTTTATCGGCATAGACTAGTGACTTCACATACCCCCAAAGAAAGTAATCTAAAGATGTGAGATCACAGGATCGTAGAGGCCAGTTCATAGGTCAATTACGCGAAACTATGCGCTCAACTAATGTTTCCCGCCAAAAGTTGACTGCGCTCCACAACGGCAATAACTTCTTCTTTTCGCAATGTTTTTCGTCTTTGGGGATGCGTATTATCGACTTGAGTGTACGGTTATAACGGCTGTAAAATGGACATAGCGCACGATAAATTTAGCGAACCGAACCATGGTTTTCAGTATAAGTTTGCACAATTTGCAGGAGTGGTTTTGGCGCTAATCTATTTATTACAAAACGACAAAACATATTTACTGAAAATCGACTTTTGACTTTTAAATTGACAGCCTATAGAGACAGTGTTGTCAGCTTCAAAACCAACCTTCTTAAAAAAAACACCCTTTACAAGTTATTTGCTCCACTTTACCTGTAGATAGGTAGGGTGAGGAGAGCGCTTAGGCTCTGTTTTGCCACAAGACTTGTGAAATCTAAGGAATGTGAACGGGGGTGTTCACTTAAATCCAGCCTGGGGAGTTAAGAAATCTGGTCAAGCTGAGGTTGGCTACCTCTGAGAGGTATGTTGGAACGATGTCTCTTAAGGAGGTCATTTTTTTTGTTTTTTTTTTTTCAATACGAGGGCCAGGTTTTTCTTGATATCCTGTATCTATGTATGTAGTTGACTTAACCCCCCCGTGAATGGCTATATTCAAAAAGTGTTGCAGGATGCTCCCTTTGAGAAAGTTGAGCGACAAGCCCACAGTTTCAGAAGGGGTCTTTGAGGTGGCCCCGAGTTTGGCGAACTCATCGGACCCTCTCTTCCCCTCTATTTTGCTGCGTCCTGGAACCCATATATCAGTCCAGCCGCTGGCTCGTTTAATTTCTTTCTTGCATCGATCCACCAGAGAGAGAAGGTGGTAGCAGACGAAAGAGCTTTAATTGGGGCTACCAATAGCAGAATTGGGGCGGGCTGCGATGACTATTTTGCACGCTTCCCGGGTCGCACTTCAGCTTGAAAGATCCTCAAGTGATCAATGGGAGACGGAATGAGTTTGCGATATTCAATTGTCTCGAGAACATTCCCGATCCTCCACCGTGCTCGAGCTTGAGCCACCAGTGAAGGTCAGAAGTTGGAATGCGACTTCGCTTCACGCTTTCCATTCTTCTCTGGAAGGAAAGTGAGAGTGCACCACACTATTGAAGTTGAGGTAAGATGTTATGCAGTCCGTAGGAAGCAAGGTCAAATTCGATGGCAGAAGTGACAGAGCTCTGGCGTGGCCATATGGTCTGGGTGACCAGAAGCCCGTTTCCTAAAGTCTGATGAAACTGCAGGCCGCCGTGACTTTGGTGCGAAGGTCCAAGGGAAGGAGATGCAGTAGGATCCCGTGGCTTCGATTCCTGCTGATTTTTATATCTAATTTAGTATATCGATGTTATAAGCTCTGCTTAGGGTTGGCCACCAAACTGGGGAACCATAGGTGAGGATGGGACGGACAACGGCTGTGTACATCCGCATCCAACTTTTACTGAAAGTTTTGCTATAGGTGTAGTAACCCAAACTAGCTTCCTTTACACGGTTTCTAACGTTTAGATACTTAGCGAGGCCACAGCCATCAGGTCAAGCGTAAACTCCCTCTGTGATTTCACAATTACAGAAGGGAACATCCCCGATACTAAAATTACCATGTAGTCCACATACGCTACCACTTCTATTCCGTTGCTGTCGAGCTCAACTAGGTTACCGTTGATGACTATCAGCCATAAAGGGGACGAGACATCTCACTTGGGAGTACCTCTATTGACCGATTTTGTAAGGAGACTTTTGCCTAATTGCGATTGTATGAATCTGGTTTCAAGCCTGAAGGCTATCCACTTACGTATGAAACCTCATAGTTGGGGGGTGGTAGTGGTACAATGGTAATCATCACCGACTGTTGAGCGGAAGGTCTGTAGTTCAAGTCTGACCATAGCAAAGAACAAGTCCTATAGGGAAAAAAAACTGCGCAACAAAACCAGTTGTTAATGAGAGATGATCACAAAATGCTGACGAAGGCATAACACTCTAACACTCGCAGTATAAGATCATTTCACAATTCATACTCTGCGCGTGAATTTCCAATATAACATCTTAATGGCATGGAATAAAATTACTGTAAAAAACTACAAACAACGCGACAAATTCAGTCGAATCTGTCGAATCCCAAGACAACCACCCCCGGAGAGTAGTGAACGAATATCTTCGACACAAACCCGTCCACCCCATCCAGGTTGTATGACAAACATCATAAGAGCGTAACTCTTGAACCTGCACGAATTATAAAAAAAAAAAAAAAAACTCCAATGGTAATTTTTCAGTAGATTTGGTGAAAACGTTATTCCAAACGCCTTCGATCGAGCAGACGCTCTAGCGTTTTTAAGAGAAAGGATGATAGACTGATGGGACGGAAATCCTTGGCTGATTCGTGGCCTCTTTTTCCAACTTTTGTAATGAAGATACGAACTGTTCTTCATAAGGCGGGAACGTAGCTCAGAAGCAATGACATGCCAGATTTTTTTGAAGCGTGATCGGGATGATGCCGTTAGGACCTGGTAACTTTTGCCTGTATTTCACCCACGTTATTCCAGTGGATCACTGAAATGCTATAAATACTGTGAATTATAAGGCCAGTGAAAAAAGTATACACAATTTTCCATTCAAAGTCGTTGAGACAAAATTACTACCGCTATTTAGCTACCTTGTCACCGTATGGCGTCCTTCCTTTATTGTTTTGACTTACAGTCACGAAATGCATATAATCAAGACCAACCAAATGAAAATCCCATTATTCCGGAGAATTCAAACTTATTTTTCGCTTTTTGTTTCAAATATGGTTAATGTCAACATCAACTGGAAATGGATTTCGCTACAAATTCACCAAAGTAAACTTCTAATGCTTTGTTCTATTCGTTAGCCATTTCCAGTATCAAGCACTACTCGGTTCCATTACAATGGACATTGTCATGAAAAAGACTTTTCCGCAATCTACAACATCCTTGTCCAGGTCACTGGTTCTCCCATAGCCCTGACCTTATAGATCCAACTTTTTAGATTGATCCCAGTTTCGTTTCATATGAGAGAAGGACCTTCGAAATCAACAAACAAAACGCAAAAAACTAAAAACAAATATTTGCCCAGAGCAATCCGACAACTTTTCACCTCCACTGTACACTGTTTAATTTATATCCTCTACCACTACATCCATCCATATTCTCATGTTTGTTTTTTCGTTGGCAATGCTTTTCGGTTTAGTTTTTTACTCTAGTCCTCCATGGAGGGTCAATTGAATTTGAAGCATCGCTGGAGCAGCCATACCACCTCCGAGTGGTTTGTTTTATTTTTTTGTTTTTCTTTATTTTTAACAGACAACACTTAAGAACACTGTGAATCCGTTTAGCTTTGATTGTGTTCGTGTTCGCATCCTTATTCGTGTTTGCTGTGATATATGTGTATGAGCATGAGATTGTATCGTTGTTTTACATGTGCACAAGCTCCATAGCCGGAGAGTTAGTTCTTCTCGGTGTTCTCCACCTTTCTTCTTGTTTCAACTTTGCATTCACCATTCAAGCTCACCCGAAAAAAAAGCAAATTATTTTCATTCTTCTTCCTGCTCTTTTGCTTTCGCTTTTCTTCTTCCGTTTATAACATTCGCTTACTTTTTTTGCGAGAGAAAAAAAAATTAATCATTCCTTCCACGTGCCTGAGTTTGTGGATTTAATAATTCTTTGTTTTTTTTCCTCTTCGTTTCATTTTTTCCCCCGTACTTCGACGATTGTATCTATCCAGGACCGCCATCGAGTCGAACGGATGAGACGCCCACATCGTCGGCATCGTCATCGGCATCAGCCGCATCATCATCGTCAGCGTCAGCATCGGGCACGAGATGCGTTCCAGGTGCTTTAACATTTGCCAACATTGAAGAAATGACCAAGGTAATTAATTTTGCGGGTAGTTATAACCAAAGTAAAGAAAAAAAAATTAAACGGGAACGAGAACGTGAACGTTGGGTGAGGGAGGAAATGTTTGTGAAAAATGCCAGGGCATAAAGGTGCGTGCGAGTGTTATGATGACGAATATCCTTGAATGGTGTTTGGAGTGGTAATTTATGGATGTACGAGTATATAGCCCTCGGTGAACGGGGGAAGATCCCAGATGTGCGGATAATGTTAGGTTAGTTAATGGTAGCATTTCCGTAGATAGGGAAATATTTGATTGTCTGTTGGGATAGAGTAAATGTTGGCTCATGCTGTGGGTATGTAATGTGTAGTTGGGTCTCTGGGCCGGGGAGCAGGCAGGTTAATCCTTAAATATTTAGATTAATTTATTTGGCTGGGAAAGATGGTAAGTTGAAACAGGCTGCTCCATATTCATAATGGGCCAGAAATGTACCTTAAGGTAGTTTCAATTACACAAAAAATATTTAAAATGTTCTTAACTGTTACGATTGGCATAGGCATGGAGCCGACAAGTACGAGGTGTGCTCAAAAACAGGAATTGTATTATTGCATGAGCCCTATTCGAGCATTTTTTTTCGGTGTCTACAAATTATCAGTCAAATAAGTTAGTTAATCATCTCTCCATTGCTAAAAAGGTTACACGTTTTTTTAAAACGATTACCACGATTACAAAATGTATCAGAGAATTGGTAAAAAATCATGAATGTCCCAGAAAACAAATCAGCTATGTAAGCCCAAACGGAATTGACTAAAATGGTTGGAAATTATAGCCGCAATCAAATAAGTTTCTAAGGGAGTGAGGCGCTCCTTTGACTCATGCCATGGTTTTTTTTTCAAATGTTCTGCGTATGAAAAATGACCAAAAAATGTTATGAAAAACCGTTTCAAACAAAAACCAGCGGTCGTAAATGAAGCCAATAATTTCGTGAACAATTAAAGAGTTTTTGAGCTGAGGGAAGCGACTCCTCTGACGCTGATTTACCGATCAAGATGAAATTTTGCAAATAGCTAGAGTGAGAGATTGTACTACGCCCATCAGTATCAATGCACAAAAACAGTGATAAAGCATACCATGGAGGAATAATCACCGCAAAAACAGCGCTCCTCATAGAGTTACACATTAAATGCTGGCAAAGTTTTTATTCTTGATAAAACTTCGATATGCGGATCCCGGTTGTTGGTTCAAGTAATTTGAATTCATGTCAAAATACAATCTTAAATAAAAATTCTTCATTTTAATGCAAGGTTCATTAAAAAAATTTCCAAAACACGAATGTTGCAGCAAATGAAACTCTCTTTCCAAGCTTAATTCTTTTTAAGGTCATCGATACTGCGTTATAGCTTGAAGCGTACAAGTTTTTGTTTGTGATAAATCTGTGACTGCCCGTCGTTCAAAGGCGCCGTGGCCTTGAGCAATACTTATAGAATTCAGTTACATGTACAAGAGCTGTTCCTAATAATGCCACTGCTCTACGCGCGTCAGATGACGAAGCACATGGTTTGTCTGCATGCATAACGCTAGCCCACAATTGTTGAGTCTGTGTAATGGTTCTCATGGCACAGTAGTGGATATAGTTTATACACCACAAGACTCTGATAACCACCTTTATGAACTACCACTATGTGTATTTGACAACTATCAAGGCCCAACTGTTTACAACGGCTTGATTCCGATGACGCCCCAGGAAAGAGTTTCCCCTTCAGTTGGCTTACGCAATTACATTCCATAAAAGTCAGGGCGAAATTTATAGAGCTGTAATGGATATCGGCACATCAGAGTTTGCATTTGGGCTAACATACTTAGCATTGTGTGTTTGAACGCTTAATGGACTCATGATGGACCCGGCATTTTCTTAAGATAGACTCTTCAAAATCATCAACATGAATTCGGCTTGGTAAGTTAAAAAAAAAAAAAAAAAAAAAAAAAAAAAAAAAAACAGTAAACATCCGTGAATAACCCATCCGAACAATTGCTAAGATTCCTTTTAAATGTTTTTCTTTTTGCGAATTTAAAGCGGATCTTCTGGTGCTTTTCATTAAGAAGGGGAACTACTCTGGGACTTCTTCGGAAAGATGTCTTCGAGTCTTTTTCGTACCGTCCGAGAGCAGACTGGCAAGTCTAATACCATCTTGAAGGCGATAGTTGACTTAAAAGTCTATTCCTTCGAAACGTCATCTTTCAGAGAAGGGTTTTTCGGGAATTATCCGTTGACAACCACCGAAATTGGGCATTCAAAATGAATGCCTCCGTCCTTCCTATGAGTCTATATCCATATCCCGTTGTAACTCTGTCTTGCATACGTTTTAGGATCAAATCCTCTTTGATTGTGGAACAGTGTTTTCATAAATAATTCTTTACGTCTTAATACATAGATGTCGTTCCTCTTTGTACTAATCTTTTTCTTCTTAGATTGGCTAAATCCCTTTTTAACATCAAAGGTCTTGGCTAATTCGCTACCGACCTTAATGGAGCGGCTAAAATTCTCCATTGTCATCCTGCTCAATCGGACGAGTTTGTCAGGTGTGTTAAAACTAGACATTGCTCGGCATATGTAGCTCGTCCCTATGCACACTGTCAAATGCGACTTTAAAATCGACAAAAAGATGGTGTATGTGATTTTGAATTCTTGGATCTTTTCCAAGATATACCGCAGTGTGAAAATTTGGTCTAATGTGGATTTGCCTGAACTGAAACCACACTGATAGGATGTCAGATTTTCCAAAAAGGCTTTCAGATCTTGTACGTGATATTAAGGATACTTATTCCTCTATAGTTCGCTCAGTTTCTTCCTTATGAACTGGGCAGACGATGTTGAGATTCCACTCGTCATTCAGACGCTTTAAAAAGCTCAGCAGACAGGCTATCTGCACCCGCAGCTTTGTTAGTTTTCAGCTTCGAAATAACAAGGTTAATTTCATGTTTGTCAGGTGGACGGAATTTTCTTGTATCTTCGTCTGTTGCGAATGGATCATTCTGCCTGACAGCGGTGTCAAACCTATGATCGCCGTTATACAGTCTACAGAAGTGGTTTTTCCATATTCTATATTCTAGGGTCTTCATCCCTATAGGTGTCCGCTCTGGCTCTTTACCCCTGGCATGTTCGTTTTATATTTTGGTAAAACTTGTAAGCGTCATTCCTGGGGTAGTATCTCTCCATCTCCTCGATCTCACGCTTTTCGTGCTCTATTTTTTTTCTTCCTTAAAATTGTGTTTGTTGCTTGTTGAGCTCACAAGCGGCTCAAAGTATCATGGCTTTGTAGGCGGTTTGCTTTGCTACATGGGCTTGTTTGCATTGCTCATCAAACCACATTTTTCTAGATGGTGGCGGTTTGAAACCCAGCACATCAGAGGCAGCATCTCTGATGGCGCGCTGGCAATGCTTCCACTGTTGTTCTGTGGGTTGTGCCGATATCGCCGGACTTTGCGAGAGGTTGAGGGAAATTCAATTGGCGAAATCCTAGCGGTCTCCTGCGACTGTAGCTTTTCGACGTCAAACTCTTGTTATCTTGCTCGACTTCGAAGCATCTTTTACTAATGATAATCGTATAAGAAATATCTTAGTACTATCGTTTTGTTCGCACGTTGAGATACTTCCTTCTTATTTTCTAAAAAATATTCTCCACATGCTCTCGTTAATTGTCATTTCCTTTTTAATTTAAAGCACCGTATTTCTTTGCAATTTTAAGCCATTTTTAGTTACATTTTTTGACGACCTTTATTCCAGACCAAAGTACCCTACTCTAGTTTATCTGTGTTGATTTTTAAAATGGCCTTTCTGGTTCTGTACGGATATCCTAGGTTAAAGAGAAACTATTTAAATCATTTCTTTTACCCATGTAAACTAGGATTAAAACAAACTTAAAACATGAATATATATGTTTTTGAGTTTATCTAAAAACTATTTTAACCTCCCACTAAAGCTAGCTTAGCCTACGTTAACTTACCCTTGATCTAGTCTACCTAATCTACCCAACCAAGGGGTATGACTTATACGAGTTTTAATCGTCCCAACCGTCGTCTGAACCGAAGATGTGTGCAATCAGGTCAAGCTAGCCGTGTTTTTTGATTTGTATAACAAGTTCCGAAATGATACCCTTAGTTGTGGCGAATTTATGGTTTTTGTACCAAGATACGAGTAATACATATGCTTACCCTTTATTGCTTATTCGCAAAGATTTGTCCAAACCAGATATTGGCCAGACATGGTTCCAAGCCACATTCTCAGTGTTTCCTAAATTAAATCTTAGACAGATAAATGCCATCTCAAAAGCAAATACAAGTAATGTTTTGGGGATTAGAAGCAGCTCTGCCATAGTATGTAACATCTACAAACCATTTTTGGGCCAACAACTTTATAAAAGTATTTTCATAGATCGAAGACACCATAATCTCAGACGCACAATTACCCAAATTACTTCTCTAATACATACACAACAACCTAACAACCAATCTTAGCAAACTACCACAAAAACTAGCCAGAAAATCATTTTATTATGATTACCATGATTCCACTCCAAAAGCAAATTAAAATGACAAAGATTACAAGTGACTTTACATTTGCTTTTACAAAGAAAATATATTTTGTAGCCTGTAGACGAATCAGAATAGGATTCCCTTTGGCGGTTTTTTAATTTTTTTATTTTTAGTCTTGGAATTTTTTAATATAAATTCAAAATTACTTCACAATCCGGAAATTATTATGAAAATATATATGAAATAAAAGGAGAGCATCTTAGCGCAACATAACAAAGAGTAACTAGGATATCTCCTGATTATATGACATCTTTTTCCAAAGAAATATTCCTCTAAGTTTAATATAGGATTATTTTTCTCCCCAAAAACCATACTGTAAAGGGTCTTTGAGTAGAGATGCTTAACTTAAATGTCCAACCCAATAATCTACTCAATTAGTTTTTCATTTGAAAGAATCCTTTATGGCATTAGGTATGGAGTATAACGTCATTCGAATATCCGCTCTACTGTGGGGTGGTAGCGCCGTCCTCTTGGAAACACAAGTCGCCAGTATTTATATTTACGAATTAAAACCACAAGAAGTAAGTTAACATCCGTCTGTATCGTACGTCGTTGCCGGTTATGGTAATGTCAGTTTCAATTTTGCAAAAGTACTTACCAATTATTACGCCATATCAATATGAGTATTAGACAATTTTGAGTGGTTCACACGTCCATCCATCAAAAAATTATTGATTTTTTGGCAATATTTGTGTCAACTTTCCACTGCTCCAAAATCCAATCGGCGGGAACTGGGCATTATCTACGGCTGTTTACCTTAAGCTCCTGGGTAAGCTAGATTTTTTATGAGTCCAAGTTCCGACACAAACTTTACCAAGATGAAGCCGCAGAGATGTCAGGTTCTTGTGAACAACGAGAATTGTCTTTCTGTACACTCTTACATACGACAGCGATGTTTTGAGCAGAACTTTGGTATCGGTGGGTTAAAGGTATTTGTGGCACATAATATATGGTGTTTATGGAACTGGTTGATTTGAATTTTAAGATCTAACGTCATAGTCGCATCGGCAGTATAGTTGTGATGCGGATAAGAAAACTGATTTCGAAAATAAAATGTAACGACTTGCACACAACGTTCAACGCTTTTATCTTTTTTTAAATACAATACATTTGACGAAAATCGCTTTAATAACATGATCTCATTGATATACAGAGATGCCAATCGTATATTTTCGCAAACTCCCCCATGCGTTTCAAGAAGAAAATACTTCATAAAGAAAACTTTCTCACTGCAACTTTAGCTTCTTTTAAAGATAGAAGCAGATAAGCCATTATTATTATTATTGCTAATAAAACTTTTTTGACGCTAAACTTTTTTGACGCTCTTGTAAATAAAAGTAAATATTACCTCCCATCTGAATCACATTTTTAGGAGATCCATATTTACGTCGTCAAACAGTAGTCTATTTCGAATTAAATGGGAGTCCTATATCACCTAAAAAAGCAGTTGATATGCCTTTTAATTGAGGTACAAAAAGAAAATTAATAAAAATAAAAAGTAGGACCTACTCGTAAGACTGAACCTTGAAGGTACTTCTACCTTAATGACAATATTTTTTATAGGGTTCGCGCAGGTTCAAGAGTTACGCTCTTTTACGCCAGTTTGCCGCACAACCTGGACGGAGTGCAGATGGTTTGTGTCGAAGATGTTCGTGCACTACTCTCCGAGGGTGGTTGTCCTAGATATGATTCGAAAGATTCGACTAAATTTGTTGCGTTGGTTGCAGTTCACAGTAACTTTTTTGTTTCCATGTAATTAAGGTGTTATATTGGAAACACACATAGTATTAATTTTGAAGCGATCTTATACTGCGAGTGTTATGCCTTCGTCAGCATTTCTTGATCATCTCTCATTTACAACCGATGCTGTTGCACAGTTTTTCCGTATAGGATTTGTTCTTGGCTATGGACAGACTTGCAGTACAACCTTCCGGTCAACAGTCGTTGATGATAACTATTGCACCACGACCACCCCATAAGATGGTTTCTAGTTTTCTCAACCTTTTTCTAGAATTTCAGCAGGCTCAAATACGAAGCTCCTATATTAGGTGAGCAGAGTAACCTATTTTCAAAAGGATGATCTACAATGAAAAGTTTGTCTCATAACAGTAATTTTTTTTTCGCTGTCTTAAGTGATCCCTATTCGTTTTCAAAGTTGGTTTTAGCACATCTGAATGGGACCTGGTAGTAATTATCTCGACAAATTAGAATTTCCATTTTTACGTTCAGCGCACAGTCTTTTTCTGATAGTTGGTCATTAGTCTCAGATTCCTCGGATGCTTAAGGTATTTTGTTTTAAATTTATTTGAGGACAAGTCCACTAATATCGAGTTGTTCCTCGTTTAGCCGTAATATCAGCTTTTATTTTAGAAGGCATCCAGTTTACTAGAAGTTCAATAATATCCTCCGATACTTCAGTATTCCATACATGGTCCAGAACTTGTTTTAGTCTCTTACGTTCAGCCACATTACGCTTCATTACATGCTACAAGTATTCGATTGGATTTAAATCAAGGGATTTCGCTGACCAGTCTAGTCGGGAAATTTCGAGGCCATCAAATGTTTTTTTGAGCTTAAAATTAGTGAAAGACAGTGTTAACGTTTTTATTTATTATTTATAAAGTAGGCATGAAGGAGTTAATTTTAGGATTTGATATTACGTGTCCATATCCTTGAGCTGTAAAATTTCCATTTATAAAGTGCAAAAGGCCAAAAACGAAAAAAAACATCCTCAAAGCATTTAGTTTTGTGAAACTTCATTCTTGTGAGTTGTTTTTGAACTGCTGTATGGCAACTCTTGTCACAATTGTACGATAGGCATGTGCCAACTAAAACAATTTAAGTTCATAACCGCACATGTCCCTGGCTTACAGCATGCCACATTTATTGTACGTAACTCGGACAAAATGTACTCCGCTGCTAAACCAAATACATCTTTTCATCCAAAAAAACTCTGGAGTAACCTGCGTAAGGTTGGCTTATCTAGTAGTAATGACAACTCTAAATGTGATATCGATCCCGATAAATTTAATCATGCCTTTTTAGGGAGAGTCCCTGCTCTAATCTTCTTCAAACTAGAGAATCTGAACACTCGCTTCCTAAACTGGATGACTATGAAAAACTCATTGCAATAAACCCTGTTCACTGGCTGCCATGCTTATCTATTGTCTTTGAGAAAATCATTGCGAAACAGATTGCAAAACACTTATATTTATATAATCTATTGCATACTCAGCAAACTGGTTTTAGAGCTAGTCATAGCTCTTCTTCTGTCATGGTAAAGCGGAGAGGTACGACAATCTTTTGATAGAAATCAAGTTTCTTTTCTCTGCTTACCGGACTTCTCAAAGGCTTTTGATAAAGTTAATCATAATATCTTATGATGGAAACTCAAGAACAAATTTGATTTGAGTGATAGGGCGGTCCGATTACTGAATTGCGATCTTTCTGATAAGTCACAGAGGGTATTCCTCGGGGAAAGTTATTCATCTCTCATAAAGCAAAGTGTTCCGCAGGGCTCAAGTTTAAGACCGATTCTTTTCTGCATTTTAATTAATGATCTTCCATCAGCGTGCAAACACTGCTCAGTGCATTTATATACTACTGATGTTCAATTACATCTCTCCAAACCGTAATGATGATCTAAAACGAATCTACTCCTTATCAATTACCAATGGATTACTGAATGGATTTCTCAACCCGACTAAGTCTCCAGCAATTTCAATTTTCAAAATACAGTTTAGCCTCGATCTCATACCTGACCTTTTTCTTAACAATTCCAGAATTAAGGTTGTCGAGTCAACTACTAGCCTTGGGTACGTAATAAGCCGAGATTTATCTAGTTACCATAATACCAATATGGTCATTTAGCTTATCAATGGATGTCTTGGTAAACTGTGCTCTAGTGCATATGTTACACCACCAGAAACACGTAGGAAACTGGTAACTTCCTTAACCTTGATGCTGGTAACATATGCTAAAATGGTTTATAGTAGCCTAGATTTATTATCTCAGTGTAAGTTACAAACAGACTTCAATGATGCAAAGCGCTACATCCACGGTCTTCACCGATACAAATATATCTCGGTGTACTCCTCGGGCTTGCTAGGTGGGAGCTTAAAGCAATACACCAATGCCAGGAATTGTATTGTATATTTTTACATTTTTTTATTTCAAAAATATTTTTCTGAACGTATTATATGTGTGTTTATCGTATACAGAGATATGATATAGCTAATATATGTTTCAATTGAATAATCTTTATATTAGCGTTGATTTTATTATTTAATTTTAAAAAATTAAAATTTATAATAATATACATATAATATGACATATAATGTTGAACATCAATAAATAAGTAAATAAATAAATAAATTAATGAATAAACAAATTAATAAATAAATAATTGAACAAGTGGAACAAATAAATAAATAAACAAATAATTAAATAAATAAACAATAAAAATAAATATTTAATTAAATAAATAAAAAAATTAATTAACAACATTTAAAATAAAAATCATCACCCATTATGATCAATAAATGTATAATTGATTAATTAGAGGCTTTTCGGAGGTATCACATTTTATGCTATACTTGTCATTGAGTTTTTGGATTCTATTGAAAATCAGCTCAACATTAGCTGTTCGATGAAGGTCTGTTATGGAATGATGCCTTGGGAGATCAAGCATCATTTTTAGTATTTTATTTTGGGCTGCTTGTAAGTTTTTTAAGTGATAAAATACACTTACATAAAATTATTAATAAACCTACTCCACCGTACTTATATATGAAATTGACCAAACCTTGCTAACATTCGCAAACAAACTAATTGATCGGAGATTAGCAGAGTTTGTTCTATCTATATCCCGTTTAGGGATGTGATGGACCACCGCCAATGCGCTGAATAATGAATATTATTTAGAGCGTTGTTGAATAGAACGATGGGAATATCTACTTCTTTAATCGCCAGGTCTCCTAAAACGACGTCTATAACACACGATCTTATATTTTTAAAAGAGTCGAGGATGCACAGAAGTTGGTCCCTTCTCCAAACATACCGGTCAAAATTCGGTCATTGGTGGCAATGTCATTCACTAATACATAAAGAATTCGAAAATCGAAAGTACTTAGCTCGCGAAATTCAAAAGGTCACCTTATTTTTTGAACAATGCTGAATATTACATGCACGGTTTGAAAAAAAAACAAAAATCTCAAATCGATAACTACCAGAGTCTGATATTAAATTTTTCGAGTGTTTATTAAAAAAAACTAAAATAATTCCAAATTATAAACCTGAAAAGCCACCCGATAAAGTTGAGAGCTCAAAGCCTATAAATCTCACTATTCCAAGTAAAATATTGGGAAAAGTTATTCTTCATTTATTATCCGGTTCTTCCTCATAAGAAAAAATTAAAAAAATTTAAATAAAAATTCTATCAAATCTCTGTTTAGGATAATGTGCGGCATTAAAGGGTATCCATCCAACTATCAACTATCTATGTAAGGACATTCCACGCTATCATATTTGCGTAGATCTTATGGGCCCCAAACCAATAGTTCATCATTTATCAACACGCTTTAAGGCAATGCATGTCCTCAAGCCCGACCTGATTAACCCAATCTCACTAACCCAACCACTACCTACTACCATCCAAATCAACTCGCTCTTTTCAACTTTAAGCCCATAGTTGCATAACAACACACCTAAACCTCGACCCCAACATCATTGCATCGCATACGCCCTTTGCATTTACTTTTGCGAAATGCAACAACACTTGACGCCAACATTATGTCACGTTGAATGTCCCTAACAACTTATCTCACATGATTGCATTATTTGCAAACAGCTTGACCCACTTTCTGCCGCCAAACAACAGCTGATAAATCAACATACATACTGCAGTATGCATTCCAGAGGAGAGCGAGTGCCGGGGGAGGGTATACCGAGTCATGGTAGCTCATCTATCCGATCCATTCCTGTGGAAATTAATTTAAATTGCTTTCTAATATTCATTTCCCTTTAACCCATTGGATACATGCATGTTCGCAGTAAATCCGCTAGAGTAAATGCAAACGCAATTCAGATTGCAATTCAATCTAGTATTTTACTATTTTTGCAATGTGTCTAATGGTTGGATGACTTTCAAGAGTCTCACGTCAGATAGGCCCCCACCTATAATACGACTTCATTCAATCGTTCAAGTAGTCATTTCTCTGGTTCTCGTTTATTTTACCTACTCGTACTACTAGATACAAATTAATAATTCGATTAAATATGAGATACAACAACATTCCCGATCCCACTTCAATTTCGATTTTCATGCTCATGTTACTCATGTTGTTCTTGTTCTTGATTCTCCACAGAAGTCAGCAATGAATCCGCCTGGAACGATAGCTTACATCACGGAGGAGGAGGCACTTCTGGTCCGGGTCAACAAAGGATGGCAGTACATTGCGGTGAGTATTGACCAGTAAATTGTCTGCACTAGTTACATTTAAACGCACACATGCTATGGTAGATAGGTGACATGCTACGAATATTCATGATATTCAATTATTCCGACTGCAAATTGAATGGTTGTCTAGATAGGAAATGGCAGAATGATGTTTCCGACGGTAGACCAAGAAGCTCGAAGGTCTTTGGCTTATTTTTCTGTCGATTTGTCAAATGGTTAATCACATAATACCTAAGAGCAATGTAGATATTTCAGATGTCCCGACATAGTTCTGAAACGTTACAGCTTTCGGACAACTATCGTCGTTTCCCCATCATCGATCTCATAGGCTTCATTGAATTCCCAACAATTCCTCGTCGATTCCTTTAAATGAAAATTAGAATTTTCTCCTCAATATTCATGAACAATGATATTAGGTCAGCTCCCAGTGCCATCGATGCGTATGGGTAGGCCTGTATCTGTCGACTTTGATTTCGCAGTTAAATTTTACTCATCGACTCATTTGTAAGGACAATAAACTAATTACAATCTCTGTTTAGCACGAGAGTTGCTGTTGCTTCTTTGGCTTCGATGATGATAAATGATGGAGCGGCAGTTCATTGTGGAGCACCATTCGTCGATGGAGGCATCCTTTTGAGCGTCATCGACGTGGAAAATTATTGCTAATAGAAATTAGTATTTCACTGCAATTATGCGGATTCACGACGGGCATCGATTCTGTGTGCGTTGGCTTCTAATTTACATAGAGTGCCATGGATGGCGGGATGGAGCGGAGCTGTGCGGCATTGTGGTGATATGGCAGGCGTATGGATGGTGGCGCATTCGCATTGTAAATATCTGCCTTTTCAATTGAGATGTGAATTTTGTGATGGGACGGGAAGGAACAGAATGTGGTTTTGAGCTGCGGGTTCGACTGAAGTGCCAAGGGAAAATGCAATTAAAATATGATGGGTGTGTTGGTGTTTAGTTAGAGTTTACTAATCCTTTAGAGTGGGATATCAGACGATTTGTAAAGCTACAAAGCGAATACGAAGCTGATTTGCATAATTGGCAATACCATACGAGTGAGGGGCGGATTTCATTATGAATGTAGATTGACATTTCATGTCAACTAGTTTGTGTAACGCTGTAAACCGGGTTTCGCGTTGGCTAATCCTCTAAATCTTCTTATCACTCGGGTAATGTTGACACGCGGAAAGTAGAAAAGTAAATCGGAGCTGTTAAATATTAATCAATTTCTGTTTAAGCTCTAGCTATCTGCCATGGAAGTACCTTCTTCGGTTGCTTTACCACACTCAGATATCATGTGGTGCTTTGGATAGGTGTCTTATAGGATTATGGTCCACAAGCCATGTTCACAAACTGCACGCTTCTAGCATATGATTCTATAAATCAAATTTGTTCAATCTAAGCCGGGTGAATATAAAGTAACCTTTCTATGATCCAAAATTCTCTTTGTATTCCCACATTAGAGTGCCAGTCGTCATGGGAATAGGGCTTTGTGGGTTTGTTTTTGAGATTGACTTGATTGACGAAACAATTTCAACCCTTTACGTCTCCTTATATGCAGGTATAATTGTAGTCGTGAACTAAGATATGGTTTTCACCGTTTGCCTTAAATTTTCCTTATAAAGGCCCATCCTTTTTCTTCAAAAATTTCTTCACCTGAACCTGAGAACAGATCTGAGTTCACAATACGCAGGTGAAGAAGACGGTAATATTGAGAAAAACAGAGGTTCGTCGGTACAATTTCGCCCTTTTCGAGACGAAAATTTTCTTGAAACAAATTTTAAGTAGCTTTTTCGATATAGAAAACGAACCACCAATTAATTTTTTTGGCAAACCCAATCAACTCTTAATCATACAATTATGTATCGAATGAAATAAGTTCGAAGCCAGAATAATTTTTTGTTCTTGAGATATGCGAGACGAAAAACACACGATTCGAACTCGTATAACCTTTAAACGTGTATAAGTTTTATTTGCGAAATCGGGATCATTAAAATAACTTCTAAAATGGAATTAAACTTACAATGTTGGCGAAGAAGTGTGCAAAACCATATCGGACTTGACAAGTTGCATGATCTTGGTGATCAATTCACGTCACCTCTGCAAGAGTTAATCTTACCCTCAAATCGTTCATGCAGAATGCGGCGTCCGCCGTAAGGCACGAAGCGCCGTACTTTTGAAACCAAATATAAAGGTTCAATTTGGACTATAAGAAATTGGTTGTCATCGTTCTATAGCGCTCGCCATTGACGGTAACCGCCTCACCAACGTCGTTTTCGAAAACCAATTACGCGGCCGCGCCGCGCCGGTGCAAAATCCACACCAAACGATAATTTGAGGATTTGAGGATGCATTGTCAGCTGGTGAACCTTTTGTGGGTGGGTGCCGTCTATCCATTCATCCAAAAACGCGCCTTGAACTAATGATTTCGTCTATGGTCATGAACTTTGAGCTCCTGGGTCAGTTGGATCTATATTCGCCAAATTGAAGTCTGCGAAAAGCCGAGTTCTTGTGCTCAGCGACTGCCTCGGGTCCTGCTGTATACTCTCTAGGCTGATCTTGCGTTCTTTTGACCTCTGAATGTTGACTGACTAATTACGGAACCCGTTGACTCAAATTTGGACACCAAGGGTTGAAGAGTCGACTGCGAAGGGCCACCACGTCTGCCATAAAATGGGCGCAACATTTGTGCTAATGAGCACTCATTTTGCTAATTAAGTTGTATCATTCGGATACATCATACTGTTACAGCACAGTCGTGTAACTTGCAATGGTGATTTGTCATCAGTAATTAAATAAAAAACAACCGATTTGACAGATGTCACCAAAACAGCATGGCTGCCACAGGCCGCCAAAATCTACCCGCGCCAATTGAAAACCCTTTGGATATATGCAATGTTCTTGCTTTAGATATGAAGGCATTTAAGGCAATGTATTTGATTGTGTTTCCTTCAGCTATGCCTTTGGTAAGTCAACTCATGTCGCCCTCTCTTAAAAAAGAGTCACGAAGCTTTGACAATTGTTTAGGTTCCCGATACCTTAAAAACAGAACCATTATATCTTCTCAGCTGGCAACTGTCTGCCAGACATCTTACCGCATTGGTTTCGTCAGCCCAACAAGAGATGAAACTAGTCCTGCACTGGCTTACTTAAAGCTCCACCTATACCCAATGTCAATTAGAGTAGGTAAGGCTCGGAGAATCTTTCCGGTGGCGACATATTGTATGCCCGTAAATACCTCAACGACCAGGCGAACGACTCTTCAATCGAAGCAGGATCTACGATGTTCGGAAAGTAGTGAGACTTTTAAAAATTAAAGGCTTGTAATGCAATCCAATCAAACTTGTCCTTATAACTCTGGTGCCATTGTATAACTGCCAATACCCAGCAGCTATAAAAGTTTTAAGTAAAAACCTGGTAGGATACTGATCATAAATTGAACCATTTTCGGACATTGCCTATAAGAAAAATAACACAAAATATTTTTTTTATAACGTTTTACTGCTTCTGGACTTCTTCTAGCGCCTTCTCGAGCTATATCGAATTTAGTCACATTCGGATTAATGATACGAAGACTTAAACTTGTATTTGTTGAGTGAAAATATTGCTGCAAGGTGAATGAAAACGCAGATGTGCCCATTTCAAGACGATCAAGAGTCTGGTATACACCTATAGAGTCTGGTTGACACTGAAGTGGAAACCAGCAGACCAAGCACTTCGCCATACTTAGTTCAGTGATATAAAAGTATAAAGAAAACCATGATTTTGTACTCATAAATATTCATGGCTTAAGAGACACGAGTGAAGTAGAGGAGAGGGATAACCCATCCATCCACAACGACTGACAGTTTTGCGGGCTTTGGGGCTGCGGAACCAATGATCTTTAATTTTCCCAAAACGATGCTAAGACGACCATTTCATTAAAAGGATAGCGTCACCGAACGATGTTGACAGACTTTTTGTACCTGGAACTAATCACGTGGGCGACTTTTATTTTTAACAAATCGACGCCACATGCCACAGAGCTGTTCAAACAATGGCTCTATTGCGTGACAACGATTTCTTTAACGTGTGATTTCTCGAAACGGAAATTTCAATTGGCAGCCGAGATTGTGCGATTTAACACCATTTGACTGTTTCCTTTGGAGCTTTGTTAAAGATAAAATTTACACCAATACTCCAGCGACGTGCATTAAGGAAAATTTAGAGAGTTGTTATCCGCAGCAATAATGCAGAAAAGTGTCATCACAGAAACGAGCATTTTTAGGCAGAGCCTAGAAAGATGTATTCCATGACAAGTGCTCGTAGTTTTTTTTTATTTTATTTTCTTAAAACATTTCAGCATGAAATATGATAAAAAGGACACCATTCCACAGCAATTAAGCGATCGTACCCCAACTCTCAGGAACGACCTAGGTTTTACAGTAGTCCTCATTTCGAATGGGAATTTACTGGAAAATGCACATGCTACCGTTATATAAAGTCTCAAGGAGCATGTTTCGTTGGCGAACCTGTGGAGTAGTATTTTGGAGGTGTCGGTGAAGCTCCACTGTTCAGCTAAATAGATTTATAGGGTAATCCAATTTGTGGTTCTCAAATTATATTTAAACGGGACACAATAATAATTTAAATTTTGATACAATTTTAACTTCAGTATATTACCACGATATTACCAGTATAAATGATATATTACTCAAGTGCCTCTAAAAGTGTTCTTGCAAGACTCGATTACGGCAATTTACAACATATATCAGGCAATAAACTCAGACATAACCTGGTTAAATATTTACAGTCTCGGATGACAATTCGGTTTGACGTATGTGATTAAAATAGAGACGCCGAATCTAGACCATGAATTGATGTGGTAGCGGAAAATGCTCTTATACTACTAAAGGGTCCGCCAAATAATTTTTTTTTTTTTTTTTGAAAATGCTATAAAAAAAACTACTGAATATTTTCTCAAATTTCTTTTTTTATTTGAAAGTACAATCCTTCCGGTTAATAATGGAAAATAATTTCATTCAAATGGCTGCCTCGGCTGGCCATGCAGTAGCCTACACGATCGGTCCAATTTTTAAGCACATTATCGATTGTGTGCAGCTGTATTTCACCAATGGCTTCACGAATATTGTCCTTTAAAGCGTCAATTGTCTCTGGCTTGTCGGCGTAACACTTATCTTTGACGGCACCCCACAAATAATAGTCCAACGGTGTCAAATCGCAGCTCCGAGGTGGCCAAACGACATCAGCTCTGCGGCTGATAATGCGATCTTCAAAAACAGGGCGCAAAACATCGAGTGTAGCTTCGGCTGTGTGGCACGTAGCGCCGTCCTGTTGAAACCAAATGTTGCCAATATCCTCCTCTTCAATTTTTGTGAACAAAAATTCGTTCAACATGGCCCGATAACGATCGCCATTGACTGTAACGGCCACTCCTTGCTCATTTTCGAAGAAAAATGGCCCAATTATGCCTCTGGACCAAAATCCGCACCAAACAGTGGCTCGTTTTGAGTGCACCGGCTTTTCAATGTATGCGGATTTTCTGTGCCCCAAATGCGACAATTTTGCTTGTTTACATACCCGCCAAGATCAAAATGAGCTTCATCTGAGAAGATGATTTTTTTGGAAAAATCGGCATCTTCTGTTTCAAAGTAATGTCGCAGTATTTCCCAGCGTTGTTCAAGCGTATACACAACCATATTCGTTCAGCGGAAGGATAAAACTAATTATCTGTCAAATCAGACATGAGCTAAGTGTTACCATTCACGAAATAAGCACTACTTGAAAAAAAAAACCTTAGATGGCGGACCCTGTATAAACATTTTGAGTAATCAGGGAGGGATAAATGTCTATTAAAAATAGAATTGGTCCCGAAACTGACTCTTGGGGTACTCCAACATCAATTTCTAATTCATCATTATAAATTCCATAAGTTTTACTCGTTGAGTTAAATGAGATGAAATTGGTGACATATCACTTCTCTAAACCCTGTTTATGTTGAGCATGTCAGACGCTTCACTCAGAGGGTCAGATAAGTGAAAATAGCCAAAATGAGACAATAGACCCCCGAAAAGCATGCTTTGATACGTTTGTTTTCCCGCAATTTCTGTGTACAGCTGCACCGTCCCATTGGAACCACATGTCCTCTAGTAACCATTCGTCGTCTTGCTCGTTGATCATGATTCTGTATCGTGCACTATTCACAAGAACCCACGGCGCCCTTACAAAAATGAGATCCAATTACACCACCAACGTAAATGGTTCAACAAGCAGTGCCTTTGAGTGAATGTGATGGCTCTTTGTGAATGATAATTATATGGATTCTCAGTATCCTAGAAGTGAACATTTTCTTCTTCTACGTTTCTGTAGAAAGGAGCCTCGTCCTTCATCATGAATTTCGGTCGAAAATCGTCCATCTTGTCGTTTAGGTAAATAGAGTGAACGTTATTGACATTTTGCCGTCAGTAGCTGATGGACTGTTTGCATTTTGAAAGGGAACGTCTTCAAGCCTTTCACTAAATCACTCTGCAAACGTGTAGTGGTAAATTACATGAAAGGCTTTCGATTTCTCTTCCTTCATGTTATTCGAGATTCTTCGAGATGGGCGGTTAAGCGATTTAGTGTTTAACCAGTTGGCGTGGTTTGGGCGGTAAATCACCGATTCCGTCAAAAATGAGCCACGAGTATACGGCGATCTTAAGGTATAGCATTCTACGGCTGATCAGCTTGCATTCTGCATTAGTTTATTTAAAAATATCAATATGAAACTGAAAATTGCCGATATTTCCACCAATTATGGGATGTTCCAATAGAATGATGCATCTTGAGCCACCCGTCATCAATCGTGTTTTTAAAAAAAGATGAAAGAACCACCGAAGAATGTCACTGCTTAAATCCAATCGTTACAAAGTGTTGTTGAATATTCTCTTAAAGAGACTGATATCCTACGCTAAAGACCTCTCTACGGAGACTATTTCACGTCAGGAGGAACCGCTCGTACCGACTCTTAGAAAATAAAGGGGAGTTCCACGAACCGACCACTTTCTATTCGTGGATTTTAAAAGGGCTTATGACTTTATACCCATGTGAGGATGGGAGTCTTGAAAAGTATGTGAAACTGATAAAAAAAAGAAAGGGAAGGTTGAAGTAAAGGGTGTTTTCTTAGTGGTTTGGTTTTTAAACTGTTTCCGTATATTGTCAATTTGATAGCTGAAAGTTGAATTGTATTTCATACGATTTACCATTTTACAATAAATAGAATAACGTCGGAACAACGCATGCAAATATTATAAAATTATTTTGAAAACCATGGTTCGGTTCGCCAAACTTATCGTGCTCTACGCCCATATCACGATCCACATAATCGTCCATCTAAGCAAGTTATTCACACCACGTGCACTCTGGTGGATAATACGCATCCCCAATGATCACAAACTGTGCGAAGAGAAGAAGTTATTGGCATTGTGGAGCTGTGTTGAGGTAAATCCGAAACAGTCGATTGGCTATCGTGCACAGCAATTGGATCTATGCCCATATGGAAGATTTTGGCTTAAAAGCTTACAAGATCCAGCTTGTGCAAGAGTTGAAACCGCGTGACCATTATACGCATCGTAGGCTTAGATCCTCATTTTCAACGCAAATGTTTTCCGACGAGCCCTATTTTGGATTAAATGGATATGTAAACAAGCAAAATTGCCGAATTTGAAATGAGGAAAACCCAGAAGTCTTTGTCGAGACGCCCTTACGACCGATTGGTGTAAGTTGGTAGGATAATCAGCCATATTTCTTTAAGGACGATACCGGCCAAAATGTTACCGTACGTGGAGAGCGTTATAGAAATAAGATTTCTTACTTCTTGTTCCTCAGTTGAATGCAATTGAGTTGTCAAAGCTTTGGTTTCAACAAGTGCACAACAGTGCACGGCATCATCAATTTATTGCGGGAAACATTTACTGGGCCCATAATTCCCATAAATCCTGTGATCTGACACCTTTATTTGGGGGTATGTGAAATCACTAGTCCATGCCGATAAGCCAGAGACATTGTTGCTGATATACGGTCCCAGTTGCTCGATAAAGTTGTCAAAAATCGGACTTTCTGATTGCCCTTCATTTGAGCAAGCTCTTGCGCCCATATGCATATCTAAACACTAATGGCATAAAATTATTTGCAAAATAAATCTGGTATCAAAGACATTAGCATTAGTTTCAAGTGTTTTATTTCATATTGACTTTTCATACTTCTAAAAAAACACATTTACGAAACACCTCATCTGAACCAACGTGATACGTGAAGGATTAAAACAAAGACACACCTTGTCGCTACTTCTCATTTATTTGTTACTGGAATACGTAATATGATTCCTTCGGAAAATGAAAGGCGAAGAACGCGTAATGGAAACAACTCATTCTAGCTTACCCTGAGGGTAGACCTTCTGAGGGATAGGAAAGAAACAATTAAAAGAAACGATGAATGTCTAGTAATGTCTAGAATGTCTAGGCAGGAAATAAAGTACGCTTAGTACGCTTCATTAGTAAATGAAGAGAAAACGAAAAAGTCACTGACAGAGGTGGATCGATCGAATCTGACTCTACGCGAAAGGCAGTTTGCCAGAAACAATAAAAAAAATCAAACTAAATAAAAGGCTGCATATGGGTTACGCCTGTTTCTTCACGAGTAAGGAACTATTCAAAACAATTTTCGGTCTTTGACTAAGACGGAGGAAAATACATTTTGAGTATTTAAAAACAAGGTCTTAGAAAAATTCCTTGGTGAAAAACACGACGAAAGAATATGCGAATGGAGGAAACTACACAATCAAGCACTCGAAGGGATTTATTTAGGACACGTAGAACAAATGGACCGTAGAAAAACTGTCAAATGAAAATTCGAGGGACAAAGACCCATAGATTGCCGGCCAATATGAGGAGTTGAAAAAGGACAGCGACATATCTAGGGAACTCATAATAGGGAGGTTTGACGATGGGCTGCCATCGAGGCTCTGAACTTCCGATTGCCAAATGGTTGGTAATAATAATTGGTTTCTAATGGTGTAAATGGTGCAATGGTAATCATCACCGGCTGTTGAGTCGAAGGTCTGTAGTTCAGTGTAGTCCGTCCATAGTCGAGAACAATTCCTATACGGAAAACTGTGCAACAACATCAGTTGTGAATGAAAGATAACACTCGCAGCATAAGATCACTTCAAAATTCAGAATCATGTGCATTTTCAATATAACACCTTAATGACGAAAAGTTGCTGCGAACTACAACCAACGCAAATTCAGTCGAATCTCTCGAATCTTATCTAGGACAACCACCCCGGAGAGTAGTGAACGAACATCTTCGACACAAACCATCTGCACTCCGTCCAGGTTGTGTGACAAACACCATAAGAGCGTACACTCTTGACCCTGCACGAATTATAAGAAAAAAAAAAAAAAAACGGTTCAAATATAAAAGTATTGTTCTGAGGTATGTCACCTACTAGGCCTACAGATAAAGTTAAAAAGTGTTAATTTAGAAAAAAAGACTTTGATTAAGATGCAACTGAAACAAGAAATTGGTTAACAACTGCTTCTACTAGTATGTATCCTATCAGACTAAAAACTTCCCTAAAAATGTTGTGTTTTTTTACGGATTTAAATTGACACCTCTTGTTGGATGGTCCATTATATTCAAGTTTCAACACAAGAAAATTTGTTACGGCGAAAGTTCCAGCTTGTCTCTGCCTTTTTATATTGACAACTCCGATAAGGTAATACCTACCTAACACCCACCGAGTAATTTATGGATTGGAGAAATCAGCTGGATGTTATGCCTCGGCTCTGAGTTTCGTAGTATTTCATAGAAATGAACCGGCAAATGTTGGTATAGATTATAGGGGCTTTCCTAAAATGGAATTAAATAAACAAAATTTGTTGAAAAAATCAAGTAAAAAAATCCCCCTTAAACCTATTTTTAATTTCGCCGGAATCATCAGACATTGCGTCGTCATTGTTAAAATTTCGCAGTCTCACTTACTGATTATCAAAGTAAACAAAAGCTCAAAAGAGTTTTTATGTGCAGGATTTGATAGCGCACAAGTATGATGCTGCATCCTTAATTATGGCTATAATGGAACTTTATCTCAAAGCCTGTTTGGAACCTACTTCATTAATTGCTTCGCAAAGTAAACAAGTAAAGAAGCGAACTGATCTACTTTAGACTTGTTTTGCGCGTAGCCAACAACGCAACAAACTTGCTTCTCTAACGCTTACAAATGCTTCATACCTCCACGCCATGTTGCAAAGAAACTTATAAAACACGCACTCTCCACCCGTCGCTCTTCCTCCTGTCAATCTAACTTTATTAATTACTCCCAATCTTAAAGTAATTATCCGCTCTCAAGCAGTGCACACGAAACAGGATTCCTCTCCATCATGCCCGCAATAGTCACAAAAGTATCTGTCGGAAGTCTCTACAAACAGAGCGGATCCATCCAACACCTTTTCCACCTAATCGATTTCCTCAAACCTGATTCAACCTTCTCTATAACAATGGATTTAAAATAAAGAAACAAAAAACAACAAAGATATTCAAAGCATGTCCCTATAAACAATTTAAGGGTGATTAAAAGTTTCTCCGGTAAACTTTACCCCCAAAAGTCCCTCACTGCCACTGTCGAAATTGAAAAATACCCCCCGAAATACCAAACACACAATCCCTAACGTCCTTACTATCATCATCGTCCTCACCGTTTGAGACTAGGCATCTCCGGTTATTATCGGAATGGGATTTATTCAGCCATCTTTAGTGCGGAAATAAATTTTCCGAAATAGTGAAATGGAATCTACGGGACAAAGTCAAATGGCGAAGAAACTTCTCGAGCAACTTCTTTCGGGTAATTTAAGGTCGATGCCCAGCGGTAATTATCAAACCGCTTGGATGTTTATCCTGTAAAGGAGGCAACGTCGGACAAAATGACTAGGCGGGTTACATGAAATAGGCAGAGGAGTTGAAAAAGTTGCTCCTTAACTTGATTTAGATTCCTGCTCAGCTGGGTGAAAACGGCTGGTTTAGGCGATGATGGACAGGATAGGTGACTACGGAAATGGAGAAATATCGCGTAGCCTGAACAATACTTAAGTCACATTTGATGATGATCAAGAAGCAAATCAACCACGCCCAGTTACTGATCCGTGGGATGAATGTCATTCCACAAATATGAGTCCTCCGCATTTATTGCCAAAATGTATGTGCTCCCGTCTCTCTTTACAACTATTGGTCGTTATTTTCCAAGTCTCCCATTAAGATTCAATCCCTCTCAATCACTTCATGAGTAAATCATTTAAGGTAGCCCGAATCGCCCGCGGGGATATGAATTCTATTTGAACTTCGATAGTCTCCTATGCCTACCTGCAGCTACCCAAAGCAAAATAATTAATTAATCCAAAAACCCGGGACGCGAAAACCATTAACATCCATTCCAAGCTATACAAATTTCTTCCGCTGTTAGGCTCGGTAAATAATTGAACTTGGGGCCGTTGAAAAGCCTGCTATAAAGCCATATCCCAAATCCGAAGATCCAGAGATACGCATTGATAAAACAAAATAAAATCCAAACATATGCGAACAAAAGGGATACTAGTACCAGCAGAACGCCAACACACAACTTATAAGAAACCAGCCTTAGGGCACCTCGTACCCACCCACAGACTGTCTTATCAAAGACATGTAGATACTTAGGAGTGTTTGAACGAAATCGTATCCTTTTGCATTAATTAACCAAATTGTATCCCCGAAACTCGACGGTCCATAGATCATCGCTACCTTCGAGCCCATTTAACCGGTATCGGTTACATGTGCAACGATTCCTAATACCCATATCACCCCCGGGCTCTACCGGTAGTCTGTTCCGCCTCCTTCGTCGATGATTGAGAAAAGAAGTTTATGCCGAAGGGTTGACTTATCGTATCGAATAAATCTGATATATACGGCCGACCTGATTGTTCAAGAGTCAGACGAGTAAACAGATGGTTGAGAATCGAATCAGGTTGTCGTAAGCCCCACGGGGCCTTGAATTTCGGATTGATTAGCTATGCAAGTGGGATGCTTCCTCGAATCGAAATCCGAGACGTGTATCGACTCGAGGTGAAGCTACTTCTCCACTGATGAACTTATTATAATTAGATGAGTACCTTAGTTGGCATTTGGCCAGGTGCTTGACATGCATTTGCATGCCCGCAGGAATCCTCTAATTGATCCGAACATAAGATACAAATAGGCGTGGGAAGAGCATTGCATGAATTCCTGGGAATTCAATTACAAAGACATGCACTTAATGCTTTTAAGCATGGGCTTAAATGTGCTGACAAATTACGAACCGAGCGATCCGCAAATGAGTTCCATAATCACTTGACATCTGAATGCGGCTTATTACAACTGTAAATGTTGTGGGTGCCCTTTACATCCGCGTCAGCATTTTTACTTTTATTGCTAATATCTGTGAGGAATCAACGAATTCTCCGAAAAGCGAAGAGAAAATTTCAATTCGCACAGCTCGCGGCCATCGAAACGCATACTAATAAACAGGCTCAGGCGACACGGACGAAAGTTTTCCAAGCGTCCTCCCCCGGGGAAGTAAATAAAATAAAAATTTTCACTCGGCCACGAAATTAACTTTGGAGTCAGCAACAAACTAGGGACTGTGAGATGGGACATACCTTACGACCATCATTCGGCGAGGGTATGGGTATAAGCATGAAAATGACATTCATTTAACATTATGCAAACACATTCATTTGCTTAGTCCTTCGACTAACTGTTTTTTTTTTTTTTTGCGTACTACCATGCGACAACATTTGAATGACTGACTTCAATCAATGTGATTTGAATTGGCAATGTCCTGACGTTTGAAATAGGACGCACGTAACGTTGAAAATGGACGCGACAAGCGCGACTGGGGTGAATGGAATAGCACCCTTGTAAGACGTATTTCCATTCTATGGTCCTACTTCAAAATATGTGTATGGCATCACGGCGAATTGGAAAATCGAGAAGACATTAGGCAGAGCCGGCGTGAAATGACAGTCAATACACTTAACATAGAATGTTTGACGACTTGTAGTAAATGGGATACGTTTTGTTTATTGTTTTCCTGTAAGAGGCTTTTGTAAGATAAATATAAACAGGATTCAAAGTAAGACGGAGGATTAATGGAGACTGCTGCGAAAGCATCACAAGTGGAATTGTCTGGTTCGACGGGAAAGTGTCTTTCACAACAATCAAGCCAGAACGAGGCAAAAATAAATGGGAATATTGAACGAAAGAAAAGTAAAAGGATGTGACGAGGAGCAGGAGCGGAAGTCTTCAATTATTCAAGGAATGATCGGAATCAAATATAGAGGGGACGACACCATTATTGGATATCAAAGCTGAACCTGTCAAAAAGGTATAAAACAAACGGATACTCGTGATTCCATTGTGTTGCAATCAACGAAACAAGGAGACGTTGTCACAGTGTATTGCTTTTTAATTCCCCCATTTTAAGACAAAGCTTACTTAATTCCCTGGCAATGAATAGAGACTTTAGAAGTAATTTGCTTGCATGGGAACCTTTTGCATGTAAAAGACAGCAGTTTTTTTTAGTGTTAAACTGGAACAAAGACGAAACTTTTCTGGCTTCTCTTACAACAGGACTGGGTTGCGTATTTCCATGTTTGAGTAGCTGGGAGGAGACATCTGATTAAGAAGACATTTTTTTTTTTGGAAACTATCAAATGATTGTCGAAAAAAGATCTTAAAGTCAATTTTTTTCTATAAACTGGAATTGTGAAAAGTAGAACTTGGTTTGAAAATAAGTCGCAAAGTCACGCTATAATTAAGGGCTCATATTCATGTTGACTTAACTTGTTTCACTTCAAAAACTTCAAATGTTATTTATAGAATGTTTGGAAAATATAAAAGTCCGACATTCCTCATTAAGTTCCATCATTTCCAGGAGTTTAAAAATCGTTCCTAAAACTCAGTGAACTAAAATCAATGATTTCACTCTTGCTCTTTAGCTTACCTTCAACAAATCATTCTTGGTTAAACCTATTACGGACTTTGCCAATAAAAAGTTTTATCTTGCTTTATTAGGAAATCGAAGACTTATTTTACAAAATTTAGTAGAAAAGAAGAGCCCCTAGTTTTTTTTTTTTGTCGACATTCTTAGCTTTATTTCGGATAAGTGGCTACATTTTTATGTATTTTCCAGGCTCGAGTCTTTCGAATGATGGGAATTGCTACTCAGTCAAGCTATGAGTCATTGATTGGAAGGGGTGATATCTGAATATCACGAAGACGTCACATTTCAATTCTCTAGATAGGTTTTATCAACTTATAGCCGAGCGTTGACATCCCTCCATATCACTTTGTCGTGTCGTTGTTCGGATAATGGCCTGCCATACTAGGCTGATATGCATTAGTAATGTTCCGTGTCGAAGTCCTGTAATGACTACATTCGGTTGCTACAACTCATGTTATACCACGCCGAACTGGTCTCACCAAATACACAGCGTCAGCTTTGATCTATGAAAATTTGGCTGAATTAGGCTTTCTGTCGGCTTGAATTATCGTCATAGTTACATTGCTTTAGACCATTTTCCCAATGTTCTCAAATAGCTTACTTACAACCTAGATTCCGACCCAGTTATGCCCCAATGCTGAGTCTTCAAACTTTTCCACCGCCCCTTGTGCTCTTTGTTTTTCGCCTAGAAATTATCATTTTAGAAGTATTGAAACCATACGCGATCATTCAAACCTTTCTATAATCTATTGTTACGTCTTTACACCTGACGCTAGCGCCACCTATTGGAAAACGGCGAGTTCTTATTTGTGCTTCTGATAGCCAAAATCTCGGGTATTTTTTTTAAGCTTTTTTATAAATGTCATGAAAGCTATATGTCGTCTGCCAACCTATAAGCCATAAAGAAAAAAGTTGATAATATTGAGCTCCTATGTAATATATCACCCCCAGATTTTCAGAATTTCGAATGATGGTCACTATACGTCAAGCTTATAGATCTAATGGCGAAAACTTTAATTCAAACATTTATAATAGTGTTATTGGGTCCCAATTCTTGAGACCCACAGAATGAAGGCAAGCCACCACTTCGGTGGTCATCAATGGCCAACTCTAAATGCTAACCGATCTCGGTTTAGAAATTGTCGGATATACCGACAAACTTCTCTTTATAACGCGCCAAATATCAGCCGCCTGTAATCGTTCGTTTAGGCTAAATCGATGTCATTCCATTCCATCAAGCTCAAGAGTGCAAGCTTAAAATGCAGCAAACATTTGAACAGCTGTAGACCATCAAATTTTATGTTGGACTTGGAAAATAGGATTCGGAGACGTTGGGCACGATTCATCAAGTGCTCAAAGATGAAAGCATGTCACAAACTGCACACTTCGGAATAGGCTTAAGCACATTTTGTTTTATTCCCAAAAGTAGTGTACCCTTAAGAATACTCCGCAATCCGCCTAGCAGGGATCCTTCGAGTTGTAGAGAAGCTGATGACGAAAGTGTGACGCTCAAGGAATATATTTTAAACAATTTTAAAGCTTCGTAGCATTACGAGGGTGGTCCGATAAGTACTTAGCCTACAAAAGAAAAACAAAAATTTTGGAGAAATGGCGATTTATTTTTCAATAAAGTCTCCTTGTGTATCGAGCTAGACACTTGATCCAGCGATGCTCCAACTTCTTTAACCCGTGAAGTCGCCGGGTGAAGTCCACTGTTTCGACTGTTCCTTAGTCTCTGGTGTGTACCAGTGGATCCATGTTTCGTCGACTGTCACGAAACGACGCTGAAACTTCTTCGGATTTCGCTTAAACAACGTCAAACACTGCTCTGAAGTGGTCTCACGGTTGCGCTTGTTGTCCGGGGTGAGCAAGGGAGGCACCCATCGCGCCGACAGCTTTCTCATGCCCAAAATTTCATGCAGGATATGACCCACGCGATCTTTTGAAATGCCTACTGTCTCAGCTATCTCGCGCACCTTCAATCGGCTATCTGCCAATATGAGATCGTTAATTTTTGTCACGTTATCCTCCGTGGTAGCCGTTTTCGAGGCACCTGGACGTGGCTCATTAAAAATCGGCGTGCGACCACGTCAAAACTCGTTAAACCAATTTTTGATGGTCGCCATCGAAAAAGAAGAGTCACCGTACACAGCATCCAAACACTCTTTGATTTCGCTTCGCGATTTACCTTCCAAAAAGAAGAGTCGAATCACCGACCGATATTGCTCTTTTTCCATTTTTCTAAAATCCACGGACACTCCCGCTTCCACACGCGGTCTGGTGTCATCTGGCGGTGACTTATCGGACCACCCTCGTACAGATCTGAAAAAAATCTGTCTTTCCGAATACTTTTTATACAAACTCTGCATTTTTTGCCTAAGTAGATAAAAACTTTCATTCATTCATTCATTCGTTTTTATTCATATTCTCGACTATTAACATTTACAAGATATTTTTTACAATTTATGTAATATTTCCTGGAGAATAGTAGTGACATTTTGTATGTTTAAAAAAATAGTATTTAATGACACATCATTAACAAAAGAAAAACATGATAAATAATTATACAATTCAAAAAATTCAAAAATTCAAAACAAGAGAAGATTATACTAAAGTTAAAAACAAAATTACTTTTTTACAGTTAAGTGATTGTGCATCAATAAACCAGAAACCCGATTAACTGATGGGATCCAAAAGATTCTCGATCTGACTGTGGTCAAATTTAAAGAGCCATGACTTAATTTTTATCAGGAAATTGTTTTTTGATCTTATCGATTTAAGTTCGTTTGGAAGTTTGTTAAATAATCTATATCAAGCAATGAAGCAAGAATGCCTGTAAATCGTAGTGCGAAATGATGGAGTATTGTCAACAGAACCCTGATTGTTTCCGAGGTTATAGCGATCCGAGTATCTGCTATTCCACATCTTACCACATCTTAAGAAGAAAATTTTCAAGACTTTATAGTAGAACAAGTGCCTTAAGGAAAGTGCATTCAAGCTAATAAAAAGAGGCATGGAATGATGCAAACGGTTCTTATTGCAAATTTTTCTTACTACACACTTTTGAAGAGTCAGTAATTTATTCATTTTATTGCGGGTAGCACCACCCCAGCAGCAGATTCCATATTGTAATTTGGAATGGAAAATACCATAGTATATCCGTTTCAAGACGTGCAGAGAGCATGTTTTTTAAGATAGTAAAATATACGCAACGTTGAGAAAAAATACTGCTTTAATGATGCCATTTAATCAGACCAACTCAATTTATTATCTATAGCAAACTTAATTAGTAATGAGGATGGACTGCAGATGCTCATAGCAGTGTAGGATTTCTACTTTCTTAGAAATCCCTCATTTTTTTAATACAACTCATTTCATTTGGATACAATAAAATTTTCTTAACGAGTTTATTAATTAAAGCTTCTATAACTAATCGCCTTTCAAAGCAAGACGATTACCGATACCCCAAGGTCTCGGGTAACATCGTTATTCGTTATAAACCCAGAAGCGCTTCTTTTAAGGTATTTTTTTTTGTTATATAATTCGTGCAGGTTCAAGAGTGTACGCTCTTATGGTGTTTGTCACACGACCTGGATGGGGTGTAGATGGTTTGTGTCGAAGATGTTCGTTCACTACTCTTTGGGGGCGGTTGTCCTAGATAGGAGTTTGAGAGATTCGACTGAATTTGTGTCGAAGTTGTTGTAGTTCACAGTAATTTTTTTGTTTTCCATGTCATTACACACAGAGTATGAAGGATTTTTTTCTGGAGTACTTCCGATTTTCTTGCCAGTATATGGTTGAATATTCTAAACATAGCTCCTTGCAGAACCACAAAGTATCCAAAACTTGATTCCGCGCTTCACAGGCTTTGATGGCATGTACTACTAGAAAGGACATCTTGCCCTGAGAGTTATTAACTGTTCATCTATGTATTGTCACATTATAATATCTTAATCCCCTGGAATCACGTATGGGAGCAAATTAATCTAATAGTCGTCAATCACTTTATATACAACTTTTGATATTTTTTGAAGGTATACAATGGCATGGCTGCAGCAAATGTTAGTCTTCCTTTTTCAAAGTTCTATAAACTTTCAGAGCCTTCGTTGTTCGATCGAAAAACGCCAGTCTTTAAAAGTAGTCAAATGAATGCAAATAGTTCGGTGCTATCAATATCAGTCCAAACTTCACCATATATGCTTCTATCCTCAATGTTGGTGAAGGTCAGTATTGTACGTATCAAAGGAGGTGAAAAAAATAATTTCAACTTCTGTAATTCTAAAACAAGAAAAACGTGTCAATCCTCGCACTAAGTTTGTAATATCTTCCTTTGAGGCTCTTCTGGCACTGTTTTCAATAGGTTTTCTTTTAATAATAAGTTATTTGAACATTTTTTGATACCATCATTTCGGCAGTCGCAAAAGCATTTTCAATATTACTATAATCAATATAATCTCCGAATTCTCCGTAGACGTAAAGAAGTCTGTACGTCGCTAAGCTTGAAATTTGTATAAAATTTAATCAGTTCAATATTTTGGAAAGAGTCAAGAAACATCAAGTACTTAAAAAATATAGTCTTAGAGAAAACTTAATTTCTTTCCCAAAATGGGTCAAAAATTAACAGAGAACTATAGGAAGGTTAAAGTTGACTTCCTAATTTCGGCTGGGCTTACAAGGGTATTGTTGACAACAAAATTGCTGACTTTTTAAGACAATCAGGAGGACATATCAGGAGGGCTCTATTTGATATACTAAATATAAGTACAGGGGCGCTGAAGCTTTCTGTGTAATTCTCAAATCTAGAATCAACTTAAAACACTTATTAAAACTCAACGATATCAAATGAAACCCCTGTGCAGGAACGGGTTAAGAACATCCCTGCAGCGATACCTCTCGCTTGTCGTTAAAGGCGACTAAAACAAAGGTAAACAAAAATCACATCTAGGCAATTTAGAAAACACCAAGGTGAGCCTAGGGACACATATACCACCATTAAACTGCCCCACAAGTGTGCATGCAAATCAGTGGGTTGACACGACTGGAGATCACCGGTGTTGTAAGAGTAAGATCAATCAAAAAAAAAAAAAAAAATAAAAATCTGGAGCATGCCCGTGTCAAAAAGGAAGGGAAGAAAGAAAACGGTCAAACCGTAGCATTATGGAAAAGAACGCTAAAAGGAAAAGCACTACCCCGCCAGGCACTACTAATGGTCGTGATCCTGCGACAAGCAGCAATGCTCGGGTCAGAGCTATAGGATTTCCGGGGGATAGCTAGTTGGAACGTTGGAAGCATGGTCGCAGCTATGCGCTTGAAGAAATGATGGTTAGAAGGCGAGTAGACATCCTGTGCGTACAAGAGACGAAATGGCGAAACATCGGTAATCGGGCACGTTTCTTGGACGTTAAAACAAAAGCCTACAAGATGTTTTGGATTGGAAACAAATCCAATTGGATTTGAACAAGGAAAAAACGGACTCGCCATCATCCTTGCGGCAGAGCTACTTGGTAACGTCTAAACCATTTCAAAGTCCAGTGACCGTGTGATGGCTCTTAAATTGGTAATGCATGGTGAGGTGTGGAACATCGTAAGCGCATATGCCCCTCAAGTAGGATGCGAACAAAAAGGAAAAGATGCATTCTGGCTAGATTTCCACAACCTTGTCAAAATCATCCCAAAGGAAGAGCTTTTGTTTGTCGGGGGAGATTTAAAGGGACACGTCGGGAAGACAAGCGAAGACTATGAAGACTACCATGGAGGGCTGGGATACGGCACCAGGAACTCATCAGGTGAAGATATCCTAAACATGTGCAAGTCGTACGGTCTTATAGTGCTAAATACCGTGTTCGTCAAACAAAGCCGGCACCTGATCACTTATAGCAGCGGCGGAAATGAAACTCAAATAGACTATCATTTGGTATCCAGTTTCATGAAGCCACGAGTTAAAGATTGCAAAGTGATCCTGGGAGACGCGATCGCTCCTCAACACCGTCTCCTCCTCACTGAATTTTTTATGGAGGCGAGTAAGAAGTTAAAGCAGCAAACGAAGGTGTCTGCAAGTGGTATAACCTATATAAAAGAAAAGGCGAAGCTTTTATTACCAGCATAAAAAACTACCTCTTTTCCATTATCGATGAGGTCGGTAATGAGGAGTGCAGAGCACAAGACATGTGGGATTCCCTACAACAATCTGGCCTGGAGAAAGTCAAATCACTGCTCGGAACATCTAAAGGCCCCTGCCAACACGCAAAAGAAACCTGGTGGTGGAAGCCAAAGCAGTGATACACGAAAAGAAAATGGCTTTCCAAGCTTGGTCAAAGTGCTCTTCTACTAATAGAGAGGAAAAAGCTCGCCGTGAAAAGGTATATAGATGTTGCAAAGGTATCGCGAAGAAAAAGTGCGCCGAATTCAAAGCGAAAAGCTCTATCAGGAGTTGGAAGAAATATCGTCTCCCGCGTCTGACAGGAACCACGCTACCCAGGAGCTTCGACAAAACAATTTGAACAAAGGAGCAAATATCTTTAAGATAGCCGCCCAGAGAAGAAGAAATGCTCAGGAGATTCGTTTCCCAAAGTTTATTAACAATGCTGAAGGCCAACTCCTTGTGGAAGACGAAAAAATTCTCCACAGATGGCGACAGTATTGCGAGGAACTTCTGAACGAACAGTTTCCCCGAGTGTACTTTCCAAGAGCCGCCCCGAATCATGCCGAAATATCCGACATCACAGTCGAAGAAGTTCGGTACGCGGTTAAAAAGTCCAAGAAAAGAGAAGCTGTTGGGCCGGACGGGATACCCTCTGAGTTCTGGAAAAGGATGGGAGACATCGGGTCTAGATGGCTCATGGTTCTTATCTCCAAACTTATGAGAGGCGACACTATGCCTAATCAATGGAGGCAAAGCTATCTTCTTCCATTGCACAAAGGAAAGGGTGATACGCGAAATTGTGATAACTACCGTTCTGTCAAGCTAATGTCGCACACCATGAAGATCGTTGAACGGGTATTAGATAGCCGACTGCGGAAAATAATACGACTATCTGATGACCAGTGCGGGTTTGTCTCGGGTAAATCAACAACAGATGCAATCCAAAGTATAAGGATCATGATGGAAAATCATCGTGATTCTTCAAAGGACTTGCATATGGTGTTGGTTGATTTCGAGAAGGCCTTTGACCGGCCACCAAGAGATCTTTTATGGGTAGCGCTAAGACAAAAAGGAGTTCCAGAAACCTACGTGCGAGTGATTATGGACATGTACGAGAGAGCAACGACAAGAGTAAGATGCACCGCAGGAGTCACCGAACAGTTCGCAATCAAAGTCGGTGTACACCAAGGGAGCGTCCTCAGCCCACTGCTTTTTATAGCAGTCCTTGATTGCTCGCTTGAGGGAAAAGTGGCGGACCCCGATGTGCACCAGCTATTCTTTGCTGACGATGGGGCCATTATAAGTGATGATCAGGCGTCCCTACAACGAGCACTTGATATGTGGGTGGACATTTTTGAGGGACACGGGTATCGTATTAGTTCAAAGAAGACAGAGTATCTGTGCTGCCCGTTCTCTGACCCTCATCAGCCTATTCCAGACATTTACTTGAATGGAAGAGTGCTTCCCAAGTGTGAAAAGTTTAAATATCTGGGATCTATGATTAATAGAGAAGCAACTTGTGATGACGACATCAAACATCGCGTAAGCGTAGGGTGGATGAAGTGGCGGGAAAACTCCGCCATCTTCTGTGATCGAAAAATGCCCCCTAAGCTGAAAGGATGGCTTTACACTTCAGTTGTACGTCCGGCGCTCACATACGGTTCACAATGCTGAACAATGCACAAAAAGTATGAGAGCAAATTAACGGCAACTGAGATGAAGATGCTTCAGATGACAGCGGGAGTAACAAGCCTCCACGTAAAAGAAACCATCACACAAAATATAGAGCGCGACCGACTCAGTTGGTATTGCCATGTTCAAAGGAGAGATCCTTTGAACCCCGTCCAAAAGGCGTTATCAATCAACATTCGAATTTCAACACGCAAAAAAGGCAGGCCGAAAAACAATTGGTGCAAACAAATGCAAAAACACCAGCATTTGATTGGCCTCAGCGATGAAGTAATCCCAAACCGGGAAGCCTGCCGCTACTTTCTGAGGTCAAACCGGTGGACCCCACAAGCGGACCAGTAGGAATGCAGTTAAGTGGGAAGGTTATGGTCCTACACTTCTGACCATAACGACGCCGGAAAAAAAGGAAAAAAAGAAGAACGATATCAAATGACTTGTCAGCTACCTATCCGGATACTACATCGGAAATATACTCTCAGTAAGGCAAGGTAGATTCCTCATTCTGTGATTAAACTACGCGTGAAAGCGAACCTTATCCGCAGAAGTCCTATCGCCTATAGAAGTTACATCCATTCCTGCCTGAGGAAATTCACAATAAACTTTTCTGGTCGAAGTACCTTCCTTGCTAATCGTAGCAAGAGTCTTTTGAATACAAAGAAAAACAAAATCAACATTAACGTAATAGACCTTTCGGCTATATTTTAAATTATTAATACTATTATTAGCAGCCATTTGGATCTCGGAAGTTCAGAGCATTGCCAAGCCTCGCTGTCATGAGCATATTCCTGCCATGTTTAGCTGTTCTGTCCATTCTCTTCTAGATTTTTCCTTGTATTTAGCTGTTCTGTCCCATCTCTTCCAGATTTTTCCTTGTATTGTCCTCCCATCTACGGCGCAGCATTGCTGATGTTCTTTTTCCTACCGTTTTTCCACTCATTAATTGTTTGACTCTTCATCCACTGTCCATTTGTTCTACATGCCCTGCCCATCTTAGTCTTCGTGATTTAATTACTTGGACTACGTTTGAAGCTGACTAAAGTTCCTCGAGTTCTTAATTGTGTAGTTTTCTACATTCGCCTGTTTCTTCGTCCTGTTTTCCACCATAGATTCTCCTTCCGATCTTATTTTCAGTTATCAATTTTCCTCTTACTCAGTGAGAAACCAGGTTTCACATCCGTAAAGTGTCAGTGGCATTGTTATGGTTTTTAACTTCATACCACGACTCAGATCGGTGAACACATCAATCCAAGTCCACAAATGACATCTAATCGGAATTCGACTTTTCTAGCTTTAACTACATACATATGTATATTGTAGAATGCGATATTGCCCTTGCATCAAAACAAGCACAGATTCTACCTCACACAGTCGATGTTCAGCTAAGGAATAGCCCAATGGCCTCACCATGAAAGACATGCATGACCTTATATCGTAACAACAATTTTCTGATCTTTTCCCCTTTAAAAGTAAAGGCAATATCGCAGTTCCCTGCGGTATCCCGCCATCGCATTCCTTATATCTCATCTCTTTCCGTGTACAACATTAAAATGAATTTCGCTTTTCATGAAGATTTTTATTCACTTCGAAAAAACGAAATCATTCAGTCGCCGTCAAAGCTGCTCTATAAACCCAGACACTAAGCGCTCCATTCAAATCATTGGCCTAAATTACTTCAAAAAACCACCAGACACTCATTCAAACATTTCGCATCTCATCCGCCTCACTCGTCTCATTTTTCAATTAAACTTTTTACGAACAGCTCCATCCTTCCATGAATGTTGTCTAAACGTCTACAACCAAAACCCTTTTCTGTACAAAAACTATTTCCTAACTCAACTCTCATTCAACCAAAATGTCGCAGTCATTAAATTCCAAACAGCGCCCTTGCCTTCAACCTGATACCTCATTTCAACACATAACATACCTCAATGGGACTCAAACTAAAAAACTTTCAATCATTTTCGCACAGAAAAAGCTAAACTAAAAAGGAAACTTGTGTATTACCTCGTCACAAAGCCGTGTCATCATGCATTCAGCAATCAAATGGAAACAAACTATTTTCAACTCATAATCACGACTCCTTGCCTCTGGGTGGGTAATATTTTCTCCTCGGCCTAGCACGTGGTTAATAATTAAATGCACGAATGCGATACGAGGAATCGCAAGGACGAATTATAAGAGATTTTTAAATAGGTTTTCTAAAAAGCTACACAGGAGAGCTGCATAGGAAGCGAAAATATAATCAAGTACCCTAGACAATGCCTAGAGTATTCACTGTAGAATGACACAGGAAGCGTGTAGAGAAGCGACCAGTTCATATGTGCGACACCCTATATCCGGTTGTCTATTGAAAATGCAAATTTCATTTTCCATTTCCTTTGGCACTGCTCATAAGTTTTTGGATGGTCTCCAAAAAGAAGTACAGACTCATGCCCATCATGTCCCGGGTGACTGCGTCGAAAAGGTTAAGTCAATAAAATCCGAGCTCTTCAATCGGAACATGCCAAACGACGAGTTTGCCGGAAATCGTTTTAGAAAACAGCAACACCATTGCTTTTATTCTTTCCATCACATCGGAACGACGGTATGCTCATACGTTTCCCTCGTTCGGGTGTGAACCGGTCTTATGTGGAATTTTCGATTTCCTTTTCGACTTCCTTAATTTGTTTTTTTCTTCTTGTTGCTGCTCCTCCTTGCCCTATCCAAGTGTCGCCGACGTTTTAAACGTATGCGTCGGAAGAAAGGACTAAAGATAAAGACGGTAACCGTTTAATGTGGTAAATCCTGATTTTATCTCAAAGAAGCTTTCATCCTCCAAACAACCCGTTTCTGCTCCCTACCACATATCCAGGCTAAATATACTACGATATGTGCTCATGTATGCGGGATTTTTTTTTTTTTTTCAAATTACGAGTATCTTCAAAAGAGACGGAAGGAAAAGGAGATAGGAAGCGAGCTACACTCGACAACATACAATCTACCGATTGCACAGGATATAAATCCAACAATTTCCAAATATTGGCATGGACCAGGGAGGTTGGGGCGTCGTGGGAGTACTTCACGCTACTCTGGGTGGTTATTGTGTACAAAGACGTGAAGGAAACAAGCAGAAAAAGCACATATCCTGGCATCTAACCATAATTTAGGAAATGATAAATTACTTTCCGGATATTGCATGCACTCTGCTAACATCGACGCCAATCCCCACGACGATACGAGGAGCAACGAGTCGCGGGCATGTGTGAATGCGTGAAGTATGCTAGGCCTGCGGAACGAAACATCATCGTTTCGGTTGTGGTTAAGTCTACTTTTGGGACTTGGAGACCGCCGTACCGAGGAATCGCAAAGTTCCTACCGCCATTGAGGAAGGAATATCAGAAAAAATTAAGCAGAATATCTAAACAACATCAGATCTTGACATCTGGCTAAAGGACTCCATGGAGAGGAAAACAGACCGCGAGGGTCGTGGGGCAGAACGAGTATATCTTCAGATAAGGAACAAAAAAGCCACGGGAAGTTGGATTATGGCTGGTAGAGATGGGAAATAAAATGAAAATTCCATTTCGCTGATAGGGATCGGGCGAAGGGCTTCGTTGAGGATGATGATCCTACGCCAGTTGCCGCTCATACTGCCTACCCACTAATTGCGGCCGAATGACTTTTTGTTTGTCTTCATTTAATTTGATACTCTGCGATAAGATTTGACCCGACAGACAGCCGTTTGATGGCTTAGCTAAGCTCAATGATGTTTTCTGCTTTTTTGTTGTTGTTGGTTTTGTTTTTTATGCCGAGCAATTGCAAACATATTAATTACAACATTTTTGTTTTTCTTTGCAGCTGGGAAGTCTACTGCCTATTGCGGTGCCTGCTCCGCCGACGACGCTGTCACCGCCTGTCAGGCCTGACTTGCAGTCATCGAATCTGCTCAACAACCTCCCACAGCCACTCGAGGGTGGCCCACATGTAAGTAGCTATGTAACTAGTTAGTTTAGTTACTGGGTAAGTCTCAGTTTCCAACTTCCAGTTCAAGTAAGGAACAAAGACCCAAGTTGGGAGTATTTTAAAGATTTCGTCTGTCTCATCTGGTAGGTATCAGCAAGAACAAAGTTGGAATTTTTAAATTCAAACTGGATCGATAATTTTAATCGCAAATAAAGTCGTTGACACACTTCTCGAGGGTTTTCCCGATATCTCACTTGACAAATTGAATGCAAAAGCTTTAGACATAATATGTGATGTTTTAAGCCTTTGATTTTTAATTCTCGAAAAGGTTTAGAAAAGTGATAAAAACATATAAAATTTTTACACAAATTGATAAAACAATGTCTGCCATTTATCCCTTGTATAGCACCTTCTACAAATTTCTATCATAGCTATGTATAAATGGGTCCAAACCGAGAGTTCAATTTTGAGCTACTTTTTAGAGCATATTGACTGGTATCTCCCTAGTAACAGGTGCATTGCTATTTTCCAAAGCTACATTGACACTTTCTTATCGGTATAGACAAGTGGCTTTATAATATAAGGGTGCCAAATCGCATGATCTAACCGGCAATTCACTGGCCCAGGGTTAGGGATAAGTGGTCCACCGAAATCTTTTTTCTTTTTCTCAATTGGTCTATCGATTCGCGTGCTGTGCGGTGCATAATGTCGTCTCGCTGGAACCCCATATCGACCAAGTTCAGCTCAGGCATTTTTGTAAGATAGCGAGCACCATTGACGGTGATGTTCGAGTGATACGATCCAAATTTCTGCGAACGGGGGCGAATGGACAAATCCCGGTCTTCATAACACTGGCGGACTCAGCACTCTGCACACAGTCTACGCATATGAGTAGGTGTCTTGATGTTCAATATCATGAAATTAGTGCGAAATTTGGCCATTATGGTTTGAAGTGTTTGCTAAGTAAGTCGAAGTGCGCCAAAAAGATTTTTCACAAAATACAAATTTCGATAGTAAAATTCAATACCTTATCAGAGATATTTGTATATAGGTTTTCTTGTGATAAAATGGCAAGATTACATGAGTGTGCTTGATTTAGGCACATGCGGCGGATCATTTGTGGGCTGACGAAGATAGGATACTAAAAACCAAACAGCAATAAATTCATCCTTTCCTAATTAGATCAAATTGAAAGGTTACGTATGATGTCATTACCGCCACCGACTTCATAATTACGCTTGTCCTTTTTGAACAATTAAAGTATTTAAATAAATTGCATACATATCAAGATAAAACAGAAGAAAAAATGACCATATTGTTAATGGCCTTTGGTGACCACCCTTTGTCGAAAGAACGAGCGGTACCAACAGCGGAAGATTTGGTACTCAACAATAGTTGATTGAATATTAAAGTATTTGTGATGGGGTGGTCGTGAGGCAAAAGTGCTGACGAACGCATAACACTCGCAATATGAGATCACTTCAAAATTTCATATTCGGTGTGTGCATTTCCAATATAACACCCTAATGACGTGGAAACAAAAAAAAATATTGTGAACTACAACCAACGTGACAATGTATCTAGGACAACCACCCCCGGAGAGTAGTTAGTGAACATCTTTGACACAAACCATGTACACCACGTCCAGGTTGTGTGACATGCACCATCAGAGCGTAATTCTTGAACCTCGTTTCGAGAGTTGAAAACAAGTTGGCATAAACAAAGTCGCCTTTCAGTCTGAACAGAGAGTACGTCCTGAAGTGAATTCGTATACAGAATAGTGGATGAAGGGTACACCTCGGTGTCGATGAAAAGTGGTAGAAATGGCCTAACAATTAGATGAATTTGAACTTCAGCAGGAATGGAAGGGCTAAATGTGGACAAGATAGAATTGCGATCCAACTGACAACGGTCGAAAAAGCAAGGATATATCACTGTACACAGGACTCTATAAAAACAAAACCTATTACCTATAAGGTCTGCGCGTGCAACCCTTTGTAGATGTGGAGCGACTTTGAAGGGAATTGCAAATTTCCCGCTCGTTTTTGAACACTCTTCGAATATTACATCCTCTGTAGGCCCCATGCCAACATTTTGTGTCGGGTGTACCAATCAAAATTTACCATTTCGCTTTCTAAAACTTGGAAATTAATAATATTGTCCATCTCTAGCTATAACTCTTGCCTATCTTTCTGTACCTCTTTGTAAGCAATTCCCGAATCGACCCAATTTCTTGGTTTTTTTAAAAGATTGGAAATGCTACTCAGTTCATGCTTCATCGATCGGAACAAATCGATAGAAGGATCTATGTCTAGAGAATTCGTCACACGGGATAAAATGGCCCATTTCAGTATTTCTAGGTAGGTTTTAACGGCCTTCAGGGCTAGCCTCTATCCATTAGTTATATTTGGTGGTCAACCCCTGTAATGGTTTCAGTCCTTCATAGCAACTCATAATACAACATGCCGAGTAAGTCCTCCCATATATGCGGCATGAGCTTCGATCCATAAATGATTGGCCTAATTTCGATGTTGATGCGCACCCCGGCGCATCCTTCAACCCGGCTTAGTGGAAGATTTTTTCGAATTAAAAGCGAAATGCAAAACTTGCCAAACTTGCGAATGACGCTTATTTGGTTCAAAATCGACATATCCATGTAATGATAAGGAGTTGTTGACCGATACCCAAGCTTACCATGTGACGTTTCCAACCGCTAGCGCCATCTGTTGGAAAATGGCGAATAACCATTAGCTGTTCATGATATGGTCAGAGGTCTTCCCCCGGTACTCAAGAGTAAAATATCGTCCGCCTTGCAGAGAATATATTTAAGAATAGTTGTGCTGTTGCTCATTGGAATAAAATGGCCTAAATTATTCTTATCTCGGCTTTCGTCTCTTCCTACCCCCTAAAGCCGCTGATGATGGTTTTCTAAGATTTACAAAAACTTGTTGAAGAAGTTTTCCGACCTCTTCAATAATCTCTTTGAGAGACTGTAATCATCTATTCCAGGTCCTGTCCCTATGTGGCTGGCAGGTGTGAGTGCTGTATTTCCTCAGAGGACTTTTTCAAATTCTGTGGCTCACATCTGGTCTCCTCTACTAGGCCCTTGTGTTAAAATTTCAATTCTGGCCATTCATATGCTCAATTGTATACCTACAAGCTGGTATCCTTTCCCTAGATCTCACGTTGATCCCACTGATTAACTTTGTTTGTACCTGCGAGCACCTGGTTATCAACCTCATTTTTACCAGGAAGCTTCGTCAATATCTTTTTTCCCGCATTCAAGGCATCTCCATCGCCATACTTTAAGCATCCAACTGAATGCATCAAAGCTAAATCGCCCGCTCCTTTGCTCAGCCAAATTCGTATCACAAAATCCCCGTATCTGTTTACTTTGTATTCATTCACCACACTCAGCTGAATCTTCAATCCTCCACAGGAGCATGCAAGAAATTATTCATTCCAGGCACAATGAACTCCCGTCTCTCGAAACCAAGCAACCAACCTAAGAAGCCAGTAAAGAAATGGAAGATGAAAGAAATGAGCAAGAACTAGGCCTATCCGCAACAGACACGCTGAAGTAATAGTAATGATTACAATGACATACAAACACACACATGTTTGTCGGGAGGAGCCGAGACCCTAAGGACATTTTCTTTAGATTTTTCCTTTTCGTGTTCCGCATTGGTTCAGCACCATGTCACGGGGAATATAAATATCCAGGCCACCGCACCATTAAGCACCTCCACCGCCCCCGAGAGACCATCGAATGTGAGACCATACCACCATGAGATGTTCAACGAGGAAAACCATAGTTGAAAACGAAGAAACCGAGAAGAAAAGCAAGAAAAGAAGGAATAGAAGCCGACAACTCATGCAGAACTCTTACGCATATTACTTCGTTTCGCCATCATCCAAGCGTGCTCAAGACCGAATTTTTCTTCCTTTTTTTCTCCCTTCGCTTTCTTTCCATTTTCGTAAATGATAATCCAATTGCGTCAATGAATGAAGCAACGAGGTAGGTGAGGCAACGGACCAGACCCACTTCCGAAAAGGCAACCTTCTGCTCTATACATAGAGAATCATTCCCCATGAAGTTATGAAATTTTTGTTTCCTTTTTGCCAGATTATCGTTGGTCCTTTCTACGGATCCACTACAGCGGCGGAAGAGACGTTGCAGTCAGTCAGCCAAACCACTTTCAGTCACCCATCGTTCCTTGGCAATAGCGTTTAAGACCCAACAAGCATAAGGGATGAATTTTAAATTACTTCTTCCTCGTTCTTCGCCGACATCCTTTGCCATCCTTTTTCCTTTGCATAATTTTATTTATTTTTTACGATTGCATTTTCCCCTTTGAAACAGGGGAGCTGACTGGGATTAGGGGAAACGATGAGATATGGTGATGAATTCCGCATTGAATGAAATTACCTGCCTAAAGACTGGCTGCTCATTGATGTGAAACTTTTCTTGCCACATGTGTGGCCTGACGGGTTAACAGGCTGACAGGCAATGGAGGAGGCCTTTCGTCTGGGGTCTCGAGGATGAATAGGAAACGTTCTACTCGAAAGTTAAACACTTTGAACCTGTCTAACAAGGAGTTTTGGGTTTTTTTTCGTGTTACATTTGACCCACTTACAAGTAGACCACAGCTCGTCCTTTATTTTTCGGCCCCAAAAAGGATCGTTTGATTATGGACATACTTGTGTGAATGTGTTAAACATCCCATTCATTCAGCGAACGAGATTCATTGACATTAGCGCGGAGAGGGGTGACTAGAGGAGGGAAAGAAAAAATAGTTATCGCAGGCGAGAAGTGTATATGTGCCATGGACGCCCCCAGGGGCGACACAGGCCACGATGCGAGATGGAAATATCTTGAATTGCAATCATCTAGAAAGTAATTTCGACAGATGGGGATATGTTTCTCTTTTCTTTTCTCCTCCCTCTGAGCTGAGATCCTTATTCTCTGAATTGGGACTGTTAAGATGTCAATCCGAATGATAAATTGGAGTTTGCTTTGTGAATGATGCTATTCTTCGGTTTGCATAATGCCACGCCAGAACGGGCTAGGCCGAAGCTGAGCAGAGGCCGACAATGGTGTGTGGAATTGTGGGAATGTTAAAATGTGGAAATGCGAGATTAATTTGAAAGCGATGACCTGATTCTTCGTTGTTTTCTTTTTCTTCTTGTTTTTTTTTTTTTTTGGTGGGGTAAAGAAAGCCCATAATGGAGGCCTTTGTTCTGCATTTAGGTTGGACATATTGTATGGCTTTTCGATTGGGATTTGTGGCGCTGTCTAGTTGGTAAATCGTTATGCCGGAGGACGGTAATATTATTACTTCATAGATGATGGTCTTCACTAGGAAAGGAGGTGGGAATAATAGGATCCAGATCATCTGTTGATATAATCGCGATGTAAGCCTTTGGCAGATTGTTCAATCAGAAACGGCAATTCCCCCTTCTGATGCCTCGTCTAATATAGGTGACCTGCATATACATATATAGAACTTGCCTCTTGTCGTCTATTATAGGATTCTTATCCTGGGCACGTTTCTTTCACTAAAGGATTTCTTAGAGAGACAGTGTGTCAAGCAGCTTAGGTGATATCTTGAAAATCCTAAAAATCAGTTATTTTTGAATTTATTGCTTAACATGTTCGAACTCCTCAGCCATAACACAAGCCAATGTCTCCCTTATTTTTAAAAATTGACAACAACGCCGTATTCCATATCGCGCACTGAGATTAAGTGACATAGATTCTGTGGAGACAACATCAATTGCTGGATTAAGTCTTTCGTTACTTAGTTATTGGTCTCCATCATAATATCCGTATGCTCTCAAACATCATCGTGCAAATCTCGATCGCGCCTCTTTCAATCATATTCCTAATATTTCAATAGCAATTAGAGTCCCATAATCATATACGTTGGCACAGGCTAACGTATTTCCAATCGGCGAATCCTCGCACTTGAAACTGTTTTGATAAGATGCGTTCAAGATTCATTCGAGGGATTACATTTCTATAGTGTTTAAGTCGCTGTCCTTGTGAAATCTTGAACTTTTAAACTCTTCTTTGCATGATGATCAAGCAATAAAGAATCATCCAACAAAAGGTGATATTTTAAAGTTCACACAATTGTTGAACTATCGACACTCAACTATCTTTACGGTGACTTTTTATAATCAAAATTAGACGACTATTAAACATGGACCAATACCCACGCATAACATACTGAAAGAGTCGAGATTTCCTACAAAAAAATGTTAAAATTTGGCGGAAATATTTCGTAGAGTTCGCAATAATTTGGTCGTCCGATCACGCACCAAGCTGTACTTCCCTGGTTGGATGCTGAAAGATAACGAACAAAATCGTGGCTCATGAAGATTATTTCGATTTGCATATGTCCGTAACCCCAAAAATCCAAAAGATATAGTGAAACAAACTCTCTATCGACGACGAGGGGTTATTTGGTGCGAGTTTTGGCCTGTCGGTATCATTAGGTCATAAAAGTTGGCCCGAATCATATCACCTTATTTGGATATGCTATGGCTTTTGCAAATGGCGGCAGCTTTTAGTTTCGTTTTGATATTTGTGAAGTACACGTCGATAAGCCACGAAACGTTATGGCCCCCAAGATCGCGGAATACTCATGACTAATTCGTCAGTGATTTTAAGGCAATATGAATTCCGGCACAGACCTAGCCGCTCTATGTCAGCTGGTCAAGGCGACCTTAAGTCACTCGTCTTGGAGAGACTCTAACAAAAATCAAATAATAAAAACTGGCGAAGGTATAACTATCGCAGTTTAAGACCAACGCGACAAATTCAGTCAAATCTCTCGAATTCTATCTAGGACAACCATCTCCGGAGAGTAGTGAATCAATCAATATCTTCGACACAAACCATCTGCACCCCATTCAGGTCGTGTGACAAATAATATAAGAGCGTAACTTTCGAATCTGCGCGAACCCTGTAATAATAAAAAATAAAGTTTACCCTTCTGGGGCACTGGTTTGCATTTATGTACATGGTTTGCCATTTATTCTACGAGGGTGGTCCGATAAGTACTTAGCCTCACCGACAGATGGCTCCAGTATCGCAAGAGCAACTTACTATCATGTAGTCTAGTAGGACTCGTAGTTTTGTTTTGACCGCGTGTTGAAGCGGGAGTGTCCACGGATTTTAGAAAAATGGAAAAAGAGCAATATCGGTCGGTAATTCGATTCTTGTTTTTGGAACGGAAATCGCGAAGCGAAATCAAAGAGCGTTTGCATGCTGTGTACGGTGACTCTTCTCCTTCGATGGCGACCATCAAAAATTAGTTTAACGAGTTTCAACGTGGTCGCGCGTCGGTTTTTAATGAGCCACGTCCAGGTGCCCCGAAAACGGCTACCACGGAGGATAACGTGACAAAAATCCACGATCTCGTATTGGCAGACCGCCCATTGAAGGTGCGCGTGATAGCTGAGACAGTAGGCATTTCGAAAGATTGCGTGGGTCATATCCTGCATGAAATTTTGGGCATGAGAAAGCTGTATGGGTGCCGCGTTTGGTCACTCCGGACAACAAGCGCAACCGTGAGACCACTTCAGAGCAGTGTGTGACGCTGTTTAAGCGCAATTCGAAGGAGTTTCTACGTCGTTTCGTGACAGTCGACGAAACATGGATCCACTGGTGCACATCAGAGACCAAGGAACAGTCGAAACAGTGGACTTCACCCGGCGAACGTGCTCCGAATAAGGCGAAGACTGTCCCATTGGCCGGAAAGGTGATGGCTACCGTTTTCTGGGATTCACAAGGTGTGATCCACATTGACCACCTAGAGAAGGGCAAAACGGTCACAAGGCTGTACTATGACAAATTATTGGGCCGATTCGACGCTGAATTGAAGAAAAAACGGCCCCACTTGGCGAAGAAAAAACTGCTTTTCCACCATGATAACGCACCGACTAACACCTCCGCCCTCGCCACGGCCAAATTGGTCGAATTGGGCTACGAACTGCTGCCCCATCCGCCGTATTCTCCAGATTTGGCCCCGTGCGACTTCTTTTTGTTTCCAAACTTGAAAAAGTCACTCGCCGGGCAGAAATTTCAGTCGAATGAGGAGGTCATCGCCGCCACGGAGGCCTACTTTGCGGACCTCGAGAAAACGTATTTTTCAGGCGGGTTCAAGAAGTTGGAGCATCGCTGGGTCAAGTGTATCGAGCTAAAAGGAGACTATATTGAAAAATAAATCGCCATTTCTCCAAAAAAAATTTTTTCTGTTGTACTCTATCGAACCTCACTTTTTCCGAAATAATGTTCAATGTTACGATTTTTACTGTCATAAATTGGTGAATTGGAACTGGCCGACATGTGGCCCTCACAGCTGTGGTTTTGGCGACTAATACTTGTCGGTAACATCGTCTGAGACTTATTTTTACGGTTTTTCTTCTTATTTTTTTGTAGTCACGAGTCTATCTGAACAAGCTACAGACTATGGAAGCTCTGAATGAATTTATTCCCCAGAATTCTGTTCCAAGCACTTGTCCAGTTAGAGAGATAACGTCTTCAAAAAAAATGGAAGTAAAATTAAAACCAGATAATGGCTTTGGGCCAGCCTGTACTTTTTTTTCGAAATTGATACTAGTGCGAATGCTATTGGCTTGCCTTTTCATCCCACGTGGGTTTATGACGTTGCCTACTACATAGCTCGCAAAACATGGCTCTGTTGCGTGAGGTATTTCCTGAACACTTAATTTCTCGAAATGGAGAATTTATTATCGCCGTGACCGTGCGATCTATCACCGTTGGCCTTTTTAAATTTAAAGTCTATGCTAATGCCTTACCAATAATTCATCCATTAAAAGAAATTCAGCCACAATTGTGCGAAAACGTGTTAAAAATGTCATCAAAATAATCATTAATTGTAACAGGGCTGAAGCTATCCTTCGGTAGATTTTGTATTGAATGACTAAACTTGAAGTTCCTATTTTGAAAGTCATCCAAAGGGTCACCAATTTCTATTTAAAAAAAAACGTTTTTCTATTACTTTAAAATGACACCTTCTGATGGATGACCTTATAGGATGACCTGTAACGAAGCCTGTTTGCTTTGATTCCTCTTTTTACTTAGGAGATTATCGGTAGCTTACTCTCGAGACGTCAGGGAAGGTTTGCGAACAACTTTAAGTAGTAAGTAAGGAATTCATCCGAAAAGAGTTTTAAAGTTCTCCAAAAAAAACCTTACAAAGATTCAGTTTTGTTCGATGAATTCTTACTGTGAATTATTTAATAAATACCAGTGACCCGTGTCTCTGGCATGTCAACATGTTGTCTCCTACATGTTCCTTTCAGGTATACGTTCGAAGCGCTTTTCAGACGCTCTCCTCGCGAGATGGCAAGACTGGCAAGCATTTCAAGCTACTCCGGTGTGTCTGCTGCTTCTGTTACTCTCCTAACTAGAACTAAGATCTTCGTAGTTCAGTTTACACGTTTCTAACTAGTGCGCAGATATTCGCCCAGTATTCCTTCGATTCCACTATTCGCCTAGTTACCTATAGTGAAACTAGATTAGGTAGAGTACCATACTTTTCCACGAAGCGTCTACAATCGAAAATTGCGGCCCTTACTTCCTTCCTCTGGGCAATAAAGAGAGCTATCATAACAAAATCGGTATAGATATATACTGGCTATAATGCCCGTCTATAAGTGATGGAATCAGAGTGTGAGTCCTTCAACCCTCAATGGTATTATTCCACCGAGTGTGTCGTTCTCCTTCGTTAATTCTACTCTGCGTGCCAACTTCAGTTGACATGGACAGTCAGATGGGGATCATTGCAACAATAACAAATGTGGCTTCATTCTTCTATTGAGCTCCTTATTTGGGACCAGTCAGCCGGGTGAAGTGATGATACTGAGTAGTTTCTGTGATAAACACACGAATCCAGGGCAGGATGAATTTTTGAATACCCTGAGCCGCATAAAGCTGCTTTAAGATGGTCATTACCTTCTTGGATTAAACTTGCCCACAAATAGTAAAATATTTGAATATTCTTGTTGATAACCTATTTTTATTATGATCTTTGTGGCGCCCCTTTTTCCCATCGTTTTATAATTTCATTTGGTTTTTGTCGTAAAGTGAAAATCTAGTTACTGGTCGAGCAGTTCCTCCTGAAGCCACACTGATAATCTCCGATTATTACCATAGCGTATGTCAGTCTCTTTAAGAAGATATTGCAAGCGCCTTGTAACTTTTAAGAGCAGTGGTATTCCTCGGTGATTGTCGCATTGTTTTTGGAAACCTCTTTAAGTATTTTTCCATTCCACAAAGATAATTTCATTATTCCATATACGAGTTGTCGTGAGCCTTAGTTGATCCAGAAAAATCATCTATCAAAGGCCATATGATGCAAAATTTAAAATTCAATTCTGGCTAACTCACACGCACTGCGGTTGTATTGGCCAATTTTTCCTGAATCGTTTCACAAGAACGCTTCAGTCTGTTCTTGTGGCACACTCTTTAAGAAAAGCTAAAAGGCAGAACGCCATCCTCACTTCCATATTCATGAAGATCCATTAAGCCAACAATCATCATCCCAACATTCGTTCTACCGGCACCATACGACACACAATCTTACCATCAGCCCGAGTCAGTTTATTCCTGCAATGAATACAAAATTAGTTTGGTATCATTGATTTACACTTCGTCCACACACCATCCCCAGCTGCAACATCAACACGCTTCCATCCCCGGCCCAATGCTGCTACAAATTCACTTGAAGAAATGCATTTTCCGTCGCCAATGCTGTCGTTCTCTTTTTCCTTCCTCCTTTACCACGATTAATGTGTCAAGGTGATTGGGGGAGAATCGCAAGCAACGGTCTGGTAGATGCGAGCTATTCCATTCAAGAGGCAGTGGAAGACTTTAAGTCTACTGCCACTGCTCGACAGCTTTGTGTGGAGTATCTGTGAACAATTTCATTCGGGCTTCTCTTAATTTGTCGTGACTAATTAAATCTGCTGTTGAAAGCAAAAAGATTTAAGGTGCTAAAAATTTTCCCACCCTGTCGTCTTGCCCTGATTTTTTTATTCGCCGGAGAACTTTCATTTGTGCAGACGAAATTATGCAGGAGATGCTACTTATTTAATATCTCATCGTTACTCCAGGGTGTCTTCTTTCAATTAGTTTGGGGATTTTTCTTTCCAAGCCTTAAAGATAAAATCGCGAACTTGTACAGAAGTTCTTAAAGCTGTTTTATAGAATTTTTTTTAAAGATGATTTTAATAAATGAACTTATTTTTTAAACTTATCTTACCGTGAATATGAAATTTAAATAAAATCTTTCTTCTATTCCATTTTTAACAGTTCACTATATCACCGGAGTACGAGACGGTAAATACTAAAATCCTAGTTAAAATTTTGGTTTCGCCCTACATTTGCTTTTTTCCTTTTTTATTTTTATCTTTTTTATCAATTTGAGTTATTTTTTCATTTCCAAATTGGCACACAAAAAAGAATTTTAAAAAAAATTAGATAACATAAAATGCCTTAAAAACTGACTTGGCCGTATGCAAATAAAAATAAGGTTCATGCAGAAGACTGTCTTGCTGGAAGGCAACATTCTAAATGTATTTAAGTCGGTGAAGGTATTTCTTTCAGAAATTGTATTTATTTCTAATGAAAGGAGGTCTCTCTGAACCAGCCCGCATGGTCTCTAGTAAGCTGATTTTTCCAATGCTATACTTCAATTTTAGTGTAGGAATCTTTCACCTATATGTGCCACCCCAAATGCAGTCAATCTCCCTAGTGGTAAAAAATCTTCAGGTTAAGCTGCAGTCTCCTTGTCGCATAATATTCTAACTCTTTAGACAGTTGGTTTGTAGATAGATAACTGGTCGGATGTCGACCTCAGCATCGCTTTCATATCATATGTAACGTGCATCGTTTTAATAGGGGCTCTTACGAGTACAGAGCCTTTTTTTTGCAAGGTAGAGATCTATAAACTCCGAGGCAACAGCGATTATGAGCACTGATTTTCGTCTGTTCTTTGTATTAGTTCCTTACCAGAGGGGATCTTGCGATTGCAAGTTCGTTCTAATCGTTTATGGTCGTACCTTTACAGCAGCTTTGGCTATCGTCACATCTTCATCTGCTTACCAAGCAGCTCTGTAAATTAAGATATCTTAATCCTGTCTTTACTAAGAAAACTGCTGAAAAGTACTGACGATATCGCGTTATATTGACTGTACCCTTCTTGTGGAAGTGAAAAAAAAGTCTGTCGTCACCCTGATGCATACATTTTTGATTTGACACGAAAATCAATATTCAACGAGACTTTGTATTGCTTATTCCTATGTAAGCTTATCATGTAAACTTATGTAAGTGATCATCTCCAAAAACCTAACCTGTCGCTTGTGTGGTCGTCCAATTAGTTTTCCCCAAAAATACTTACACAACAAAAGCTTTTGTATCCCATTCAAGGTGTGTTCCATATAGACAGGACAGATAGAATAAAAATGATCGAAATTACATATCGTCAAATCACGCGAACAGATGTGGATATCTACATACAATATCGCAGGTAGCTTTAAATTAAGCTACTGCTATTTCGAACATTTTAAGATCATTTTGATTGGAAAGATATTTAGCCAAAACTTAATTTCAGGGAATTTTGAAATTTTTATTTCGAATTTTATTTTGTTGACCCCTGGACAGGTCCTGTGCGTAGGCCTTAATTTCATTTTAATAAGTCAATCGGTGTGATGACGCATTAAAACGCAACAAGTGGCAACTCCGTAGTTCACAATCTTTGAAGAATTCGTTCACAGTAATGATAGTATCCTTAATGGTCGCGGTTTCATTAACATCTAGACTCAAACCCGACTTAAACGTTAAGCAGACGTGGAAGATCACTATGACCACAAATCAAGGTTGTCACCTTAGGAGATATCAATGTCGAAAAGATAAATAAGAAATTTGCCTCAGTCGCAACGATCTTCGACAATGGTATTAGTGATCCGAAAGAGCATGACATCATAGATCGTAGTAATACAACCAACTTAACTGATTGATTTTCTATAGTCTATGAAGAGAATGTGCTTAAATCTTCCCTTGCAACCAAATCAAATGCAATTAGCTTGGACTTTATGAAGCCCAAATTCCTTAAACTAATCATCTACGCCGTATTAACACCTCTCACATATGTACCTATACATATGTAAAGGGTGTTTTTTAGAGGTATGGAAATTCAATATAAATTAAAACCTCTGAAATTAACATTAACGTATTTAATATTAACTTTATTTATTAGATAATTTTATGCCATTTATGCAGAAATATGACTTCAGGCACATACGTGTCACGGCTTCTTTTTAGATGGCGTTACAGCCCACGGAGAGCCAGAGCCACGTTTCTCTCATTCACTTATGTTGTGTGCGATTTATTTTTCACACCAGTGAACGGGACCTACAGTTTAATGTCGACTCCGAACGACGAGAGCCGAGAAGCTTTTTCAAGGCAACTGTACTACGGGAGGTTTTGCCAGTACCCCGCCAAGGAGAGGAGCCGCGGGATCCGAACTTGCTCATCGTGCGTCAGAAGCCGACACACTACCCACTGCGCCACGGCTAGCTCGAATAAATAGTAATTGTGAAGTACAATTTTTGACAATTTTATCGAGCAACTGGGGTAGTATATCAGCAATAACACGGCGAATGTTGACTTCCAAATCCTCCAACGTCTCTGGTTTATCGTTATAAACTAGTGACTTCATCCCGAACGAAAGTAATCTGAAGGTGTAAGACCACAGGATCGTGGAAGCCTATTTACAGATTCATTACGTGAAAAGTATGCGCTCAGCAAATGTTTTCCGCAGTAAATTGATGGTAACGAGCTCCGTGGGGCATGTTACACCATTTTGTTGAAACCAAAACTCTGTCGCGTCAATGCCATTCAACCAAGGAACGACAAAAACAGAAATCATCTCTCTACAGTGCTCTCAATTGACGGTAACATATTGGCCGGCATCGTACTTAAAGAAATAAGGGCCGATGATTCCACTAGTTCATAAAGCGCAGAAAACAGTGAGTTTTAATGGTTGTAAATTCGTTTTGACAAGGGCTTCTGGGTTTTCTCCACTCCAAATTCGTCAATTTCGCTTTTTTATATATCCATTTAACCAAGTATCGGCCACACGGAAAGCAAAATTTTGCATTGAAAATGAGGATCAAGCTGAATCAGGTTTTCAGGCCAATCACTGAACCTACGACGCGAATAATGGTCACGCGGCTTCAACTCTTGCACAAGCGGGATCTCATAAGCTTTTAAGCCAAGATCTTTTCGTAAAATCTCCCACAAAGTGAATTACCATAGCTCCAATTGCTGTGCACGATGGCGAATCGACTCATTCGAATTAACCTCAACACTACACTCCTCCACGGCAATAACTTCTTCTTTGCGCACTGTTTGTAATCTTTGGGGATGCGTATTACCCACTAGAGTGTACGTGGTGTAAAGGCGGTTTATCGTGTTTTAAACAACTTGCTCAGATGGACAATTATGTCGACCGTAAAGTGGACGTAGCGCATGAAAAGAAACGAGAAACAAGCCCTTACTTTTCTCGCTGTTTAAAAGCACATTCCTGCCATTCTCAAAAATTACAAGGTACATACATATGTGCCCAACCGACGTCCAATTATACTCGTATATAAGTTACCCATTTCAACAAAAGGTAGACGTTATTGCACGATTAAATGAGGTTTACTAGACCGTTACATGATGGTCAGATAACAACAAAATTTTGCTCAACTCGACCGAGAACCAATCTATTGCCATAGACTTAGGTAACTTCCCACCAGTGCAATTCACCCGAAGCAACATCGACTATGTTAAGACTACTAAAAGCCTTAATCAATTTAACTGGTAGAGCTAACGGCGTCTTGCGTATGTATACTACGCTACTCTGGAAAATGCCTTTTCCAGTAAGTATTAAGTCAATGTTCGTCAAGACCCTATTTTATCGCTATTTCAACGTACGCACTCTGAGTCTTTTACATCGAACTTTGTCGGGATCTTGCCGCGTAAAATTTCTTTTCCGTAACTTTTACCTGTAACATCATATCATGTAAGTGCCAATAAGAATTTGAGGCTGCGGCCTTAGTTTTGTGGATCTCATTTTGCACTCTTAGTACCGTGATAGAATTGCTCAAAAGTCTAGCAAAAGGTTCATCCTATTTGGACAATAACACTTCCCTTCATAGCTAAAAAGTTCGACCTGGAGTTTATGTCACGTTTAACTCCGAAAACCATGTATGGCCAGCCGACCTCAAAGTACGAGCAAAACAGTTCTGCTCTTTTTGTTTTCGAAGTGGTCATCGAATACATCATCCTCTCCAGAGCGCTTGGTCCTTACGTTTCGGATTATTCGCCTGTTGGCATCAAGTGCGTCAAACGCCACATTTAAGCACACAATTCCAGTTGTCCGCCTACCCAAAAGTCAAAATGAACATCGATTCACACCTCCATTCACTTTTACTCTGCATCTCCCAGATATCTAAATCAGCTTTAAGGCCCACGCATCGACTAAAACACTTAAACTCGATCTTCGTTACTTCAAACTCTTGTGATTAATGCCCTTTAATTCCCTTATACATTCAAAGCTCCATTGTACCTGCCCACACTTAAGCTCCCAATTAAACTTGAAGCGAGAAATACAAACAACGCCCACAACTAAGCCCATTTATCAATTAAATGATTAAAATTTCGCGTGAAACTCACTACCCCCTAGTCTTGCGACGAACACATGTTTGTACAACGAGAAATCCACGAGATTTGAGGAATTAGGCAAAAACGAATTATCATAATCGCCCTCGGTATTCCTTCGTGCCCAGCCCACATACGATTAATGAACTGTTACATAATTGATGAACACACTCCACAACTTGTATGACATGATTACAGGTGATTAATATTCAAGTCCTCTTTCGAGTATTCGGGAATAAACTGTGATGTCAAAATCCAGGACATGTTGTTTATCACCAACACACGCATACGCAGCTAAGGTTGGCGCACGGAAATTCCTCATAAGCACAATCGTAGAAGAATGGCAATTAGAGTGGAATGTGTCCACTAATCGTTTGTACCCTGAAATGTCGCCCCGAAATGAGGTCCTTCGCAACAGACGGTTCGAAGATATATATTTTTTTTTCTTTCCTTTCTCTTTATGAATTCATAGGCCTACCCGAGTGGAATATCTATCACTCCACCAGACCGTGTTCAATCTACAACGGGGGACAATAAGGATACGAAAAATACAAACAGGATACAAAGGTTAAGGAGCGAATAAAATATGCAAATTGATTGTATAATCCAGAAGATACACTGTTAGATGTGACACACAATTCACCACGACAATCGTCGTGTGATTGTTGTCCTCTTTGTTTCAGTTTCTTATTATTCGCCACAAATCTTGATTAAACGTTATTTCCTTGAGTTCTGTTCATTTCTCGTTTTATTGCGGGACGTTTGAACCGCAAACCCCACTCGTATTCCCCATTCAACCCTACATTTCATATCGTTCCTGGTGTCCTTATAACCATGTCGTGGGTTAAGAAAATGGACGGATAGACGAGTGATACGTAAATTGCATGAGCGAATTCCGAGAAACTCGAATAGAAAAACAGGAACTAAATAAAACGGGATGAATGAGAGAAGGCTAAATAAAAAGTGACAGCAATGGAAAATCATATTTTTTCTTCCAACCCCGCTTTCTGGCCCTTTGTATGCTTCCTCTTGTCGCCTATTTCTGTTACTCGTCCGCGCTTCGCTTATACTTTCCTCTTTTTATCCAGGCGAATGGGGGGACAGAAAAGGAATAACAAGGAATGAAATACAAAGAATCTTTTTATTATGAAATTTACTTTTTTTTTTCTTAAGGTTCTATCTTAAGTGGAAAGATAAAAAATATGGGAGGAGATACTTTCTACTTTTTGAGATGCCAAAGACTTTCTGAATTATTTTTTTTGGCTTTCAAACAGCTGAACGAGGTGGTATCCAGGATATTAGCAGAAAGAAAAAATGATTACTGCCAGAAGAGATACGAACTGGTAGATACTACGTAGAGAAAAGGACATAAAGAAAGCACAACTTCAAGGTTGCTAAGATAAAAGAAAGAAAAGATACTTCTCCATGACAGTTGGGGCAGGGTGTTCTTGTGTTGTGCTTGAGAGGCGCGAGAATCCTTTGGAATCTAGTGCAATCTTCCAATCTTCAATGACGACGGTTGGTGACAAATTAAATTACTTATCATTTGAGCGCAACAAAATTATAAAGGAAGTTTTTTGGTGAGGTTTTGTAGATTAGACTTGGGTCTTTGACAACGCGGTTATCTACTGATTAAGGTCGTTCATCACGCCTCACTTACAAAAGTGAAAAGTGCTTTGATGTCATAGAGAAAACGTAAGGATTCAGTGCAACTTCTGGTTTCTTCTGATCTTTGAGGGCTGTTGTCCTCGGTTTAAATAAAAATATAAAACTTTTATAATATCCGCATTGTAGGTTCCGAACATAAAGTGGAACAGCTTTTAATACATTAACAGCATAATATAAGGAACAGCCGATATAAAAACGAATATTCGAATAAACTATGCGAATTCTGCTACTTGAAATTAATTTTTTTAAGCTTGAAGAAAAAACAGAAAATATTTTCCTTCTGTTTCGAGTGATATTCTCTAAGAAGGGTCGATCAACTACGAATACGCACTTACGATATCAGACGGAGTTTCACCTACGGGCATTTTGAAAGTTTATACATATCACTGTTTTGAGGAATACCTAGTCAAATCCACATTTCAGCAAATTTTTGATATTTTTTTTTCAAACTTTACTGAGCTGGGCTTAGAACAGGTCCTGTACGTCGGCTTTGAAGTGATTTTTACGTTAATGTAATCGGTATTTGGAAAAAAACAAAAAAAAATCAAATTAAACCTTTCCATCTTTTCTTGCCTTAATTTAAATAAAAATGCTAAATCGGCCCATCTATCTTCCCTAATGAAAAGTATCCTGATAGCCCCCATAGGTAGTCGTTAGGTGTTACTAAAATGTATAGTAATAACAATGCGGTATGCACTATGGTGTGTTTGGCAAAACTGCTAACAAGGACATAATTAAGCTCCTTAAATCAAAAACTATTTCGAAAAAAAATTCAATTTTTCTATTCATCGAAGACTCCGTTGCTAACATTGTTTGAAAACCAGAATCATGTCAATAATGAGACCCGATTTAACAGAATTCATTCCTAAATAGAACACACGCACATCCCTTCACAATCAAATCAGAACAAGATGCCATTACCGCCACACGACCAGGCACAGCCGTACTAAAATCTTTATAATTTCCGGTCGCGTTTACACTCTAATTTCCCAACGTCAAATTTTTACTGTCAATGGCCCATAAAGGACGCATTTAAATGCGTCTAACAACTCTCCCGATACATCCCCCCTTTGTCTTCTATCTTCTTTGCTTTTTTTTTTGCATTTCATTTTTATTCCGCTGTCTCCAACGATTGTTTCTCGGTTTTAATGTCCAAAACATTGTGGAAAACAGCTCTCAAGGGTCCTATATGGTGGCACGCATCAAAAACCAAAACACACCGCAACAACGCAACATCGCACACAACAAACAAATGTCCCGAACGCGGACAGAAACTTAACGTGAATTCGGGCGAGGATTTTTCAAGCTTACCTAGAGCCCCCACATTCAATCTTCAATCTCTTTCAATCTGTTACAAGACTAAGCACATGCCATCACATGTACCACTCACTCTACCCAAGCCTATTCAAGGATACTCGACTCGAGAAGAATTTTAAGAAATCACAAAGAACTGACGTGTGGATATTTAAATCTCGACATTCACCAACCCCTTGCCACGTCATGGTTGCCTGCAACAGATATGAGTAGTTAGCTTTGTACGTAGTACCACGCATATGGTGAATGAGGCAGATCATCTTCTGTATGACTGCTTTAGATACTGAGCGTGGTTTTGAATAATAACACGCACAAGTGGTTATTGTTTAGGGGGACGATGTGAAGCACTTGAAACACATTTAAGACACGACCGACAAAGGAAGAAGAATCGCTCACGTATCTCTCAGATAGAAATAGAAAATACGCACGAAAGCTAAGCGCAACACGACTAGCAATTATGAGTCCCAAACTAGGGGTAGGGAGGAGGCTTGACATTATTTTTATAAAAATCATTCGACACGCTCACGTAAACAGAATAATTTAAAATGTATGGTTGCCCGAGGGTAAGATGCGATGTATGTCTGTGAAATGAAAGACCTTCATTTGGATTAGAATTAATTTAACCGCAAATACGAAGCCATTCCGTCTGGAAAGTTTTAATTCTACTAAACCCATTAGTCGAGTAAAGACATTTCCACACCATCAAAACGTAGAGCTGTCTTTACAAATGAAACCTTTTCATGCTTTCTGTCTCTTAAATTCGTTAAAAAGTTCAATTCAAATTTTCTGAGCATTTCCACATGTATATTAAATGAGTAACGTCGGATAACTCATTTAAATCCTTTGTCCCGACAGGAGAAATTAAATCAGTCTCTCGAGAACCTAATTTCCTTCTTCCTATTGCTATTCCTCGTAGATACTTAAGAAAGTGCGATTAATTCCAAAACAAATCGGCTTAAGCCTATAGATACTCATTTCGCTCAAAATTGAACGGGCACATCCTTAAATAATACATTTATTATCCTAGCAATCCCGTTCACAGAGACATACCACCGAATGGGGTCCCGTCAACTAACCTGTCTTTATTGCCAATCCAATTTGGCACCGCCCGTCGCCGACTAATCCCCCTCTGCAAAGTCAAAAAGTTGATTAAAAAGGACTTAAAAGCGTCTATTGCAACGTATGTAGGTACATATGAGTATATGCCTGCTGCCGGTTGTATTTACCCACCCGCAGAGTATATAATCGTATTAGTAGAAGGATACATTAATGAAGATTCTATTCGAATAGCATGATATTAATATTTGAACGGTCTACCCTGTCGCTCTCTAACCTCTTCGATCCGAAAATCAGCTGCAGGATTGGAGCTAATATTTACTTGCGAAAAGGGTAGCCTATACCCTGCTATACTTTGACCATTTATGTGCGGACTCGCCGTCTTCGGATTCCTTAATTATTTATCTTTAAGAAGGGTTCCGTAACACACATCGTCACGTCGTTTGTTACTTTTTCTCTTTATCGTCTGCTGTTGGTCCAGGGGTCATACCAAAATTTGGCCGCAATGAAATCTCAGTCAATTACCCACGGGGATACAAATACAATGAACGACATCCTGAAGGCATGGGATAATGCATGGGTTTTACGACCCATGCGGCTTTGTCGTGTATCTGTTATGATTGGGTAATCACAACGTGTAATCCAAGAAATACAAACCAAGTTTACCTTTAAACAGCTGCGGTTAATTTTGCGAGGCGTTTTGTAGAATCGGTGTTTTGTTATCGATCCCTTTGTTTTGATTTTCTTTGATTTTTTTTGCCTGATTCCTTAAGATATTAGTTAACAACCCTTTACCTCTTACCTCTTTTTGTACATTTTCCAATGCTGCTTTGCTTTGACAGTGGTATCCACGAATGGTAAGTTGACGTTTTTATATTTTTGTTGATTATCTAATGGAAATAAATCTGAAAATTCAGTGTTGTATCTCAAAATTATATTGAACGGTGCTTTGTTCCAGAGGCACTTGGGGCAACGCATCCTGATTTTTCTTTTATTATATTTATCATAAGCATGCCTTACAGCTCAAAGTAAACCTGGTTTGGCGCTTAATTTCATTTAATCCCTACATACTAGCTTGAGTGTTGGCTTTTGACGGGTTAGAGTCGCACAACAGTCAGATCATCTCTATTATACTTAACGGTATTTTGTGCACAAAACATCCTCTTAATATCCTAAATATGCTATATAGCATTGATGGTACCTAGACTCAACCATTAGTTAGGTAGCCATCTTTACCCCTTTACTTTACTGTCCCAAAATGTATGGCAATAAATTACCGTCCAAATATTTTTACAGAAATGGGGCTTCTCCGAAAAGCTCTTATTCCTATTTGGTATAAATCGAGATGTGCGAAAATGTTATATTGGACCGGAAGGCAGAAGGAATGTGTGAACCAAACACAGCTAATCAACTTTATAAGGGCCAAGTGCAACGTTTGCAGGCAAAACCAAAAATATTTTTTTAAGCTGAGGTTTTTGTCAGGTGTTTTCTACCTTACGCCTTTCTGTGCGATTTCACTGGCACTCCATTCCAGAAAAGGTGAGCAGTTGAACTGACGGACTTCTACAAATACAGGATGTCTAATGTCAGAGTTAAGATTTTTAAATTTTTATTTAAAAAAAAAGGAAAAGCCGGTTTTTTAGGAAAATTTTTATTGGAAAGTAATCAGTCGATGTCCTCCATTCCATTGTCCGCATTCTTGGGATCCGTGCATCGCAGGAGAAAAGCTTACTTCATGGCGAATATTTTCTTTAATCTCTGCGATATTGCTCGAAATATTTTGCTCTTAAGGCAGCCCATAAGAGACTATGAGATTTCAACAAAGTTGGACATGAAATTTGAAACAAATATCGTTTCTTTCATTCTTAAAGTTCTGCTTTGTCTTAAACATGGCTGATTTTTTACGAATTTTGTAGCTGATAATTTCGGTTATAAATCATGGTTACACTGGCAATCATCTGGTAAACGTCTGATGTTATAGAGGAAAAATACACTGCCGCCTGACCGTAACGCACGGTTTTCTTCCGTGGACAAACACTTCGATAACTACCGATCATTGGGACATCGTATTTAATTTAAACGGGTTTATAAGTATTCAATTTTAGGACGCTAACTCTAACAAGACATAGTATGCTGACGTACTACTGTCTCATGTGCGGCTCGGTTGTCTTCACCGGTCAGGTTGTGGAAGAACACTACCAAAGGACATCAGAACCTTTTTAATGCCAATTTACTTAATTCCGTATTCACGTCAGAAGGCACCCCCAATCATTTTAGGCAATATTTGATTTTTTAAGCATTTGGTTTTCAATTGTCAGAAAAGAATAGAAGAAAATTGGAAAAATGTATAAAATGTTGAATTAGGTTATTAAATTAATGCTTGCCATTTACTATCTTAGGATAAGTTTTGGTAAATATTGACCATAATAGCAATTTAAGTGGTTCATATCAACAGTACAATTTTGGGTCACCTTTTCGAATTTTGACTGGTATCTCGCTAATTAAATGTACTGTTGTCTTCAAGGCTGAAATTGACGCTGACTCATCGGCAGAAATGATTGAATATTTATCGCATGCCGATAAGAAAACTTTAAAGCTCAAATCGTTCGATCTAGCCGGCCATTTCACTGATCCAAAAATATGAATAAATTGCTCACAGAACTCATTTCTCAACTATGCATGTGTCGTCGTCTTGCTGGAACCACATATCGACCAGATCCAGCTCGTGCACTTTGGGCAAAAAATGTTCAAAATCATTTACTGACTGCAGGCAGGGTGGTAGTGGTGCATGGTAATCATCATCGACTGTTGAGCGGAAGGTCTGTATTTCAAGTCTGACCATAGCCAAGAACAATTCCTATATGGAAAAAAACTGTGCAACAACACCAGTTGTGAATGAGAGATGATCAAAAAATGCTGACGAAGGCATAACACTCGCAGTATAAGATCACTTCAAAATTCATACTCTGTGCATTTCCAATATAAAGTTAGTGTAAACTACAACCAAAGGGACGAATTCACTCTAGTCTCTCGAATCCTATCTAGGACAACCACCCCCGGAGAGTAGTGAACGAACGTCTTCGACACAAACCATCTGCACCCCGTCCATGTTGGGTGACAAACATCATAAGAGCGTAACTGTTGAACCTGCATGAATTATAACAAAAAAAAAAAGGCGTCTTAACTTTGCTGATCTTTAAAAAAAATACGGACCAATGATTCCGCCTGATCGTAATCCGCACCAAACAGAGTAATTTTGGGTGCATTTGTAGCTCTTGTATTGCCTCTCTCTTGTACTGCCTGATGTAGGTCGTTGGTATTTCGACAAAAAGCGGATCTTCCCCCAGCTCTTCTAAGGCCCATTCACTGAAAATACAACGCTGCGGCATGTCGTTCGGCTTCAGTTCTTGCACGGGTTTTATATTGTAAGTTATTATACCAAAGTCCACCCTTAAATGTTCTACAAAGTCGAGTAACACAATTTCAATTGTTGCAAATGGAGACGAATGAACAAATCACTATCTTCATTAAGATTGGTCGATTTGATGATAATAAAATATTTGTGGTGCTCGAAAAATATTTTCCACAGAACACGAATTTTGGCAATAAAATTCATTAATGTCTGGAGGTAAATCGCCCCGCAAACGTAATGGCAATGCTAGTTGAGCATGCTTGTTGTTGATACGTGTCACGAATCATACGTGAGATATCAAATATAGAACACTGAAAAACCAAACAGCGTGATATCACTCTTTACGACTATTCGCCGTAGCTGCGACGTGAGGTAATAAGGGCCCTGACGTTGGTTTGATAATTAAAGAAAATCAGTTTTGAGTATGAATACAGAGACACATTCGATCGCACTTCGTCGTTATTGTGTTATCCGTGATATCAACTAGCTCTGGAGCTCCAAAAAAGGTAAATGTAATTCTATAGCTTATTTCCAAAAGTTTTCTGCGGAATCACAATGGCAATTGATCTCCACTACCGCCGAGTTATGGCTATCAATTATGGTATTCGCATATTAGTGATGAAATCAATCCTTGTTTGATGGCATTTTATCCTTTGTTTTGCGCTCACCTGCAGGCTGACCATGATTTCATTGATGACCAGCTGACTCCCGCTGGTGTTCCATCCCAATACCTTATACAAAGTTAAGTCGCGTCGTATCATTTCACATCATGTCACGTCACGCCACATCACGTCACGTCACACCACATCACGTCACGTCATGCCACATCACGTCACGTCACGCCACATCACGTCACGTCACGTCAAGTCATATATTGTCATACCAACCTGTCCACAGTCCCATAGTGACCAATAAATATTTCAAGAAGGGTGAGAAAAATAATTCATAGTTCTTCGCGTTAAGACATTTTTAAAAAGTGTACAACACTTACACATATGGTATGGGGGTCTTGTTAAAATTCCTGGCTCATCTCTAGGCAATTCGTCAGTGTAAGCATTTTACTCATGATGGATTTTCCTGATCCTGAAAATAGATCCATAAAACAGGTGAAAAAGCAGCATTTTTGTAGCCCGGGCGAAGAATGACGAAGTTCTGGAAACAGTTCCTCTTCTACTTTGGTAGTAGAACATTAATATATGCCAGAAAGGTAAACTAAGATTACCCTGATGCCATCGAATAAAGCTTCCTTAAATTCGTCCTAATTGTCGTTCATAGCACTTCTGCCTACATCTCAAACTACGTGTAATTGTCTTTAATCAATTTAAGGAACTATTAAGCTTTTATAACTCTGTCACTCCCAGTTACATTTCGTAATTTCTATTAGCCTATATTCCCTCCCAAATCTGTCATACTCATATCAAGTGTCGCCGAAAATCAGCAGTAAATACCATTCCTCACACCTACCCCCCATGCAGTAGTTAGTGAAATTGATTTCCCAACCAATGTAATGCTACGAAATGGATCAAGCTCTAATCCACATGCGGTGACTAAAGTACTTTTCATCCCTTAAACCCCTACCTGACCACACCTGACAATCGCATGCCCAATTTTCCACTTAACCAAATGTCAATCAATATTAATTACATGTGAAAACAAAAACTCGGACTTAAACTCTATCTCGCTCTCTCTCTCTTTCGTTTCAGCTTCGGATTGCAGCACTTAATGAGCCACATTCTGGTAACATCGAAGGCATTCATCGTGCTGACTTCCAGTGTCACCGGCAGGCAAGGAAAGCTGGCCTAGTTGAGGAAGCATTCAGAGCCTTCCTCTCGGCGAGGTACGTATATCTATAGTACTATGTGGTTATATAAAAAAAACTGTTGGTTGAGAACCAATCGGGAGCATTAACGACGTTACTGGTTGTAGATACAAACAATTTCCCAGACTTATCCTGGCATAGCTATCAGAACACAAAAGGAACTAACTCTTTGCATTTTGCCTGAAACCAAACATCCCGCTAATTCTATTGTCAGTGTCGTAGCGCACTATGCTGTCAGGCGTCAAGTGCTCTTCAGGTCTCTAGCTTTGGGTTCCGTTGTGAAGGGGGACCACACGAGTGACAGTTGCTTGCCTAAGTTGATATCAGCCACATAAAAGGTGTTTCCGCGAGAGAAAAAAAAAGAAAAAAAACATGTAAGCAGTATAACCAAGAGGAGCATCCCTTTGATACGACGTGGCGGAGATGAGGTGAAATGAACTTTTACTTGGAAACGTCTTCAAAAGGTTATTTCTGCAGCGAACAGCCAAGTTGTCCGTCCAATAATTGTGTGTTCTCTATGAGATACGAATACAACCCAATTCTCTTCTTTCTCCTGCCACTTTCTGATGAAGCTGCCTGTGCTGTTTCATCCGAAAACACCTGTTTCTGAGATGCCAAGTGTGTGCCTGGCGAATTCTAAGACAAAGCCTCTGTTGACTGACAAGCTGGAAAGTTGGTCTCTTTATTTGTCTTCATTTTTCCCAGCTTTTTTGGTGGAAGCTCTTTTACGAGAACATAAACGACGTTATTACTGCGTCGCTGTTTGTTTTTCATTGGGGACATGATGATGGTCCTGGCACTGCCAGTGAATGATTTTCCCATACAAGTATATGTGTGACGTGAAAGTAATTATCTGAGAAAATTGTAAGCTGTGTTTGTTTTTTTTTTCGGTACTTTCTGCCTTACTTTCGAAAGGTATCTTTTGGATTCTCATTTTTTGCTTTCTGGCTTTCTTTGTTTTCATCATTAATTGAATTTCACTGAAAGGAACACTGGAGGAACGGCGATTATAAAAGAGCTCACATGCAAGGATTACACTCAACTGAAAATTGGGGGAAACCTTGTTGACACTTTTACGAAAGTTCGAAAACCCATTCGTAAGGGTATTTCTTTTGTTTCTTTTTTCGATTGTTGCAAACAAGGTAAAAGAACAAAACTTTAATGAGAAGTTGGGGTTTTCCTTGGCGTTAGTTTCGGCAACTTAATTATATGTGACCACATCCGAGTGGGGAGTCGATTGAAATTTCAAGTCACGTCTATTGTCACTCTTTTGATTAAACAGTTCAAGTTTTTTAACTGCGTTCCTTGGTTCCATTGTGAAGATTGAAGGAAATTTTAACAAATTTCGGGAACAGAACTCTAGTTGCATGAGTGATATTATGTGCAGTCGTGTTTCCTCAAAAATTTTCAACAGGATTATTTGACATTTCTCAGAACGTGATATGCAGACACCATGTGACCTCCAACACAGTACAGTAAAAAATAGGTTACTGTAAACTGTAGACGCAAAACCTTCACAAAATTGTTCTGAGGATTTAGCAACAAAAAACCTTCTTTTTGATATCAATTATGAACTATTGTGCTTCGTTAAACTTAAGAAAACTCTGAGATTCAAAGGGCTTCGAGTTTCTTTGCGACTACACTTAGTTTTCCAGGTATTTCCTATTCACGAAAATTTAACTTAAACATCGACTTTGAAGTGGTTCGGTATCATCGATAGTCCAAATAAATTTGCATTAACTGCTGCTCTAACAATTTTCCTAATGCCTCAAGCTTCTGCCAAATAGAACTGTCAAAACTTTAAAAGTGGTGTGCATCTTGAGCTACACAGCACAATAGTAACTCAGGCGAACTTGGAGTGAAAGTGGCAGTAAAGCTTGTTCCAAAACTTATTGGAAAAAAAATAGTGGGAAACAGACCTGGCCCTGAAGTCGCCAAATGCAAGTCATTATATACTAAATTGCCGATTTTTAAGTGCAAATTTTGAGAACTTCAAAAATTAATAAAGGTTATTCCAAAAAACAGTTTCCACATATCTTTTGCACTTTTGAGCCAAGAAAACCTTAATGTCCGGTCTTATTACATCTGTTTTGGAGATGTTTGCCTAAACTTCAGAAAAAGTGGTAATCAGTCGGGTGAATCGCAAATGCGAGAGCTGTAGGAATGTTGACTCTTTTTATTGAGATGCGCGTTTAAATTTAACAGATCGATTCGTAATTTAAAGTAATTGCAAGGCGTTCTGGCAAGACAAGAAAAGGAACAAGAAAGTGAGTAGAAAAATGAAGGCAGAATGGCGGTTTACATGCCATGTCATCAGTCCTGAAAACTAGGTTGTAGAAGTGGTAACGTTCAACCGAGAAAGGACATTTACACACTGCACACGCAACACCCCTCCTCAATTCCACAAACTTCTGCTCACTTTGGTTCAAAAGCGCATCCCTAATGCCACGCACTTGGTTAAAGCGTCCGCTGGCATCTCTTCTGATGCGATATATTCTAACTTGACCACTTCATCTTCAACCGGTTCCTTAAAAAATGGTACCTGATGTCCAGATGTTTGGTTCACCCTTGTATACCTCAATTGATTGCAATTTCCAGCACACTGCGGTAGTCGGTCCAATTTGTCACAGGTCCTTGAGTTAGACCGAACTCCTCTAGCACTATAGGCTCTGTAAAAATGCAACTTCTTTCGCAACAGAACAACAGATTTACGTATTCAGTCTCTGTGCTCGATGTGGTTACAATTCTATGTTTCTTCGAGTCCCAAAATACTGCTCCTCTTCCATAGATGAAAGCGTATCCACTTTGAGACTTTCAATCATTATAATCACTTGCCTAACTAGCACCAGCCAACGCGTAAAGATTTTTTGAAGTCATTTTTGTAGACAATTGCAGCATTTCTCGATCCTTTCAAACATCGAAGGATGTACGAGTACGTTGCAATGTTGCTGCCGTGAATCACTCGAGAATTGATATAACGGGTTGACTGCATATGCTATATTTGGTGACTACTACTAAAGGTGGAAAGATACAGTAAACTTTCAATCAAACGACGGTAAGTTGATTTGTCCACCTCCCTTCGTTCTCCTTTGATTGATGGTTCTCGTTCCAACCTCAAGTTCGCCGGAATCGGTAACCGGTTTGATTTACAATCTTTAAGTTCGTATTTATCTATTAGGTTGTTGATAAAACCGCCTTGACTAATATGTAGACAGCCGTTAAACAGTTTGACCTCTAGTCCGACACAAAGCTCGAGTTGTCTCAGATCCCTAATATCAAAGCTATCTTTAAAACGTTTTTTTCAGAATTCCACCAGTAGATCATCCATATAAACAGTTATCAGTTTTGTTTCCCGTTTCCAACATTGTAGTAGGCGCATTTTTCATATTTGCAGGAATTAAAACCAAGAGTCCTGAGGTTGTCATCGAGCTTCAAGTTCCACTGCCTTCCGCTCTACTTAAGCTCATAAATCGCTTTCATCAGTTGACATACTTGATCTCCTTTTCTAAGACCGTCCGGCTGTTCCATAGAAACCACGTTATGTAATTCCCCATTAAGGTAGCATTTTCAATGCTTCCATCTGGTCTGTATTTGGTCTTAAAGACCCATTTGGATTTTATAATCTTCCGGTTCTGTGGTCTGTCAAGCAAGGGTCATGTATTATTTTTGAGTTACATTCAAGTTAGTTATCAGTGAGTTATATTGAACTTGCATGGCCTCTTCCCATTTTCTTCTTCTTCTTAATTGTTGCATTCGATTCATCTAGCAAATCATTCGAATCTGAATCCACAATTGGCGTTTGTTGAATAGAACTATTCCCATCGTTGCCGTCTTCAGAAAGCACTTCGAAGGTTTTAGTACTGACCTGTAATGAAAAGTTGTAAGAGCTATTTTTTTTAAATTCGCTACTTTCCAGTGTGATCTTGCGGTCATTGTGAAGAAATCTGATATCTCTGCTTCTTATCATTTTTTGCCTTTTTGGTGGCCAAACTCTGCCTTTGTGTTTTCCGCGACACCTTCCTCAAATTTGCAGTCGAATTTACCCAGATTCAAACCCTTTCTCAAGTTGTAAACTTTTCCTCCGACTCCCGAGCTTTGGGCTTGTTTCCGCTCCACAGCTCTTCCGGCGTGATAACACCACAACATATAGTCGAACATCGGTTTCGAAAAACCACTGTAGAGTTAATCAATTCTGCCCACATGAACTCAGGTAGTTCACTTTCGTCCACCAAGCCACCTAGCCATCTCAGTAAACGTCCAGTTTGCCCTTTTGGCAACACCGTTCTGCTCGGGCGTGCGCGGTACCGTCTTAAGATATAGAATGCGACTATCTTCCAAGTATCTTTGAAGGTCTCTTCTCCAGTACGATAAATAGTACTCCAGGCTTTTATCTGTCTCAGCAAATGCAAGTCCCACCGTGAACCCTTGATGTTCTCGCCGTGCCACATCTGACTTGAGACCTTTCACTCGTAACTAAAGAGCATAAACCATTTCGTTTTCAGCTTTCATTATAAGATGATCCGCCCTATCTAAAATGTTAGCTCCGGCACCTTAAAAAACTGCCTTATAGCCTTGATCTACATATTGCTTAGCTGATCGAAATGGGATTTGTCAGCCTTGGAACGAATAAAGTTTTGTATGAGTAAAAGGAGACCTCTCTGTTTCGAATGCAATTACCGGATTTAACTGTTCCAGTATCCTCTACGTTAACGATGTGGCTGTCAACTAATTTAACGTTTTGGCTTCTCGGATTTTTTGAGAGCGACGAACTCTGACTCCTCAGCACATACTCGTATATGTGAAGTCGTTCTACTGTCCAAGTACCATAATCGTTGTTCCGACTCTTATGTGACTTGCCAATTTTACTGAACATTCCTATACGATGAAACCACATTCGTTTCCGCTTTGGGTTTGGTGATTTTGATCAGTTTTGTTCCCACAATCTTTAGCCATGTGACCTGTTACCGCATGTTCTGTAATTATAAGGTAAGCTATAATTATTGCTCTTCATTTTTTTGATTTCGCCTCTTTGGGGCTTGAAATATTTCACACTGAACACGTCGTTGTTCGAGACTTCCGTAGATGGCGATACAGCTCATAAAGAACCAAAGCTTTTCTCATTCACGTATCTGATGTGCGATTGTCTTTTCACACAACGAACGAACGAGATCTACAGTTTAATACCGATTCCGAATGACTTTTTTAAAAATGTAGCGTTGACAAACTTTCGCCAAGCCTCACTGTCATGAGTGTATTTTTTCCATATTTTGCCGTTCTGTTTGAATTTTTCTAAGTCCATCTTTATTTTGTCCTCCTACCTACGGCATGACCTTCCTAGAGATATTTTTCTCCCGAGTTTTCCACTCATTATTCATTTGACTGTTAGTCCACTGTCCATTCGTTCTATGTGTCCCGCCCATCTTAGTCGTCGCAATTTCATAACTCGGACAATTCTTGAATACTGTACTTCTGGTTTCTATTTGTATAGTTTTTTCCCATTCGTCTGTTTCTTTGCCCCGTTTCCAACCATAGATACTCCTTAACATCTTATTTTTAAAAGCCTGAAATATATTTTCAGAAGTCTGAAACCAATCCTCGCATTCGTAAAGAGTCACCGGAATTATTTAAGCCTTTTAAATTGATCATATGCAGCCTCGATCTGTAGGTCGGTTTTGGCAATAAATTCAGTTCCCCAGATATTTGAACCCATATTTTTTTTATCGGAGACAGACAGTGAGGTTTGGATTGGAAGTCATTCAGTGACCGTATATTGGATTTTGTTTTCATTTACTTCTTAACCTACTTCCGTTTGCCTTTGCCCTTATTCGACTTTCTGTGTTTGTCTTCACTCTCCTCAAGAAGATCCAGACCTTCAGCGCAAGCAAGAGCGGATGTGATTCCATTAAACTTGTTTGATCTATTTATTTATATTTTAATTTCGAATTCCTAGGAATAATAAGGAAACTCGAGCAAAAACCTGGATTTCATTCTTATTCTAATACCTTAACCTTCCCTAACTCTAATTATAAATAAAATCAGGTTGGTGGCATTCCTGAGTTTTGTTCCGAGTGGTTACCCTCCTTGATAACATTCGGAAGCAAACTAATTGATTAATTATTAGCACGGTTTGTTCTGTCTCCATCCCGTCTCTATCCTGCGATCGTTAAACCATTCACATGGTTTAATGGCAAACCTTAAGCTATACACGTATGATCTCGGATGAAAGTTGGTTTTGATTTTTTTGATTGAAACAGGGTTGTCAAATCCGGACCACAAATTGGATAACCCCATATTTATATTTTCGCTTTTATCGTTTTTTTTTCATGTTTATAAAAGCGGGGGTCCTGACAACATCGTTTAAATGTCTATCATGAGCACGTGTACGAGCTTCAAAAAAAAAAAAAAAAAACCCAAACATTTTCATAGATTCGCTCGCACATTACCGGATTAAATCCCTCAATTTAGGTCCAAATCTTATCAACAGACACGTTAATTAAAAAAATAATCTCAAAAGAAGTTATCAAATCGCATGATCTAGATGGCTAGTTTAGGTAATCACTACGTGAAATTAACCGACGTGCAGACTTAAACGGCAATAGCTCAATAGTTTACTGGTTGTGTGGCTTCAACCTGTTGTGGTGTCTATTTCTCTCAGATGAAACCACAAAAAACTTCAATCACTGGTTTATAGCGCTCTCCATTGACAGGAATAGCACTTTCGCATCACCGAAAAAAAAAAATTTTAGGATCGATTGGCTTCAGTTATGGTGTTAATTGAATTTTGTAAAAATACAAATATAAATCCGAATTTAGAATTCTCAAAAGACTCGATGGAAGAATGCCTATTGCCTGAGAAATTAGAATTTGAATGATTATTGACCCAAAAAAAAAAATCCCGAATTTTACGATATATTTTTGTTAAAATCGAACTTTCTCACGATAAGTTTGAGTAACTTTAGTGCTTTGTTCTAGCATATAATGTACATGGTCGAAATTGTACGTATATCAACTTTATAACCGTATAAAAATACAGAAGAATAAGTTTACCATTCAGAAATTATTTTCTATGAACATCTAGGCGTCACTTTTGAAACGATCTATTTTTTTGTGATACAGGAAATAATTATCTGCTTTCTGAATCATAGTCTTTCATCTGCGATGTTGATGACCATTAGATGCCGATCATGTTACAATCTCCAATGTTTTCGTTTCACAAAAGGGTGGGCCGAAAATACAACCAAATTTATTCTGCTGTAAGCAGCATTTCATAAATATTTTTTAAATGTTTATTTCGACTTTCAGTTTTTTTTTTTTTTACCTTTTGGAGATTATATTGCTCAAGTAGGTTTTTTTTATAGAATTTTCGAATTTTCAATCTTGTCGGTTTTACTTCGGAGAGCTTCCAGAATCTGTGGCTTGTTCTGATATATCCGTGACTTGGCGAATCGACAAAAGAACGTTTTCGTTGCTTGTCCACCTAGCAACGAATCCTTCAAAGTCTATATTTTCTCGCGAGTTGTGTGTTTCGTTTCACATGTTCTCCAGCCTTAATTCATTAATTTTCGCAAACGAGCTACAATAATCGTGTTAAGCACGCTTAAAAGAAAAAATGAAGCCCGACGACATTTTCCGCATAAAGGCGCACCATACAGTGGCTTTGAGTAAAGGATGTCTAGATTCTCAATGACCCAGAAGCCCAAATGATATTTGTTGGTTATCTGATAAAATGGACCTCGTTGTCATCATAAATTATGACGAAAAATCGTCCCCCTCATCCATGATACGATTTGGGTCATCTTGTATGTTTATCTTACGACGAGATGTTCGAAAAAGTCAGACTTTTAACGAACTTTCAATGAGTTGACTCATGCAATTTATATGGTATATCTCACTTCGACACGAACCTGTAAGAACTCCAATCCAATTTCCAACTCTATCCCCCAAAACCTATAACTTCCATTTTCACAAATGTCCTACCCGAACAGCTGGCTCTACTCATTCAGTTTCAAATAATACCATCACACTTTAGTGCTCTTCATGACATAATGACTCGCTGGGCTTTACTAGATTTGAACGTCTACATCGATGTGGCAAACGACTTTCAATAGATATTTAAGTTCTAATCGAAGCCAACACATAACCGTGGAAGCAGCTTCTGGTGAAATAAAATCAAACGACGGTATTTAACAGGTACCTAATCACTCGGACGCATGCGATTCAATTGTACGGTCTGACTGTAATTTTCAGATATACCTAACCCGAAACACCCCGTCATAGACTCACCTTAGGGCGTAAGTATGAGCAATAAAAACGGATAGCAATACAGAACCAGAACGAGGGATAAGCTTTCACACCTTTTTACGACCCGACATTATAGTTTCTGATTGATTGTTTGCACTTTTCCGGGTTATTTTTAGGAGGGGTTGAAAACCTACTTAAATTTTCTACTATTTCCTTCCGAGTTGTGAGAGCCTGATGATGAGGGCATTGCAACTGGCGTTGGATTATCGATGGACAGTTTTCAAGAGCACAGAACCCACATAATACTGGTCATAATCCTTTTCAGGCACAGGTTTGGCAGATACCGGAAATCCATATGCCGACCACGGAATTTAAATTTCATCGAGAGACAATCTCTGCATTCGTATCTCTGGCCGTGATAGCATATTCCTGCGCCAAAAATGCATTTGGATTATCAAATCTTTCAGATCATGCATCCGGCGGTTCGATTTACTATGGGTAATAGGCGATACCGTCTATGGTTTCGGACGGGATACGGTAGTCTGCCATGGACCAAAATGGCATTTCAGTAGAACAGATAATGAATTTTGCTATCCAGAGATTTATCTATAGTTTGGTGAATGGTTTTCCGACATTTTTCTCCCGCCTTCATGTGTCCCAAATACCAAACCTAACTTGGGAAGTATGTAGACCGGGCTGATTTGTTAGACAAATTGTTGGTATCGCCCATCCGTTTTGCTCATTCGGCCCATAAACATCTAAACAGGTGCAATTTACTTGAATTCCTTTTCGCTCGTTTGCTGGCGGCGAAAAGATTTGTCGGCACTTTGTTACCACTTTGCATGCAAAGTCGAAGCGAGTGCGGGAAAGCTGTAGGACTTAACCGACTGATGTGCAATAAATCATTCAAATTTGCCTCCTGGTTTAAGGGCAGGTAGATACGAAGATCCAATGTTGACGTCGTCATAATGTACGGGATAAATATCTTCACTGAAGCACTGGATTGCCGTGCGGCTCACGGCAAACAACTTGAACCTCATCGTGTACTTTTGCAACCTGCCCTCAATCCATCCACTACCATGCTTGTTGGGCAAACTTTCGGGTCAAGTTGTACGACCTTGCCAGCAATTGGGAATGTACAATGTTAAACGGATACATTTCATTTCTTTCTTTCATTCATTCGTTCCACATTCCTACTCCTCTCTGCCTCGGGTTTTAAGCAAGAAATGGATATCTCTTGTTCGTTCCCATTCGGTTGCGCTGCCACCGACTAGTGAATATCTTCCGTATTACACTCAGACTGTCCTAGTTTCGGATAGTTTGCTCTAATTAGGTAAAAATAAGATGTGCAGTATGTTCGTTGTAGACGTGTTTAGATACACGAGTTCTCCTCGTCGTATGGAAGCTGATCTATGCGGGTATCCGTGCGACGGAATATAGAGCAAGGATTTCGCATGGTCATAATGGATTCAGTGCTTAAATATTTGAAGATGTATCTCGTTCGTTGTTCTCCTTTACTAATGACGTCGAGACGACAGTATGTATGCGTATGTCCTTAGATATGAATTCGTGTAGATGGATTTAAAATCATTCATTTCTATCTGCAAATAGATTTAATAAATTTATGTTTTTCTTATTCCAGAACCCAGCACATCCATTCGATCGTCCGTGAGAGTGACCGCAACCTGCCGGTTGTGAATACGAGAGGCGATGTCCTCTTCAGTTCCTGGAATAGTATATTCAACGGGCAAGGTGGATTCTTTTCACAGGCACCGCGAATCTACAGCTTCAGCGGGAAGGACGTGCTCACTCATCCGCAATGGTAAGTACGGCCCTGACCTCATTTATAATGACCAAAAATGTTTTGATAAAATATTGTGTATTCGTTTCGGAAGAGAAATAACGAACCAAGGAGAGAAAGGGTATTGTTGTGTGGTATTTCGTCCTTTCGGATGCATGGCAGTGAACTGCACCATGTAATTCACCGATGACAGTTACTATCACTAGTTTCGTGTTTTGTGGTAATAATAAATCATCTCTGAATCCTGTACGAGTAAGGATCCGAGTGCTTTGGAGCAGAAGGAACAACGAGCAAACCATGAATGAATCTTGATTGTCTGAGTTTTTGATGCTTGTTGGCGTTTTTAACCTACACTCTAAATGGGTTCATCTAACAAAGAAAAATATGAATGATGGAGAACTTGGGGGTGTATGAGTATCGTTGTCGCATTGCGATTCTTAGATAAGCAAAATCATTTTTCTTCTAAGACAACGGAACCAATCAATAAGAAGCTTTCACTGAAGACTCTTGAAGTGAAGCAAATATCTCGAGCAGGTTGTGCCTGTCCACCAAAGTTTCAAAACGATAAAGGTGGAGGCTGCTGACAATCTTTTTTTCAATTTTTTTTTTCTGTTGTTATGGCAAACGTTTTTTTTTTACATTCATTATTCGGGCTATTGGCAGGGATGATGAATCCAATGCCAAGGCTCTAACGTATGGGAATCAAACTAGGCTATCACTTTTTCTTTCTTTCGGCCCGTGAAAGATGTCGCCGAGGCTGTATTCTGGCACTCTGCCACTTACCTCGTATCTTTTTCAGCCGGAAAAATTAATTCATTAAGGCTATAAGGCTATATATGCCTCCCTAGTGTACCTACGTTCCACTATTCGGCTATTGAAATCATCGGTGAACAATCTGATATCTGCCAACTTAAAAATAACCGTATTCTCTTAGGAGCTTCCAGAAGCCGGTTCATTTTTAATGTATATGGTCCGATCATTACTGCCACTTTATATCCTTTTTTCTTACCGAAGGTTGGCTACTGTCGTTCGTATTATTTAGGAACTGGATTTTCAGCCTAGATGCTATATCATGATCATCTTCTGTAATTCATTGCGTATCTACCTGGTTTTCAGAGAGATCTACGTTAGCTTTCATCCAGTACATTATCCTTATGTACTTATCCTTTATACATTACTTTGCCAGATTTTTTGGGCGATACCCTAAGAACAGCTTATAACTTCGTTCGGACTCGAGGGTATTATAACTCTTTAACAAATAAGAATCAAAAAATCGGGACCTAATGCTCAACCTTTTGGAATTTCATCGAATTTATTGTACTTTTGATGTTCGTATCAGCCTTACAAATATTAAGTCCGCAAGGTTAAACTTAAGTTATTTCAGTAATCGTAAACAAGAATACTTGTTCACTTTATGAGTTCCACATTAATGCCCTTTCTAGAAATTTTAGAAAAAAAAATATTGCCAGTGTCTACGAGTACATGGTTATATTCTAAGTTCTATGCTATAACTAGGCTGTATACCATCATTCAAAATGTTTATATAAATAAAATGACTTCAAATCGAGCTTCCATTAGCTCACAAAATTTAGCATACACCAAAAACTTAAATATATTGGTTTTTTCCTCTAAAAAATGGAATTTAAGTTATAACTAGGACACAAAACAGGAACAATGACTATAATAGGCTGAATTTTAATCGTACGTGGCACCTTCAGAATTTACTTCAGGATAGTTTCTCAAGACCTGAACCCACCTTAGCTCTACCTACTTCCACGGTCAAATCTGACATCAACGACTGGGCCTTTAATGCACACAGTCGTAGATGGAGCGAATATCCAGGATGCAGGATGACTAAGCGCGTACGCCCTGCTATCTGCAAGATATCCGCAACATAGATTGAACGCAGAATTTTCCTCTCGAAGACACCAACGCCATTCTCATCCGTTTTCGTTAAGGGCTAGGCGTCTGAGCCGTAACGGAGGACGGGGACTTTCAGTGATTTATATGGTACTACTCGTACCTTGATTTTTCAAGAGAGGGTTCTACTTCTCAATTGCCTCTTGAGCCCCAAAAAGCAGCGGTTTGCAAGAGCAATTCTGCATTTGATGTCAGCGCTGGTCACTAGTGAGCCAAGGTAGACGAAATCGTTGACCACTTCAAATTTGTAGTCGTCAATTGTGACGCTCTGGCCAAGACATCGGGTTGTGCGTCTTTTTTGGATGAAGCCATATATTTGGTTTTACCCTCGTTCACCGAGAGACCCATTTTAGTCGGTTCTGCGTCTCCGCCCTAGGCGTTGTTAGTTTTAAGCTTCGAAATAACAAGCTTAATTTCATCTAGGTCAGGCGGACGAAATTCTCCTCTATCTTCCTCCGTTGCGAATGGATCATTCTGTCTGACAGCAGTATCAGATCTATAATTGCCGTCTACGCAGTTTACAGAAGTGGTTTTTTTATATTCTCAACACCGACTGTGGCTCTACTACTAGTTTTCAGTCTTCATCCCTACAGGCTCCTGCCCAGGCTTTATAGTCTTCGCATCTGCGTTTTATTTTTTCGTAAAACTTGCGAGCGTCATTCCTTTGGTAGCATCTCACGATCTCCTCGATCTCACGCTTTTCGTGCTCTTTTCTTTTTGCTTAAAAGCGTGTGTTCCTCTCTCCTTTTCTGCTCGTAGAGCTCACGAGGGGCTCTCGTCCATCTATGTATGTAACATAGCTTTGTAGGCGGTTTGCTTTGTAACATGGACTTGTTTGTATTGCTCATCATACCAGAGGTTTCTAGTTGACGCCAGTTTCCAACCCAGCACGTCAGAGGCAGTGTCTCTGATGGCGCCCTAGCAATGCTCCCACTGTTATTCTGTGGATTGTGCCGGTGTCATCGCTGTTGTCGATGTTGTCGATGTGAGTTGAGGTTGGCTCCTCGGAAGGGTCGTGCATCTAGGATGCTGGAGGAGTATCTGGCGTCGATTGCAAGGTGAGCAATTTGAATGATGGTCGACTGACCTGGTGATCGCCAGGCTCCTTTATGGATGTTGATATGTGGTATTCGTGTGCTTGCTGCACGGAGATTACGTAATGCTAGGAAGACAAATAACCTGAATCCCTTGTCGGAAGTTGTGTAGGCTATGTTTTCCTATGGTCGACTCAAATATGTCCTCTTTGCCCAATTTTGCATTAAAAGCCCCTAGTAAAATTTTAGTGACATGACTGGGGCATTGGGCGTATGTTCAGTCAAGGAGATCATAGAAGTCATCCTGGAGTCGATCATATTTTTCTTCCGTAGGGGCATGAACGCATATAAAGCTTATATTCATGCTTATATACATGCCGGGAACTTAAGACTGTTTGTCGGAGTCTTCCTCGAATAACAAATCCGCATCCGAATAGGCGTTGTTTATTTTCCTTGTAGCAGTTACCGTAAGTTTTATCATCATTTTTCGTCCTTTTTTTGTCTGGTCCATCCCACCGCACTTCTTGGAATGCGGCTATATCTGCTTTGTAGAAGTCGAGGGTTTCTTCCAATTGATTGTCTGCACCTGGTCTGTTAAGGGACCGCATAAGTCATTATTCGCAAATTTTTCCGTTTATCGTCAACATTGTATCCATCCGTATCCGAGGCTTGTTGTTGCTTCGTAACAAGATTTGTTTTCCGCGATAGGGATGTCAACCCTTAACACAACCCCCAACCGGCGGATGCAAGGCCAGCTATCCAGAGGCCGCGTAGAGGCTGTGTATCAATTTGGATAGAGCAGGGACATAGATCGAAGCAGGTGTTTGCCATGTTAGGAGTCACCGTATTCTCCTTGTGGGAGATGTATGATACAATCGCGTCGCCGGTTCTAAATCCACAGCAAGTTCTCCGGATGCAGTAAAGACTCTTGATACTGCTATCAATTACACTCTCTTTAATTGTAGAAATGTTGCTTATTCGCGAAGCCGTTCAAACAAAAGTGTGATTCATCACTGAAGATGATTCTTTCATTGAAATATAGATCCATTTCCAACTGCGTTTCCTACCGTAGTCTGAAAAACTGACGCCGATTGATAAATAGAATTCATTTGAAAAGCTTTGAAATTACTAGCATTAACGACGTCGGAAAAAAAAACGTGAGAGTAGCGACCATTATTTTCAAATCTACGCTTGAACAAGATCTGTTGTACATTTTTATATAATTTAAAACTTCCACTTCCCCATCCGTTTTGAGTGATTCCCATTCCTGGCGTCTGTATTTCTGGGGTATTTAAAGCGACTTGCACGTTATTCCAATCATGCCCACTTACATCAATCTCAGAAATATAAGAGGAATACTAAGAATTCTTCCAAGGTACCTTAAATGGGCACCGCAGCCCTTATATAGGTCATTCTAATCATTTAATGAATTCTATTTGCGGGCCATCCACTCCTGTTAAATTTAATATTACCTTGAAAGATATTTGAGATTCAACATCAAACCAGTGAGCACACTAAACATATCACAAGACATGCTTGAAGAAACCTCAATTAAAGTGACTACTTCCACTCGTCCTCCCACAAAGCAATCTATCAAAAGTATTCTCCACATCCTGCCCACTCGTACCGCCAAGACAAAGAGCTACCATCGTCCATATATTTTCCTCCCTTTGATCCCACACTCACTCCTCTCGAGCATCATTAATTTGAGTGCCTTATTTATGACCTGCCGGTGTTCAGTTGGTCGATCTGACATGAAGCACTAAACAACTTCTTTAGGCCCGTCGACATTCTTCTTCATTTCCTTCTTTCTCTACGTTTTCTGTCGCGTCGGGTCGAGCGACTCCCCGTATGCGGTTGATTAACATACTGCATCACATTTATTCCCGGTCGTATCTCGCTACTCGTTGTTCCCCGACGTACATAGTACCATGGTTGGCCATCATCTGTCTGTCTACTCTCAGACTCGTAGTAGCATTTTGAATGCCACTGTCTGTTGGATGGATAGACATTGCATGACGTTTCGTATTCAACACTGTCAAAGTTCGTGCGACAAGGCCTCCATTAAGGCAGCTTTTCGACTCGTCGTGAACGAATAAATTGAAAAGTCCTCCCTGTCCACGACGCGACGAGGATTCGGATTCGTCCAACTACTCCATGTATTTATTTCGTTGCTTCCTAATTGAGGTGAAGTAAATAAGTTAACTTGTGTCAGTTGCAAAAGCCTCCCGTGGGCTTTTAACGAAGTAAATGTGAACCTACTCTGACTAGATGGCTGCTACTTCTATTGCATCCGGTAGTTGTTGGAGGATGTACGCTATCCTGCGGAATAGTTTATATCCCATATATATATGTATATTTCGCAGTTCATCTTCCTGTGCGAGATATATAGTCGAAGTTGCAAGTATTTTTTCTGTTTTATGGCTTTCGTAGGGATGCAACAAGTAAATTGGAATATGGCTCAGATTTCGCATCTCATAAGAGGTAATAGTAAACCACTTAGGCGTAAGACGCTCCTTCAAGTTCAATTTGTCTTGTGCTGTACCTTTAATCATTCTACATCGGATGGTGCAGTTTCTTATGCTCTCTGATGCCATCATGTACCATACCTGCAATGAATATTTCTTCAGTTATCTCCTGTACAACTCGTACAACTCCCTGTTACTTGGATTTTGTAAATCTTCATGTTCCTGGAACACTCAAGAGTACTTACAAATTCCTCTTGTTTCTGATGATCTCACTAAAATACCTTATCCTTTCATCTTATTACAATGCAGTTGTGCATCACTTAGGGGCCTTCAATCCTTCTTTCACCTCCATATGTCTTCTCGTTTATCTTAATCGAAAAATCAATAAACAATCCCAGCTTAACCCAATTTTCGTTATCTGTCCCGTCGCATCAACGCCTATAATTAATCCTTTTTCACATCCTTTACATTAAATCATATTCTGAGCACTCCCTAAGCCCATGCAAGTCTACCATGACTTAATCTATAAACTCATGAGTATAACTAACTTTTAATTAAACTCCATTCCTCAAATTAAATAACCCAAACCGGGTCAGCTGTGCGTTACTAGGGATTCGTGAGAGACAAAAGTTTCAACTTCCAAAAATCAAATAGTACACAACAAACTAGATTCTCGAATGAAATGAATTGCTTTAACGTCTTGGTCCTGGGATGGCGAGAAGTCATCCCAGGCCAGCATAACAAATAACCCTGCACCCATAAATCCTTCTGATCGTTGTGTGTGCGTACATGAGGTCGTGTGTTTCTTAGTTTCTTAAGCCATGTCCCTTATTGTATAAACAATGGCTAGGCAAATCCGAATCTTTCATGACCTAAACAGCAAATAAACATATTTTACTCAAATTAATTCGTATAACTACCTCTTAAGGATAACCTCTACACACACACGTTCATGTAGAAGTCCTCTACATGGTAGACCAGAGTGAGTAGAGGTTTTTTCGTTCCTTGGAAACCCTATGCAATCCGAATAGCATTCAATTTGAATAAGTAAATTTGGAAAACTTCATTTCCTACATGAAGTCCAGTGGAACAACCAAATTATAGCTATTTGATGGGCTCTCGAGAGCTTCGGTTAGGTTGAGGCCCCCTCACCTCGCACACTATTTAGTTTTCTTCATCCACTCGAGAGAGCGGTGAGATGCTTACGCAAACGACTCTCAAGTGGCTTAAGTTCAACTATTTGTTTAACTGCATTTCGTAGAGTCGTTACATGCTAGCTCTACCGACCAGCTCTGTAATGAATGTAGCAAATTTTCAAACTTTAAATGAACTTTTCTTGCGATGAGCCGCGGGGAGAAATACAAATGTGAATACACGTATGACGTACGCTACTGTTTTGTCCTGTACTTTATATGATGTGGTGAGTGCATTCCAGGCTTGGGGTTGCCTCGAAACCGTAGACTGATGGTATGCTCTTGAGCTCTGAGTACTTTTGGATGGAGTTTACGATATGTGCGTGCGGTGATTGCTCGTGGGGAATTGGGTTTTTAAGGATAATACAATTGCCACAGGCGAGTTGATAGAATGTGAACACTTGCACATGTAGAAAGAATTTTAGCTTTTTCGTTGCTTCAAATATTTTGTTTGTTCACAAGGCGTCAAACAAATTTCAAATTTTATGTTAATTTTTATGATTATGAATCTAGTTGACCTATAGCTCAAAAGTTATTCATAATTCTAAGCAAATTTTTGAAGCTTGACAGCAAAACATAAACAGCTATTCGTTGCACTAGGCTTTATGACCAATTACATACTTAACCACGAGGGTAAAAGAGGTAGACACATACATATGTAGCTTACTCAGATGGGACCTTCAACTTTTCTCTAAGCGACCATGTTATCCTCGATCGACCGAATAGTACAATGATCATATTCCAAGAACTTTACAGAGTAAACCAAATGCTAGCGTGGAAGTTTTCGGCTAAATTAAATACATACACATTATTTGTCAATGAATGGCGATTAGAAATACAACGTCATGGCTTCTGATGCGGGGAATTATCCGAAGGTCCAAACTACTATGTACATATGTACTGAGAGTACACATTAGTTCGATCCGCTTTCCAAAGATAGCTCGGGCTATTATATTTAAATGTTCTTCATGAATTGAAACCGAGAGATTTTGAAAGGCGATTTTTCACTTATGAGCAGCTGGCTTAAAGTCAAAAAGAACGGATTTTTTTACATCGGATCGTGACTGGTACTAGGAAATAGATATTCTTCGATAGTCCCAGGAAGAAAAAATAGTGCGCTAAGCATGATCAGTCTTTATCGGTCTTAACATCAACACCAAAGCAAAATTCGAATTTGAAGGCCTTGCTGTGTACCTGCTAGGTCCTAAGAGCTACTGAAATTCTATTACGGGCGATCGGTATAGGCTACGACTGGTAATGGTAATCATCATCGACTGTCGAGTGGAAGTTCTGTAGTTCAAGTCTGTCCATAGCCAAGAACAATTCCTATACGGGAAAACTGTGCAACAACTTCATTTGGGAATGAGAGATGATCAAGAAAAAATGTTGACGAAGGCATAACACTAGCAGTATAAGTTCACTTAAAAATTCATACTCTGCGTGTGCATTTCCAATTTAATGTTATTGTGAACTAAAACCAACGCGACAAATTCAGTCTAATCTCTCGAATCCTATCTAGGACAACCACCCCCGAAGAATGATCTATGAACGAACATCTTCGACACCAACCATCTGCACCCCGTCCAGGTTGTGTGATATAGAAGCGTACTCTTGAACCTACGCGAGCCCTATTAAAAAAAAAGGTCTTCAACTCATTATTCTCTTGAATGTTCGTCCATTGCCCATACACTCTTTACGTCTATTCTACATTTTAAAAATCGATTTCCTTGCAAAATTTCAAAAACCTTATTTAACTTAACCTAACCTTTCTTATTCTAAAGCTTCACTTACCCTAAGCCGCTTGATTCCAGTGGCAAATATAATCGTATTGGCTAGTACTCCTCTCGGGTGGTCACCCTCCTGATTGCGTTTTTCAGCGACTGGGCTTCAACATCTCGCTCTGCATGCCCGCGATCTTACCAAGGCTTAAGGTATCAGTTGCTTGTCAGGTTCATCTAAGCATGATGATGCGCCCAGCCTTTAAAAAGTGCCCCAACTAAGTCTAGTCTGACTTACGAACTAGGAAGTGAGGAGGATTTTACCGGAGTAACGTACCATTCTATATAGTGATCTAATTCAACAATTGCCAAAATTCGGGGTGTTGTTCGTCATTTAAAACGAATGATCTCATGAGCACTGCCAATCTATACCTATCTCTGTTTTGCACTAACTTCCCAGAATCAACATGGAAATCTTCTTGGGAAATAAAGTTTGATATGAGTGTGTGCTAGTTGCATCCATAATAAGCTAGTAAGCCCCGTAGATCAGGTAATTGTCGCTAGTAAAAGCCCTTCCAAAGTGTTTTCGTGTCATTTTAACAAGAAAATTATCGATTCTGTTCAGATCTGCACCGTCGTATAGTACCTTATAAGGTTAAAACTTATTTTGCTGAGACCCTGGCGTTCTGTTCATTATAAAACAATCCCTAAGGCACTATTTCTCGAGCAAACGAAGCTTTTCCATATAAGATGAAGCTTCACTAAACCACACCGGACAACCAAACGCGATGGTGGGACTTATTAGGGTCCTAAGTTATGACTTTTACCCTGTGATCAAATTGACTTCTGCGAAACATACCTATACCAAAGCTTAGCTTCAGCAAGTCAAGTCTACAGGTCTATTGAAATATTCATGTTGGCCGATCCAAACACCAAGGTTTCTACCGACCGTAGTTGCCGTTGTTGCCGTTGTTGCCCAATGATCGGAAACTTCCTTCGGCTTTTCTGGCTTTCAAATTTTATGAGACTGTGGTTTGTGTGAGCATTTCTGCTAAGACCAGAGGTCCTCGAGACCCGATTCATTCAGTTTGGAAGGGAATAGTCGGTCAACATGTTGCTGTAACGTTCTCCATTCACAGGAACTTATTCTTCAGTTTCCTTTATGAAAAACACGGACCAATGATGCCGCCCATAGTCAGTCCGCACCACACACTTTTTATGACGGTTTTTCGAAATTTTCGTGTGGGTTTTCCGATATTCAAATATAACAATCTTGTTTATTTACGAACCCATTCCTACAAACATGTGATTCGTCGGCTTAAAAAATGATAGCAATTATCAGACGATCGTAGTTGATCTAAAGGCTTAATTTTTTTTCTTCATAAAGTGTCATTAATGAAAACTTATGGGATGAATTGAGGTGCCCATTTGGTTTTGAAATCCGTCATGTCGATGATATGATATTGGTATGACCCGATACCCACCCGGTTTATTTAAAACATTTTGCAATTATACATGTTCGCGGACTCACTACGGCGATTAGGCTTATTTGAATAACGGAAAAGCGTTTTTGGGTAGCTGAATTTGCCAAAGACTGTACCATACTTGACATTTGTCGAAAAGATCAACCAAACTGAATTCAGTAAATAACAGTAATTGACAGCCCAGACCCACACCATCTATTGGCTCGCCCTTTAACCTCACACTGCACAGTCTATCTATGTCTGGTGTGACTTTACCGTGGTAAATTAGAACCTCTATTACGAAAACTGCTTCTCAGTTTAATTGTCAGTAAGAGAAGAATGAAGAAGCGGAAGGATGGTTAGAGACTAGGTCTATACAGATTTTTTTTATAAGGTTCGCGCAGGTTCAAGACTTATGCTTATATGGTGTTTGTCACACAACCTGGACGGGGTGCAGATGGTTTGTGTCGAAGTTGTTCGTTCACTACTCTCCGGGGGTGGTTGTCCTAGATAGGATTCGAGCGATTCGACTGAATTTAGCGGTAGGTTATAGTTCACAGCAACTTTTTTGTTTTCATGTCATGACGAGATGGCTCGAAGATAGGTAATCGTAGCCACTGCTCAGTATAGGAGCAATTGAGACTGATATTATACCTCGTTTGTGACCATAGTTGTCGTTGTCAGAAGTCAACACTTTAACGAATGAGCTGTAGTGTTCCGAGACGTTCAGAGACGTTACAATCGTCGCATGATACTAGTCTCTTCAAGCGGAGTTACGGGCGATACAAAAAGCTGGAAACACCAAATCAAGCGGCTACTAAACCACTTAGCAGGCAACTATCTCTGTAACCGTGGATATACATAGAAGGTGACAAGAGAACGAATAAGCGAATAATAAGAGAATGACAGAGCCTAGCGACCCGCTTCATAACTTGTAAGATTTGACCAAGTTGCAACTAATCAAAAACGATAACATTACTGGTCAAATTTAGAGAAGACATCTCAAGAGCAGTTGCTATGGCTACAGGCCACTCACTGATGGGAGGCCGAAGTCTATATTCTATTCCACACATTCTGTTGAAGCTGTAAGAGTAATATTATGAAGGAGACTGGACGAGGGAAGTGGTTATCTCAAAATTTGTTTTGCATTGGGTTACAATTCGCAGTAAAATTTAATGAATTTACGAAACACAGACTTCCCGAATGAATTTGTTTCTCGAAAATATGTTCTCATTCGCGGTAACTCCCATGCTAAATCATACTTCTCATGGCGCATTTTTGAATGAAAACTTCATTTTTTCTGAATGGTATCAATTCTAATGTGACAGTATAGAACTTGCGAGTGCTGATTGCGATTCAACCCATTCACAATAGATACACATTGAACATCTCAAACTCGAAGACTTCCCAAACTCCTGTCTTCAACTTGATAAGAAAGCAATTAACACAACTTGTGCATACTTTTCCATTCCACTGTCGATTACGGCGTTCCAACTTTGGCTTCCTCTAAATGTTGTAAAACTTTCATCTCCAACTCAAAGCATTGCACTTTCTTACTTTTCGTTTAGCTTCAAAAGACTCATTCCAACCGCCCTACTCGAGCGCCCGTTTTATTCATCAACAAAATACCAAGAATTTCGTTATTTCTACTAAACAGACAGAAAACAACAAGCCAGTAACGCTCGAACGACGCATATATGCCACGCCACAACAATACGAAATAGCATTGGCATCACATATCCCCCCGAAGGCTTGCATAAACAGTTAAACATGCCAGTCGAGCAATGTTGTGCCGACCCCTCCTTAAGAAAATCAAATAAACTTCAAGACACTTCTACGTCCACACACATTCGTTTGCTTTTTTCCTTTTTTGTTTTCGCTACTGAGTCCCCTCAGCACCCAGACCCCTTCTAACAATTGAATGCAACGTCAGTCAAAGGCCAACCCGAAATTCTACTGGTCCTCTGGTTCAGAACTTGCATGCTTTCATGCGGGGTACCGAGACCGAGCGACCGGAGAAGTTTGGCATTATGACTAAGACGATATGAGTTTCGAGTACGATCTAAAAGACCAACATCGCCTTGGCATGCAAAATTCTCGTGATTCAAAGCATTTAAATGAATTTCTTCCAAAAAGGAGAAAAAGGAACCAGGCGGTCGTTAGAGGAACGAACGACGTCACATCCTATCGTATCGTTTTACGGGTAGAAACGGAATTGGACAAGAAGCAATTCATTTGCAGCACTCTAGTTTCCTTACTCCTTTGCGAAAGGAAGAAAAGGAAACTAAGAGGGAATCTCAGCTCGAATTTAGCCTTTTGCGGTCTCTCCGTGTCGATGTGTCGCATGGAGTACGACAAAAAAATCGTCTCCTTATCCGTATCATTGTCCTTATCAGCGTCCCATCATGAGCCCCATCGTCATCATCATCATGGCCTTCGTCAGAAATAGCAAGAACGACACCATCACCCCAATGTCGACATCGTCCTCATCGTGGTCCTTATTTAAGTTTCACTAAATAAAATGAAAAAAGAAAATAAAACGCACACAAAATTGAAGAGTCCTTGTGATGAAATTAAATGCTTCACTAATTACCGAAGGACATTGAGGCAGCAATATACGGTCGTGGGCAGTGGGTCTCGAATTGAATTTAAAACCACAACCATAGCCATTGCCATAGTCGTCCTATCGAGTTTATGAACTGCAAATTCTTCGAAAACTATTCGTCGCCGCGGTCGAGGACACAACGCTGCATGAAGGGCGTTTCAAATGGCCTTATAGATCCATCTCGATGCAGATAGGATGCGACCACCACAGCCGCAACCACGACGAGGAAGAAATGTTTCTTATAATTACGGACAAGAAAAGATGGTCGTTCCGGTTATTCTGTCTACCCTGTCGTTGACTATTAATCGCTGTTTTCCTTCTCCACTACTTTTACATCTCCGCCTTCGTCCTTTAATATCTTCTTCACGTCCCGTTTTCAAGTGAACTAACAAAATCAATTTAAGAAGCAATTATCAGCGTTGGGAAGAGGCTGAGATTTATTTTTTTGTTTTTCTTTTGGTTTTTTTTTTGTTCGTCGTTTGCTCTAACAGGGATCAGAATCAGAAACAGGGACGCAGGAGGAGTGGAATTGAGATTGAGACACAGCAACTGGGGTTAAGGCTGCGGCCGAAGCCGGGAGTGAGACTGCTTTTTATAATTAAGAGTTTCTCTCGAACTGAGTGCTTTTAAATATTTTTTTTGCTTCTACTTGGCTCCGAACATCCTTAGCGGCATGATTTTTTTTTTATCTCGCAACTTTTCATCGTTTGCCTATCTTGGGGTTCTTAATCAAACTAAGAGCATAAATTCGTATGTTCTTTTTGCATAGTGGCGAGGATAACGACGACCGGCTATAGACGAGTTTGACAAGATGCCGATGGCTGATGGGGTGGGTGAGAAGGGAGAATGAAATTTTTAATTGGATTCGGTGCGCTTTTGGTCTTTGCTGGAAAGGCGTTGATTAAAATGTCTTTATGGGATTCCCCTTAACTTTTTCTGGGAATCATTTTCGAGGTAATATGTGTGACGCGAGACGGATACTTAAGCCGCGGGAATTAATGCCATATTTCTATTGGTAACCAGTTCTGATGTTATCTTCATCGCAATCACTCTTAAATGCAAAAGCCAAACGACTCCAATGGGCTTATGGGATCTTAGTCATCTATCTCTTGGAGGAATATTAGTGTGCCCACGGCGATCTCTAGTCTACTGATTCCAGTGCCTTTACCTTTCTGCACCACTTTAGAAGCAACGACCTCTGTCGCATCATCAAATATTACTCAGTAAGGGGTTCATATACTTCTGGTCACTTAAGGTTTCATAGACACCAAGCTAAGCTGAATGGAACAAAGGTGATACGCAGTATCTTCCTTCTGAACGTTGAATTAAGACGAACTTAATCAATTACATAGTATCCATCCTTATCTTGAGAAGAATAGGTCAGTCATCTACGCCAAAGTCTGCTCCCCAGTGACTTTAGGCATCCAAAGAGTTATTCAACAAAAGGTGTCATTTTAAATTTAACGCCATTACAACACATTCAACAAGCAAATATCTTTACGATGACAAAAATGGAGGAACTATAGTCAATACACACTCACACAACGTGCTGGACTACTGAAAATACACTACAAAAGTATCGAAATATGGCTTAAAAGTTTTTTAAATTTTGTATTGCTTTTCGTCGTCATCAAGTACCTTCGCGCAGAGCCATTGTCAAATTGAACATTTTGGACAGGTTAGTGATGGTTTTCTCTCTGCAAGGTCAACTGAAAATTTCGCCGTCGAAGCTGAGAGTGTGACTGAAAACCCAGGTATACCCACTTTCTAAAGAAGACAGTAAGCACTATGTCGCATTCTGTATAAAGATCTTAGCCTACAAGGTCTAGTTGACACCAGAATTGAAACCAACAAACCACGTTCGACCGCGTACCAAATGGGTACTGGAAATGTAGGTTTTGGACTGGCGGAGTCTTTGGGCCACATTTTTTACTAAAGTGGAAAATAATATCAAACCTTTTCAGTGAATAGATTGGATCCAACGAAGTTGGATGAATATTTCTTGCCTGAAATTGGTGCTAATGAGGTAGTCCGTGTTAATTTCAGCAAGGCGGCACCACATGTCACACAGCTTGTAAAACAATATTGCCTGACAATTTTCTTAAGGAATGTTTTCTCAGAATTTACACTTTGATTGGACATTGACAGCGCGCTTTAACGCCACTTTACTTTTTTCCTAGATGGTACAGGACTAACAAAGGCCTCGTAGTTGTAGCATCTGTCGACGGTGCTGTCCCGCTAAAAACACTTTGCAACACTATTAGTCAGGTTCTACTTCCACCTCCTCGTGGTATCATCTGAGAATTTCTTGACCATGGAAATTACTAACGGAAGAGGCTGAATAAACGCCCTAGATCTGCGCCACAAAACAGGATTAGTATCGATTGGGCTATGGTCTAGCATACCGTAACCAGAAAAGCACAAGCCTCGGATAACACGGACCGTATTAATGTTGACCACCCTTGCAAAAAACGAAAAAGGGACAATGCTCTTTGGCTCTGTGCGTGAATGTAAGGTCCTTAAACAGAGCACATCCAGCCGACGCCTTAAAACGCTATAAATCGGAGTTAACCGCCATCAGCCGATAGGGGAAGAGGACAACGATTGTTCGGATACGAATTTGCAGTTCGAGGTGAACTAAGGCAAAAAGAGCTAAGCTTTCGGCATGTGAGCGAACGCCTACATTTTCTAATATCAGTCTGACCTGCTTCCATGGCCCCAACGGAAGACAAGAATGACTCCAATCAGTTCTACGATTTCGTAGACAGAACATTGTGAGCTCAATGCCCCAGCTATGACATCAAAATTTTACTAGGAGACTTCAATGCTAGGCTGGGTAAGGAAAGCATCGTTGAACGAGTCATCGCACAGGCTGATCATACTTTCTACAGGACGGAATCTCCTTCTATCAAGTAAGCGCTTTACGCACCTCGAAATATATAAAGGCACCTGGCGGCCGGCATATCAATCAGTCACTAACCTGATTGATCACATCGCTATCGACACTCAGATACTCTTGTAGTCGCCGAGATGCGCCTACGGATAACACAAACGTAACGGAGTAAAGTAAACGCACAAAGTTGTGAACATCGGAATGCTACTTTCGCCAAAAATCGCTCGTTGCTTAGTCGATCACGTCTCCTTTAAGCTCTTTCATACACCTTAACCCACCCCCACTCAGTCAATACAACAACAATGGAACCTTTGCAGATAAGCCCTGAAAAGCACTGCATCTGAATTTCTGGTCTTTAAGCCTCCACCACGAAGAAACGAGGGCAGAAGGATTCATACAGCGAAACAGGTTATATATAAAGCCTCGCTGCATAAAAGAACGAGAGCGGCTTAAAAAGAAGGAAAGAAGCTTCTCAAGAGAAAGAAAAAAGAATACGGGAATCGCGAGACTGAGGACTTGGAGAGGTGTTATTGTAGCCAAGACCTTAATGACGAAGACCGACCCCCTACCATTGAAGAGGTTAAAATTGCCATATTAAAACTCAAGTCGAATAAAGCTGCTGACGCTGGTGGAGTGCTTGCTGAGCTTTTCGAAGCACCTGGAAATGATCAGAAGAAAGCATGCCCGAGGAATGGTGTCTCAGCATCGTTTGCTCGTTCCACGAGAATGCACCAACTACAGAGGTATAGGTCTCCTGAACATCGCTTACAAGATCTTCTCTGTTGTACTGTGTACCGTTAATAAACCGGGAAGTCCATAACGATCAAGTATGCACTACGGCAGATGCTGCAGAAAACCAGTGGATTTCAGGTCGACATTGACCATCTATTTGTCGACTTCAACACAACAGCGTTATTAGAGACGAGCTACACAACGATATGTCTATTTTTGTCATCCCTGCCAAACTCATCAGATTGTGCAGGATGACTTTGGAGAAGGCTCGCTACTCTATCAGCCCTTTAACATCAAAGAAGGTTTTAGACAGGGCGACAGGACAACAACTACATACCTTGAAAGGACTGTGTAAAATTCATTTGTCAATACGAGTGGCACGATATTTTTCAAATCCGTTCAACTGCTCGCATATGTCAATGACATTGACGAGCTCAGCTAGATGTCAATGAGGTCTTTACGAGCATTGAGACGGAAGCGACTGGCGGTAAATTAGGGCAAAACGAAATATGAGGGTGGTCCGATAAGTACTTAGCCTCGCCGCCAGATGGCGCCAGTATCACAAGAGCAACTTTCTCGTATAGTACATTCTAGTAGACGGCTACTGTCGTCAGCAGGATCGGACTCCTAGTTTTGTTTTGACCGCGTGTGGAAGCGGGAGTGTCTGCGGATTTTAGAAAAATGGAAAAAGAGCAATATCGGTCGGTGATTCGATTCTTGTTTTTGGAAGGGAAATCGCGCAGCAAAATCAATGCTGTGCTGTGTACGGTGACTCTTCTCCTTCGATGGCAACTATGAAAAATTGGTTTCACGACTTTCAACGTCGTCGCACGTCGGTTTTTGATGAGCCACGTCCAGGTGCCCCGAAAACGGCTACCACGGAGGATAACGTAACAAAAATCCACGATCTCGTATTGGCAGATCGCCGATTGAAGGTGCGCGAGATAGCTGAGACAGAAGACATTTCAAAAGAGCGCGTGGGTCATATCCTGCATGAAATTTTGGGCATGAGAAAGCTGTCGGCGTGATGGATGCAACCGTGAGACCACTTCAGAGCAGTGTTTGACGCTGTTTAAGCGCAATCCGAAGGAGTTTCTGCGTCGTTTCGTGACAGTCGACGAAACATGGATCCACTGGTACACATCAGACACCAAGGAACAGTCGAAACAGTGGACTTCACCCGGCGAACGTGCTCCGAAGAAGGCGAAGACTGTCCCATCGGCCGGAAAGATGATGGCCACCGTTTTCTGGGATTCACAAGGTGTGATCCACATCGACTACCTGGAGAAGACTAAAACGGTGACAGGGCTGTACTAATGACAAAAAAATTGGCCGATTCGAAGACGAATTGAAGAAAAAACGGCCCCACTTGGCGAAGAAAAAATGTGCTCTTCCACCATGATAACGCACCGGCTCACACCTTCGCCCTCCCCACGGCCAAATTGGTCGAATTGGGCTACCCATCCACCGTATTCTCCAGATTTGGCCCCGTGCGACTTCTTTTTGTTTCCGAACTTGAAAAAGTCACTCGCCGGGCAGAAATTTCAGTCGAATGACGAGGTCATCGCCGCCACGGAGGCCTACTTTGCAGACCTCGAGAAAACGTATTTTTCAGACGGGTTAAAGAAGTTGGAGCATCGCTGGGTCAAGTGTATCGAGCTAAAAGGAGACTATGTTGAAAAATAAATCGCCATTTCTCCAAACTTTTTGTTTTTCTTTTGTAGGCTAAGTACTTATCGGACCACCCTCGTATATGCTGTCATCAAAAACCAGCGTCTTGGCCAGAACGCATGTATTGGCAAACACAAGTTTGAGGTAGTTAAGGACTTCGTCTACCTTGGGTCCGCAATGACCTGAAACAACAGCATCAGTTCCGAAAACAAACGAAGAATCACTCCTTCCAGTCGCTGTTCCTTTAGGATCAGGTGGCAATTGGGTAATAGAACCTTCTCCCGCATCCATACGACCAAGGCTTTATCAACCCGGTCTTTTTGTATGGCGTAGAAGTATAGACCATATCGAAAGCTGATGAGGAAGTCCTTACCCGTTTCGAGAGAAAAATTTTGCGTGCGATTTTCGGACCTATAAACGCAGACGGGGGATTGAAGAGGAGGTTTAACCACGAACTTTGAGGTTTCTACAGCGACATGAGTCTAGTCAGGCGCTTACGGATTCAACGTCTAAGATGCCTAGGTCATATAAGGCGAATGGACACCACAGCTCCAGACAGGAGAGTCTTTGAAGAATATTTGACATTTTCATAAACATTTTGCATTTTTCTTTGATTTTAAATCACACCTGTTCTTGGACGACCTTCTAGAATGGGTATATTAGACAAAAAACGCATACTAGCTTCTAAAAGGTTACATCCTGCCACACATTATAGTCTGTTTTTAATTGGGTTGGCAGATCCTCCTGATATAGTAGCCTGTCTTGGAATCTGTAAACTTCGGCTTGAAATCATCGCTTTTTTTTCTGTATCGGGGCTTGGGCAGGAGCTTAAAACTATTCACGCAAAGGCTAAAGCTAGAAGTTTTTCATTCATTTCTACCCCGCTTAGTCTCATTGCACTATTCATAATGCAGTGATGCCTGCTTATTGACACGACCAATTTCCTATCGACCTTCACTTAGCTCGATAGCCTGATAGAGTTGAAATCGTCGCTAAGATTGTGACCCTATTGGTCCATGAAAAGTTTATTTGCTGCTAATCTAATGCAATAGTTCCGACGATACGAGAGAGCTTCCTTGCATTGAATTATTGCAGAATCACTCCAAACTGATTAGTTTTCACGATGCCTTCGTGGAGTTGTTTATAGAACTATTCTATTGCCATTTCAATAAAAGCAGAAAATGAAGTAGTCTTTTTGGTCAAATTTTTCAGAATTGTAGACATTATATCTGCTCCAATCGCTTCACTAAGCATATTCAAAAAGCTCTACCATAACTTTTATAGTTACGTTTTCCAATCTCAGATTCTCGACCCAATGGTATACCTGTTGCCCTGCTCTATTGTTCTACTTCCATCTTAAATTAAATCTGCGATGAGTCCATTCATTTCCATTTGCATTCTAAATTCCTAATTCAAAAACTCACTAACCATCAGCCAAACGAAGCATTTTTGTATGCAGTCCGGCCTTTAATAGGGCTACCTTAATCTATTCTTGCTCATTCCGCTGTTGCACAACTTCTGTTCATTGTTTACTTCTTTCCCATCAACCGGGGTTTTGAAAAAGAAAACAAGAAACAAACTCAAAAACATGCTAACGACCTCTGTTAGTACTTTGAAAATGAACTCCATCTACGTAGTCGTGCTGTAAAAGGACCGACATCAACTAAATCTTCTCCTGCAGCCATCCTTCTCGGCTACTCAAGTCATTAAATATGTAGTTAACCCGTCCTGAAAATTCCCATTACTAGCTCACCGACTTCCATCTTCATTACGTTAGCCAAAAAATTAATGAAAATTTAGGAACGGCAAGAAAATAAAGGAGTGAAAAGAAAAGGATGCAACTGACAAGGAATACGAAATGCCCCCAATGTACGGGTATCATGGTTCTTCTGCCCTTTTTCCTCCTATCGTTCTATGTTAGTTTCATCGTTTGGTTTCGAAAATGAAAAAAAAGAACCAATATCCTTGAGTCTGTTCATCGTTTAACCCTCTGCCGCTACCGATATCCTTTCGCGTGTCAAACTCAATTATCGAGCCAACCCGACTAATTGCACAGACAGACCGAAACTACACAACAGCGCAGCACCAGCATGTGCTCCAGGCTCACAACAGCCCCATCCGATCGACTATTTCACATTTCGCCTGCCAGTCAGTGTTAGTCTCAGAATTAAATGCTGGTCCTGTAAAGGACCAAATAACAATATACCAAAAAGGGAAAAAGCCTTTTCTAAAACATTTTTTTTGTTTTGGTCTTTCATTTCAGGTCGCAGAAGGTCGTGTGGCACGGTTCGCATCGGAACGGCGAACTAGCTCAGGAAATGTATTGTGATGCATGGATGTCGTCGTCCATGGACAAGGTCGGCATGGCCAGTAGTCTACTAGGGAATAAATTAATGGATGAGGAACGTTACTCCTGCGATAATCAATTTATTATTCTATGCATCGAAGTGGTGCCGAAGAATCAGCGAAAGAAGCGGGATCTGGACACGAGTCGAAGGTAAGTCTCGAATACGAACTAACGATTGTTGAATGTCCTCATTCGTTCAGTCCCTCGAGAGCGGGACGAATGATGACAAAGCAAAGTGTGCTCTATAAAACACCGTAACGTGACGAATGGTAGAAATGGAAATAAATGAATCCTCACCGATGCATGGATAGAGAACAAAGGACAAGTCGTTATTAGATTTTACTCCTGTCCCACATCAATGCCACACCATCTGTCCTGTAACTTGTTACATTCACGTGTGATTCCAGGGGTGAGGCGTAAATTAGTCCTGATTAAGTAATGTGATAAAAAGTAATTTACCGATTTCCGGTTATAATAGGGTTTCCGTTTCCTGTTTTTGAAGCGCAAACAAAGCACGCCAGCATACGTGAAGGAACTACGCGATGATTGCCAGGAATCGAATCGACCTCGACATGCCGTAGATGTGGGGAAATCTGGAAATCTGAAATCTCGAATCAATTTTTCTCACTTCGTTCGTTTCCTTTGAAGCGTTCGAAGAAAGAAGCCGCCAAGGATGGGAGCTTAGGCTGTGGGCATGGGTGCGGAGCATGGCATGCTCGGGACCGGGGAGATGTTAGAAAAGACTTGCTGAAAGCAATTATTTGCTTGTCTGCACGTGTAATTATCTATTGAATTTGGCAAAAATCTCGTGTGGATGTAATTAATTGAGGTTATGATTTATGGAATGAAAGAGAGCGCTGTTCGATCGCTGGAATGGGGGTAATGAGTGTGCTGGGAAGAATCGATCTGCCGGTGGTGGAAATGAATGAAAGAGGATTATGTGTGTCTTGGTTGATGATGGCGTAGGTGGCAAGGCAGGAATCCAGATCGGCAGTGAGGCTTTTGTAAGGCTCGTTCACAAATTGCTTTGAAGGGGAATTTCTACGGATTCCGGTGAGGATTTCTATTATGATTAATGCTTTGGAAGGGATTTTCGAAATGAAGAAATGGAGTCCGTTTTCATTTTCATCAGAAATTCAACTCGTGCTCAATGTGTCACAGATTTGACAGCTTTTGTACTAAAACCATTAGAGGCACACGGGCGTCGACCCATTCTACTCATCTGCAGTTAATTGAGCTTATCGATGTGAATTTTGGATTGTTTGACAGCCCTGTAATCACCCAAGTAAAAAACTGGACAGGAGACGCCATGCAATTCTGCCAAACAGAAGTTCAAGACTAGACTTCTTCGCTGAGAAAGTACATGTACATGAGCTCAGATCTCAGAGAAATGTATATACAGGGTGTCCCACGAGCAGTGTGCCAAAAAGCTAGAGCGTGTAGGTCTGGTCAAGACAAGAAAAAAATCTTATGGGAGGGGTGGGGGTCTATTCCCCCCCCGTTTAGCCGGGAGGGGCAATTTTCTAAAAAATTGACTTAATTTGGAAAAAAAATTATTAAAAATCAACAGTTACATCCACAATGCCGTGATATACTTTTTTGTAAAGCCAGAAACCTCTTCTTTCATCTTGTTTCTCAACGAAGCTGTTGTAAGGAATAGTTTTTGAGAAATTAATTTTCAAACTCAAAATTTTGAAAAAAAATTGAAAAAAAAAAATTCGAACTATTTTTTTTCCAAATTGTATGTAATTAAGTAGTATTTTTTTTTTAAAAATTCAATGCTCTCATTAGTTTTTAGTTAAAAGCAGAAAACCGGATGCAAAAATGTCTTGTAGTTTTTGAGAAATTAAAAAAAATAACCGAACCATTTTTTTCTAAGAAGAACCTTTTTTTTGGTTTTGACGCGGCTGGACTTGTAGACAAATTAATGTATGAAACATTGACCTCTTTTTTATTATTTTTAAAAAATTCGGAGTTTTATGAGGATACAATAAAGTGATACAGTATTGGAATAACCCTGGATTAATTCTTTTTTTTCATTGATAACGCCTGAAAACTGACCTGCGAATTTCGTCTGGGTCCGCCCGCCGCCGATGGGTTCTATCCGAATTTTGGATTTGGTCCGACGCAATCCCTCCCTTAGTACAAGGAGGATGGCTATTATGCTTGAAGTGCCCAAATCTAGAGTATGGAGAGTGCTTCATACCGAAAACTTACACCCGTACCATTTTAGGCCAGTTCAGGGACTCACCTCAAACGACAAGTTTTTGAGAGCAGAATTTTGTCGATCATTACTGCTTCGAGATGAAACTGAACGAAACTATTTTGCAAGGATATTCTGGACGGATGAAGCACAGTTTACCAGAGATGGGGTTACTAACTTCCACAATTTGCATCATTGGAATAGCACCAATCCACACAACAAGAAACAAAATAAATCACAACACCGCTTTAGCCGTAATGTTTGGCTTGGTATTGTTGGACAAACTGTAATCGGGCCCCGGTTTTTGAATGCCGTTATTAATGGAGAATCATACCTGCAATTCCTACGAGACCTTTTGCCCGATTTGATGGACAACGTTCCTTTGGCCATAGCAGATAATTTAATCTACCAGCAAGATGGAGCACCAGCATACTAGAGTTTACGGGTTAGAAACTGGCTGAATGATCATTTTAGTGACCGTTGGATCGGAAGAAGGGGCCCCACGGAATGGCCACTTAGATCACCAGATTTAACTCCTCTAGATTTTTATGTGTGGCGATTCATGAAGAATTATGTTTACGAAGTGGAAATAGTATCTTTGGAACAACTGAAAGAACGGATTGAAGTCGCTGGAGTCAAATTGCAGGAAAATTTGTCAAGCATAGATATGTGCAGCCATTAGGAGAAGAAGGAGATATAATCTTTGCCTTCTAAAAATTGGGGATCATATTGAAAATGTATTATAATAAAACTCCGAAGTTTTTAAAAATAATAAAAAAGAGGTCAATGTTTCATACATTAATTTGTCTACAAGTCCAGCCGCGTCAAAACCAAAAAAAAGGTTCTTCTTAGAAAAAAATGGTTCGGTTTTTTTTTTAATTTCTCAAAAACTACAAGACATTTTTGCATCCGGTTTTCTGCTTTTAACTAAAAACTAATGAGAGCATTGAATTTTTAAAAAAAAAATACTACTTAATTACATACAATTTGGAAAAAAAATAGTTCGATTTTTTTTTTTTCTCATTTTTGCATCCGGGTTTCTGTTTTCAACTAAAAACTAATAAGAGAATCGAATTTTTGGAAAAAAAATACTACTTAATTACATACAATTTCGAAAAAAAGTAGTTCGAAAAATTTTTTTTAAATTTTTTTTGCAAAATTTTGAGTTTGAAAATTAATTTCTCAAAAACTATTCCTTAAAACAGCTTTGTTTAAAAACAGAATGAAAGAAGAGGTTTCTGGCTTTACAAAAAAGTATATCACGGTATTGTGGATGTAACTGTTGATTTTTAATATTTTTTATTAAGACAGTTTTTTAGAAAATTGCCCCTCCCGGCTAAACGGGGGGGAATAGACCTCCCCCTCCCATACGATTTTTTTCTTGTCTTGACCAGACCTACACGCTCTAGCTTTTTGGCACACTGCTCGTGGGACACCCTGTATATTGAACGGTGGTCACATGCAAAAGTCTTAGCTTAAAGTTGGAATCAGGTGATGACGCTGGCCTTTTTGGCCTTGACCGTTTCGGAAACACGAGGAAAATTTTACGGTTTCTTCCGAACCCGAGCGTCAACCAACATCTCAAAGCTGGCATTCGAGGTTTCGTCAAATTCGAAACACTGCCGGACCTATCCAATAAATACAAGGTCGGACTCTTGTTGGTTCGCAAACATAGGGGCATCCATGGCAACAAAATCGCCGACCTACTAGCCAGAAAGGGCTCCATTAAAAGGCTTGTAAACTAACTTTCAAAACACTAAGGCCTGGCATAACACCATAAATGCATCTTTCCCGGAAACAGAGGATAGACTTTGTCTTGAGTATGCAAAACCCATACTATAAGACTATTCAGCAAGAGATGTCATTTCATATTTCGCACAGTTATTGAACTGTCAGCAAATTAACTACGATTGTTATGCATTTAAATAAGCCAAAACCAGTATATTTGATGTGGATCATCACACCCTTGTATAATGCTGGAGTAGTCGCCAGTCTCTACCAAATCGGTGAAAATAACTCGGAAACATTTGCAAAATTCGTTTCGCTTTGGTCATCATCGGACACCTACTCTATCTTATCAGGTTACTGATAAATTTTAATCCTTCAGATAGGGTAGTGAGGTGAAGAGTTCAACTCGTGTTCGACCAGCAAGTTCGATGCCGTACCTAATATTGAGACTGAATATCCAATCGAGTCCTTTCGAGGCGATACCGGGAATGGAACATATCCCCAATTACTGGAATTTTGATGAGGTTTGTTTTTAACAGGACAGCACCACACGCCACACACTTTCTAAAAAATAACTCTATTGGATATTACAGTTTGAGTGAGTTAATAACTTCTCGAAATGGAGACTTAAATAAGACGCATAGGTCGTGGGATTGAACCTGTTTTATTGGAGGGATTCAAGAGTGTACGCTCTTATGGTGTTTGTCACACAGCCTGGACGGGGTGCAGATGATTTGTGTCGAAAATGTTCGTTCACTAGCATCCGGGAGGTGGTTGTCCTAGGTAGAATTTGTGAGATTCGATTGAATTCGCATTGGTTGTAGTTCACAGTAACTCTTCTGTTTCCATGTCATTCAAGTGTTATATTGGAAATGCACACACAGAGTATGAATCTTCAATTCATAGAATCCCGGATGGGTTTTTTGCGGTTTTATATACACACGCTCTACTGACGAGGCTGAAGACCCTACCAAAGAGGACTTGTGTGACCTCTTGGTTAGTGCCTACGGAGCCTGTCCGGAGTACGACGTTAAGAGTATACTATAAAACTTTAATGCCAAGATCGATAAGGAACACATCTTCGGCGGAGTGATCGGTAAGCACAGCCCTCACGATACGACAACTGATAAGGGCTTTCGACTCACGGATTTTGACAGCTCGTAATATGGTATTTAGTAGCAGAAGCTTCCCTCGCAAGAAAATCTACACAGCAACCTGGCGGTCTCCGGACGGCCGAATCGCTAACATAATTGACCACAATTGACACAAGGCACTCGTAAAATATAATGGACCTGCGAAATTTCAGGGGGGCGAACGTCAACTCTGACCCCTACATTGGCAGTATGTTTAAGAGCTCCCCAGGTTAATTCCAGAAAGTCGCTCCAACCCACCAAATTCTGTTTTGATACTGGACGCATAAGCATAACAAAGATTTCCAGAGCCTACAGAAAGCAACTGGACGAAACACTCTCCAATATGCCAACGATATGTGGCTGCACTGCCGCTCAGTCATACAGGAAACAGCCGAGACTACCTTAGGCTGTCGGCCACGAATGCCAAGAAATCCGTGGTATGATGACGAGTGTGAGCAAAAAAAGATAGCAACTGACGGGGCATAACGAAAGGCCCTACCAAAAAAAAATTAGAGCTCATGAAGACTATCGCACCAGAGGAGGAAAAAAAAAAAGGAATCACGCAGCCTGTCAGCTCAAGCATATAGAGGAGTCCCGCGACAAACACAAGATAATGGCCTTTGACATAAAAAAACCAAAGCCTGACAGCTGGCTACAAGAAAGGCACCCAGGCTCCTCGAAATTACGAAGGTAACTTCGTTACTGACCCAAAGGTCAGGAGTTTGTCTACCTCAACAGAAAACATAAATAGTTGCGAACTTCACAAACGACATCATAGTTGTTGTTAAAACTCCTCACTCGCAGAACGAAAATCTTGCTCTACAAAACCCTCATCCTGCCAGTCTTGCTCTATGGAGCCGAAAGCTGGACGATAAGCAGGACGACAGAGTTGATTCTGGGCTCTTTCGAAAGAAAAATTCTGTGACGGATATTGGGTCCTATCTGCAAGGAAGGCGGATGGAGGACAAGACACAACCGCGAACTCTATGACCTGTGCAAACATGTGGTTGTAGTCCGGAAAGCAACGAACAATCCGGCGGCTATATTGGCTCGGCCATATTGAGCGCATGGATTCTAACGCTCCAGCTAAGAGGATATTCGAGGAAAATAGAAAGAAACTTCGTTTTAAAGAACAAGTAATCACGGTCGCAAGAGATTCCGCCTTGACAACTCGAAGCAGCGACCGTCAAAGATGGAAGATAATTTCAGCTCAGGCTTAGACCTTCCATGGATCGCTGGCCTGATTATTAAGTAGGTAACCTCTCTTATTGGATGGCCCGATTCTAGCGCCTTAGGTTACATGTATTCTCAGAGAAGTTAAGGAGCTACCTTCATACTTGGGGGAACAATCCTCAATTTCATTAGTAAATTTTTTTGCCAGAATAGATATCAGGTTGCAGTTCCCTGTCCTTGCTAATCGTTGCAAAAATGTTTAGGCAGACCCGAGTGGGACGTTTTCTACATGTTGCATTCTGCCACTAACCTCGAAGCCTTTGCCTTGCAATAAAATAGAAATGTTGGAACTTTCTGTCAAAATGTTGCATTTTACAATTGATTTAAAATAACACCTCTTCTTGAATGACCCGATTTTGCCGACCCTACCGCCTTAAAAAACATATCTTCTTCTTATTCTTTGGTCGTCCGGGGTAAACCTGAGCTTCAACCAACAAGCGTCTGAACCAGCACGGTCTTTGGTTAGCTGTTTCCGCCGCCCGCCCCAGATGCGGTCATGCTCTGCTACGTCGTTCCTCCGGGTTGGATTCGAAGACTCTTCGGGCCGGAGCTGCGTTGTCCATGCGCTCTACATGACCCCGCTATCTTAGACGCTGGATCCGAAGGCGTCGTACTAGGCCGAGGTCGCTGTACAGCCCGTTTTTCGTTGGAACTTCTCCTCCAAATTCCGTCTATACAAACGGGGCCGTAGATTAAACATAACTTCTGTAGTCAAATACCAACTTTTTATATTTCTTAAACTGAGCGAATAACATATATATCATATTTGAAATCTTTTCATGTTCTTTTATCATTTCAGACACAAAGAATTCGGCACAGCAGAGGAGTATGCCGACTATCTCCAGCAAATCACCACTTGAGATGTCATCATATCCCCCGCAACGTAAACTCGTCTCAACGATTTAAAATAATTGAAACCAACATACCAAATAAACCCAAACAAAATGAAAGCAGAACGTAGATATGCGAAAAACATAGGAACAAAGGAAATACGACTGTGCCATAATGGAGAACCCAGGATGTGGATACAAGCAATATCTGTATACCTAATATCACCAGCTGTGCTAACCACAAGACAAGAAAAATAAAACCAACAGCAATGGCATTTAGAAAATTATCAAAAAATGAACTTTAATCACAATTACGAGGAACGAGCTCAGTCACCCTCGCCCTCAAATCCTTTTTTTTTTGTTTTGTTTTTTTAATTAAAATGAAAGTCCTCGCCATCAAACATTATCTACACAGCAAATAAACAAAAAAGCTTGTAAAGATCCACATCCAATAGAATCTCTTTCTTCTGTCTGCGTTTTTTTGTTTTTGATAAATGTAATTTTAAGTTTAAATCTAAAAACAACGCAGAATGTTTTGCATGCATTTAAAACTTAAAAAAAATATATTTTCTAACCCACAAAATAAAATTGCATTTAACCAAATACCAAAAACATAAAACAAAGTAAAAGAACACATAAATAAATGAGCAAACAACTATATAAATCAATAAAAAATGGAAAATATATAAATTATTGCTAAAACATATTTAAATAAGTTTTTTATACGTGAATACAGTTTTTTAGTTAGTATACAAATGCAAAATAGAAAAGAAACAAAGCAAAGCAAAACTCTAAATATAAATATTTAACTTAGCAATTAAACAAATGTGTATTTATATTAAACTTAAATTAACATTAGTCGTAAATTTACATTTTTAATTGTAGAAACTAGGCTACATTGTTATATTGTACATTGAAAAAATATTAATAAAAAAGATACATTTCAACTTATATTAATTTTATCGAAGGAAAATTATCTGATATAATTAGACATACATACTCATAATGTATAGATCATTTGTGCATCGTTAAAATAAATTTATTTCTTGTGTTATTATTGAAAGTTGATAAATAAATTCTAGTCTTAAGGAGATTCTGTGCTAGCAGTATAATAAAATGCAAGGAAATTCGAATTGAGTAATGTAGCGCAAGAAATTTATCTACGAGCGTGTCTTAAGTTTTATGTTCTCCTCAGAAGATGGCATAATAGACTAAATATATATTAATGTTTAAAAAAATTCTAACTAAATTCTAATTTTTTAAATAAAAAAAAAAAAGCTTTTTATTTATTTGAACAACTCCTTGGCACATTTCGAATTAAACAGCTACCACTCCATTTTTTCTATTTTATAGTGTTCCCTTATTTATCTACTGCCAAACACCTCAATGCTCAGGATGGGATATTCGTTTTGTTTTTTCCCAAGACAGCTATATTCATTTTTAAATTAAAAATAAATAATAATAACAAAAATCTACAAGGGAGTTGTTCAATTCCAGTCCTCTGTTATTATTTATTTTTTTATTTTATTAATCTAAAAAAAATACTCACAATACTAGAGTCCTAAATGACGGCAAATATACATTCTGACACTGCCAAAAATAAATAAAGCGAAACATATATGAAAACGTATTGAAGAAAATTCTTCTAGAAACCTATCAATATTTAAAAATTAAATTTAAACGAAATATGTTTTGTACATAAACCGAATGAAATTTTGAAAAATAATTCCAATAGTTCTAATTTTAATTAATTTTAATATCAAATGAAATCAAAAAAAAATAATTTTCATCGTTTATTGTATCAAATTAATTTTTTTTGTTATTATTTTATGATATATATTAAATACAAAAAAATGGCAATAATAAAAAGAAACTGCGTAACGAGAATACTGAATGAGAATTTTAGATTTAAACAAAGTCGATAATGTAAGATACTGTAATTCAGAACGAAAGTCAACTCATTTCACTTACGAATAAGTTTTTAATTGTAAAAGTAAATAAGAAAAAGATGAAGAAGATATTAAAATAAATAAATCTAAGTGAAATAATCGTAAAAGCATTTTCATGTCTAACCACTTCCAAGGCACTTGTCATCGCTTTGTCCTTCGGCTTTTCTCTCTGTTTGTCAGCTAGCAAACAAATCATCAACGAGTGCAACTTGAAAAATGTCTATAATGGAGATTTGTTTTCTTTTTTGCCATATATATTTGGTCGAAAAATGCATTAAGAAGAGAAGCATGAAATCTGGCTGAAGGGCCTGCACTTGTTATAAATTTAACCTTGGATAAGTATGTACTTTCAAAATCAAACGAAAATAAAAAAAAGCTTTTTTGAGAATAAGGTGTGAAGACCTAATGCATTTCATGAACAGGATATTGAAAGCTCCTATAAATTTATTAGAAGTATCAGAGTAAGCTAAAATGGTGTGCGACACAGCTTTCGAGGCTTCCGTATCTTATGCCGTCTTTAGCCGAAACTGAAACCCGTTATTTATTTAGACTTCCAAGCACAGTCAAGCTTAACAAGACAGCCTTTAAGCTCTTACTAAATACACACATTCCAAGCTATATTGAAGCTTTTACGTGACCAGGAATATAAGATGCGGTACTGAGTACAGGGTGTATCACTTGAGCTTTCTAAAAATCTAATAAAACGTCAAGTGAATGTTCATCCAAGAAGAGGTGTTATTTTAAATTACGCGTACTTCATGAACTGTTTACTCTCAGCTGTTTCTGCGGTAGCTTTTGATAAGTGAAAATATGAAGATTACTTAGTATTAGCCAGAGGATATTAGCACAATGGGCTAAAATTGCGAAAAAGCACGACAAACTGGGGTATAATATCGCGCAGACGTTTCGTAAAATACAAAGAGGTGTTCGTCCTCATCAGGTGTTTTCTCGCTTAACTAATGATATAGCTTTACAGTCAATAATATCCGTGTGTAAAAAATAAAATTGTACATAGTCTCTGCCACTCTCCTAGTGCCATTAGGGTCGCAGTGGCAGCAATAAAATAAAATAAACTAATACGTTTTACGAGTAGTTACAAAGATAGGCCGAACCTTCCGTGGCGAAGAGTGGTCTACTCCTAACCCCATACCAAAAATGACGCATACAGATAGTATATAAGACATCTTTCAATTGTGCTACCTGCAGAGATATCCCCTCGGGCTAGATACCAGTAGTACAAAAGAGGGTTGGTCGTTCTATTAAAAATTTGGAACTTTTTTTGGAAAATGGTTAAATCGTTTCTTTTTGAAAGCAATTGTCCATCACTCATCTTTCTGGTAGCATGGAATGTCACGTACGGAAAAAATACTTCCTTCGGCGCGGACCACGATAGACCCAATTGTTACTTTCTTCGAGAGATTGGAGATGCTGTTTAGCCGGGCCTAATGTTATCGATCGGAATAGAAGATAATTGAAAGAGGCGATATCTCGAGAAAACGGCGGCTGGGGTAGGATGCCCCATTTCATTTTTTCCAAAAATAATGTCATCATAGAAACTACAACTCAAAAGACAGAAGCCCATTTCAAAGAAGTGAAGTATTGTGAAGACCCCCGGTCGGAACACATCGAGTACAAGTCCCTAAACTAGGAGAGTAGATAAAAGAGCTGGTACAGATGAGGGACCTGTAATGGACGCAATTGAAAGCATTGAGAGCGTATGCTTTCCATTCAGTTTCAGGCCGAGAAAGGAAAAGTGATTATCAGAATGAACAAAACCAGAAACTCCTGGGCTTCGATCAACTACTCAGCCTAAACGGAGCCGAAATTTGTAAAGGATCTTATGGAGCATTCGCCTGAGACAAATGATTGCAGTCATTGCACAAGACAAAAAAAAACGAAAAGTATTTGAGAAAGTTAAGCCGGACGCAGTAGTAAATTTTCATATGCGCAGATACAAGTCCACAAATAAGTGTCAAGGATCAGAAGGATAAAAAAAGCACTAAGCAAGGTCCTAAGACCCTCACCCACCACATTACCACTAAATGCAAGGTTTTGGATGAAGTCACTTCAAAAAAGGATATCTGCGAGTTGGGATTCGAAAATGTAATGAGGTAAATGAGCCTTCGGGCGGAAATAGGTAAGAAGTTGCTCGAAGTAGAAAGACTAAGAACTTGCTGGGGAAACTGTCGGATCCGACAAAGAACGCTGTTGAAGGAATGCTTCAAATCTCTAGAGTTTGGGCACTTAACATACAGATGCCAATGTCAGGTAGATGTGAAGATGTTGAACAGAAGGCCAAAAAATAGCTAAGAACTGTAATATGGAGCCAACATGTATTGTATATTCTGCAGGGAAGTAAGTAAGTAAGGAACACAAAACATATACCATTTAGTCAGAAAAACCCGGGTGGAGAGTTATTACTAGTAATCTTCAGCTATTGTGTGACCGCTCAGGATATTGTGAATCAAGAAAAAGAAAGCGGATGTGATATTGATTGGGGAGGCACACAAGACTCTTGACAGTAATATTTGGGACAGCAAAAAGACAAAGCATGTCGCAATATGGGCATGTGGGAATCATGTATAATCTACGCAGGAGGCTCGCCAAGGTCGAATTCTTCAAAAAAGGTGTGCACTCCTATAAGTAGGAATATAAAGGCCAGGTCAAAACAAGGATGTTATTAATCAGAGATCTAATTTTCGCAAGTTCTCCTATACTTTGCAATATGAAGTGGCGGTGTCAGAGAGGGAGTGACCACCAGATGATCATCTACAAAATCGTGAGCTACACTAGCTACACTAGGACAGTCTGTTTGACAGTGACGTTTTCGAGATGATGCTGAGTAGCTTTAACGTAGGGACCAGATTCGCGCCAGTTCATACAAAACACCGAGGGGAAATTGATTTCTAAGAACAAATGAAGGCCTTTAGGCAGGCGCGACGGGAATAAGAAATATAATCAAAGTGAGCAAACCTAGATGCTTTAGGCCAATCTGCGACGAAGATCCGATTAACCTACGAAACACGGCCTACAGAATGGTTATAACCAGACTAGAAGCCTGCAAATCCCCACAAATAACATGCCCAATAATACTGAGAACCATTTTGGAGTATCTGCTTCACTAAAAGGCGTATAATATGACCGCAATTGTTCGAGAAATAGAAGTAGGAATTATCCCAGCCATCATATGGGGCGAACAACCGAGGCCCCTTATCAGAACAGGAGACAAAGGGGCTGGACGTGGAATTTCTTACAAGGCTTTGAAGGCATCCGTTCAAAAGAAACCAGGCGTATTCATGCAACTCTGCAAAAATGTCAAAAGGACATTTAACATTTTTGTGAACCGTAGAAACTGCAATGGCTAGTACTAAAATTAAATAAACCACCCGGAGAGCTAGTCTTTCTTTAATCTTAGGAAATGGCATGAATCTACAATTTTTCCGTAATGTTTGACCTACGATATATAGGTATGCGATGGAAAAATGTAAGGTTCGTCTTATAAGTTCAGCGAGATATAACACCACCTTGTAACTGAAATAACTGTCTTGCTCATGTTGAGGCTATCATGGGAGGGAAGCCCATCTCCAGCTTCTACACTCTGGATTAGCTTACCGAGCGACCTTTCCAGATTTTTGTTTTCAATCTTAGATTGGTGTTATATACCTGGATGACATTTATTTTAGTAGGACGGTACCAAACTAAGTGATAAATTTTCTGAAGGAGTTATTTCTCGAAAAAAAAAAGGCTTAAACTTACCTTCAGAATCAAATTTTTTCTTCGATCTTATAAGTGCTTGGGTTTTAATCGTCAAATCTAATATAAAAAAAATGCAACTGTGTTTAAAGTTTTTACTAAAACCGACAACTCAATACTTGCCATTTATTTTAAAGATTTGCTTTTGGTAAATATTGACTACGTTTATGTTTTAAGTGCCCCTTACGGAGAATCTAATTTTTTGTCACTTTTTCAAGAATATTTTGCTAATAAATTTGTGTAATGTGATTTTCCAAGGCTGCAATTAACGTTGGCTTATCGGCATAGTTAAGTGATTTTACCCATTAAAAATAGGAGGCAAATCACAAACGAAACAGAGCATTTTTCCGGATGCATTGGCAGTTCTTGCGTTGCCTAAGCTAGCTCATAAGACCAAAAACGGCAGTTTTGTTTATTAACATGGCCTTTCAACTAGAAATGAGCTTCGTCGCTGATGATACTTTTTTAAGAGAAAGCGGATGTTCCTCCAGATTTCCAGAAGCCTAGGAACTCAAAATCTGACTTTTCGGGATCACATCACCAATTTAACAGGCAGGTTTTACATTGTCTTAGGTATACTACGCTACTCTGGAAATTGTCTTCCAGTAGCATTAAATCAATGCTCGTCAAAATGCTACTGATCCCCATGCTCGGCATGGGCTTTTAAAGCTTCCCTAAGTTTAGGAAAAGTTTTCCGACTCACACAGAGCAAATCACCGCCATACCTTTACCCGAGACTTCGGTTCTCTATATCTGAGAGAGGTTAATTAACACACTCATAGCATTGGTAACTTCAAGGTGCAACTTAGGTAACATTTTGGCATATGTTTTTAGGATATTTTTATGGGCATTTAGGGCTGACTGTTGTGGTCATAATAACTTATGGCTTTTAATAGAATTCAAATTCAAATTCAAAATCTTCCACATAGTCCAGTAACACAATCCCAATTGTTGCAAACAGCGAAGAAAGGACATATCACGGCTTTCATTAACCCTGACGGACACAGCAGCAATATTTTCCTCTGTGCACACGCTAGTAATTACTGTACGATAACTTTTCAAGTCTTCAGCGTTTTTCGATACGCAACCCAAAAACTTTCTTTATAATCTGTCAATGTCAAAAACTCAGCCAAGGCTCACATTTCCATCACGAGGAAGTTTACGAACGAGCTACGTTTGGAAATTATTAAAAATTACGACCCAAATCCGGAGTAGGCAGTCATGCTTTTTGCGTTTACTTAGGCAGGCTGTACCTGCTACGGTGGATAGATTCGGGACAACATATTCACTATTGAATGCTTCTATGCCAGTGAGACAATGCACTAATAAGCTATAAATGCTTCAGTTCAAAATAAGCAAAATACGTGGATTCCACGTCATTCACATGAATTGCGGATCTTACTTACTTACTTATATGGCGCTACAGTCCGCGGTGGACCTGGGCCTCAACCAACAAGCGTTTCCAGCTGGCACGATCTTTCGCCAGCTGTTTCCAGCGCCGCACGCCCAGACGGTTGAGGTCCCCTTCCACCTGCGTGCGCCACCGAAGATTCGGCCGTCCCCTGCTGCGTCGTCCCTCCAGGTTGGATTCGAAGACTCTTCGGGCCGGAGCCGTGTTGTTCAACCGCTCTACATGGCCCAGCCATCTTAGACGTTGGACCCGGAGACGTCGTACCAGGTCCATGTCGCTGTACAGCCCGTACAGTTCTTCGTTGTATCTTCTCCTCCATACACCGGTAGTATAAACGGGACCATAGATTAAACGCAGAATTTTCCTCTCGAAACGACCAAGAGCGTCCTCATCCGCTTTAGTTAAAGTCCAAGCCTCCGCGCCGTAAAGGAGGACTTTGATGATTAAAGTTTTGTACAACGTTATCTTGGTCTTTCGAGAGAGGGCTCTACTTCTCAATTGCCTCTTGAGCCCAAAGAAGCAGCGGTTGGCAAGGGTTATTCTGCGTTTTATCTCAGCGCTGTTGTTGTTGTCGCTGGTCAGAAATGAGCCAAGGTAGTCGAAGTCCTTGACTACTTCGAAATTATAGCTGCCAAGCATGACGTTCTGTTACGTCGGTGTTGTGTGTCTTACCCTCGTTAACGCTAAGACCCACTTTGGCCGCTTCCTCAATGCTTATGAATGCCTCATTGACGTCTCGCTGCGATCTCCCGATCACGTCAATGTCATCTGCGTACGCAAGCAGTTGAGAGGACTTGAAATAAATCGTACCTCTTGTGTTAGCCAGTGACTCTTGTACGATCTTCTCAAGTATGATGTTAAAGAAATTGCATGACAGTGCGTCGCCTTGTCTAAATCCTTTTTCAACACCAAAGGTCTGGGTTAGCTCATTACCGACCTTAAAGGAGCAGCGAGAATTCTCCATTGTCGACCTGCACAATCGGACGAGTTTGGCAGGGATGTTAAAACTAGACATGGCACCGTATAGCTCGTCTCTATGCACACTGTCATACGCGGCTTTAAAATCGATGGAAAGGTGGTGCGTATCGATTTGAAATTCTTGGGTCTTCTACAAGATCTGCCGCAGTGTGAATATTTGGTCTATTGTGGATTTGCCTGGTCTGAAGCCACACTGATAAGAGCCGATCAGGTTATCCACAAAAGGCTTCAGGCCTTCACACAATACGGCAGAGAAGATCTTGTATGCGACGTTGAGGAGACTTATTCCCCTATAATTGGCGCAATTATAGAGGTCTCCTTTCTTGTGGACCGGGCAAACGATGCTGAGATTCCATTCGTCGGGCATGCTTTCCTCCGACCATATTTTACAGATAAGTTGGTGCATGCGCCTTACCAACACATCTCCAGCCGCCTTGAAAAGCTCAGCAGACAGGCCGTCCGCACCAGCGGCTTTATTAGACTTAAGTCTCGATATCGCTATTTTGACTTCGTCTATGTCGGGTGGACGGGATTCTCTTACGTCATCGTCCGTGGCGAATGGATCATTCTGCCTGACAGCGGTATCTTGTCTATCATCGCCGTTATACAGTCTGCAGAAGTGGTCCTGCCATATTCTCAGCATCGACTGTGATTCTACTACTAGATCGCCGTTTTCATCCCGGCAGGCTTCTGCTCTGGCTTTGTAGCCCTGACATGTTCGTTTTACTTTTTGGTAAAACTTTCGAGCTTCATTCCTGTTATGACATCTCTCCATTTCCTCGATCTCACGCTTTTCGTGCTCCTTTTTTTTCTTTCTGAAAAGCGCAGGTTCTTGTTGTTCTTTTCTCCTTGTAGAGCTCGCAAGCAGTTCTCGTCCGTCTATGCAGCATGGCTTTGTATGCGTCTTGCTTTGCTGCATAGGCTCGTTCGCATTGCAGGTCAAACCAGGGGTTTCTAGGCGGTCTCGATTTGAAACCCAGCACATCAGAGGCAGCGTCTCTGATTGCGTTCTGGCAATGCTCCCACTGCTGGTCTGTGGATAGTGTCTTCGAATTGGGGATCTATCAATTTGAATTTTAGGTTAAGATCTTGACATTCTTACAAAATCAAATAAACTTAAGAATTTAAGCCCATTGAATTGAAGCATCGAAATTTCGCCAACTGAACTTTGCAAGGGTTTGAATATATAGAATCCTGAATTTAATCGAAAAATGGAACCTAGCGATAGTGCCCATTTTGGCTTAATGGCTTTATCAATAAGCAACAAACCCAAATGAGACTGTATGGTGATTGGACTATATTTTTACGATGATGATGGCCATATTATGACCAATGAAGCTCGCTACCACGCCATATTGGAAGTCTATGTTTGACAGAATTGGATGAAATTGACATCAGTGATATAGGGCTCCAACAAAATGTTGTCACACAGCGCACGACAGGTGAAACAGTTGACCTATTAAAGGGGAAGTAAGGTAATCGTTTATATACGGGATGTTCAAGAAATAGGTTGACTTTTTGAAGTTCGCGGGCTAAGTACACCCAATTTTCCTTTGATTTTTTTTTTATATTGGTGGTCATGTCCCCTAACATAACATATATTGTCAGCCATTTTGGATATTTATTTTATTTTTTCACAAATATACTGAATAGACGTGTTATGCTTTGGTTGGGGTTTATTTTACTAAACAGGATGGGATCAGCTCGCCGGGAGCTAAGCTGCAATTCCAGGTACTCTATCTTGAATTTTGTAAACTTTTACTTGGATCTCAGGAACCACAGTAGCAAGGGTTCTAAAACCGGTCACTATAAGCTCAGAATCATGTACACTGAACGACGACTCAGATTTGCTGAAGGGATTTATCACTCGTGACGAAACATGGGTTTAAGATATGGTCAGAGTTGCCAAGAGCGAAGTTCGGTCATATAGTTTTGCTCACTATTTTACTCGTTTACAGTTTATCATAAGTTCTTGTCGAGAGGTGGTATGATCAATAAGGGATATTACCTTGAAGTTATGCGCCTTTTGTGTGAAACAATGCTCGTACGTAATTTTTATATTACCATACGGAATTCACCGGACTTGACCCACTGCGTTTTTTTCTTCACAAGACTGAACGGACCCTTGAAGGTACGGCGATTTGCCTTGAATGAGAAAATGAAGATCGGATTGCTGGAAAAGCTCAAGTCTAAACCAAAAAGTGCCTCTCAGAAGTACCTCGAGAATTGAAAAAAGCGCTGGTGCAGGGGAACTACTTTGAACTGGACAAAACAAATATTGATGAATAAATAAACATTTTCGAGAAAATTAAAAAATCGGGTTAAGTTATTTTTTGAAGAAGCCTCGTATAGCTTACATCCCATAGCGAACTGTCAATCGCCTAAGTTGTGTGTGATTCATTTTACACACAGGTAAATAATTTCAGACCGCGAATTTCAAGACCATTTGAGGAGAAAGATGGAAAATGTACTCTCGACGACTTGGCTGTTAATGAACTGGAACCCCATATCATCGATGTTAGATGATAACACACCAGCCTCTATACCACGATGTTCCCATCCTCGGTAGTAATAAAACAACACATTTTTTAATTTTAATTCAATATATTTCGCCATTTTGTTAATTACGCTTAATGTATAAACTGTATATGTATGTATTGATATCATCCTCTGCCACATCGTTCCTCGTTTTCCCATCGTCACTTCCCTAAACCTTAAATAGGTTACATCAACATTTTCATTTACTTTTACTTAAGCTCTGTCATTCCCGATTCATAACATACATAGAGTATGCTTGTAAGTTTGTAAGAATATAGCTATAGAGCAGTAAGTATACATTTAGAAGGTGTAAGAATTGCAATAGGTACACATATAAATTTCTGTTTTAGAGTATAGAATATCAGCAGGTAAACACATACAATATTACTTGGTTCGCTATACATTAACTACGAGTATGTAGTTAAATAGGTATTTTAGTAGCTATATTGTTGGCTTTATTTCGGTGGTAATCGTCGCGATTGATAAAATAGTTTATTTCCTTCTTAACGGTCATGTGAACTAAACAATTCGTAATAAATAAAATCCTAGGAAAATAATTCACATCCATTTATAGTATAAACATGTATAGTATATAGTATACGGTATAAATATGTTTGTATTTTGGTGGTTTGTAGACACAGATATAGTATGTAGTTCTGGTAGCAAAATCTAAAACAATAAATACGTCTATCGCTATTTCTCTAAACATTACGATTACGATGACTAATATAGTTTCCTCGTCGAGCATGCTTTTATCGAGAGAAGCAGATCATCCATTTTGCATGGTATGGTATACTTGAGATACAAAGATCGGCTCAATTCATTGTATGTGTATAGTATGTTATGAAATATATTTCCTAATTGGGTAACTTACGAGCAGAATATATTTATCAAATATTAGCTCTTAAATATAAATTTAAATTTAATTATTTTTAGGTTATCGTTTTTATTTTTATTTTTCCTTGATGTAACACGTAGCTATAAATATTTTCTTCTGTTTAATTCGATTAAATATGAATATTGTAACAACGTCTTATTTTCTTTTTCTATATTTTTAATCAATTAACACAGTAATCCTTTTTCGTAACAATATTTTTTTTTTTAATTGTATTTCAATATTTTTTTTTATTAAATTATTCAATGCCTCGTAAATATCTACTTTTTTTTTTTTAAATCCAAGATATAAAAACAGGAAAAGAGCAACCTCTCCTAAAATACTGCTTTTGCATTTAAAAGTAATAAAAACTCCAGATCATCGTTGTGCTAGAGGTCGCTATACAGACTACTCAAACGTCACATATTTTTAAATTTTTTTTATATTAACTATATTAATTTATTTTTATTTTACTAAGCCTGGTTCGAGTAATCGCTTCTATTTCTCATACTTCTTTAGGCTTATATTTATTTTTTATTTTTCGGATTATATTGTAATTTACCACAAACGCCTTCGTATATCATTTCAAAAATGTCTGTTTTCTTTCTGCTTTTTATTTTGTATAAATTCAAGGATATAATGATATGAATTAAATAAAAATCGTCAAGTTTTGCACATTTGTAATATATAAAAAAATCACTTTCTCTAGAGCGATCTCATCAATTTACGTCAAATTTAAAAATTTTGTTATTGTCTTCCAATTGTTCTCTTCATTTTTTCAACACATTTTTATTTAATTTTGGTTTTGTTCTACAGATTTGTTTAAAATGCTTTCTAAGCTTAAAATGAAATGTACGAGGAGTAAATTGTTATTAGGACAGATATGATAAAAATTCAAATTGTTGGTCTTTGCTTATTTTTTAATTGTAAAATTTTACTTTCTAGCTTAGAAGCTTCTGAGCTATTTAGATAGGTGCAAAAGTAAAGAGAAACTACTTCTGCAACGCGAAACCGTAGATCTGTTTGCTTGGTCACATTTTTTTTTTATTATTTTAGTGTATATTCCCCGCAATAATTGTTTTAACTACAAAGCAGGTCGAGACTCGAGTTATTGCAAACTCAGATTTTAAAATATAAAATTCCGCTTCGTCCATTTTTAACTTTTCTGAAGATTTTTCCCACCTTCGCGTTTAAAAAAAATATATATTTAAGTACTGATGTCCTTCTTGGTACGATGATTCAGAGGATTCGGAAGAATATTGTTTCTACTTCCACCTATGTATCTGCGACATCAAAACCTCGAACACAACCTTTAATAAGGAAGAATCTATGATATTAATAGAATGCTGTCCTTCCACACAGTAAATATAAATTACGTTAAAATTAACCTTAAGTGCAACCATAAGCCCAATCGGTTTTGTACGGCCGGAGTCGTTTTTAAGCCATCGAATGACATATAAGAGAGTAAGGTGAAAAGTTCTCGAACTGATAATGAAAAACTCAGATTTTCATTTAAAAAATTATTTTATTCGTCTACATAGTCTCCCCCGACTTCAACACACTGGATTGGTTTGTTGGGCGTTTCTACAACAACAGTATTTTTACCCGAAAGTGAGAGTCTGGAAGGCTGTGAAAATATTCATACACGGCCCTCTTAGAAACACAATTCTTTAATTTTGAGAATAAATAGATAGAAGCCTGAGAGTACCAAATCAAGAGGATAGGGGTGATAGTCGAGCAATTCGTTCCCCAAATCCCGCAGTTTTCTCATTGTCAACGGTGTCAGTTTTCTCATTGTGTACAAGGTGCGTTGTCCTGGTGAGAGACGATTTTTTTGTCCTTCAAGCCAGACATTTTCTCGCGAATTTCAAAAGTCAAGACGGTTGAAGTAATATTCGCCTGTGATTGTTCCGCAAGGTAATCAATAACCATTTTTCTGGCAGATGGGATCGATTTTGCTTTTATTAGCGCTGAACCATTGGCTTCGACTGCTTTTTTGTTTCTGGTTTAGACAACCCATGTCTCATTGGTAGTGTCCAATCGCCACACGAAATCAGTCGAATTGAATCGGTCGAAGGATTCTTGCGAAAATCATTTGCGAATTTGACTTTGATTCAGCAAATGCGGCACCTATCTTGTGCAGAGCTTCCGCAACCCTAATTCTTTGTGCAAGATGTTTCCCACCATTTCTTCCGACATCTCCACAGCCCTCAACTAAGTTACCATTCGATATCATGGACTTTTTCGATTGTTTTAGGTGTGGTTGCGGGTTTTGACCGACCTTCACGTGGGTCATCTTCGAGGGTGGTGCGATAACGTTTAAATTCAACTGCCCACTTTATAATGGTTGACAATGAAGAAGCAGAGGCCCCGAAAACTTTTGTCAACTTCAGATGAATTTCGTTAGGGGTTAACCCATCCAAAACGAAGAATTTCAGTGAAAAAAAGCATTTGAGAGAATAAGTTTACGAACTAATGACCCGTGCACCCAGGCAGGAAACATATATGTTTACTGATTGGAACGCTATCCCTGTGTCAGACAGAGAATTTTCCACCTTACCTACATACCGCTCTGGATATTTACGCTGTCAAAATCATTCGATGTGGTTTGATAAAATTATCCGCTTTATGCCCGATGGTATCGAAGGCCCTGGGAACTAGTCCTAGAGTCTTTCATGCCGAACTGTAAGCCATCCTAACGTACGTCAACCTAAACTAAGAGACTGGCATAAGAGGTATAACTATCAATATACTCTCAGACAGTCAGGCAGCGCTCAAAGCGCTGGGCTCATATGTATATGTAGTACGAACTTAAAATCCATCAAGGAATGCCTCGATGCCCTGCACGATCTAGGTAAAAGAAATAAAGTCAAACTCTAGTGGGTGCCAAGTCACAAGGGCATAAGAGGCAACGAAATCGCCGACCAACTCACTGGGAAAGGTTCCAGCGAAAAGAACATATAGTGGTGGCCATATTTATAAGGACAGTACACACTTCTTCGTTTTACTTTGCAAGTTGGGAACATTTTTTGGAGAAAAATATTATTTATTTATTTATTCTTTTAGAAACAGAAAATAAATTTAACACCTTTAGAAAATAAGAAAAAAAATTATTTAAACTGTCCCCTATATCCCGCCTGGCCATATTTTTAAGGACACTTCAAAAAATTTAATTTTTTTTCTCAAGGGTACAAAAGGATAAGCGAAATGCTGTTTCAAATTACTTGTGAAGTTTAATTTAAAGAATTTAGATCAATTTCCAAGTTTCAAAGCGTTAACTTCTTTCAAAATGGGTAAGGGAATAGAGAACCGTAACGATGAGCAGCGCTCAATTATAAATATGTTAAATAACAAAGGCAAGTCCATTAGAGAAATCGGGAGGCTTATTGGTTAATCAAAATCGATGTGGCCTAAAACCCAGGAAACAAAAGCAAAACACAGAGCCAAAGCAAAAAACAAACACTGATCGCCAAATCGTAAAAATATCCAAAAAAGACCCATTTAAATCCTCTCGTGAGATAAAAAATAATTTGAATGCTAATATTTCTGCACGTACCATTCGGAAACGCTTTCAAGAAGCTAATTTTTTTGTACGATCGGCTTTAAAAGATCCTTTATTGAGCAAAAAAAAATCTCAAAAGACGTTTGGATTTTGCAAAGGATCATGAGTGTTGGACAGGAACAAAGTGGCGTAACATCTTATGGAACAATGAGTCAAAATTTAACCTAATTATTTCAGACGGTCGATAATATGTGAGAAGACTAAAAACTGGCGAGCTCCAGCCCAAATATACCATCAAAAGTGTAATATTAAGGTTTGGGCTTGCTTTTCGTGGTATGGGGTAGGGCCTATTTTCCGTATCCGGTATATAATGACTGCTAACTTTTATGTCAATAACATCATGAAGGAAGTAATGCTACCATGTGCAGAAGAAAATATGTCTCTTCGATGGACATTGGACAACGATCCGAAGCATACGGCAAAAGTTGCGAAAGACTTCTTCAGGAGCAACAACATCCATCTGTTGCAGTGGCCAGCACAGTCTCCGAATCTCAATCCCATCGGTAACCTCTGGAAGATCGTTAAAGACCAGATTGGAAAAGAGAAGTTCAGAGAACAGGATGAATTATGGGGAAAAATACTAGAAATATGGTACTCTTTACCAGTGGAAACTTGCCAGCGCCTTATAGAGATAATGCCACGTCGGTGCCAAGCCATACATACATAAAATAGTGGCCATACCACTAAATATTAGGCGGTTATATTATTATCAGATAAATTAAAAAAAAAATAATGTCGTTTAACCATTTGATCTTATTAATTCTATTTTAATTAAAGAACACAGTGTCCCTATAAATATGACCAACACGAACCTGCGTCAAAGATTAATTTTCTCTTAGACAAGTGGAGAAATTGAAGGACTCCGATAATCGAAGATATTCATACGGCCCCTGAAAAAAATCTCTATCAATATTTTCAAATATAATAGAGTCGATATCAGAAGACCGGTCAGCTACCATTCGGGACATTTTAGTCTAAGATATCATCTTAATAAATTTAACTTCTAGTCTGAAACTGAGTGTCGACTCTGAATAAAGGACGAAGAAACTGCAGAGCACATACTATGCGAGTGTGCTGCCCTCCGCCATCTCAGGTAGCGTATCCTCCTCAGAGAAATCATGACTCCTGAGGGGATCAGCTCAGCTCCTACGAGGGACACCCTCAGCTTTATTGAGAAAGTAGAGGAACTCCTCCTCTAATTGGCTTAATTAAGCAGGCACAATAGATCTATTCTGGTCGCAGTGCTCTATGATATCTCTTAACCCTACCCCCCAATTAAAAAAAAAAAATGCCCGATGACCCAGCGAAAAACTCAATTTTTCCACTGACATTGAAATCGGAGTATTGAATTTAAAAATATAAACAGCAAGCTATTAAAGGGTCGCCCAAAATGCATTACAGCCCTACGCCACTAGTCAAACACTAAGCCGTCACTCGCCAAGAGTTTTAGACCAATCAGTCTAACATCCTTCTTGTTGAAAAGCATGGATAGGCTAGTAGAGTTACACGTGCGCAAAGCTGCAAAGTTGCCAGTTGCACCAGCGCGGAAAATCCTGCAAGACTGCGCTTCAAAACCTAGTTGGGATATTGCACTGTTTGTTTAACGTGGACACCTGCCTTGTCGGCTTAATTCCACGGTGGGCCTTCCCACAAGGAGTTGATCGTCAACCAACGTCCTTCTATTGCAACTTAAGTACCGATTCGAAGCCATATGCAGGGAACATGAGCTTCCCCCTTGGTCTGGGGCGAGGCCTACCCAAAACCTCATACCGATCTAAGGGTCACGGCGCCCTTTTGCAAACAACTACTGTTGTTTGTAACGTCTTTCATTTCCCGCGATTTGTGACAACCGCAGCCCCCACGATACTCCCACTAGGAGGCCTACCGCAAGACAGGCCGGGACTGTCATTTTACTGACATTACTATCCCGGGGGCCCCTGTCTCCCGTGGTTCCAGAATTAGGCCTCTGGTCGAGCCGGAACTCCCAGTTGGATTACCCTCCCCCCCAACTGAGAGCCTTAGATTGATAGGAAGAGCAAGGAAAATTAGCTAAATAGCTGAATAGCAAAAAGCTAAACAGCTAAATAGCTAAATGTCTGCCTATCTTAATCAATTACCCATTGATGGCATAACCTATTAATTCTCGGCATTTCGCATTCAATTTTCCGCCAGAGGGGTATTCAGGGCACAATTGATTGTGTGCCCCATTAATGTCCCTCCGGCGGGTAGAACCTAGTTGGGAGAATTGAATGCGCTCTCGAAAGGAAAGAGTACATACTAGGCATTTTCGTCGACATTGAGGGAACTTTTGATGACGCTACTTTCGTCAGCTGTGTAACGCTGCTAGACATGGCATGGCGTAGATGAAGCGGTGGTTCTGTGGACCAAAACAATGCTTGTGCACAGGACATTGATCGCTGATGCAGGCCTCGAAGAATGTGTCAAGTCTGGAGTAACCAGTTGTTATGGTGCACGGTGGTCGACTCTCTGCTCGATAATCTTAATGCATTTTCACAGATGACTCCAAGACTGGGCAGGGATCCGGCGCTGGAGTTTTCTTTGAGCGCGAAAACATTCGACTGCACTTCTGGTTAGGAAAATATGCATCTGTAGATTTACGCATTTCTAATGACCATGCGCTATGTTGTAAAGCACAGGTGGAAGGGAAAAAGCATATGCGTCTGCAGTGACAGCCAAGCTGCACTCAAATTAATGTCCAAGCCCCTATCCAACTCCAGATTAGTGCATGAACACAAGACCCTTTTGAACAAAGTGGGAAGACTAAATTCACTTATGCTTGTATGGGGCCCAGGTCACTCACGGATCCCAGGAAACGAGATCTCCGATGAACTCGCTAGAATGGGCTCAGAGGAGAGTTTCTTAGGACCCGAACCCGCCTTAGGTCTACCTGTTTCCACGGCCAAATTTAACATCAACGGTCAACGGTCTTTAACGCACACAGTCATAGATGGGGGGAATATCCAGGTTTCAGGATGACTAAGCGCGTACGCCCTGATGTCTGCAAGGCCTACGGACGTCATTAAGGGCCATTACACTTTTGCCAAGAATCTCTACGTGCTTGGCATCAGTGAGACGCCTACCTGTGCTGCATGTTGCGAGGAGGATGACGCAGCAGAACACTCTCTCTGCGACTGTCCCGCCTTCGTTCGCGCACGGTGGCGCACATTTGTGGTCGACGGTGTGTGCCGAATCTCTTAGCTCTACATCACTGAAGCCCTTCCTCCTCCTTACTTTTCTCCGGACAACGGGGGAAATACAATAAAGACGTATTTGTGCCTGTGAGTGCTCCAACAGATAGCAGAAGCCTCCAACATAAAAAAAAGAAAAGAAAAAAGAAGGGGCATCGTAGTGCTCTTTCCGACTAGAATATTCCCATTGTGGTTGGAGATGTGGCGAAGGAGCTGTTAACACCGACGACGCGACGTGCCATTTACGGCATTGGCCATTATTCGTGAACTACGCTCAGGCTCTCCTGAACTTTAACAACGAAGTCGATAATTTTCAGTCGAAATCCATCATGAACGACGAGGCCCATTTTCATTCGGATGGATATGTGAGCACTGAGAATTCATGTACCGAAAATTGATCAATTGATGACGTGGGTCGACAACAGACATTTTAAAGGATGCGTTTCTAAGTCGCGTAGTTTTCCGTTTTGGCGATTTACACTGACCAGCGAGATGAAAGGATTTGACAGCTCTAGACTTCTTCCTTTGCGTTCTTTTGAAACTCCCAAATAGAATATCCATAAATGGTTAAAAACGTAGAAAGGGCTCAAATGACCATCAACAAAGAAGCCGCCCACCTATCCGATGTCATTTTCAAAAAGTAATGGAAAAAAAACGTATGCACTCAGTCGCTTCGTTTTCCGCATGAAATAGAGATCTTTACTTAGCTTAGTTAGAATGATTTGATTAAGGGCGAATATACACCATTTTCTTCTATAACTTGTTACCATTTTGAACCTAATGCATTTAAGCCTATCTCATAGAAGCCCTATTTGCAAAAAACTGAGATATTCGTCTTTCACAAGCCTCACAAGCGAATTTTTCACTAGCAAAATCGTTCATCATGCTCAGATGGGCTATAAAGTGAATGCATAAGATCCTCAACAACCAAGCTCTCGAAGCTTCTGGTGAATCAAAGGCGTTTTCCTGATGGAACACAATTGCTCTCCTATTGACCAAAGCTGGCTGCTTCCAGGCAATTGCCTATTTCAGACGGTCTAACTGAGCAATCGAAAAGTGCTTTCATGACAAATAGAGTCGATGATTTCCATAATTTTATAGACATTTTCTACAATTGGCCTGCGAGAGCGTGGTGCCTTTTCATCAACGAAAACAAAAACGCACGTAACCAATTACAAAACTGTCAGAAAAGGTTTTTTTTTCTACTACAAAATTTTATGTTTCTAATGCCATATAGTGTCGGTCCGTTTGGAAGAATACAACGCAAGATACATAGCACCAAAGCAATCTGTTGGAAAAAATAGTGGATTCCTCTTAATTAAACCTAATATCAAGGCAATATCGGTGCTGTTTTTTGGACCACCCTACAGTGTCGAAAAGAATACCAGAAGTTGCCTAAAATGTCTAAGAAACTCGAATGAGGTTGGACAATATTCAATGCTTTTAGAAAAATTTCTATGATACTTCCATATAAGAAAGCTCTTCAAACCATCTACCTGTACCAAGTTGGGGTCTCCAATGGTTGGATTAAAAATATCAAATTCATGAAAACATTTCTGCCTAAATGTAGTTACGCCCCAAAAAAATTGGTCGAGGATAAAATCGATAAGCCGAAAAAACTTTGCAGGATGTGCCTATATAAGGGCATGCAATCTGGGTCTATAAATAAAACCCTCAGGATTATCTTATTCAGTTAGTTAAACTAATAAGTCTAGTGGTTTCGTCATATTATGTTCTCCTTATGATACTAGGCCAAACTCAAGTCTGGGGCAAAAACAAAATCGAACGAACAAATCGAATCAGCCTTAATAGAATTCATTCGAAATGTAGCACCAAAACCTTGAAATCGTTACTGAAAACTGAGGTTAAAATAGACATAAGGTAATCCTAGAAATACTACTTCAGTCGACAGATGTCCTTTTTTTTCTATATTAAGAAAGATCTACTCTCAACCACTCCCAATGAGAGTAATCAATAATGATTGGGGAGCCATCAGGGAAAAGACGGTAATGAAAGCAATTTTTATGCGGTGAGGAAATCTACTCGTATAACGCGGTGGTTTAGAAGAAAAAATGTAAAAAACAATCGATATTTCAGATCATCCAGCCCCGATGCGGTCTCTATAGAAAATTCATTTAAGACTGCCATCAATCTATGAAATGTTTGAAAATGTGAAAAACGTCTTGACGCAATATGACTAAAGAATATGATAAGTTTTCTCCTGACACACCCCAAGACGTAGGCTAGCTCAAAAAAAAATGTTGTGTTTCCTTCCTTCATAAATGACCTTGTCACTTAAAGAAATTCTAGAAATCAAACTTTTCTGTTTATCCCACTATTATAAAAAATAAAAGATCACTTTAATCCATCTCAATTCATTCAAATCTCGCCCGCATACACCTTCCACCCATTAAAGCCGCCTTCCTTAAAGCGAACAACGTCTATCCCCAGCCTAATAGAAAACCGACCTGACTTCCTCATCATCACCCTAAAGCCAACCTGTTCCAGCCAATTTCTCAACCTCAGATCCCCAAAGCAGAATTTCATTAACTCGAAGGACAAACTTTTTGTCTCTCCCTTTCCCCACGAATACGACGGCAAAAAAATACAAAAAAAAAAAACAATGAAAACTCCCCGAATATGTTTAACAAGCAGAAACCATCTAAATCCTCAGAAAATGTGCTTCGGTAAGATGTCCCAACCCATTGCCCCCGTCCTCGCCAATTCCCCATTCGACAGTCCAACAAAAAGGTGTGATCTAATATAAATATATTTCACTTTTGTCCACAATTCCCGTATCGTAATGCAAATATCGGACCACAGTCATGGAATTAAAGCGAAAACAAAGCAAAGAGAAAGGCCAACTCTCAATGGGGATCCAGATGCGGTATGGTGACCGGATAAGAAGAATTCATGATTTCCATAATTTCCGGCTGGTTTCCCCAGGGAGCGCCAAAACGACGGATAATACCATTACACCCACCCAATCTATTATAACACAACCATATGCAAATCAGTCATAAATAGAAACATCCAATCGCCAGCGGGGAGTGGTCCGTATACACATGTAGACCCTACGCCGAGATATGTATGTCAACCGGTTGGACACAAACAGAAGGAAAACAAAATGAGTATAAGCTCCTTAACAGTAAATCAATCTTATAGATACGGTTGAATAGAAAAACTAGATTAAGGGAAATAAAGTTATTGCAAAACACATCCGCCTGCACTGCGTCCCATGAAACCGAAATTCGCAGCATCCGAGCCGCCTCCGTCGCCCAGCGAGCACGTCTTACTTCGCATAATCATCAAATCCGTACGAATGCTTGGTCGTCGAACGTTGGGCGCAACTACGCCACAGGCATCGCTCAGTCGTCGTTTAATCGACAATGTGCACTTCTTGGAGCGATTCGAATTCGCATGGGGCGGTAGGGTGCACGGCGATCCAAAGGCGGTGCTAACACGTTTATGATGGTTCGGGGCCATTTCCAGTGGTAAATTCGCAGCTAGGAACAATTCGTAAAAGAGGTCATCAACGCGGACATTCTTCTTGGCCGAGCATTCGACGAATACACAGCATGCATCCTGACCGGCACAGTAGGCGAGCACTTCTTCGGTTTGCACGGTTCTATGGAAACGGAAAGGATGAGAAAAATGATACATAATTGGTTTCCTTTGTTTTGTATAACTTACTTCATCTCTCGGTCGCATTTGTTGCCGGCTATGACCATTGGTACTTTGGGGAGATTCTTTTTCGATCGACCACCCGAGCCGGATAGTGCACTCCATTTGGTTTCGAGTATTTGTTCCCGTAATCGGACCACTTCCTCGAACGATTCCCTCGAATCCATGCTGAATACAAGCACAAAGATGTCGCCTGCGGAGTGGAAAGAAGGAAAGAAAAAATCGTTGTTAGTTGGAAATGAAATGAAATTATGAAATGGAAGGGGGATTTGCAGTTTTCCTTGAATTGGGATATCATATTCCATATTCTCGGCGTGCGTGCGAATGGAAATGGAAGAACATCTCTTGAAAGTATTGTTTGAGGTTTAAGGATTCAGTTCGCAAAATGCGATAGTAGACATTGGGCTTTACGATTCTTTGAAAACGTTTGTTGTTAAAGGTTAAGGATTTGTATAGTGGGCACATGCGGATTGCAGGACAACACTTGGCCAATTAATTCCAAGATCTCTATTTTCACAAGGACAACAATAGACCTAAGAAGGAACATGGCTAATTGCGATCATAAATCAAGCAGCCTACACAAGCCTCCCTATGCAGGGGGCACTTAACATGGTTGACTGTTAAAGAAAGCAGATGTAATGCCTTTAAAGGACGTAATGGAAATCCAAGAAGGAATTATAATGACAACCGGAATTAGGCCGAACTATAGTGGTAACTAATTACAAAGATGAGTTTTGCGGCTTGGACTATACCAGGTGGCGCAAAATTAATCACCCTATCGGAAGATGTTATAATTTTGGCAAATGGCCAAATACCTACGTCAATCATGTTTGACATTTGTGAGCTAGACAGCTGCAGTATACAAACAGACAAGAAATGGAGGGCTATGATGTTAGTGCAGCGTGAATTTCGACGTCGATTTCCTCATCGTGTCGAGCCAACTGGGCAAACATTCCGGCGTTTAGCTACTTGACTCGAACAGAATGGAACCACAGGAGACCATGCTGGTCGTTCGGACGAGAATATCGCGACTGTGACTGCCGATGTCGATGAGAACGAAGAAACATCAACCAGACGACGGGCAACGCAATTGGGCATCACCAGACGGACCCTACAGTGAATTTTAGTGAAAGACTTACACATGTTTCCGTACAAAGTGCAAAGGGTGCATATAAGTCAAGCAAAATCATCGTTTCTGGCACTGGAAATCTGCGTGTGATGCACGAAGAGTCATTACATCCACTCAAAGCCACTTTCTTCACGCGGGAGGAGTGATTGGGCCGTTTTTTTTTATGACGCCATCGGCAATACGCTCACTGTTACTGGCGAACGCTACAGGGCTACGATAAACGACTTCTTACTTCCAGTATCGGATAAGCGGGGCTTGGTGAACATGTGATATCCACAAGACGGTGCAACCGCACACATAGCACGAGCCACAATGGATATTGTGAAGGAAGCGTTTCCTGGTCGCGTAACCTCCTGTTTTGACGATTTGGCATAGCCAGCAAGATGGCCCGATTTGACCATCCCAGACTTCTTTCTTTAGGGCTACTTGGAGTCGCGGGTTTATACCAACAAGCCTCAAACAATCGACAGGAATGCGAACCAGGAATCACCGAAAATCTTGCGGAAAGTCATGGAAAATGCGATAAACGGGTACACTGGCGACATCCACTTGACGAATATCATCTTTTCCACTTAAAAAAAATTGTAAAGGTCCCAATAAAGGTTTCCATAGCCTTGAATTATTTTTTTTTACTTAAAAAGATAATTCAAAATCAAAATTTGGGGAAGTATACCTTTCTAAGTTAGGCAGCACAGTCACATAGTATGTGCTCTGCAGTTTCATCATCCTCAAAACAAAATCTGTACTCTGTCTCTGAGAAGGAGTTAATTTTAGGTAATACCCTATGAAGGTTGACCCGGTCTTCATATCGTCTCTTTTTAATTTTAAAATATTTTTAGAGAATTTTTTAAAGGGTTAAAAAGCAAACCTTAAACTGGATTGCAGTACGACAGATGGGAGATTTTTCCCAGCCACATATCTATGAAGGACACCTAGAAATACCACATAGAGGTTCGACGCTTTTGTAAAGGGTGAGCCAACAGATGGCGTGGATGATGGCTGTAAATTACTGTCATTTACTGAATTCAATATGGTCACAATTTTAGTTACGAAATCTTTCACAACGCAACGACGAATTTTTGTTATATAAAGTTAATGCGAAAATGAGCGATCAATGAAAGCTACATTTCGTAAAATTCAAATGACTCAGTACTGGGCCGAACTCGGAGAGCTCGTGCACACCAAAACGTCACCGCTATGAAATAAGGGCAGCTAAAACACATTTTAAATGTTGATGATCTTCATTTACAGGCTAATGGCACCAAAATTACACAGCAATTGAAACCTTTAGACTAATTAACGACGCCCATTCTTAAAATTAACGTTAGATCAGCAAGACAATTTGTCATCAGTCAGCTTGATGATTTACTCCAGTGATATTCTAACTCTTGTAAATCCTCCGAAAAAAAAATCATTTATCGAACTCAACAAATAGCCCTCGTTCGACGTGAGCCACTTTCTGCCACGCAATGTTCTTTCTAAATTGTTGCAAAGACAAAATTGACAAATTCCAACAGCTACTCGATAAATCTATCGGAACTTCTGACAGCTATTGTTTTATAGCTGTCATGATTTGTGCGATGAGTGTTTATACGGAAAAGGAGCATGGACCGAAGGTTACGTAGGTTGGTGTTGAGGGGAACCATGCGCAATAATGTGGGACTGTCGCAAGATCGCGTTGTTCTTTAAGGAGTTGGAGGTTAATCAATTTTAGACGATCCGTATAAGGTGGTAAATTATGGGGGTCAGCCCAGGGAAGGCAACGGAGGGCAAAACGGATAAACCTACGTTGAATGGTGTGGGATTCGTAACAGGGGGAACAGACTTGACTAGCCTATTCGAGAATGAAAGTAATGTATAATATAATGATTTCGAAACCTAAGGATTCGTGAATTCTTCGGACCAACGTTTTACGAAACTGAGGCCAGAGTTGGCACGTTTGATAATGTTATCGATATGGAGGCGAAAATTACGTTCACGGTCGCGAATGACCCTTAGATCAACCAAGAAGTGGACAGGAACGGTTTCATTACGAATAATGCAGGTTCTGGGTAGTGAGGAAGAGCGATTGCGGGAGTAAGTGCTGACGTTCACTGTCATTGAGTTCGAGATTGTTTTTTTGACATCAAGTAGTGAACCTGTTAAGGTTTGATTGGAGAGAGCACGAGTCGACAAGGGAAGATATATGGAGAGCTGAGAGTTCAGAATGACGCTGTCAACATCAGTAATGGTAAGAATAAATATCAATGGGCCGAGATGACTACCTTGTGGGACACCGGAGGTAGCATTAATTGGATCAGCGATAGAAGATCTGAAAAAACGTTATATTGACGATCTTCCAGATTTGATCTATGAGATAAAACTGGGAGAGAAACCGAGGACAATGGGTTTTCTGAGACTTTTGTCAAATGCTTTGTTGCAGTTAGTGGCGACGACGTCTACTTCCTTGCCGACTTTGAGCGCACACAAAAATTGTGAATCAAACTCGACTAGATTAGTGGTTGTCGATCGATTTTTAAGGAATCCATGTTGGTTAGGAGAAAACATGGGTTTGCAGTAAAAAAATAGTGCATCATAAACGATGCTCTGGAAAAGTTTGGGTATTCGTGTGAGCTTGGCAATGGGACGATAGTTGGACACATCATTTTTCAGTCCTTTTTTGTCGACTGGAATAATATAAGCATATTTCCAAAGCTGAGGAAAGAGTCCTTGAGAGACAGAGCGTTGAAATAAAGCTACATATAAGGGGTAAAATAAAATGGTTCACGCACTTTTTTAAAACTAAGGCAGGGGGACAGTTGGGACAGGGAGAGTAATTATCCTTTAGATTGCGTATTTTTTCGGCGATTAGTTCGGGCATTATGTTCAGTGAGACAAAAGGCGTCTGGGGGCAGTCTTTCAAATATCGAAAATTGTCGTGATCGAGTTAAAGATTCTGGTGGGTTGTTTGTCGGTAAGAACCATCCATATATTCATAGCTATACCTTTGACGCCAGATTGGAGACTTAATTTGGTGCACGTGAAAAAGGCGTGCAGCTCTGCTTGAAGGATAGTTCCAGTGCCTTCCAAACTTTGCCGCAATACCAAAAATACCGGCTTAAACGAGTTTGCACCAATATCTCAAAATCATTATTTCGAGCTTGGAAATGGGTACGTAACATGTTAAGTTACATTCAGAGCGAAGGAGTCTTACTGCATTACCTACAACTGTTTTTTGTATCCACAAACCTAATCACTGCTGTTGGGTAAGTTTGTATGGCGTGTGTTATACTGAGATAGGCGAGTTTTTCGATTCGCTGTGACTCAGTCTCAACAGACACAAGCTATGATTATGTGGGATATAACCAGAAAACAAAATACATGCTCTCGAGCAGAATTCAATCCGTCAATTACCATAGCAATCGACAGTAACAACTTTGAGGCACTCTTAGGTAAAGAGTTTGTTTACTTCGGGGCAAATGTGAACTCCACAAACGACATCATAGTGGAAATTCAGCTAAGAATCACCATTGGCACTCGTCAAAACCGGGGTCAAAACTCCTCATTTGCAGGACCCAAATCATGATATACAAAACTCCTCCTGTCAATCTTGCTCTGTGGAGCCGAAAGCTAGACGATAAGCAGGATGAAAGAAAAATTTTGCGGCGGATATTTGGTACTATCTGCGAGGAAGGCGAATAGAGGAGAAGAGACAACCGCGCACTGAATTAGCTGTACAAATATGTGGACGTAGTCTGGAAAGCAAAGGTCCTCCGATTTTATTGACTCGGACACATTGAGCGCATGGATACTAACGCTCCAACTAAGATGGTCTTCGAATCTAAGCCTCCTTGTTCGAGAATAAGGGGAAGACCGAACTCTCGGTTTAAGGACCAAGTAATCGTCGTCCGTCCGACCGAGCCAGACGATTGAAGATGGAAAACAGTTTTAGCTCAGGCTCAGACCCTCCATGGTCGCTGGCCAGATAAGTAAGTAAGTAAGTAAAACAGTATCTGCCGAATATCCGCCTCGGCACTGCCTACAAATATTTTTTTTTATGAAGGCATTTTCCATCGCGTTTTAGCATAATTGAATCACAAACAATTTGAATCCATTTTCTGTTACAGTGTCACAAGCATTAAAAAATAGGGTCCAATGAAACCGCCAGTCCAAAAACTACATCAAACTCTCTTATAAGTTAAATTTTTTCAGAAGCGCCTCATAGGATATGCTTCAGAATATTGCTTTTGGAAAAGTCAAAGTTTTGTTTATTCTTTTCAGAACCCGATCGGGAAAAATACGGCGTTGTGCGTGATCTGCTTTTCAATTCTTGTGTCAACTGGACTTCATATGCTTGAAGGCCAATGGGCAAGCACAAAATGAATTGGAAAGTGTGTACAGACGCCCCATTCCTGTAAAGATTTTGAAAAGTCACGACAGAGCTCATAATCCCGCTCTCCGCCAAGATGACTATATTTTGAACTGATGAGATTTCACATAACAAGCCTCCCTTCCACCCAATTTTGGACAAAAAACATAACACAATTATGATACCTGATATAAAAACTCAGTCCTAGGTATCTACATATATATTTAAAACCCACGGGATGGTTTAGGTCGATCATTTATTTAATGCCACTTCAAACGCAAAAATTTATTCGAGAAATAATCTTATCAAAGGCTGGGACAGAGCTTGAGCCCTAGCTCTTTTTTCCGTCTTTATTATGCTTATAAGCAGACACTTTCGAAGGAATTCACAGAATGCAAACAATGTCATCAAAAAAACTGAATGACTACTCACAGTCTTCTCCTATCCTAGGCATAAAAAAATCTATAAAATCCATAAGGACTCATCAAACCAAAAATCATTCCTCGCTTGAGTGCATACGAAATGATATATAACCCGCAGCGAACAGCTGTCTTTATTTCACGCAAGAAGCAGATTGGGAAAATCAATTACCGCCAGAGTGATGAGGAGCGCAAGCAAATTACAAGACGAACTCCCTTATGCTTATGCTTTCAAACTGTGCTCTAGTGACCACTAGCTACCATCTATCCATCACCGGACTTATTTGTCTACTCACCAGTAAGAAATGACAACCGTCGCATAGCCGGAAATGGATGGTTACCCGATGTGTCAAGTATATCCAGCTGGTGTACTTCGCTTCGTATCCGATACAATTTCCGGTGAAAGTCCTCAATGGTCGGTGTGTAGGACTCTTCGAATTTCCCACCGAGAAACCTAGAAACCAGTGACGTCTTCCCGACTCGTGCCGACCTGAAAGACAAAAAAGGTGCTTAAGGAACATGTTTAAGTACTATTCGCCTAATGAGCCAATTCATTATCCATCGACGCGTGGGTGATGGCAGGAGACGCTTGTTACTAACATCAAAAACTGATTGATTTTCGCTTAGTAGCAAAGCCTCGAGGCTCCTTACGAAACAAAGGACACAATGTCAATTTAATTAAATACGAATCCACTCAAAGGACTTTTGATTCATATCAAGTTGGGTTGATGACGATGGCCAGCTTCTGCCAGCAAACTTAAGACGAATTCGTACAACAATAGCAATGATGACACGGCCCTTTAAAAAGAAATCTAAAAGCGCCTTTCAGCAAGTCCACTCCACCACCCAGCGTCCTTAATAGATCATAATTCCTACGGCCGTCCGTCAGCCTATCAGGCAGTAGGACATGAAAATTAAATCATTCGTACTCATAATAGAATTTCGGGACGAAGAAGCGAGGAAGCCAATAGGACAAAGGCATAGTCCTTGTCAAGGACTTGAAAGACGGGTTTTCATTCTTTCCTCCGTCTTAATTATCATCGGCTTCTTCAAACACAATTACCTCAAAAATAACAGTCTGCCATGAAAGAACGAAGCCAACTTACCCCAGCATCACGAGTCGATAGCAATTTTTTGGCGGCGGTTCACTGTCGTCGCACGATCCCGAACTGCCAGGACTCGGTCCGGGACCCTGAACTATCTCGCTGGTGAATGGCGTCGGTTTTGGTCCGTTCATGTCATTGTTCCCGCTGTTGAATGTCATATTGTTGTTGTTGTTATTGTTAGTACGCGCACAAAACCAGGTACCGCACTTGTTCAATCTAGTCGAGCATTCCATATTACAGAGGCCGATGTGCGTGGTTAGGTTGATTAAGCGATCCTTTGTTCGACACCAGAATGTTGCATCTGACACGGGAGTGTAGTGGGCATAGTCGTAGCTGGGTTGTCGCTGGGCAGTCGATGACATGAAAATCGATTTTTTTTTTATTATTTTTTTGGTTTTAGTTGTTCCCGTTCCGGTTGATTGCTGAAGTCGAAGCCTTGAGTTTTTCCGGAATCACTGGTAACGTCGTGATAATGCTCTGGCACATCATCCAATTAAAACGGGTGATGAAATGAATTTTGCGGCGATTTATGATGCGATGATGGAGATGTTTTCTTTTTTTTAAATTGCCAGTGGAGAAGAATTGGTTTTTTGAGCTTCTTTGATTTCTTTCGGATTCAAGTGTGAAATTGATGGAAAATCAAGCCAAAGGACCGGGCATGGGTAGGTTGGTGTTTATCATCTGAAAAGAAGAGAATTGAAATCAATTAGTTGTGGCATGAGAGTGTCTCTGTCAGGAAGAGATTGTAAAGGATGTTTTAATTGATTCTTAATTATTGAGGCGACAGGAGGGTAATGGCCGTCCAATCACACCCGTTGATTGCTGGTCATTGTGTCTACTGATTGATTCGATGATTGACGAGTTTTTAATCGACTGTAAGACGACAGCAAATATTTTTTAAAGAGAAATTAAATTGTGCAGTCTAATAAAGAGTCATATGCAGAAAGGAATATCAGGATAGGATATGAAGGGTTATCGATTAAGCGCATGTTAACTTTTAACTTGAATAAAGAGAGTTGTGTGCCAGATGAGAAATTTTTTTTACTGCAAGTAAAGGGACGTTTAATAGGTACCATTTTAAATTTAAGATTAATTTAAAATATATTATTCAAATAACTAACATAGCCTTTTTTAAAAATTTCGATCTCAGAGTTTCAATTTTGTATGATTCAGTTTTACAAGTCGGGCGGGATCGTACCAGTGGTTTGAAAGATATTGCTCCCTATTTGGTCAGTTACTGTCGGTTTGTTGCAGTGACTTACCGTAATTCCAAGGGAAAAAAGTCTTATAGAGCTAAATCGCACAATTTTTGGGTCTTGAATTTTTCCAATGTAACATCCGATGTATGGTATGTTTTGCCTTCTTATTAGAGTCAGATGTGATCCAGGTTCATGTCATCCAATCAGGTTACAAAAAATTAGTCGTCATTGCTCGATACTATTCCGTGGCTGTCACCGTCTCGTCGTTCTCGTCTCGGGAGACTTGTGATCCTATGACGCCACCTGCCGGAAATGTGAACCAAAAAGTAAGTTTCCCTGAATGAAATGGAGATTCTTTATGCTGCTGTAAATGACTCTCTTCCCGTATACGTCCATTTCGTTTATTCACGCATCATTTCAATCGCAATATGCTTCCCCACTGAAGATTCTTTCGTCAAAGTTTGGATCTATTTCCAACTGCTGCAGAGCTTAATCAGCAAATGTAAATTTAGCGTGGTGGTGCTTAACATCTTGAGTCAATTGAATCTTTTAAGGGTGTTTGCGAAAGTCTTTCCACAAAATACGCTAAGCCGCTATATCCCTATAATTCGTTGAATTGGTGGCTCGGTTGGCCGATCATTTCTACCGTCTTTGGTAATTTGTATGATAAAATTCAATAAATTTTAGCTTGTTTTTGAATAGTATTCATCATAAGAAACAAAGGTTAAAAAATTACCGCATTGCGACTTGAAACGCCAGAGCAATCAACTGTCAAAATATAGACATTGGCTCGAGAAAGCCAACTTGTGTACAAGTTGGAACACAAGGCATTGATGGCAAAATACCTTGATAAGCCAAATAGGGAATGTACTTGAAGAAACTTTCTTTCAACGGGTCTGTAATACAAGACAGCTCTATTATTTTGTTTTTAATTTTCATTAAAAATTAAGACAAAACCCACTTAGATTATGCCATCGATTATCAATCCACTACCCTTTGCAGCATGTTTGTCTGGTAGAGAGTCTTAGAAAGCTTCTCTCAAAACTTCCTTAAATTGACTATGACATATGTGTGCAATTTCTAACAATTTTCAGCTATTATACCTTTGTCTATGCGGCCAAATTCACAAGCTAGGCAAAAGACCGGTTACAGAACGAAAATTCAAGATTGAAAATTAGTCTAATGATAAGACATATGTATACTGATAGAAATATCAAGACTTATTATACAAACTGGTTTAATGTCTTCACAATTGTAGACAGCTGTTTTGTCTGGCTGTTATGTCATATGTATATATAGCTGTTATGTCTTTGCTAAACTAATAAAAACTAAGCTACTTGTGGAAGCTTCATGGATAAAAACGAACGACTTTTTAGTGCCCTGTTCTCCCTACCACTGCATTCTCTTGCCTGCTTCAAACGTTTCTTGAAATCCTGCATGCCTACCAAAATAATTAATTAATCTAGAGACCTCTTATGTCAAATCACTATATGACTAAGCTTTATGAGCATAATTAGTCGAACAGCTTGTTAATTAAGAACCAAATCTCGTATGAAATATGAGTTGAAAAATGTTAATCCAAAGAGTTCTTCAGGGCTTGAAAACCAAAATTTTTGTGAACAATATGGGTTACAAGGTCCCGCTTATACCTCGAGCGCTTTTAAAATAAATCCACCAACCGCAATCAGAGCCCAAAACTAGCGACCCGTACCATTGTCTAAGATAATCATATGAACCATCAATTATCATCATTAATGAAATTAACTCCGCTGAGCCGTTGATAAACCTAAAACCAATGCTACAATAGTCCTTGGTGCCTTTAAGCCTGGCAGCTTACACCCGATTCTTTGTCTCTAATTTAAATAAATTTAATCAAAAAGATGCAATTTTGCAGAAGGCAAACAAACGATAACAAAAGCCCATTAAATATGCAGATGTGGCTAAGACCACCTAGAGTTATGCTGTCAACAATGCCAAATGCCAAAGTGTATCTAGTTTTTATTTATACTCCAACGTCACTGTGACATTAATTTATGACAGACCTTTGCCACACATCGTTTGCAATCCGCAGTTATCGCTTTTGTCGTTTGATGCAGTGACCAACGACCTTCGTTCATTGAATTTGCATATTATTACTATTAATTTTAATCCCAAATATCCTATAATATTATCTGAAATCGGTAAACCGGTTTTGTCTTCTGCGTACTATTGTCTTTTTTGAGATCATATCATGTATTGTATGTCTCTTAACCGGTTTTGATTCATTGACTATAGCCGATCGTAAGCTGATATGGTTTAGTGTGAATGAACTTGAAATGGATCCGACGTCGTGCAAAATAAACAAAACTAACCAATTCAGATTCATAGCTGTCATGTTTAAAAAAAAATTATTATCGTATTGTTATCTCTAACGAAAAGAACACCTCAAAAAAGATCAAATCGCGTGAAAAGTTGAACGAAACTTGTGCTAAGTTTGTAGATTCCAAGTCTATGACTCCAATTTATTTTGCAGCCTAGAAGGAGTCTATAAGGAGGTGAATATCGTAATGTTACCATGGCGACATGGAACCAGCCCATTGATATCCCTGGAAGACCTTCAACATGCGATTTTCTGCTCTTCTCTATTATGCTGACTACCGACGACAACCCTCAGTGATCACGTTCTATCCATAACATCAGTATTGATGATACCATGCCGAACTAAATTTGTTGTCCAACATGTGTTCCCGCACCTAGACACAAAGTTAAATATAAGGTCAGTTGTCTAACATAAATTAGAATATTCGAAATACATTCATTCAGTAATTCAACAAGAGGTGTCAAAGATCAACATGTGATCATCTCGAAATAAGTTTTAAATCACACATTTTCAACTGATCTTGATAAATGAACAGGAGTTTATATGACTAACCTATAAGGTTCAAATTTACTAAAGCTAGGTGAGAAGGCGCTTTATGGTACCCAAAATAAGAGAGAAATTTAGAACGAAACTCTTTAAAACTTAACTTTTTAAACTTATAATCAATTGGAAAATGCAAATCGAATTCCGCTTAGAGATTAATTTGTAGAGGGTGCAGAGCCGACGGGCTTCGTAGCTCAACATTGATACGACGATTCCGCGACTTTTCACTGTTCTTATGGCCCAGGGTTACTAAGATATGTTTGTTGCCAGATAATGACGCAAAACACATGCGATGATGACCACCGAAAAAGTCGATACCCTATCGTTATTTCATTATTTTATCAAAAACTAGGTATATTAGGCACAATCAACACGTTCTGACTCGGTAAATGGAGCAAAATATTTGCAAATACTTGTAATATAAGGGGCCTCTTCAGAATAAAACACAAGACGGCATCAGCTCGCCGGGAGCCAAGCTACAACTAAAGGTCTTCTACAAAAAGGCACAAGATTAATCAACCTATCGTAAGATGTTATAATTTCTACAAATGGCGTCGTTCGTCAATCATATTTGACATTTGGGAACTAGACAGCCGCAATATACAAACATATAAGCAATAGAACGCTATACTCCGCAAGAGCGTGGAATAATTGTGTCGATTTTTTTGACCAATAATGTGGTGGTGTTAGTGCAGCGTGAATTTCGACGTCGATTTCCTAATCGTGTCTCGTCAACATGGGCTGGAACGAGAAGAGACCATGCAGATCATGGCCGCCACCGGACGATGTCGCTGAGAACGAAGAAACTTCAACCAGACCACGGGCCACGCAATTAGGAATCACAAGATAGACTCTATAGCGAATTTTAGTGAAAGACTTAAACATGTTCCCGTACAAAGTGCAAACAGTCCATCAGTTAATGCTTGCTGACTGTTAGTCGCGTGCGAAGTACTGTCAAACCATCCTTAATGTAAACAACGAAGAGGACGATTTTGTGATCATTTTGTGAAATCATCATGAGTGATGAGGCGCATTTCCACTTAAGCGGTTGCGTCTTCTTCTTCTTCTTCTTCTTTTCCTTTTTTCCGGCGTTGTTATGGTCAGAAGTGTAGGACCATAACCTTCCCACTTAACTGCATTCCTACTGGTCCGCTTGTGGGGTCCGCCGGTTTGACCTCAGAAAGTAGCGGCAGGCTTCCCGGTTTGGGATTACTTAATCGCTGAGGCTAATCAAATGCTGGTGTTTTTGCATTTGTTTGCACCAATTGTTTTTCGGCCTGCTTTTTTTTATTTGTGACACAGGCATGCTCCAGATTTTTTTTTTGTTTGATCTTACTCCTACAACACCGGTGATCTCCAGTCGTGTCAACGCACTGATTTGCATGTACACTTGTGGGGCAGTTTAATGGTGGTATATGTGTCCCTAGGCTCACCTTGGTGTTTTCTAAATTGCCTAGATGTGATTTTTGTTTACCTTTGTTTTAGTCGCCTTTTACGACAAGCGAGAGGTATCGCTGCAGGGATATTCTTAACCCGTCCCTGCACGGAGCACTTAAGCGGTTGCGTCAATAAGCAAAAAATGCCCATCCCCCCAATCCCCCAAATTACAACCACTAAAAGCCACTGTGTGGTGCTGCGTTTACGCGGGAGGAGTGTTTGGACCGTATTTTTTTTAAGGACGCCATCGGCTATACGGTCACTGTTACTGATGAACGCTTCAGGGCGATGATAAGACTGCTAGAATTGAACATGTGAACATGTGGTTTCAATAAGACGGTGCAACGAGCACCAATGGATGTTGTGAAGGAAGCGTCTCCTGGTCGCGTAATGTCCCGTTTTGGCGATTTGACATGGCCAGCAAGATCGCCGAATTTAACCATCCCAGACTTATTTTTTTGAAGCTACTTGAAGTCGTGGATTTATGCTAACAGCCTCAGACAATTGCAGACCTTAAGGAGAATATTCGACGGGAATGTGAGCAGGAAATCGGAACATCGGAAATCTTGCGGGGAGTCGTGGAAAATGCGATATAAACGGGTGTATCAACACTGGTGGCAGCCACCTCAAGAATATCTTCTTTTTCACTTAGTCTCATGTGACCACTTCGAAAAATCGATTTTTTTTTCATATTTCGATTGTAAAACCTATCGAAAATATGCTGTGAAAAATTCAGACCTAGTATTAAATAAGTTACATCTCACAGCCGTAAGCGACTTGTTCTGCTCTTTAAACTTTAAACGCATTTTTCTCGAAACATCATTTTCTAAAACTGTCATGGTCCTAAAAAAAAACTATTCAACCGATTGCTTTGAAATTTATATATGTTTTTTTACTCATTAATGGTTATCGGCCGTACCAAAATTGCTTAATTTCGAAAATATTTTCTTATTTTTTTTAAACGATTTTTAACAAAACAACAAGATTTTTTTCTACAGTTCGCCATTTTTTATGAAATTAATTAATTTTGGTAGAGCCGTTAGCGACAGACCTACTGAACAATCCATTCGATTTTGTATTTCAGACAACATGAACACCCGCTATTACCATGACCAGTGACCTGCTTTTTTTTGGTGTCTAATTTAATTTAAAAAATATATATATGTATAAAAAATGTAAAATAAGAAAAAAAAATTCATACAGTTTAAGATACAAATAAAAATATATTAAAAATTAAAATGATTAAATTTTATTGTCTTATAAAAAAAAATTCCCTAAAAAGAGGTAAAATTTATTCGTTCACAAGAGACTACCCCCTTAAGAAAGCACGATTAACGAACTTTCCATTCGGTAGATAAATTGTTTGACCAGCTGTGAGGCATGTGGCAGCATCTTGTTGAAACCATTCATTAATGAAGTCAAGTCCATCTAATTCTGGCAAAAAATAGTCTTCCAACATGATACGAAAGTCAACTTGATTCATTTTCATGGAAAAATTCCGGTCCAATCACACCGCCTGCATTGAATCGAAATCAGGTAATCACTTCGAAGTATATATGGGTTTGTTATTTTCCAATGACACATATTTGGTTTATTGCAAAACCAATGAAATGAAAAGACCTTAATCACTCAAGATGAATTTTTGATAAAATTAAGTTTTCTTCAAACGTTTGACATTCAAATATGTCCAATTCTTAAGTTTACTTTAGTTTTGAGGTGGTTGATCCAAATCCTTGCACCAAATTGGAAACAATGTGAACTGAGAGATTTCTATGTATTTCGAGACATTTTCGCATCAACTAATTTTCGTTATTTTGAACAGAACTAACGGCTGCGATATCTTCATTACTTCGACTGGTGTGCTGGCACAGGAACATTCAATAGTGAATATGTGACTAGAATTTATCCACTATTTTATGCACATCTCTAGCACGACCCACGATTGGAGTAGGCGCTCTTAAAGTTCCGATCACCGATTCAAATGTTGGTTTTTCTTTAACCACTAATACTAAACGAAAACAAAACTTGGTCTCAGACCCACGTGGAAAAGCTACAACACTAGGAACCTTCTTTGCCAACTGCTTCGTAAACAAAGAAGACAACAATCAACATCATCCACACTTCCATATAAACGAAACCATCCTAAACAAACCGACGGCTAAAGAAGAAATTTAGAGCATAGACCTGATAGACGGAAAATTGCCTGACCATGGAATTATTTCGTTTAAAATATATTTAACTACATATTTCGAAGAAAATACTCCCCAAAAACAAGGTAGCTATACTATACCTCATCCCGAAACCAGGAAAAGACATAAAAAGAACATGTAACTACCACCCAATTTACCTGTTGCCAATTCTATCTAAGCTCATATAGAAAGTCCTAAACAAAAGGCTACAACCAATACTCGACCATAACAAAATTGTGCCGAATCACCAATTCATATTGAGACAAGGTCACTCGACCTTGACAAACACATGGAGTAATAAACAAATAACATATCTAAAGTCTGGCACACGGGACTGCTTTACAAGCCTAACAAAGCCTACTAGACTCTTACCTGCTGTTGAAGAGTTTGAACAACGACTTTTTTATGTAAAATACGGTGACGAATACTCCATACTGCATATCGTACAGGCTGGTGTTCCCCAAGGTTGCGTACTTGGGCCACTACTTTACTTGATATACACAGCAAATAGTTCTTCCCCAACATCGCAACATTGCATGCTAGCCACGTATTCCAATGAAGCAAAGCTCAGATCATGAATATAAATTAGACCTACTGAAACAAATGACAATCAGAGAATGCCATGTCGGAGGAATAGAGAATACCAAACTCAAACAATTTTTGACCAATCTAAAAACTTGTATGCGGCCTTTTGTTATTACGATGGAAAACTTTTTTCTGAATTCTATCTTTAATTGATCCAATTACAAAGAGTGCATGTCTGAATTGCTTGTTTCTTGGCAGAAAGCCACAATGTACCATTACCCTTCCAATGCCACCAAATGCGGAGCATAGCCTTTTTCGGATGTACCATAAATCGCCCCTTGAAGTTATTCATCTCACTTGTTGCACGAGCTCTTCCGCTCGATGTTGTAATAAAATGCGATCATAAATTTTTTTTTCCAGTTTAATCATGCGGCACCCAAACATCGAGCTTCATTATCATTACTTACACCATCCTCTATGCGTAAACCAAATTTTTGGAATTTGTGTCGTATTCCTATCTTTAAGAAAAGGGAAAAGCATAATGTAGTGAAAAATCACCTTATTTGCTTCCATCACCGATTTTATTTTATTGGGATAACTATCACCAAATATGCGTCGAAATTTATTAAAATACACACATACCTGACTCAATGCATTAAGCTAACCCAACCCATTAATTTCTTTTAACTATTTAAGTTTGAACCAAATTTTGAAGTCTAATAGTGGAGTAGTCTAATAGAAGAGAGTATCGTCTGACCAACATTTGTTTTTCTTTCTTATTCTATTTATCAGGCTAGCGATCTTTAGAGGATCTGAGCCTGAACGAGAGCCCGCTCCCACTCATATCGGTACCGGACATGCTGCTGCCAATGGAAGAGTCCAAGTTTACTGATGTCTTCTGCGTATCCCAGCAGTTTTTTTTTCATAGGGTTTGTGCAGGTTCAAGAGTGTACGCTCTTATGGTGTTTGTCACGCAACCTGGACGGGGTGCAGATGGTTTATATTGAAGATGTTCGTTCACTACTCTCCGGGGGTGGTTGCCCTACACAGGATGAGAGATTCGCCTGAATTTGTCGCATTGGTTGTAGTTCACAGTAACTTTTTTGTTTCCATGCCATTAAGGTGTTATATTTGAAATGCACATACAAAGTATGAATTTTGAAGTCATCTCATAATGCCAGTGTTATGCCTTCGTCAGCATTTTTTTTTTATCATCTCTCGTTCACAACTGATGTTGTTGCACAGTTTTTCCGTATAGGAATTGTTCTTGGCTTTGGACAAACTTGAACTACAGACCTTCGGCTCAACAGTCGGTGATGATTACCATCGCACCGCGACCACCAACCACGTTCAATTCTCTTAAAGAAGATAGTGCCTTCTGTGTTGACACCTGCCTGCCTCACTATCCTTTCAAGAACTAAATTGTAGAAATCACACGACAGCGCGTTGTCTTGCCGAAATCCGGTGCATATTTGGAAAGGTTCGGAGGTATGGGGTCCAAACTGCACAGCGCATCGCGAGTTTTCCAGTAATAAATGCTGTAGTATGCGGCTTTAAGGTCGATAAAAAGATGTTGAGCATTGACTTGGAACTGTTTTTTTTCCAGGATGTGACGTAATGTGTAGATCTGGTCTATAGTCGATTTTCCAGGCCGGAATCCACATTGGCACGTGCCTATTAGTGTGATGCAAAATTGCTTAAGACATTCACATAGTACACTAAATAGGCGACATTGAGCAGGGTTATGCTTTATGGTTATGATTTCTTCGAATCACGTCACATCGAAATATTATAATTTTCTTGACCATCGTATTAAACACATGCCTCTTGTGGTAATACCCAAAATCCAAGGTTTATTCAATAGTCGATAGTCCATAGCCCTTAAAATTATCATATGTATACCGAATTAATCGGCATGCTATTAAAATGCATGGAAAATACCATAAAGAGGAATCAAGTTTGCATCCTAGCCAAAGGCGGTCGTTTACGATATTTTATGCTACGTCTTAAAAAACAAAAGTGAGTTACTAAGAGCATGAGTGTTGACCTCATTTACTATCAGACCTTTTCACCCACTTACAACTTATCGACGGCTCGGTTAATCACATCAATGGAAGCCATGCTAACAGGTTTTTGAATACAATTAAAACATCGAAGATTTATGAGACCTCATCAATAATGAAAAGAAAAAAATGTTTGAAACCTTTTGTCACATCCAAGTCTATGATTACACCACCCAAGACCTTGAAGCCAAGCAGAAGATAGATCTCCATCGATATTTTGAGCAATCCAACAGCGTGGTAGTGATCTTTATAACAAGTGGCAATATCCCAACGTTGTATATCGGTACCTTTACGACAGTGCACAATAAAGTTCTAGACTGAGCCTTAGTTATAAGTCATCAACTAGAACCTATATGGAAGCCAACTTACAAAGAAAAGTCAATCAAAATACATATGTCGACCAAAATGAAATTACTCCTGTCCACTTATGAACCATTTTCCTATCGATTTTATCTATCATTCCTCTCTTAACAAGCTGTCGGGGCAGCCCTATGTCGGCCTTCATTATGTATTCGTCCAATCTATTCCTCGACATAGTCCTGTTGTCATTGATTACCACTCAATATAAATAAACAACGACTACATCATATAGAGATTAAGCTCAATAAACCGAGATGCTTATCATTCCATTCACACTCATGACCGCATCGATATCTCCAGAAAACTCATTAAAATACAAAAGAACCACCAGCGGGTCGATAGCAGTGTGACTAAGCCCCACGACCTCCGACCGCAGCTCACACACTTTTGTTTTCATTCTAAAATCGAACGTAAAGTATATTATCTGCCTCATCTCTAACCCACTTCATCGCTGTCATCGATTATACATGCGTTACCAACCTATCTATGGCGATGGGTCTCACTAGGTCACACCTCACGGTGTTAATATTCAAACTTAGTGATGATTTTTGATTTCTGTTTAGTGTCAGTTGCGAAATAAAATATTTTAACTTAATCTCATTCGCATAAAGTCCGCGTGGCGCTATTGGTTTTGATGGAGAGTCAAAAAGCTCTTGATGGACGTGGATTATGTAATGTTCCATACACTAATTCCACCGCAAATCAATCTCGAATGAATGGATGACCCACGATCATCCATTGGAAGGGGTTAAGCCGTCAGTCGACTCGATATCGCCTGCCCGCAGGTTTGACTATAAAAGACAATCTCACCACCATGACCACCATCATTCAAGCGATTAGCTTCAAACTAAAATCAACACCAAAAAAAAAAAATGCTCAGACTCGTAAGCATCCATCGGATACGTCGCTCAAGTGGGAGATAAAATATAGCCAATTCTCGTCTATTTCAGATACTTGTAGCCTCCCTGGCGGTAGCTGTCACTGCAGTAGAGGAACGGGACGTCGAAGTCGTGAAACTTGGTAGCCAAATCAATGTCGACGGTTCATACGGATACGAATACGAACTAAGCAACGGGGTTACGGCTCAAGAATCAGGAATTGGGGGCCAGTACGCCAATGGCGGTTTCCGTCACTACGCCCCGGACGGCCAACTAGTCGAACTGGCATACACCGCCGATGCAAATGGCTTCCAGCCCATTGCCAGTTATCTGCCAACCCCGCCACCCATTCCGGACTACATCCTTCGAGCCATTCAATACATCGAACAACATCCAACACCGGAGGAAGTCATCGATAGGGAACGTCGCAAGCAGTATGCTTAGATGAAGAAACTCACCTGCTATTTCCCATACAGAGCACAGGGTTCCTTCGCTGTTTTTCTTTTAGTTATTCATACCTGTTAATACGACCCCAGTTACCTGCTCCTTTAGGTTAACTCAAATAGACTGACATTTCTGTTGTAAAGTGGAAAAGAAAATAAAATAATATTATAACCGTAGATACACAGAACGAATTGTGCTTTATTTGATCGATTGAGGTATCGCACTAAGAATAGAAGACGAGAGATAGGGACGATCGCTTGCTAGCGGCCAATTGATGTTACGATAAAGTTTACTGAATGACTTAAGTCGATGGCAGAATGGGGTGGACAAGTTGGCCATGCTGGATCGCCAACATGTCACATCCGCTTGTGTGGGCGTAATCCCCCAAAAACAACCTCGTCCACACGAAGCGATTATCATGTTTATGAATGAAGACGCCCGGCCTTTCCGGTTACCTCAACAAGCCTTTTTCAAAGGTCACCTACATATCGAATATTTTTTTATAAGAATTAATTTTGGTATTATGGAAATGTAAGAACGAGGCTGACTGGCGTGTCTAAATCACGGAACAAAATCAGCATGACGTCGACCACCGCATTGAAATGAGAAATCACATCACAAAAAGGGTGTGTCAAAGTAGATAGCAATCGAGATATTGTAAAATAGGTTGACGCCCTTGAGACAGAGGTTTCCCCCGAACGCTTCCTGATGTTAATCTACATTATATCACGTTAAGTGGGTTTATTAAATTAAAGAGGCTTCCTAATTATGAGCTCGATCTGGGAGAATGACCCGACGAAACCGAAATTAACAATGCCAGGAAGAGAAGGGTAGACAGTATCCCGCTTCAGGGAAAGGAAGGAGGAATATTCCAAAAAGTCGTGTTTGTTAGATAAGGAGTAATATCCATGAGCTTTGTGGAGGGGCTACGATTTTCCAATTTACGAAATTTGTTCAAAAAATACCGGGAATTTTATATTTTCGTGGATTATATTGGACTGATCCGTAGATGTTTCCATTGTTATATTGGTAAACCTGCCCTTAGAATATTTCTACAATGCGAGAAAAACCACTTAGTTACTCTGCTGTCAGTTGTTGAACAAGTTAAATGTGGTGCACGAAAAGACCATGAACAAAATCGTTGGCATATCACCTGGATAAATTTCAAACATAAAAACGTTCCAAAAAAGCGGTCAGGCGGTAAATTTAATTTAATTTTTAATTTTCGTGGGGGCAAACACCCCCATTTATTGAGATTAATTCAAGCTACATAATTGGAGAATTCTTTTGACCAACCCTTCACGAACCCGTGGACAACGTTATGCGTGACAACTCGGCTCTGGGTCACATATTATACCAAGATCGCGGATAACCTGAACTGTTGAGATGGGCTGATTATTGAGGAAGTAGAGACGAGGAGGAGGTTTAATTCGCTTACGTGAAAAGGTGATTGATTGTCATTTGGAAATGTTAAGCTCCATGCAATTTTTGGAGCACCGGACGGAAAAGCTGTTGACATCCGATTGAATAAGGGAAGAATCTTGTTGTGAGGAAATGGTCTTGAGGAAATTGGTGTCGTCGGCGTACAGTGAGCGGTGGGACTGTTTGATGACAAACTCAATGTCGTTAATGGGAAGAATGAAAAGAAGTGGACCTAGGTGGCTGCCTTGGGGAACGCCGGAAGAAGCTAAGAAAGAATTAGAAATGACAGGTCTAAAACGAACACTGTAGTAAAGGTTTTTTTAAATAAGAAGATATCCACTTCAACGCGATGGGTTCAAAGCCAAGGGAAGACAGTTTGAAGAGTATTAGATTGTGGAGATTTTGTCGAAGCCTTTACTCATTTGAAATGACGTCGACTTCATTCCCATTCTCTAATGTTGAGAGAGTGAAGGACACAAATTCGACAGGGTTTGCTGTTGCAGGCCTGCATTTGATTAAGCAATGTTGTTTAGAGGTGATTAGAGATTTGCAGTGGAAACTTAGAGTGTCAGGTTTGGGTTTGGCGATGTGGCGGTAGTTGTCAATATCACTCTTCGGACCTTTTTTTGTGAATAGGAGTTATAAAACCGCTTCTTCACATCTGGGAAAATCTTTTTGAGAGCGGGCAGAAAGATAATTTTCTTAGTAATATGGCAAGGAGACCATCTGGCTTAGGGGTAAATTCATCATGAAATTGATTCAATTTATTTTCAATGATATGGGAGTCAATAGTACGTGGGAGATATGGTTCAAGTGAGCAATTTGGTAAGTAGTCGAAGTAAGTAGGGTTTGGTACAAAGGAGTCATCGGCGAAAGATTGTTTGAAAAAGTTGGCAAAAAAGTTGGCGGTAGTTTTGGGATCATTCGAGGTTTCATCATTGAAAGAGAGTGAAGTTGGGTAGCCATCAGATTTCCTTTTGTAGTTGACAAACTGAAAGAGGGATCATCTATAAGATTGGCTTGCGTTTCGATTAAATGGCGTTCGTAGAGAGAGTTATGAAGCTCGGTAAATTGCAGATAAGTTCCAATATACTTTAAAAAGGCATTGGGGGATTGAGTACAAAGGACGATTGCCCACAGTTTTTTTTTTTTGTTTCTTAAAGGGGACAAAGTGAAACAGATGAACTAAAATGTGAAAATCAGGTCTAGCTCTCTGCCCATGTAATTTGAGATGCTACAAACTTGGCGAAGGTTTGAATCGGCTAGAACGATGGGAGAGATGTTAAACGAGGGGTACTGGATTATCCTTAAAATACAATAAGAAGTCTCATTTTAAAAAGCTTTGTTGAGTTGTCAACGATCATCAAGCTCCTACTCGGATAGCTTTACAAGTCTTAAAGCCGCGGAAAGATTTGAGAAAGTCAACTGAAAATATCATCCCCAGGCTGAGAGTGTAATTTAAAACTTAAATATGACTTTAAGACACGATCAGAGGAATTGGGTCAATCCTTAAAAACTGTTCGGGCATACAGATCTTCGCGTGAATGCTTATAAACTCCAACTAACACGGAAATTGAAGCAAGTAGATGACACACAACGCTATGCACCCGCTGATTAGATCTTATAGACCTAACCTGAAAATAATGTTTAGACCTGCAGCTTTCTCCATTATTTTCAAGTCATGAAAGTAAGGCTGTGGAAATCCAATAGACACAGTGAAACAATTTTCCCATCCACAGTGAGTGATTGTCTGATGCGGTTTTTAGGCTGAAGCTGTCAAGTCGAGATAATTTCTTGTGAAAATATGGTGAGACGACCGTTTCAGTAAATAAACTTCGTTACCGGATGATGTTGATTACTATTTTTTTGCCTATGGACGTGGGCAACTTTAATTTTTTGTAAAACCGGGCCACACACATACATCAAAGCTTAAGGTTTTTCAATAAAAGCGGGTAGATGTTGAAATGGAATAAAACAAGCTGTGTGTGAGGTATGAACAAAATTCTTTTTTTATTTAAAAGGCCCATGTATGCCATTATGTACGAAATATGATATTGTTCAAGTACCCGCCTTGGCTTCTTACGGTGGCACGGATTCTTGTGGTCCAATTTTCAATGATTTTTTCCGCATAAACCCAGCTGAATTCGAGTGTAATGTTCACCTTAAGGGCACTGGTTTGACATTTATTGTAGTTTATTCACATAAAAATGCCACAAAAGTCTAACGGGGTCAAATCGCATGATCTTAATGGCCAATTCACTTCACCTCTGCGAGAGAAAACCTTACCTTCATATCGTTCATGCATAATGTCAATCGTGACGTCCGTTGTGTGGCACGTTATCTTCGTTCTGTAGCACTTACCATTGACGGTGACCGCCTCACCAACGTCATTTTCGAAAAAGTACGGACCAATGTCCACACCAAACAGTAACTTTTTGAGGATGCATTGTCACTTGGTGAACCTCGCATGGCTTGGTGTCGTCCCATATACGGCAAATTACCATAAATGTGCCTCGTCGCTAAAGATGATTTTTCGGCCAAAATTGGGATCAGCTTCCGAACGCTCTGAAGCGCAATCAGCGTACATACGGGTTTGTGGACATGAACTAAGAGCCCCTGGATCAGTTGGATCTTGAACGGGTGCAGGTTCAAGTCCCGATGCAAAATCTGCGAAATGCCGAACTCTTGTGCACTTCGAGGAATGGGCTGCATCCGGTTCTGCTGTACACTTTCACTGACCGCGGCGTTGTTGTCGGCCGATATTGCGTTTCTGTGACGTTCAACCGTTCGTCGTAAATGAGGCCACCACACGTTGAAAAGTCGACCTTGAAGGGCCCCTGCGTCTAGCGTAAATGGGCGCAACACAACGAACATTCATTTTGATAGTAAAGTTTTATCATTTGCACCTGCTATTCAGTCGTGTTACTTGCTATAGTGATTTAAAAATAGCATCTAAATACTAAAAGACAGATTTGACAGATATTACCAAAACAACATGGGCGCCACAGGCTGCCAAAATCTACCCGCGCCAATTGAAAAACCCTTTATTAAAACAGTGGCTCTTTTGTGCGACAAATTTCCTTTAAGAGTGGTTTTTAGAAATGAAGCATTTAATTAACCCTTGATATCATGCATTTCAACACCATTATACCTTTTCATTTGTAGCTGTGCTTAAGATAGAGATACAAGAAAAGGAAACGTCAGAGCTGTTATTCGCAGAATTCTGATGCCATCAGCTCGAAACGTGATGAAAAAAATTTGATGATGATGAATATTTCACCGGAAGAATGATTATTTATAGGCAGAGCCAAGACGAAAATTCATTACTCACTTCAGAGTTTGCTGAGAAAAAGTTTGCGTTTTTTTATTTATTCAAATGACACATTTTGTCAAATGGCCCTGTATTTGACCAGAAACAATCTATTTCGGTACATCAGCATCCATTACCTTTTTCCAGAAATGGTTGTATGATATCCTGAAGATTGAGTTTCAAGGATACTTCAGGGATCATAAAATTAAACAAATTTTCCTTCCCGTCATTTTCTGAACACAGCGTGCACATCGAACATTTTATCAAAATTGCTATTAAAATGCTAGGGGACATCCAACCTAATTTTGTCTAGATGTGTCCAAGTTCCAATTTCGTTTGGGCAAGTTATCATAATCATAAGCTCCAGTGATGTAGCCATCACGTCGAAACAAATATATTAGTTTAAGATGATAATTGCCCAAAAGTATACCATGTAACCATAAGAAGCTCGAAATTGTCTAATTCTTTTAAATTTCATCCAGCTTCCGCAACTACGCGGTCAACCTTCTCCACATCATCTCCTTTCAACGTTTCAGCTCACTTACAACACAACATTATCCATTTTCCTTTCATTTCCTCCTCGTCACGATATGGAATTAAAATTCACCACAAACAAAAGCGAAAGTCGTAAACATCCTCAACGCAATCTTTCCACCCATCCGGGATTAAGCACCAACCACACCCCCATCACATCCAGCTAGTCACGCCGAATACGCTTCATTAAAAATTGTTTGCAATTTGAGTCGTTCACAGGTCATAAGGATCTCGCTCTGTTATCGCTAAATTCTCGATGAGGAAAAAATGCGACGAAGCTTTGCTCCATATAGCCTTACACAGAGCGCGTTGTGAGCGTGAATTGGGGCGTTGCGTCAAGTGAAATTACTCGCGTATTCAAATGTCACGAGCGAAGAACGCACATCTACATCTGATGGCCATGGAACTAGGGGGAGGTGTGGAATCCATATACACAATACTTTTTGGTAATTTAGGATGTGATGAAGGGATATCGTCGTCTTCGTGGTGAGAACATCCAAGTGCGAGGGATCACACTTAATGAAAGTTTCAAGTTGTTCTAGTAAATTAAGTTGTTTCTTGAAGCGGCGCTAAGAGCTGGGAGTGGAATATCAAGAGACGGAGTTGGCGTTATGTTTTCCCGCGGAGGAACATAATAAATTCGGAAAGTGTCAAAATGTTGATTGCCAAGACGCCTCTTGGGGGATGGCAGGAATGCTCAATTAGTATTTATTGGGAAAAATATTTAGAGATCGGAATACTGGATTCATGGGATAAAATGAATACAATTTTGAACTAGCCATGTGGACTAGGTCTGCGATTATTCCAGAAATGTGGACGAATAAAAAAAACGATGAGCAAAGCAGTACCTTCTACAAGGAAGCTGCTGAACAATAGTTTTGTGGAACATATTAGTTGCACTGATGGCGGAGGCCGTATAATATGGCAATCAAAAGGCGAAAGAGGCTTATGGTTTTAGGGATGCTTCCTTTCATTATCCTGCTCCTAGAAGGCCGATTAGGAAAAGGGGATTTGGCCCGCTTGACTTATTTAAATTATTTGTCCGATATGACTTCCAAAAGTGAATGAGCTTCTATGATCCTCCCTTCTATAATCCCGCTGACTAATTACAAAATTGCGCTGCAATCAACTTAACGACTTGTCATCGAAACAACTCTCATTTAAACCTGCCAGTCCCCTTTGAGTAGTTATAAATTAAATTACTGTCCCATTTCCTGGTTGTGGCAAAGCCTATAAAATCCATGACCCACCATTCTCATCTGGACATTCAACCCTTAATAAAAGTAAATCAATTTCCAACGCAATGTCAACCACAATCCGTCACCACGGAAATATCCTGACCCTAATCAACTCAAGGACCACTCCGCTGCCATTCTGGCCACTATCCCGTCGCGCTACGATGCCATGCTGACTTCTCACCTCATGAATATTGAAAAATCCTTGTGGTGCTAACCTTAAATTTGACGACGGATAATCGTTCGCTAAAGATACAACAAATAACAGGTTCCGTGTCACATTCCACGACTCGGCCAGTCGCCGGAAAGCCGATAAGAAAACTTAATTGAACGATGAATATTTAATGTCATGTCCTCGCTGCTGTGACGATTCCTCACACATAAATCATAGTCTGACTGCGACGTCTGTGTCAGAAATATATCTCTCAAGGCCTTCGAGAACTTCTTCATCAACAACCTGTTCACGATGCTCTGCGGCGATACAGCAAGGTTTTTGGGTAATGAGAGATTGGGTAATTACCTTTAGGCAATAAGGATAAGAGGCGTTAATGTCTTGAGGCAATGGAAGGCAGTTACCTACCTAATGGTGTAAATTAAGTACAAACACACCCAGTAATGAATCCGTCAGAAATCATCATTATCTATCACTACAAAGTGTGAGCGGCAGGCATGTAATTCAATTATAAATGAAGCAGAAACAATAGTGGTATTGAGATTGGGCCTTGGACCTTGAAAAACTAAAGATTCCCGCATACACCCAATCGAGAGACGAAGTTCGAAGCTAATTTAGTGGAAAATTATCAAAATTTTGAGTTCACATTTCAGAGAAGATATTAATAGACATGATGAACGCCGACGAGGCGAATCAATGAGAACAAAGCCATCAAGGCTACCACACGTTCCCATTCGACAAGTCCGGATAGTATCCTGCTCCATATATGATCAGGTTAAAAGGCAAAACGTTTTCCACCGTTCATTAATCTCTGAATAAATATTTCCCTTATTCCGCATCACTTTGCCGCTACCATAAAGAGGATAACAGAACCAACAACGATATCCTTCGATCATAGAATGATTTATTACACATAGACCTTTGCATATCGTCCGCAATATGTTCCACATTTAACCAGTGGATCATGAAAAAATTATTCGCTTCCTTGCAGCACAATCGAATCCAGATGTGCCGCAGTATGAGATACCGAACGCCGAAATATTGTATCTCTTTGTAGTCGTCGCATTTCAGAGAATAAATTTCCAATTTTGCGAAACCTTAGATGATTATCGATATTTATTTATTGGTTATCCCTTTACGGCAGTGGCCTTCTTTCCTTTTTTTGTTTGGAACAGAAGGATTGGGTGGAGTCGATAGCGGATGGGTTGGTTTCTGCTTGTGATTATCCTTTTGCTCGCAAAATTCGAGGAATTTATGGGCGGGTAATTAGTAAATTGGACAGATTGGGATTTCATTAGGCTCGCTGTTGGGACGTGCTTTTAATTAGTCTGGAGTGAGGGCGAATCGGAAATATTAATAAGTATGAAAGCTAAAGAGAGGTAGGCTGATTCCGGGTGACTTTAATTATTTAAAACTATATGAGTTCATCACGAAGAGTCTTGGCTAATGGAATTGGATGTTTAATATCTTTATGATGAAATAAAGTTCAGCAATTTAAGTCTTATGTCAGCTATATTTTAAAATTTTCTATCGGCATCTACTTAAGGGGCAACTACTTAAGTTTTATTCAGATTCAGAGGAACCGTCGTTTGAGGTATTTTGGGGCTACGTGGAGGATCATCGATATCGCTATCCTGTTTCAGCTCATATCATCCATAGAGAATCAGAAAATTGTCCACCCCGTTAAATCCCAGCCATATTGTACGACCTCTTTAGAGACACATTTGGTGTACTCAGACTCGGGTGTTCTTTGTAATCCGCGGCAAGCTCCAGACATTATGTCTCAAGCACCGGATTCCTTTCCATTAAGCTGGCTCTCACATTGAAACACATAGATCCCCCATAAGCAATCATGGGCATGAAGTTGACTGCTATTAAATAGCAATCTTGTAAGAGCGAAAACGCCCCGAGCCCTTGCCAGAGCAGTATCTATAACTTTGTCAAAATATGTATAAACACCAGATCCTAAGGCATCTGACAACACATTGTTTCGCTTGTGTGGTCCAAAAGTATAGAACCTGTGCCAACTTTTTCTAGTGTCAAGAGAGGCAGTATTATGTCAATATTTTTCATTTGCGATGGAGTTTCATAAGCATTCGGCGAGGTCACCAAAGCCCGTTTAACCTCTTCGTCGGCGGATGCTGGACTAAATAAACTGCTGTGTTAAGCATGCACATATATTTGTATAAAATGCTTACAATCACAGACAAAAAGCGAATCGATTATATTAAATCCGTAAAATTGCAAAACTCCTGTTACTTTCTGAACACACCGTAGTGTGTAGTAGCGGCAGGCTTCCCGGTTTGGGATTACTTCATTGCTGAAGCCAATCAAATGCTGGTGTTTTTGCATGTGTTTGCACCAATTGTTTTTCGGCCTGCCTTTTTTGCATGTTGAAATTGGAACGTTGATTGATATCGTCTTTTTGACGGGGTTCAAGGGATCTCTCCTCTCAAACTATCTCTCCTTTGAACATGGCAATACCAACTGAGTCGGTCGCGCTAATACGATACCCGTGTCCCTCAAAAATGTCCACCCACACATCAAGTGCTCGTTGTAGGGACGCCTGATCATCGCTTATAATGGCTCCATCGTCAGCAAAGAATAGCTGGTGCACATTGGGGTCCGTCACTTTTCCTTCAAGCAAGCAATCAAGGACTGCTATAAAGAAGAAGAGTTTTTGAAGAATTTTTCGAAGCTCCTGGGTAGCCTGGTTCCTGTCAGACGCGGAAGACGATATTTCTTCCAACTCCTGATAGAGGCCTTCCATGCTTTTCGCTTTGAATTCGGCGCACTTTTTCTTCGCGATACCTTTGCAACATCTATATACCTTTTCACGGCGAGCTTTTTCCTCTCTATTAGTAGAAGAGCACTTTGACCAAGCTTGGAAAGCCATTTTCTTTTCGTGTATCACTGCTTTGGCTTCGTCTGTCCACCACCAGGTTTCTTTTGCGTGTTGGCAGGGGCCTTTAGATGTTCCGAGCAGTGATTTAGCTTTCTCCAGGCCAGATTGTTGTAGGGAATCCCACATGTCTTGTGCTCTGCACTCCTCATTACCGACCTAATCGACAATGGAAAAAAGGTAGTGTTCCATGTTGGTAATAAAAGCTTCGCCTTTTCCTTTATCTTGCTTATACCACTTGATTTTCACAGACACCCTCGTTTGCTGCTTTGACTTTTTACTCGCCCCCATAAAAAATTCAGTCAGGAGGAGACGGTGTTGAGGGGCGATCGCGTCTCCCAGGATCACTTTGCAATCTTTAACTCGTGGCTTCATGAAACTGGATACCAAATGATAGTCTATTTGAGTTTCATTTTCGCCGTGATCAGGTGCCGGCTTTGTTTGACGAACACGGTATATAGCACTTTAAGACCGTACGACTTGCACATGTTTAGGATATCTTCACCTGAAGAGTTCCTGGTGCCGTATCCCAGTACGCCCTCTGGGTACACCGGGTCGCATCCTCAATATGCGGCTCACGTACCTGGGGGGCAAGATTAAAGGGCCAAATGGTGCATGGTCTACATAGCCAAATAGCTGTATGGTGGTTTGCCAGCAGCTGTTTGGCTAACATAAGGCTTCCAGTTAGGGAATAGGGAAACCCTTGCTGGGAGTAACGGCTCGACCGGAGGCCTAATTCCGGGACCACGGGAGGCAGGTAGCCCCCAGGACAGTAATGTCCTGGCCTGTCTTTGCGGTAGGCCCCCTTGTGGGAGTATCGTGGGGGCTGTTGTTGTCCCAAATGCGGGAAACAACGAACGATAAAACTGGTGGAACATTAGTGGAAACACTAGTGGTAACATTGGTGGAAGTTCGGAGGTGGTCGACCTCAAATCGGCAAGAGGTTTTAGTTAGGCCTCGCCTCGTACCAAGGGGGAGCCATGTCCCTATGCATGGATTCAATTTGGTACTTATTAACACAGGTCTGTGAATAAGGACGTTGGTTGTCGTCCATAAAATCAACTCCATGTGGGGTGGCCCACCGTGGAATTAAGCCGACAAGGCAGGTGTCCACGTTAAACTGGAATTGACGGATGCCGTATCCCAGACCTCCATGGTAGTCTTCATAGTCTTCGCTTGTATTCCCGACATGTCCGTTTAGATCTCCCCCGACAAACAAAAGTTCTTCCTTTGGGATGATTTTGACAAGGTTGTGGAAATCTAGCCAGAATGCATCTTTTCCTTTTTGTTCGCATCCTACTTGAGGGGCATATGCGCTTACGATGTTCCACACCTCACCATGCATTACCAATTTGAGAGCCATCAAACGGTCACTGGACTTTGAAATGGTTAAGACGTTGCCAAGTAACTCTGCCGCAAGGATGATGGCGATTCCGTTTTTTCCTTGTTCCAATTCATAGTAAAACATCTTGTAGGCTTTTGTTTTAACGTCCAAGAAACGTGCCCGATTACCGGTGTTTCGCCATTTCGTCTCTTGTACGCACAGGATGTCTACTCGCCTTCTAACCATCATTTCTTCAAGCTCATAGCTGCGACCACTCATGCTTCCAACGTTCCAACTCGCGACTCTAAAGTGTGGCTTACGCCGTTGCATTACTTTGCTATCCCCCGGAAATCCTATAGCTCTGACCCGAGCATTGCTGCTCGTTCCAGGATCACGACCATTAGTAGTGCCTGGCGGGGTAGTGCTTTTCCTTTTAGCGTTATTTTTCATAATGCTATGGTTTGACCGTTTTTTTTTTTTCTTTGACACGGGCATGCTCCAGTTTTCTTCTTTTTTTTATATTACTCTTACAACACCGGTGATCTCCAGTCGTGTCAACCCACTGATTTGCATGCACACTTGTGGGGCAGTTTAATGGTGGTATGTGTCCCTAGGCTCAATTCTAAATTGCCTAGATGTGATTTTTGTTTACCTGTGTTTTAGTCGCGTTTTACGACAAGCGAGAGGTATCGCTGCAGGGATATTCTTAACCCGTCCCTGCACGGATTATGATTTTTATCTGTTCTGATTTTATTTAATCTGAATTTTGCTAAGCAACATGTCTACATGACCCAAATGACTTACCAATTACCAGATTACCAAACTTATATTTAGCTTCATTTAAGTTAGAGTTGTGGGAAGTTCAGGGGAGTTGTGGTAACGGGCTCATAGAAAAAGACTATAGTTTTCGAAAGGTTATACATTATACATTTTTGGCCACTTTGTGAGTCCCTGGCTTCGTGGTAAAGAAACGGAGAGGGGCTTGATGTTCATGGCACTCAAAGTTCGTTTCTTTTACAGGATTTTTCAAAAGAGACATAATGTCCTTCTTCAGACAATGTCAAATAGTCAACCAAAGCGTATGTTTCTAAAGTGTATAAGTTCACGAATGGGCAATTATCGAAAATTGCTAAAAATGACTACCGAAATTCTGAGACGTGGTCGCAACTTTAAGAGTGCTTAGTAAAATGTTCGGTCCTAACAATCGTCCCACCAGACTGATTGTGCGTTTATCCCATAGTGGATGAATTCGAGTCCCTATTGGGCGTTCCTGTGCTAGTAGTGCTAGTACCGAAAGTATCTCAACCTTAAATGCATCAATGCAAAACAAACCAAATCAGTCGACTGCACACCGTTCACAGGAATTGGGAGTCTCTCAGTCCTTATTGTGGCGAATTTTGGGTAAAGAACTTGACGTAAACCCTTACGAGACCAAACTTACTCAAGAACAGAAAACTTTCGGTCATTTGAAACGTCGAAACTTCTCCGATCGGTCTCTTCAAAAGTTTGAAGAAAAACTTGAATTTCATCTTCAGCGTTGAAGCTCATTTTTAACCCCTAACGTAAAAAGAGGAGTGTTATACAATAAGTTTGACGTGCCTGTGCGTCTGCTTGCCTGTGTGCCTGTGTGTCGGTGTGTTTGTGGGTCTGTGTCTCTGTCTGTGGCATCGTAGCTCCTGAACGAATGGACCTATTTTGATGCTCTTTTTTTTGTTTGAAACTAACGTGACTGAGATGGTTCTAAGCTACAATTTATGACGATATGTTCCGGCGTTTCAAGACCATCAGTTCTTTTAAGTGGCGCAAAATTAATTACCCTATCGCAAAATGTTATAATTTTTACAAATGGCGTCGTATCTTAATCATATTTGACACTAGTCTACTAGACAGCTGCAGTATACAAACAGATAAGCAATGGAGCGTTATACTTTGCAAGAGCGGGGAATAATTGTATCGATTTTTTTGACCAATAATCGGTCGGTGGAATTTCGTGAATTTCGACGTGTTGCTCCAACTAGGCAAACATTCCGCTTAGCTACTCGACTTGAACAAACTGGAACCATAGGAGACCATGCAGGACGTGGCCGCTATTGGACTGGTCGTTCGGCCGAGAATGCCGCGGCGGTGGCTATCGATATCGCTAAGAACGAAGAAACATCAACCATGGACCAACAGTGTATCAGTTAATGTCTGCCGACCGTCGGACGGTGTGAGTTACTGTCAAGCCATCCTTAATCAACAACGAAGAGGACGATTTGGTATAGAAAATCACCATGAGCGACGAGGCGTATTTCCACTTAAGCGGTTACGTCAATAAGCAAAATTTTCGTTTTTGGGGCATTGTAAATCCGTCTGTGATACACGAGGAGCCATTATATCCACTCATAGCAGCTGTGTGGCGCGGCGTTCACGCGGGAGGAGTGACTGGGCCGTTAATTTTGAGGACGCCGTCAACAATGCGATCACTGTTATTGGTAAACGCTACAGGAGCATGATAAACGACTTCTTACTGCCGGAATTGGATGAGCGGGGCTTGGTCAACATTTAGTTTTAACAAGACTGTGTAACCAACATAGCACGAGTCACAATGGATATTCTGAAGGAAGCGTTTCCTGGTCGCGTAATCTACCGTTTTGGCGATTTGACTTGGGCAGCAAGATCGCCAGATTTAACCATCCCAGACTTCTTTCTTTAGGGATACTTGAAGTGGCGAGCTTATGGCAATAAGCCTCGGGGGTTCGCGTTCACAGCCCTTAAGGAGAATATTCGACGCTTATCTCAAAAGACCGAGAGAAAAAAATTTAGTTTTTTTTTTGTGTCGGTGGTTACTTAAAATTTTTAATTTAATTTTTTTACTTTGATGGCTTTGTCAGTAAGCGAAATAGGCGTTTTTGGATTTAATACGAATGTCGATAGTAATGATAGCCATGTCACGGTCAATGGAATTCGTTATCGAAGACTATAAGTCTATTATTGGCCAGATTGGGATGGACTTGATTTCAGACATACATATGTATTTCCCACCAGATGGTGCCACCTGATATACACCTCTTCAAACAATTGATCTATTAAAAGGATCTTCGACAATCGTGTATTTTCAAGAAATTTTCCGGTCGAGCGGCCTTATCTCTAATGTGATTTAACGCAGTTGGGCTTCGTTTATGGTTAGTTATAGTTACATTAGTCCATTAGCTTATGACAACAAGGGGAAGTTGCCAAGGTCCTGGCCAAAATGTGTGAAAAAGTGATGGAAAACTGGTTCTAAGGGATAGATCACTGGGAGCGATCCCCGAGGCGAGTCATATGAATGAAATCAAATTTCAAAGATTATTTGATTCACACCTGGAATAAATTTCCCTCCCAATTGATATTCCTTATCGAACAATCCTGCACGAAGCTTTAGACCGATACAGAGGATTGGCTCAAGCTCGTAGGACTACTAGGTCAGGTTAAGGTTAGGTTAAAGAAGGGGAATGTGATGGTTGAGCATCACTTCCACTCGGAGGCACAAGAGCCCATTGTGGTTCCATTCATTTGTGGAGTACACATACAACTAACCTGTCCTATCACGTGGTGGCTGAAACCACCCCGTGCTCTTTATGAATTTTAGAATATCCGATATATCTGCATTTGCCACGTCCGCAATCTCTGTAAAGAATCTTTGGCCCAGCGAAGCTAGGCGCCGATTCTGGAGAGCTGGGGAGTGGCAAAGCAGATGTTGGATCGTCTTGGTTTCTTCCTAATCGCCGCAGCTCCGGCACAGATCGCTGGATCCCGAGTTCCATTTCCGGAGCATTGCTCCGATGGGACAGTGTCCTCCGATCAAGAGCTTCTTTGTTTTTCCGATATTGAGCTCTGGCCACGATGATCTAGTCGTGTGGCTGTCGTTTCTTTTAAGCCAAGACGATTTGGATTCTTTTATAATTGTATCATTTTTGATCCGGTATAATGCACTGATCGGTGGTTGCAGTGTCGTGTCCGCTTCACTGATGTCCATTTCAGACCCTTGCCTGGCCAATTCGCCCCCTCTTTCGTTCCCTGCGACTGAGCTGTCTCCCGGGACCCAGCAAAGTTTGACTTTGTGGTGTCTGATGGACTTTAGTGAGTCGCGATATTTCATAACAGCCTTTGATCTCGATGTACAGGATCCTATTGACTGTAGTGTAGCCTGGCTGGCTACAAAGATGGTGATATCCGATGGTGGGAGATATCGGTTACTCTTAGGTGGTGTTTGGCTGCTTTCTCTATTACTAGGATTTCTGCTTGGAAGACGCTGCACAAATCAGGGAGTCTAAATGATTCCTGTTTGTGCAGGGTATCAGATTAGAACCCGGCCCCAGTGCCTGTGTCCATTTTCGATCCGTCGGTGAAGAGGGTAATCTCGTGGTCGTTGATCACGGTGTTTGATAGCCTATCGGGGAAAAGGATTGGTATCCTGAGAGAGAAGTCAATTTGGGGGGAAATATAGTCGGTCGTACCTGCGGGGCTAATAAAACCATGTTTCTTTCCCAGGTTATCTACTATTCTGAGTATGGCCGCATGACCATAGTTGGCTTGTTTCCACAAAGAGGACAACCTTGGTCTGAGAGCGCTTTTTGCAGCACAGCCTTTTATTAATTAATCCAGAGGAAGGAAGTAAAGTATCATGTCCAACCCTGCTTGCCGCTTGCTTCTCATAGCTCCCATTGTACAAACAGCGGCTTACCTTTGTACTTTGTTGAGAATGCTCATATAGCTTTTCGTGCTGCTAAGCAGTCTACCAGACTAGGGCTCCATAAGTTATAATGGTTCTGATGATTGCTGTGTACATCCAATGAATGTTGTACGGTTACAGGCCCCATCTTTTGCCGAAGACCTTTTTGCATGCATAAAACGCATTCAATCCTTTTTCATCCTTTCCTCCAAGTTCCTTTTCTAGGAAAGTTTGGAGCCAAAAATGATGTATCTTGGCTTTCCGCTTTGAGTTTGAGTGGAGTACCCTCTAATTTTGGGGGAGCAAATATCGGGATTTTCCTTTTCCTGGTGAACAAAAGAAGAGAGTTCCTTCAACGCAGATTCCATTAGTTCGCTGATATTTGGTAGAAATTTAGCTTTTATCAAGATAACTAGGTCATCCTCGTATGACGTAGGACTACTAACTTTGACTACTGTGGATCCCAAGATAATTGGGACAGACTCTACAAATCTGGCTTTATATGTATCATTCACAGCTGGTTTCTTCAATATCTGGTTTGCTTAGTTCAATGTGATCAATCTCTATAGGCGTTTCACATGGTTCCGTAATTGGACCTTGACTTTTTTTTTTTTCTTATTAATTCATTGATTTTGCAAGAATGTCTTGGCAAAGTAACTGCGTTTGCGAATGATATGGCATCTACCTTTACTGGTGATTCATCCTTGAAACTCTCATGACTTGAAGCCTTTTAGTCGATGATTTTTTTTACAAGAACTGGCTATTTATTTAACAGAAACTCTTCCAGCTACCAATATAGAACAAATGAACAAAGTCTCATTCATGTACCTCAGGAAAATGTGGAAAAGAATTTTTTTTCTCAATTTTTTTTTCGGCAATTACTTCGCACTTAGCTTACTTTCGAGATGAAAAATTATCATCTCTCTATATTTGTTTTCTATTGGAAAACTCTGACTCATTACAGCAACGTCCAAATGGAAAATAAATTGAATATACATGCGTAGATGTGATGGAAATCATTGACCATAGTGTTTGCAAGCACCTAAACCCGCATGTATAACTCAGAATGTGTCAGAACATCATGTGACAAATCTGTCACTTCGAGTTTTAAAACAATCCCGAACGACTGTGGGCGTTTTTACCATAATATACGATGTTTTCCTTAAGCTTGGCTTAAACCAAAAAAAAAAAGCTATTAACACCCAAGGAAATCCAATAAATCCTTGAAAGCCAAACTATCTCTTGATACGGCCCAACAATTTCACAACAAAACACATTCTTCGTCTATACAAAAGTTCTTCGCCCCACCTTCACGCTTCATCTTTATTCCTTCCATACAGCTCGCCTTCATTAACTACTGTACGTACGAGCTCGAACATAATCCGATCAAAGTCATACTCTCCCCGGGCGACTACTCTACCGACAGATACTTTTAATAAAATAACTAAGATACGAAGGACTACAAGACGTTAACTATGTACATACCAATATATGTATACATATCTACGAGTATACAAGTTTACGCTCACGAAGGCGGAAATAAGAGGATTTCCCTTCGTCGAAAGTTTCTTAAATGCATTTCAAGTGCGAACGTGTTGGAATCTAATACGACAGTTCCATGTTAAACGAATTGTTCGTTCCCTTTACTTTGAGAACATTCTTGGTACCAATTTGTATTGTGGGGAGTTTTGGTTCCACTTCTCGTATCTTGATTCCTCCTTCCCGAAACCCTAAGGACAGAACGGGGTATGATATGGAATTATCAATAATTTTCTTTTTTTTTCGTTCCGTGTTTTTCAGTAAATTAAATTTAAAATGCAAAGGAATTGGTTCGAGGAGCCGCTTCGTCAACCGCTTCGATACTAGAGGGTTGTGCTTGTGTTGAATATTTGATGACATAACTCATCAATGGCAATTGGGTTATGTGGCGGTCGGGTTGCTTGGTGACCGTCTGGTATAGTGATCGGTTGCTCGTGCTGGTCGTCTGATGGATGGACTTAATTGCTTACATCGGGACGTGGGCATGGATCAACTGATGTTAATGCGGAAATCCTTCTTTTTTTTTATTTTATTTGTTGTGTGTAAAAAAATTAAATATTTAATGAGGGCTCGTGTTCGAAATTCAATCAGCTGTAAGAGAAGTAACTCGAATGAAGAAGGATCCATCGAAACTAATTGCATTCGATAATTTTTTTTTCATAATTACTGAGTTCTTTGCATGGTACAACCACTATTCCTGGGCAACAGTGTTGAATTAGTAAGAAAATTATAAGAAAATCAGAAGTTTGTTGGAATCGGGAGCAAATAAATGTCCTCTAGACCTCTCAACCCTTCGTTATCGACATGCTCGAGCGAATCCAAAAGCAGTTATCAGACTTAATCTTACCACCGAAATAAATGGCTATAAAGCGGCCAATCGATTTTTGGAAGATGTTTCCATATGAACATGAGGGAAATGAGTATTACGAACTCCCAAAGCTGATGAAGCTGTTGTCTAGACTTGTTAAAAGAGTTTTTCAATAAGGACGGGTAGAAGTTGAAATGGAATAAAACAAGCTGTGTATGAGGTATTAACAAAATTCTTTCTTTATTCAAAAGGCCCAAGTGTGCCATTACGTACGAAATATGACATTGTTCAAATGCTTTCCTCTGCTTCCTACGGTGGCACAGGTCCCAGTGCTCCAATTTTCAATGACTCTTCCGCATAGATCCAGTGTTATGTTCTCCTCAAAGGCATTAGTCGATTGGGATTTATTCGCATAGACCTTCAAGAAAACCTCATAAGAAAGAGGGGTCAAATCACATGACCTTGGTGGCTAATTAAGGTCACTTCTACTAGAAATAACCTGACCCTCAAAGCGGTCATGCAGAATGTCAATCGTGGCGTCCGCTGTCTGGCACGAAGCGCCTTCCTGCTGGAACCTCATGTCGTCAAGGTCCCTATAGTTTAATTTGGGCCATAAGAAATTTGTTATCATTGTTCTGTTGCGCTCGCGGTAGACAGTGATCGCCAATTCAAAGCAAGCAATCACTTTTTGAGGATACATCGTCACCTGGTGAACCTCGTATGGGTTGGTGTCGTCTCATATACGACATTTTTGGTTGTTAACACAGCCATTCATCCAAAAATGCACCTCGTCGTTGAGATGACTTTCAGGCCGAAATTGTGGTCCCCTTCCAAACGCTCCGAATTCTAGGGAGTGAACAAACGGCGTTGTTCATGGTCATGAGCTTTGAACTCCTGGTCAGTTGGATTTCGAACGGGTGTAGGCTCAAGTCCCGATGCAAAATTCGTCAAGTTGAAGTCTGCGAAAGGCCGAGCTCTTGTGCACGGCGAAGAATAGGCTACCTCGGGTTCTGCTGTACACTCTCACCGACCGCAGTATTGTTTTTGGCCGAACTTGCGTTCCTGTGACCTACGAATGCTGGCTGATTGATTACCAAACCGGCCGTCTCAAATTTGGCCACCAAAGTTGAAAAGTCGACTGTAAGGAGCCATCACGTACATATGTATATCCCATAAAATGGGCGCAATGCGCAAAAGTTTTATCATTCGGACATGATGACACGGCTTCAGTAACTGAATAATAAACAACAGTTTTGACAAATGCCACTAAATCAAAATGGACGTCGAAAACTAGCCGCGAAAATTGAAAAACCATTTATAAGGTCATCCAACAAGAGGTGTTATTTTAAAGTAATACAAAAATCAAACAATTTTATGATATGTATCAATATTTTTATCCAAACCTAGGGCACAGATTCCAAGATGATATAACTATGTACAATATATTTAAAATATTTGCTTAGTTCTATTTTTTTACGATGTTTTCTTTTGATGAATTTATTTTTAGGCAGGACTTAAGCCTGATCATCTATTGTTTCACTTACCACATGCCTGTAATTTTTTTTTATATCTGTTTATCAAAAATTATCACAATAGTTAATAAACGTTAATAATTCGAACATGCAATAAAATTTAAAATGACACCTCTTATTGGATACTATTTTAGGCACATATTGTTAAGCCCCATCGAGTTATATCGAGTACATTATCGTGCCATGTTGGAAAAGTACTTTTGACCGGAATTGGACTTGACTTGACTTCCGTGATATATGATTCCACCAAGAGGTGCCACATGACACAAAACAAGGCAAATATATGATCTCTGGAAGGGAAGTTCGATGTCATTCTGAGAAATGGTTCGTTCGAACGGACATGATTTAACAAAGTTGGATTTCTTTTATAGGTCACATAAAGTCGTTAGTTTATGACAATAAGAAAACAACCTCAGAGGAGACCGGGAACAATGGCAACAATCGCTGTAAACCTGCCCGTGGTGGTCATATGAATGAGATAGAATTCTATACTTAAGTCTGACATGTGCACTGTACCTGGAATAGACATTATCCTCTTTCCTGTATCCCATATCCTTATTCAACAACGCATATCTCCGTAACTAAGGATTTTTTTTTTTGAGGATTGGCAAAAACTCGACCTTCATATTTTCCATATAAGTCCAATAGCCCCCGAAAACATTGAATAATGCTAAGCATGTCATCAAGCATATACCTATCCAGATCCTTTCCCTTACTCCTATTCCTATCCCTGTCGATATCCCCATTTCTACACTATTCGTATTCCCTTCACACTCCCTGTTCCTATCCTTTCCTTATCTCTTTCACTATTTCTATCTTTATCATTGTCCATATTGCTTTCTCTATTTCGGTCCCTATCTCTATGGTTATCCTTTTTTCTACTTTAACTCTTTCTATAAATGGAGCCTGAAGACGTAGAACGACAAGTCAGTTAACGAAGAAACTCATTCCACCTGAAAATCCAACAAAAGGCACAGGACTTGTTTGTGATTCATAGCAACTCTGAGCTGCACCACTCCTAAAGCTAATAAGCCATTCCTCTGTTCTTCAAGTTGATTATATCTCTCCCCCCAATGCGGTACTTTTCGACCGACGTTCCATAATCCTTTCAAAAACAAGAAATCAAGCCTGCTCTTCAGTCACAGCATGGTATTCGGCTTCAAAGTGATGCCATAGAGCTCAAGGACACAACACCACAGGAATCAACCATCTAGCTTAGTCTCACCCTCAAAACATTCCATCAAAGCGCTATTTCTCGTTACCTCCCACTGCGTATAACAAAAACAAAAAAAAACCAAATCTGCTTTCAAGCGTCTCACACAACTCGACGTTGGAGCCCAAGCAACCGTCAGCGAAAACGAAATCTCATTCAACACTTTTCTCGCCTAGAGACGCATTCCGATTCCTGTCTGTCGTTAAAAACGTCGATGGTACAAACCATCCAATTGAATTAAAGATACCACGTTTCCAAGCAACGAAACAGCCAAGGAGGCGTAGTTCTATGTCTTTTCTAAGCCATTCGGAGCTATTAGATAAAATCCCACCACACGTGGCTGTATGGTTTCTAGACAGGCCGCAATACAATAGCTGCGCAACGTAGAAAGATATACAAATGATATGATACTCTCATGCGCTGTCCACGATTCCTGCAAGTTGGCAGTGCAGTAATATCACAAACATACATAACTCGTGATAGGTCTAGTGGGAGAGGAGCAAGGCGCTGTTGCCGGGCGTTGGCGCAAACAATTCATCCATACGACGGAGGTTTCATACATTCTGCCATCATTACCATCCGGAACAAAAAAAAATCCGACCACTTTGCCATACTCGTAGACATGAGTATCTTCGATATTTGTATCTACAGCATGTGATGCGTGTACCATCTAATGACGGAACAGTGTAAGTGCACCCATTCCCTCTCTGTGTGTGACTATTATCATTATCCCTTGGCACATCGTTTCCTCCCGCCATCTAATAGTGTCATGTCTTGCCCGCCCGGCAAGGAGCACGGGCACGGAGCCGGAGAATGGAGCATTCAATTTGTGGAACGAAAATTTGATAAACGACACAGACTGTTGGATGGAATTTGCTTCGCTTAGTTTGCATACAACGCACGTATTGCGCTCGGAAGGGAGGGTATGCGCGGAGACGGAAACGGAAGCCGTGCGCTCTCTAGTCAAGGGATGCCCTACATTTTTTACTCTTGGCACAAGAACAACATTCAAGTGATATCCGTTTGCTTGCTCGTCGCTGACAGAGGGAAACTCGCTCGACGACGGCCTCGATCTGATAGGCACCAGAGACTAAGTCATTATTTTCGACAATTCACTTGGGGGAAGAGGATGGCCCCGACTGATGACGAGGAGCCAAGACATCACGTATTGAAGACGAAGCAAACAATCCGAATGGAAATCAAATGAAGAGATGTGTTTATGAGGCTTTAGGTACTTTATGTCATCTAGTTGGTGGGTTTGTTTTTGAGGGCGTTCGTGTCTTAAACGAGGGATCAGCTTCTAAACTACACTAGGAAGATGACTCGTCTTTGTTCTATCCAAGTTTGGCGATTTTTCATTAAAGTTTTGTTGAAAACTTTCCATGAAATGCATTTTCAGTTTCGCACGCGGTGCGAACATTGAAACCCTGAGATTGCCACTTAAATGACCCGAAAAACGTAAAAACGAAACGAAGAACATTTTGATTACCGATTCCGACAGTGGGGTTTGGTGTAGAATTGGGGATGTAAGGTGATGTTTGGAAAAGTTTTCAGAAGGAAGGGAGTTTGCGGTTACTTCTAGGTGGACGAAAGTTGGAAAGTAGAGAATCTCATACGAATCTCTTTCTTTCAGTACATTCGCTCGTATATTACAGTGCCAAGATGGTGACATAATATGCAATAACTGCCTGATGATGGTATTGCCGAACTCTCATACAAACCCAACACTTTCAAAAGTATCAAATAACATTCTTCTACTGCATGTCTTCTCCTAACCAACATGAGCTAGCCCTAACCAAGCTTAAGTTTGACTCACAAGCCTTGTGTGCACTCGAGATTGTCGAAGTAGCAGATGTAAGTACCACCCACTTTAGTAAGGCGTTCGATAACATTACGCATCAAAATCTTCTTACATTCACTGCTCTTGGTTTTTATTCCCGGTTTCATCCTAAAGATCAAATCCTACCTAGAAGATCGTCAGCATAACTTTATTTTTGATGCAATTACCGGAGTCCCTCAAGGTAATCATTACGGCCCATCGATATTTATTTTAATTATTAAAGATGTCATAATCGCAGACTACTAGTGTTGCTTTAGGAGGAAGAATAGCTCGACGAATGACCAAATTTTCACTTTACAACAGCTTCTAGAAAAGAAATGAGAGTTCCACGAAACGATTTACCAACTTAGTCTTGGAAACGCGGTCTTCGACTAAGAAGGACTAAAATAGTTTTTGAAAATAATTTTTAAAGAAAAATCGATGGTGGAAAACAGAAGGAAGAAATATGTGAATGGAGATGACTACAAAATCAAGAACTCCGAGTAATAAAATCGCGTAGGCTAAGATGAGCAGGGCACGTTATACGAATGGACAGTTGATGAGCAGTCAAAAAATAATGAGCGAAAAATACTGCCAATATGGTCATACTGTTGATGGAAAAAACAATATAAGAATGGAGCTAGAGGAGATAGAACAGGGATGTTGGCCAAGGATGGTTAAATTCTCTAAAGGCTCTGAAATTCCGAGTTCCAAATAGCCGGTAATAATAATAATTGAAGATGTTATCTTCTTATATATATATCTATCATTATGAATTTTTAGTTTTCCGTACACACTAATGACGTTTAAGCCAAGAAATGTTTAAGGATGACCTACGGATGTAGCCGTTTTCGAACCTACTTTATCTATCATGAAGTTGTTCCCCATCCGAGCTTCTCGGTTGACTTAGGTGTTAACTGTGACCGGGAATCAAACTTTACTCTCACATCGACAGCATTATACCTAGTCAAGTCATAAGTACTGGTACACAGAAAAATCGACGCCAAATGAAAACGAACATTTTTAAAATTTTTTTGTTTGCTTTTATTGAGTTATTCAATGTCTACGGATCTTAGAACAACTTATTCGAAATGACTTCCATTTGCTTTCCAGCATGACTTGAAGTGATCTGACCACTCATCGATCACGAGACGCACTTCATGCATGGGAAAATTGTCCACTGAACGGACAATGGCTCGCTTCAACGTCTCAATATTTGGCTGTCGAGTAAAGCAACCCATGCCCTCTAATACGAACCACAACTTGTAATCCAACGGGTTGAGTGCGGAACGTTGTCTTTGAGCCACAGTTGAGTCGCTTTTGCTTTGTGGGCTGGAGCAGTCTTGCTGGAAAGGCCATGGCTTGTTGGCGAATACTGATTTGTTGAGAGGCTTCACAATGGGTTCCAAGAGGTCGATTAATATATTTTGACCGATGTTTTCACTCCTTTCTCGCAAAAATGGAGCTTGGTAACGCCATCGTAGCTTTACAGACACGGGGGATGGTGGCCTCTTTGAACCCTCGGGATGAATTGGGATGCTTCTCTGGATGACCGAGCATACACACGATCGTTCTGTTTATTGAACGATTCTTCGGAATCGTCAAATTTACCCGCCAGTAAACAGAATTTGTCTGTGAGCGTTCTTCGCGTACTGGCTGTGTAACACTTTCGATTTTCGCTTGCGTTTTTCCTTCAATGCGGCCGTGAGCAGGTGTCCAGTGTGTCGCTTGAACGCGCTGAGTCCCAAATCTTCTTTAATAATGCGACACATGGATTTTTGCGAAATTTTCATTTCCCGCGACAAGATTTTCTTTTTTCGCAATGGTTTTCGGTCGATTCGTTTCTTCGCGGCTTTGATCGCTTTAGGAGTTCTCACAGTGCGCGGACGACCGGATCTTTGACTCCACCAGTATCCTCAAACAACTTCACAGCACGATACACAAAATTGCGAGTGATTCCAACCGGTAAAAAACTTTTTACGTCGCAATGAAGCATAAATGTCAACTGTCAAATCGCAATCGATATCAAATGGATGCGCCCAGTGTTGCATTCGTAACGAGTGCGTTCGGTTGTGTACCAGTATTTATGACTTGACAGGTTTACAACCTTCGTTCGGCCTCTTCGTGGATTTGCTAGTCAAGTCTGGTCCCCCTGTTTCATAGCTTTATTTCCTTCATGGTCTTTCGAGAGCTGAAACCTGTATTTAACCGCCTTATCAACATAGCAACAATATCCATTGTGGCTCGTGCTGGGTGTGCGGTTGCACCCGTCTTGTTGAAACAATATGCTCACCGAGCGCCGCTCATCCTTTCCGGTAGTAAGAAGTCATTTATCATAGCCCTGTAGAGTTCGTCAGTAACAGTGACCGTATTGCCGATGGCACCATAAAAAAATACGACCCAATCACTCCTCCCGCGTGAATGCCACAACACAGAGTGGCTTTGAGTGGATGTAATGGCTCTTCGTGCATCACACGCAGATTTTCAGTGCCCCAGAAATGAAGACTGCTTATTGACGTAACCGCTTAAGTAGAAATGCGCCTCGTTGCTTATGATGACTTTCGACACAAAATCGTCTTCTTCGTTGTTGAGATTAAGAATGATTTGACAGTAATTCACACGCGACTGACGGTCAGCAGCGGTTCTTCGTTCTCAACGACATCGGCAGCCTCAGCTGCGATATTCTCGGCCGAACGACAAGTCCAGTGGCGGCCACGCCCTGCATGGTCTCCTGTGTTTCCAGTCTGTTCGAGTCGAGTAGCTAGGAGCCGGAATGATTGCCCAGTTGGCGCGCACGATTAGAAAATCAACGTCGAAATTTACGCTGCGCTGACACCACCGACAGATTATTGGTGAAAAAAATCGAGTATGGAGTATAGCGCTCCATTGCTTTTCTGTTTGTACACTGCAGCTGTCTAATTCACAAATGTCAAATATGAATGACGTAGGACGCCATTTGCAAAAATTATAACATTTTCCGATAGGGTGATTAATTTTGCACCTATGGGGTTGCACTATGAGGCAATGTCCATTGTGGGGTTAAATGGGTTTTCTCAAGGAAAAAGCGGCCTATTTTCGACAATTTTGTTTTCATATAAAAAAGAAAATATTTTACTCAAACTTTTTATTGTCTTAAAGATACAGATTTGACAAAGAATTTTTGGAATTTTCATAAAAAAATATTTAAAACGTTGCCATTGCGACGTAATTTCCGGCGGAAAAAAAGGTGCATCCTTACTGGATCATCAGAAATGATAAAAAAAAATTAGTGTTTTAGTTAATATTATAAACTAGAAATTGGACGAAGGAAAAAAAAAGTGAAAATTAGATTTTTGGCAGACCTTTTTACAAAAAAAGTACAATTTGGTAAAAATGTCTCTACATTTGTATCTCGAAAACCTGTGTAAAATTTCATCAAGATCGGTTGAGTAGTTCTCAAGAAACCTTGACAACCAACTTTGAAAACACAGATTTAAGAAAAACGTGTTTAAAGTTTTGATCGCTAAGCCTAGCTTACTTTGAGCATTTAATAATGTTTTAAAGCCGTGAAACCCATGTAACCCCTTATGCTACCCAAAAGGAGTTACACTTGTTTGGACCTACATCTCAATAAGCCTAGTATTAAGAATGATCTCTGCACTGAATAAGTGTTAGTTACAAAGCTCAGTCAGTGAACGTCTAGAAATGGACACACCTTGATATCAAGCCTTACTCTCAGCCGGCGACGACGATTTTTCCAACTGGCCCTTCCCAACGAGCATGCGTAAAAATGATCCATGCCGGACATTAAATTGTAATGGATAATTGGTAATGGCCAGTTGTTGTGTGGGAATGTTCGAACGACCTCGAAAAGTGCGATATCTACTTTCTCTGTTAAAAATAACTAAAGACAATGTAACGTGTCCATGAATGCCGTAAAAAATCCGTGAGAAGCAGGGTGAACATCAAAGCGTTCACAAATTCATCCAAAACATCAATTGAAATCTACGCCAAGAGATTGTTTTTCATTCTAATCGCCATTCAATTCCACTCTGGTTTTCAAGGCTTTCAAAGAACTGTATCCCGTTATCCGGATTCTCCAAATTTTCCGAGAAAATCAATATTTTAAATGAATTTCAGAAATGATACATGCACATGTCTACGCCATCTCCATTATTAATGCTTTAAAACACTGCTCTTAAGAGCTTCGTGGAACATGTGCAAAAACTTCGAACACAAATTAGACGAAAGATGAAAAAACACAAATCTCAAGAATAGCAAAGCAAAAGAAGAATGCAAAACGTCGAGTGTCTCGATAGACCTGACAAGGGTATAAGCTCTCTCAAGCATCATCCTAAAAACTTTTCAGTTTATGAATTTAATTTCGTCGATTCCAAGGCAAAGAGTTCGAAAACGTCCTGGGTTTAAGGTGAAGTATCCTCGTTTCCATTCGATTTATAACCAGATACCTTTTCGTGTTTGTGAAATTCAAGAAAATGAAGATTTAAACTAAAAGACCCACCCTTTATCCAAAAATCATCCTGGAATCCCCTAATTACCACAACGCAGCAACATGTCACGAAGAAACGCAAGGAATTAATAAATTCCAGTGATATCCTCGGTCGCATTCCCCATCGACGGCGAAATTATACAAAAGCTACACGCCTCCGATAGGACTGGTATCTGGCCTCAACCCCGTCTGGCCAAAGATTCCTTGAAAAATTCCAAACGGAAAATTCATTAAATACCCCGTCATCCGGTCGCTAGCTGTGGCTACCTCCCTTCACAAAACTTTCCCAAAAAAGTTGAATTTTTTTCATTTTTTTTTTGAGCTCTTAATTGAAATTCTTTTAGTTGTCCCGACATAAACGCTACAATTCGGAATCCCTTAATTTACAGGAAAACACACTTTTCAGAAAAGCCAAACAGAAAAAGCCACCAGCCAAAAGGTGTATTCATGAATCCTCAGGAGCCTCACACCATGCCTATGCGGTAGTAAACTGTTGACGCTTGCTTGCCTGCTTCCACGGGTCCTCGATGGCAGCTGCTGCCAGTTCGGTTTACGATGGAAATTAACGGATATTAATGCAAATTAGTTTAGTAATTTTCGGTATAGTGTGTCGAACGTTTGACGTGTGCGACTGCGATAGAGTGAATGTGCGTACGGATGGGCTTGAACGTGTGTGGGTGCGTCGACTTTAATTAGGCGTGTTGGAGGATATGATTAGTTGGCACGTTGTGTTTTCAGGTGTTTGATGTGGTTCTTGTGTTTTCTTTTTGATTGTTGGCCCCCGGGCGGGTGAAAAGTATCTTGTTTACATGCAGATTTATCGGGGGGACAGGATTGGGTTGGTTTTGAATGGGAGCAACTGGTGAACGAGGCAGTTTCACATCCCGGGGGTTCGGTACATTTAAGTGATTAAATCTGCTGATAAAATAGCGCTCTAGCCTGTGGAAGGATTAATTGCTTTAATCCTGTACGGGTATGCATGATTGAATTGGCGATACGATGGAAACAAGGGTGGCTCGTGCGTGTTCTTGCATTTTTGACTTATGGTACTTGACAACGGGGGTCTGTTGAAGGGTTACGTAACAAACCACACTCTTGTAGTCCGGTAGGTGTTATAAAGGTAAGCACTACAAAGTGTTTTCGGTTTTCTCAGTAAGGTGACTGGATTGCTTGGCTTGACAGCCGGAGGTGAAATATGGGAATAATAACTGAAAATACGAGGGGTAAAAAGGCAATGCAGAGGCACAACATTTTAGGGTCAATAGCTCAGGAAGAGACCGACGTCCAAAATGACTTAAAGTCAACAGATATAGAACCAACACTAAGGTAGTCTTAAACGTCTGTCTATTTGATGAAGGAATAGAAATTATCCTCAAACACAAATCTTCGGACAAATAGAAGGAAAAGGCAAAATTTGGAATATATGTAGCGATGGATGTCATATGAGTCATAAAACATTTTCAAGAAAACGCCACATCAATGATAATTACTTAAGCTCTTCGGAAGCCCCAAATTAATAAGAACATATCCGAAAATGGATTCAGGCTGATAGACTTCTCAAGGGCAAAGTCTTCTAGTTGCTAGCACACGTTTCCCGCTCTTCAATATCCATAAGAGGAACTGGCGGTCTTCGGATCAATGAACCGTCAACCAGATTGACCACATTGTGATTGATGGTAGGCACGCATCTGATATTCCGGATGTACGGACCATTATCTTAAGGTAGCCAAATTACGAATACGGACATGCCTGGTCCAGAAAAATCGAGTAAGGCAAGCGTAATATAAAGCCGCAATGCCAATCGCAAGGGGCCGCCAAAACATATGCCAATCGCGTCTCTCTCAAGCTAAACCTAAAAACCTAAAAGTAGATTAACAGTCGGTACTAAAAATCTAGAAGGACTACTTTTGCAGACTGAATAACAGCGATGACTAAATAGATTCCGCTATCATCCAGAATGACCCATTCACAACGGGCGATCATAGCAGAGAAACCCGCCCCACCCGGACAAACTTAGGAATGCTTTTTCTAAACTGAAGTCCAAAAAGTTGCTGGAGCAGACGGACTACCTGCCGAGTCCTTTAAAGCAGCTAGAGATGATCTGGTTGGGAGAATGCACCAATTCATCTGCAAGTTATGGTCAGAGGAATGCATGCCGTCTGAATGGAATCTTGCCAATTACAGAGGTTTAAGTCTCCTGAAGATCTCTTACACGATCTTCTCTACAGATCTGTCGTACTGTGTAAGCGACTGAAACCGTGCGTTAATAAACTGTTTGGTCCATATCAGTGTGGTTTCAGGCCCGGGAAATTCACTATCGATCAAATATACCCTATGGCAGATCCTGTTAAAAATCAACGAGTGCCACGTCTGCCATCTATTGTCGACTTTAAGACCGCTTACGATACCGCGCATAGAGACGAGCTATACAGCGCCAAGTCTAGTTTTGACATCCCAATCAAACTCGTCAGATTGTGCAGGATGACATGGGAGAACTCTCACTGCTCCATTAGAGTCGGAAGCGACTTAACCGACACGCTATCGTGTGACTTGAAGGGATGACATTGACATAATTGGACGAACTCAGCGAAATATCAATGAGGCCTTTACGAGCATTGAGGCGGAAGTGGCTAAAATGTTACTAATGATAAATGAGGGCAAACTTGGCTCCGCAATGACATGCAGCAATTACACTCGGTTTTTACTCGGTTAAGACAGACCTATCTTAACCAAAGTAGCTAACTTCATAATACCATCCTGCTTGAAATAACACTAGAATGTTAATGGAGTCTCTTCCTCCCCGATCGTGTGCAGTAGTAGGAGGGAGCCAAGTTTGCATTTACAGTGGCTGCAGTGGTTAGTTGTGTGCCTACAGCCGAGAAAAGAGAAGCTCTGAGAGGTGTGTGTCAGCTCTGGGGTAATTTCCGGTAAAACATATGTACGTCAATTCGACTTACGTGTGGAATTCGGCGAAGGCTTTTAACTATTTATTAGTCAATCGACGAAGGATTAGAAATATTTATTGTGTTTATTCTGTTTAGCATATCTAAGTGGGATCACTTAATTGAGTTACAATCTTTTTCGCTGCAGCAAAAAAATTAATCGAAAAATAGTTTCAAATCTTGAAGAGATATATAAAGCTGGATTTCACTTTTCCACAAATGTAGTTTATATTCCATATTTGTAAAAATATAGTTTTGAATTCATTATCAACCGCAAGATTCAATGAGAGGGCTCATAGAGATACTATCGATGTTGTGACACCCATTTAAATAGTGTGAAAAATGCTAATACATAATGGTAAAAAGCAATATAAACCAGGAATATATGTTAGCGCCCAATATGGTACCAAAATAGCTACGTCTTTTTGATGTACGGGGTATGTTCAAAAGGTAAGGTGACTTTATTTTTCTCAAAAAATATTCCAATCTTCATAGCGCTTACGCTTCTGGTATAGACTTGAGCCCTTATCTCCTCATTCGTGCCAAATCTCCGTTCTTTCACGGATTTTTTCAGTTTTGGGAAGTTACAGGGAGATAAGTCCAGTGAACATGGTAGAGGCATGATTACGGTTTTGTTTTTGGATAACGCACAAGCAGCGATAAATGAGCAGGTGCATTATTGTGATGCCACGATTTTTTTTTCCACAAATTCGGGCGTATTCTTTATATGGCTTCACGCAAACGGCACGTAAGTGAAGGGTGATATTCCTAACAGACCCTTCGGCAAGGACTCATAATACCCCACGTCATTGTTATCACAGAAAACAGCGAACCAAACTTTCACATTTTACAGAGCTTGGCGTCCTTTTTTCGGTCTTGGCTCTTCTGGTCACTTCTATTAAATTGATTGGGATTGGGATTTAGTTTCAACACCGTAATCATATACCCATGTTCCGTCACCATTGATGATCCATTTCAGCAGGTAGTCGTGGCGCAATCACCGACTGTGGAGCGGAAGGTCTGTAGTCCAAGTCTGTCCATAGTCAAGAACAATTGCCTTACGGAAAAACTGTGCAACAACATCACTGGTAAATGAGAGATGATCAAAAAATGCTTATGAAAGCATAACATCGGAAAAAAAAGTTACTATGCACTACAGCCAACGCGACAAATTCAGTTGCATTTCTCGAATCCTATCTAGGACAACCACCCCCTGAGTAGTGAACGAACATTTTCGACACAAACTAATTGCACCCCGTCCAGTTTGTGTGACAAACACCATAAGAGCGTAACTCTGGAACTTGCGCTAACTCTATAAAAAAATTAAAAAAAAAAAAAACTGGATCGTCATTCACATCACAACAGCTCTTTAGCGATACCCTTGCAATGGTTCCTTTGGTTAAAATTTAGCAACTTGGGGACAAACTTCATTAACACTCGTTTCATGCCCAAAATAGTTTTAATGGCATGAGCCAACCTTTATGCCAATATCCTCGGCAACTTCTCTGATAATGATTTGATGCTTCACTGCTTCAATGCTTTCATCCGTTGTTGACTGCTGAGGCACACCTTTTCGACTTTATATGAAGAGCTTGTACCACGTATAAACACTTTTTTGCTTAGAGTAGACTCGCCAATTGCCATAGTCAGCATTTCCAGTACCCTGGAATACAAAATTGAACCTTCCAAATATTGCCAGATACACCAAACACATATTATCAGTAAAAAGGAAAATCGAAAATCAAATGTGCTAGTTTCACAAAATGCAAAAAAATCACTCTATTTCTTGAATAAACCTCGTATAGACTCATTTACCCAATTTATTATTTAGCAACTGCGTTTCGGATTCAAGACAGAATAACTGTCAGACAATTGACACTTTGAAAAATTCCCCCACCACGTTGTCGTACCAATTTGGACAAAAATGTGGTCCATCTTCCACCTAACTCCATGGAATGCTACATACCCTTTGACCTGCAGTTCATAAAAACAAAACGAATAGCGACATTATCCACTCTTATCTGAGTCTACGGCAATCGAGCTGATTAAGATTGAGTTGGTTTTCTCGGAGACCACTCAACCAATTGGTAGTGCCAATAAATCGATTGGGTTCTTGAAAAGCAATTGGACTGCTAGAGTGACCAAGTGGAAATGGCAACAAGAGTTTTGATAGCCTATTATGCGTCTCGCCAAGTAATATGTAATTGCAAAACGTTTTACAACCGTAGACAATCATTTTTGCATTGGCTGTGATCCGAATAGGCAAGGAAGAGCGAAGAGTTTTTTGAGGGAGAAGACATCTGATTGTATTCACATATGACACTAATTACGAATTCTCAGCATGATAAGGGGTATTAAGACAACGATTTTCTTGTAATATGATTCAACTCGTAAAGGTGTTATATTTATTGAAGCTTTAAGACAGTCCAATGCAAGTCCTTGCCCTTGTCTGATAGCCAAGTCGGAGGATTCAGAACAACTTAAATAGTTTAGAAAGTTGCACGAATTATTCGGACCAAGGTACGAATAGAGTGGAACTACAAAAATATTAATGAGCGAAAGCAAATTTTCATGTATCATGAGGTTAGAGCTCTTTCCCTTCTTTCCCTTCCTCCTTATTTAAACAATTGCTCTTCTGACCTGCTTCGGGGAAATCTCTCTTGAATTAATAACAACTCTAAGCCGGTGGGTCACTCTGGTTGCATATGAAATTAGTTTTTTAGAACCGGATATAATGAGTTCTGAAATGAGTTGTCCTATCCGTGCTCCATTTAGTATATTTATACAGTGACGGACAAAACAATAGGAGCACCAACTATCTACATAGATTTCATTTTAAAGCTTCCCCATTAGAAATCCAAGGAATTTCCAAGGAATTGAGATCAATAGAAAGTTATTTTAGCCACGTTTTGACTGTGCTAGCCGTATGCTTTGGACCGTTGTAATGCCTAAACTATCATTTCAATGGTATCTCCCCTTTCGCATTCCAAAGCATGACATCTTCTAATATCTTGATGTACAGACGTTGATCCATGACGTAAAATATTGGTCCTGCACCATACCATAAAAAGCATGTCCATACGAGTATGCTTCCGCCTTAATGCTTGACACACTTACTAGTACATTGGGACTGGCATTTTCAAAGACCAATCTTTTGCATTTGATCTAACCATATTTACCTTTATTCAAAACTAAAACAAGAGGAAAATAGAATCTAAAGGGCAGTCCATAAGATATTGTACATCAAGACACTTCACGGGCCAAAGCTATAGAGGACGAATGGAAAAGGATAGACCGATGCACGTTAGTTTTGCATTGTACGTATAATACTCGTATGTCGGAAATTTTGGACTAGCCCTGAAGTATTGTAGCAGACAGGAGATGATTTATATAAATGCGGAAATGTACCGGTGACAGAACAGAACCTTGGGGAACTAAGGCACTGTGGACCTGTCTACGCAACTCCGGTAAAACCAGGGGATTGAAGCCTAAGGAAGCCACTGATTATACACCGCAAGAGTAAGACCTATCATCATGCGTCTGCTCTATCGTGGACAAAAGTTGAACAGGAAACTTCAATAGTTCAAACTTCAACGTCTTCAGAGGCCAGCATATATCGGCATTACAAGCGCCACGTCAAAAGGTTGCTACATGAAGTGCAATTAGACGCCTCCGCTCGGAAACGGACCGGCCATGTAGACCATTGGGTCACATGTCCACCTTCCTGACCTGGATATGATTACTACAATTTGGGAGGCATACACGTTCACCTTTGACAAAACATTTGAGATACTGATCCCAAACCGCACAGCTCAGGAAAGCGGCGATCCCTTGCTACATGATGACCTCAGGTGGTACACAGATGGCTCCAAGATGAGTTCCAGCGTTGTAGCTGGCATCTTTGGACCAAATCGGAAATTATCGAAGGCCCTGGGAAAAAATTCGTAGTGTCTTTCAAATCGAACTATACGCCATCCTAACGTGCGTCACTTAAAACTTAGAGACTGACATAAGAGGTATAACCATCAATATACTCTCAGACAAGCAGCGCTCAAAGCGTTGGGCTGGTATAATACGAACTTAAAATCCGTCAAGGAATGCCACGATGTCCTGCAAGATCTAGGCAGAAGAATTAAAGTCAAACTCTGGTGGGTGCCAGGTCACAAGGACATAATAGGCAATGAAATTGCCGACCAACTTGCTAGGAAAGATTGCAGCGGGAGGTACATAGGTGCCGAAAATGTCAAAGATTAATTTTCTCTTAGACAAGTGAGAAAAATCGCAACACCTGCATTTTTGGAAAAGCGTTCAAGGACTCTGATAATCGAAGAGACACGGCCCCTGAATCAACACTCTACCAATATTCCCAAATATAATAGAGTCAATATCGGAAGACTGGTCAGCGTCATTTCGGGACACTGTAGTCTGAGATATCATCTTAACAAAATTAACCTCCCGTCTGAAACCGAATGTCGACTCTGAATAAAGGACGACGAAATTGCAGAGCACATACTAAGCAAGTGTGCTGCCCTCTGAAATCTTGGGAAGTGTATTTCCCTCAGAGTAATTTAGACTCCTGAGGGGATAACCTCAGCTCAGTTATGGGGGTGTTCGTGGTGCAATGGTAATCATCACCGACTGTTGAGCGGAATCAAGAATAATTTCAATACGGGAAAACTGTGCAACAATATCAGTTGTGAATGAGGGATGATCACAAAAATGCTGACGAAGGCATAATATTCGCAGTATAAGATCAATTAAAAATTCACTCTGTGTGTGAATTTCCACTAAATCATCTTAATGACATATAAACAAAAAAGTTACTGTGAACTACAACCAACGTGACAAATTCAGTCGAATCTCTCGAATCCTATCTAGGACAACCACCCCCGGAAAGTAGCGAACGAACATTTTCGACACAAACCATCTGTACCCCGTCCAGGTTATGTGACCTACAGTAGTCGCAGTGCTCTATGCTATATGTTATGCACTAGCTCTCAATTAAAAACAAAAAAAAAAACAAATGCCATCAAATCACCAATACTCGTAGACCTGGAAAACATTTTTCCGGTTAAAGCGGTATTTCATAAACTGACGATTTATCAATGTTTTCAAGATTTTAGAAAGGGACAACGCTAATGGTATGGGCCGATAGCTGCAGAGAGAGACGAACATTCACTATTTTTAGTCTAAACAAAGGCTGTTTCCTATCTATCCGAGAAGGGAATATAAAAGTAGGACAGATGAAAACCTTTGCATTCATGTCCGGATGTTTAAGGTTAAGGCAACAATGGTGCCAGCCAGATAATAATAATAGTAAAATAATAATAGCTTCAATGAAGCTGAATATAAAGTGCTAGCAGAACTATTGGGTTTACTGTGGCCACTGAACAATAAATATATTAATGAAAAAGTTTCTTTGTGGCATCAAAACATTTTCAGAAAAAGTATTATACACCAAAATCACCTACAGCTGGACGATTATTATTGTCACTATTGTGAGTGCTCGGCTTCGGGTAAATACTTAATACAGGTCTTGAGTAATCACCTAACATTCCTTGCTTACATTTTTCCTTAATAACGCTTTTCCATTAAGGAAATGGTATTATGAAACCGCTGGCCTTGTTCGTCACTTACAGCACTCAAGTTTACGAGAAAGAAATCCATATAACATGTCAAGGACATGTTACACCCAAAAGCTTCGTATGAAATGCTATTTACATAAGTTTATTAATTAAATTTTCGTGATTTTCGCTCTGAGGTTTCGCTAAAAATTAAGGACAGCTTTAGCAAAATAATTCCGGGCGGATTTTTCATAATCATTCAGTTTCTGTTTAAAGTTCAAAGTCCCGCCCATTAATTTCCGCGTCGCTGAGTCCATAGAATTTCTCTTTCAGGTATAAAAACCCACTACCCTATTTATGCATAGCCTTAAAAAAATTGTTCAGTAGTCCGGGGGAGTTTTACATGCAACGGTGGTAGAAGTATTTCTTCAGGGTTCACAAAAGTATCATTTTTAACATTCTTTTGTCCCGGAGTAAATGATTCACATTTGAAACATGCTTTCCTTATGTAGTGATTTTTTTTCTATCTCTACGGTCCCATTTACAAATGAAAAAGCAATATTTTGTGTAACCAGGCGGTTAAAAATCAATGAGTTAAAAATCTTCACATATTTTTCAAGCGTGTTCTTTATTTAATTTTTTTCGAGAAGGAATTTCGTAACGTCGTAGGCCTCTTTCATATTAGAACCACGAACTACGGGCACTAAGAGAAGCCTATTTCCATTATAGAGTAACACTGCTTTCAATCCAATTATGTAAATGTCAATGAACAACCGTAAGGAACTTGCATCATACCTAAAATTTAACAGATTTATTATAGCAGGAATGCCATTACAACACACCAAATCATCTGTTTAGGGTGTCAATTCGTCATCATAATGATGCCATGATGATTATGATGAAATGGTATTGGGACAAAGTATATTCCAGCAATTTAATCTGGAACCCAAAAGCTCAGACGGTTTTTAGAAAAATTGAAATCAGGTACAAAATCGTTTCAATCATCTGGTGCAAGTGTGGTTTTCTTGAGGGATCATAAGTTATCAGTTATCAGACTGGAAACAGATCCCCGACTTTCCGGTCCATTTCGATTTTTTTTTTAAATGAAGCTACACCATCGCAAACAAAGCCCATCACAAAAGTTCGGCAATTTGGAACTCGGACGTCCAGATACTCATAGACAGTCAGTCACTTATTGATATTTACTTAGTAATAACCCCACCGTTGCCAATAGGCGCAACAAGCCCACATTGATAAACACTAGTAGAGAAGAGCTGCTTGACCTTACAAACTGGCACGTCTCCAATGAGGCCTTACTATCTGATCACCAAAATATCAGATTTAACATCACTGGTGAGGCTGGAGACGCTGACCATAGATATCGGCCAAAAAGAACCAACAAGGTTCTCTTCGAGGCTCAACTTGCCCCCAAAAAATACACGCTTCTTAAATCCATCAAATCGACGAATGATCGAAAAAGCGGCTTATCAATTAAACGAAGCACTCATTCTCATTCTTTAAAAAACAGCTGTGCACCCAAGATCGTACACACAAGAGGTGCATATCTTGGTGAAATGCACAGCTCGAAACTTTGAGGAAACAGGTAAGATCTCTGTTCAAGAGGGCTAAATGAACAAAGACTGATTATAGATCTGCTCTAACGAAATACAAGATTCACTACCAACCGCGGACCGACTCTACAAAGCCTTATCTCATAAGCATACAAATAGACTAGGATTGCTTAGCAAATCAGGCGGCAATTTCACTGTCAATAGCAGGTCAACCTTGGAGACTTTGCTTATGGTACATTTCTCTCTCACCCAGCTAACAACTCTCGGTGCTTTACTGAGCGTCACAAATTACATCGACAGTAGAACAAATAGCCTCGCTGGTGGACCTGATATAATTAAATGGGCAATTGGCTCATTTAAACCCTACGGGTCTCCAGGTAAAGACGATATCTTCCCTGCTGTCCTCCAAAGAGACCTAGACATCACTTTAGCACCATTGATAGCTCTCTTTAGATTCTGTTTCAACTTGTTTTCATCCAACCTAACAACCTAAATCGTATCGCCTATCCTATCCTATCCTATATAGAGGTATATTAAAAACTCAAACCCCTCTACATCCAAATTAATATACATACCGCATAGAACAATCTACTGAGAATGCGTTGCATCACTTGGTAGTGCATGTCGAAAATAGTTTCACACGCAATAAGATCGCAATTTGCACCTTCCTCGATATTGAAAGGGCATTAGATAATATTGGCTACAAGCCAATCACCACGGCACTGTCCCAGAGAGGTGTAGACCACCCCATTAACCATTGGGTTAGAGCGATGCTTGAGAGCCGGAGAGGTCTCTGTGACACTGTCGGCAGCATAAGGTGGAGTCCTTTTATTTCTCACTGGAGAGGGTTTATCGATAAACTCAAATAAGACAACATTAAGAAGGAAAATACAATCTTGCTCCATCTCCCTAAACAGTACAAATATTGGATTTTCGCAAGAAGTCTAGGTATTAACCTCTATCGCAAACTTAACTGGAACCCCAACAACAAAAGCAAACTTGCAAAGGTGACTAAGGCACTGTGAGCCTGTATATGCACCTACGATAAAATCTCTGAATTGAAACCTAAGGTAATCGACTGGTTATATACCGCGATAGTAGGACTTTATCATCATCACTTATGCGATGCTGCATGGTGGAAAATAGATAAACCTCAACAACTTCAGGGCATGTTTCGGCATTAAAGGCGCCATGCCAACTTGCTCGACGGCAGCCGAAGCTCTGATTGGAATTGCTCCACTGCAACTTTTTATTAAAAAGTGCTATACGTAGTGCAATCAGTCTCATCCGCTCGGAAACGGAGCTCGGAAATGTAGACCATGTCCATTTTACAAAACCTTCCTGAGCTCGATATGATTACCACAGTTTCGGACGCTCTACCACACACATCATTCATGACAAAAGATTTGAGGTACTGATCCCAAGCTGCACAGTGACGATCTCTTTCTAAATGTCAAAGGCTTGGCGCTGGCATCTTTGGACTGAATCACAAGATATCGAAGGGCCTGGGAACTAGTCGTAGTGTCTTCCAAGCCGAACTATACGCCATCCTAACGTGCGTCAACCTAAATTTAGAGACTGGCATAAAAGGTATAACCATCAATATACTCTCAAACAGTCAGTCAGAGCTCAAAGCGTTGGGTTCGTATACCACGATTCCCTTGGCACGAAACCTTGGCAATAGAAATAAGGTGAAAATCTGGCAGGTCACAAGAGCATAAAGGGCGACGAAATCACCGACCAACTCGCTAGAAAAGGTTCCAGCGAAAATTATATAGGTGCCGAACCTTTCTGCGGGATCCCCAAGTCAACTATTAGACGATTGGGAAAAATCGCAACACCTGTACGTTTGGAACAGCGTTCAAGGACTCCGACACTGTAGTCTGAGATATCATCCTAACAAAATGAACTTCTCGTCTGAAACTGAGTGTCGACTCTGTCTAGAGGACGAGGAATCTTCAGAGTTTACGAGTATACTGCCCTCTGCTATTTTAGAAAGCGTACCCTCCTCAGAGAAATCATGACTTTTTTTCTCAGCTCCTACGGGGGACATCCTCAGCTTTATTAAAAAAGTAGAAGTGGCTAGCATGCACAATAGACCTATTCTGGTGGTAGCGCTCTATGCTAAGGTTGGTTCCATAATTTTCAGTCACAAAATCTCCAAACCAAAATCCACATATCAAAATCCACTAACCAAAATCCCCAATCACCCAATAGAACCAACCCATCTATTAGCACCAGCCCCCAATTTAAAAAATAAAAAAAATAAAATACTCGTTGACAACCCTTTGGCAAGCTTCATTGTCATGGGTGTGTTACTTTCACATTTCGCTGTTCGGCTTCATCTCTTCTAGGTTCATATTTATATTGTCCTATAATCTAAGGTGCGTTCTTCTTGGTGGTCATTTCCCCTCAAGTTTCCACTTATTCTACTTTTGACTGTTTGTCCACTGTCCATTCGTTTTATGTATCCTGTCCATCTTAGTCTTAACGTGTAGAGTTTCTCGGAATCTGGATTGTGTAGTATCCTCGATTTTTCTTTTTAAATACAATGAATAGTTGTTGGAAATCTTTTTTTTTTTCGAAAATCTTTGCACTCGTCGAGCGGCTGTCCCACAAACCACACTGGTAGTCTCCTATACCTTTAAGAGCGGTTGATGTCTCAGTCTCTAAAAATAAATGCTTGAATCTAACAACAATCTTACCTAATTGCCCCTGTCTGGGCATCAATAATATTTGCAAGCAATGTAGCAATGTAGCAAAATAACTTGATAAAATAAATTGAATGTAAAAAATCGACTTTTGCACAGCATTTTCCACAAAGATTCCGGACTTCATAAATTCAAGTTTCAGTTGATAAATGAATTGAAGCCAGTACACCACCGCTGTCTTTACGAACAAAAATATTCTGATTGATGGAGCTCATTTCCATTTGTCTGGCTACGAAAATTGGGGAGAAATAATGGACCAATATCTCCATCCATAACGAGCCATTTTTTTTTTTAAATGATTCTCTATTGACTGACAAATTTGCGGGAGTGTACATTTTTAAATGAAAGTTACATTTGGCTACCAAGAACATTCCATTTAACACTAAAACGATTTTCCTTTGATCGTATATTAAAATTCGGACTGATACTTACTTTTTTTTACCTTTTTTGTATTTTGTTTTTGTTTAAGAATTTAGGATAAAGAAAAAATATCACAGCTATTGCTGTTGATTTGAAATGACACCTCTTGTTGGATGAGCACATAGTATACTATCTAGCATAGTTCCGAGATATTAGGCTTTTTAGAAGACTGGAATGAAGTTGTCCTGCTTCTTCTGAAAGTCTCTTACTCATGTACAAATCATTAATGACGTAGATATCTGAGCTTTACGGCGGACTGTCGGATGTTTTGCGGCTCGATGACATATTCTTTACAGTTCGGGGTTTTATGGCCACTGTTTATGGCCACTTACCATATCACAGCGATTTACCCTGTTTGTCTATTCTACTCCAACGCCGCTCTCGACATTTTTCAGTGTGCTCATTACACCTACTCGATTTCTATTTATACCCACAAAATTAGAATAAAACTTGGGTAAGATTCCAGAAATAAAAATTAAAATTTCAATAAAAATTTAATTTCCACATTTTATCCCACACTACTTTCTACAAGTTGCAGAGAAGAAATAAATCACAATCTTCCCCTTTCAAATAGTAAAATCCGGAACACAGCAAAACACATTGAAATTCCGAAACAATTTATTCCTTTCCGGTACATGAACCTGTTTATGACACACTTCCTTGTGGATAGTGGGAAACACTCCACAACACCTCATGATTGTCAGTTGTCACCTACGATACATGAAGTTATCCAAGTTGTTTTATAACTACATATTTCACTTCCCGCTGAGATTGCTTACGTTCCACACCCAACCCACTTCATTGTGATTTAAAAACCTGAAATAAGTTTCTCTGTGAGATCTCTTCCTCCGGTACCTCACCGGTCATTTCATAAATTCAACCATCCACCTGGATATAGCAAAATAAATTATTCTTCCAATGTATATTTAATGGCCAGCCACCACAATGCATACCTCGAATGGGTATGTAAATTCGTATACACTCGACAGGCCTTGCCATCGGTCGATCTCCCCTACCTGAGTGCGATTCAGCCACGCGGTCTAGCACGGTGAATAAAACTTGTAGAAGACTTCGTCCTCAACATGGAAAAGCAGTAAAAAAGGAATTATTCCGCCATCCACTAGTCTCATACATATGTACATAGGTTGTAGGCAGGATACTTCTACACCGAGGTCCTGGGGTGGGCGGTCGAGCATGAGTAGTATATAAAACGTCGACTGTAAAATACCGTTAGACAAGAAAACAGAAAGAAAAAGGAAAATATAAGAAACTCCACCGAAGAAGAAAATTGTATCCATCCGTATAAAGGCAGATGCTATTAAGCCATTCCAAAGGATTTTCTTTTTTCAAACGTCTCCCTATCCTTTAGCTAAGCTGTGAAAGACAAATCTAATTTTGTCAGAGTGCCAATGTAATGAAACAAAATTAAGGCAGGCATGAATAAATATATAACAAAAAAAAGGATATTCAATCCTTTTGAATGTGACGAAAGACAGAGAAAAATTGAATCTATTCAAAATGGACCGAAGAAAAAAGGTACAGGACATCCGGAGCAATGACATGCAAGAATTAGGGAATTAGGCTTTGATTCTATTAGTAGCGAGAAATGAAATAGTTGTCCTTCGTAATCCTTTGAAACGTTTCGAATTTGTGTCACAGGACAAAGCTTATTCATTGCCTCGCCAACAAGTGATGGTGAAATTTCCCTTTTTTTTATATACCTTTCTGTGGTGTTTGCACAGACGAAGGCAATTTGATGTGGCTTTTCAGTGGTTTGGATGGGACGTGTCAAGTTGCCTTTAGTCATGATCATATTTTCCTGGTGCCAGAAGCAATTCTGGAGTTTTTGTGTCAAAACAAATGAAATATTAGACGTTGTGCAGTCGACAAGAAATTTGAAAAAGTCGTAGCCAGAAGGGTCGGGCATGAAGAACGAGTGAATAATTTTGTTTTTACTCTGCGTCTAGAAGTTACTCTAATAAGTCCGATTCCGCAGAAGAAAAAATTGAACGAATCCGTCCGCGTTTCAAGGTTTTCTTTCCATTCACATATTCATGAACCATTTTTCGTCTCGCATATCTCATGAGCAAAAAATGATTACGATTTAGGACTGATTCCATTTGATGCATAATGAAGGAATGAACGTATGGTGAATATTTAAGAAGGTTTTAAAAAAAATTGAAAAGAACATTAGAGCTGGATAGTTTGGGTAGACCAGTCGTTATCGTCGACCCATTTTAATTTTATTTTTGTTCTTAGCCTCGATTGTGACTGGTAATTGGTCACTAGCTTTTAATTTAAAAACAATTAAAAAAAGTTCTCTAACATTCAATTTACTCATTTTTATGCAGTCTTAATTCTCTTCCTTGCAAAGCTGGGCTAGGGAAAAATTATGCAAAGGCATTTCTGTCCGGCTGTCTGTCCGTATGCACTAAACTTGCCGAGTAGCTATGAATCTGAAACTTGCCTATGTTATAGAGTACATGATTCTGAGCTCACAGCGGACGGTTTTATAACCCTAGCTAGTGTGGTTCCTGAAATCCAGGTAAAAGTATGTAAGATTGAAGGTAGAAGACCTGGAATTGTAGCTTGGCTCCCGCTGAGCTGATCTCATCTTGTTTTTTATTGTAACAAAAACACAAAATAGAAATTTATGGGAACTGTATAAGCTCCATATACAAGGTGGCGCAAACTCAATCATCCAATTTTGATTTTGAATTATTATGTAATACTTTTTTACTATATAAAAAATAATGATTTTGAGTGATGATACTCAGTATCTGGACCTTTACAAGTGGATAAGACGATATTTTTTGTTAAGTGGAAAAGACGATAACCGTGACTTTCCGCAAGATTTCCGATGATAACTGTTCGCGCGACTCCAAGTAGCCCCAAAGAAAGAAGTCTAACACTGTTAAATCGAGCGATCTTGCTGGCCATGCCAAATCGCCAAAACGGAAGATGACGCGACGAGGAAAGGCTTCCTTCATAATACCCACTGTAGCTCGTGCTATATGTGCGGTTGCACCGTCTTATTGGAACCACATGTTCACCAAGCCCCACTCATCCAATTCCGGCAGTAAGATGTTGTTTATCCTGGTCCCGTAATATTCGCCAGTAACAGTGACCGATTTCTCTAGCTCTTAGCCACTTAGTGGAAATGCGCCTCGTCGCTCATGATGATTTTCGACACAAAATCGTCCTCTTTGTTGTTGATATTAAGGATGGCTGGACAGTAAATCAAACGCGACTGACGGTCAGCAGGCATTAACTGATGTACTGTTTGCATTTTGCTTGGGAGCATGTGTAAATCTTTCACTAAAATTCGCTGTAGGGTCTGGTGATACTCAATTGCATGGCCCGTCGTCTGGTTGATGTTTCTTCGTTCTCAGCGACATCGGCAGCCACAACCGCGATATTCTCGGCAGAGCCACCAGTCCGGTGGGGGCCATGCTCTGCGTGGTCCTCGAGTCGAGTAGCTAAACGCCGGAATGATTGCCCTGTTGGTGCGAGACGATTAGGAGTCGTTTCAATAAAACCTACATAAGAGATTTATGATTTACTCAGTAGAAATTCTCCTATTATTAGGACTCCTCTGCCGTAAATAATCTCTGGTCGAATCATAATCCGGTGAAATTCGTTTACGAAGAGTATCCAAAGTCCAATATTATGATGATATTAATCATGCAAAAAAAAAGTTCTAACAACCTGTTGCATTCTTTAAATAAAACATCTAAAAATATTTATCCTTTGAACGAATTGAGGAATGGGACAAGAAGCTCAATGAACTTAATGTGTCCGCAAAACTTAAAAAAAATTTAGTGCGTGTAACTAAAAATAAGAAAAAGTCTTGTCTTTCATAATACGACTTTCTATAATGATGAAGACAAAGCCAATTTATTCGATGAAATTTTCACATTAAGTAATTATTTAATAACATCTAATATTGGTAGTCCTACAACTAATCCAGAGGTAAACATTAAGCTAGAAATATTCGATGCTGTAAACGTCGTGTGAAGTTTATGTAAATGGTCGTGCTTCAAAAGTGTTCAACCTTCATTCGGATGTTCCCCAGGAATCGGTTTTGGGGCCAATTTTATATAACATTTATACCTCAGACCTTGGTACACTTAGAACAACAAAGCAAAAAAAACCGAAACAGAGCAGAGGACTGGAACCGCTACGAGAACAGTTTCAGACTATATAAAAGTGATATAAGAAAGGCGCAAAGGTCATCCTGGTGCGATTTCTACTCAGAAATAGAAGAAAATAATGAAGCCAGTAGAGTGAGAAAGATACTGTCAAAGGCTCCCACTATACCCGCCTTTATTAACAAACCAGTTGGTACCACAACGGTGACCAGCGAAGAGTCACTAGACCTCTTGCTCAGTAAACACTTTCCCGACAAGAGGCTAGTAACTATAATTTCGAACAAATCATACCGAGTCCTCCGTTCATTTCAGAGGAAGTAGTAAGCAAAAGAAAACTTCAATTGGCAATAAATAGCTTCCTTCCATACAAATCTGCAGGTCCGGATGGAATCTACCCGATAGAGATGCAACGTGCTTACAGCATTCTCGAACTGTGGCTTTTGGTATTATTCTCATCCTGTCTAGACTGGGGCTATATACCAATATCCTGTAGGGAAGCAAATTTTGCATTTATACCGAAAGCAGGAAAAACCTCCCACACAACTGCAAAAGACTACAGACCTATCAGTCTCTCCTCTTTTCTTCTAAAAACGCTAGAGAGACTGGTGGACCTGTACATTCGTGAAAACCTACAAAAATGCATGCTTTCGAAATTGCAGCATGCTTACTGTAAGGGAAAATCAGTAGACACAGCTCTACACACGATAGCTGGAACCATTGAAAACTTATTTTCCAACAAAGAATTCACCATGATTCCCTTCCTCGATGTCGAAGGAACTTTCAACAACATAAAACCACTCCCTTCACCAATGCATTAAGCAAACTAGAGGCTATTGGCAATATTATATTTTGGATCAAACAAATGCTTTCAAGCAGGTTGATTTATTCGAAATTCGGCTGCCACTGAGCAAAAAGGGCAGTAAAACGTGGCAAACCACAAGGAGGAGTATTACCTCCGCAATTGTGGGTGCTAGTTGTAAACGAAATACTCCTATCCCTGGAGGACAGCAGGTGCAAAGTCATTGCGTATGCAGACGATATTGCACTGGCAATTAGCGGGAAACATCTCCCAACAATTAGGGATTTGATAGAAACAGGCCTTGGGCAGAGAACTGCGGGCTTGGAATAATCCCTCCAAAACGGAGCTATTTTATTCTCAAGAAAACGGCAGATTCCTCAAATCACTCCACCAAAACTTAATGCGATTTACCTTAGATTCGCAGACCACGCCAAAAACCTGGGCGTGATACTCGACAGGAAGCTCAACTGGAAATTGAATGCGGAATACCCCATACCCCATATTACCCACTGGCTGTATACCGCGGTATTCAGACCTATACTAATGTACAGATGCCTTGCCAGGTGGCCGGCACTGTGCAGATCTAACTATTGCAAACTCCTAAGCAGAGTTTAAAGGATAATGTGCATCGCGATAACAGGGGCGAACAACCCTCACTGCAGCCCTCGAAACGATGCTTCACCTACTCCCCTTGGATCTCATTTTTTATATATAACACAATATCTCGAAAAATGCACTGCAACAGGCAAATGAGAGATGGCGGGACCTTGAAATATGCAACTATGCGAGACAAACCTGGCCCAGGTATTGTCAACGTAAAACCACAAGCCTGCTAAAAATACGCAGACAGATTATAAGCAGCCTAATCGGAGTGTTAACAGGACATTGCGCTTTGGGAAAACATGCCGCAAGACTAGGACTGATATACAACGACTACTGCAGTAGGTGTCATGATGAGGAAGAGGAAGAATCTCCATCCCAGCTCCTATGCAATTGCCCTGCTGTAGCCGCCTAAAGAAGATGATTTCTGGGAGAATAATTCTTCAACGAACTAACGGATCTATCCGATACGGAGATCTACAAAATTTATTCGGCACTCAAAATAGTTCGAAGAGTAACGGTGCCTAAGCCGATTCAAGTGGTAGCATAATGTACCGTTCCTGGTCTAAGTAATCCCCACCGTTTTTGCGGAGGGAAACCTAACCTAGCCTAACTTAACGTAACCTACCTCAGACCTACCAAATTATACTGACTGTGATTAAGGTATGTTTGCTGTTGACATAGCAATACTTTCATTGCATGAAATTGCTCTCAATATTGAGACCAATCTTAAGTACCATATGTAATAGAGTTATTGGAAAACTAGCTCATCAAGTGGAAAATTAACCTAATTTTAAATATTTAAATATTTAATCAACCTTTAGCGAACATATTTGTATTACTCGAACCATTGCCAAATTCTATCTAGCAATTAAGACGTTATATGTATGTCATTATACTCGTATATAAGGTAATATTACAGGCCATCCTTTTGTATGGCTGTTCTATCTGAGGTCCTTGTACAAAATGTCACATCAAAATATTCTCCCAAAATGAAGTATTGAAGATGATGCTCAAACTTCCCTGACATCATCCGGCAGAGGATTTACATCGGCCAGCGAATGTTGAATTAATCTCTGATAGGATTCAAAAACTTAGCCAGAGTTTTATTAATAGGTGTGCCTTCGTTAATATTATTATATTAACAATATTAGTTTGATTAACAATTTGTTTGATTAATATATTTATTTTGAATATATTTATAGCCTTCATTTTTTTTATTACTTATTTTGTTCTTCATTTATTTATTTATTCATTTTCTCTTTCTTTTCATTGCTACTGAATTATTTATTATATATTTATACAAATGTATTATCATTTATTATTTATTTATTCATTTATTGCAGGTTAGCTGATATTACTTTATTTATATCTACATGTAACATATTTGCTTAATTTCGCATAGAAGATTTTTTATTTCCTTCTAAGGTATTCTTATTTTTCGGTAATGGTAATGTTTTATCAAGGAGATTAATGTTTCAGTTGAAGGATACGAATATAATACGTCGTATCATATATTTGTAAAATGTGCGATGTCAAACTATTGTAATGTAAAATACTCATACGAAGTAAAGTTCTATTTATCTATCTATATCATACAACTTACCAATTGCGTTGCCGACCCAAAAGTAATGAATATCTGGAAGAGACAATAATGATAAAGACGTTTTAGTACCGGAAAATTAACACCATAGTAAGGACACTATTGCACAATGGTTTTTCGGGCTTCAAACAGGGAAGTATATTTTGCGCCGTTTTACTTTTGGTGAATAAAGTAAGCCCCAAAGCAATACTACTTAGTCTAAGCTTAATACTAAGGACATGCTGGAATAATATATAATAACTTCGGTTGCATCAACCAACGAGTGGATACGTATATGGTCTTCCAGGAGCAGGAAGTTCTTTCATTAAATATCTTGTTTCATAGCTATAATGAGTTCAGTCGATAAATTTTACCCTCTCGGACAAGTTATTGGTATGAAAACTCAAACTCATGTTCATCTGGCAAGCTAGTGTGACTGAGAACCCAGGAGTGTCCATTTCAATACGACCAGACGACTTGGGCCTAACCACAAATACTGCATCGAAACTCCCACCAAGACTTTGGCATACATGTTTATAAGGTTCAGTTCCTTCAAAATCCCAAGAGAAATAGAAGAAAAATCTCTTAATTCCCTACGATTAATAATTTGGTGTAGTTTTTAGGCTGAGTCAAGAGCAAATATCTTACAATTTTTCATAAAATTTCTCCGTTCTTCTACTCATTTAAAATGACACCTATTGTTGGATAACACTCTGCACGGAGAGACTTCTACGGATGACAAAATAAAACTTGTTAAGGCAATCTAATGTGCCTGAAAAATGACGACCTATATATTCAGATGAAGATAATGATCACTTACGAGTATGTATAATAACTCTATCGATATGGTCAAAGAGGGCACGATTGATTTACCTTATGATAGCTTAAGCAAAAGAAAGTTATTGTAGTTTAATTTAAAAAAGCTTAGCACACGATCTTTGGACGATGGTTGTCCTGGTCGCCCAATGTCGCGTGCGGGCCGGCAAGATCACCTGATTTGGCCCCGATATGACCGCTTGAGATTTTTTCTTTGGGGTTTCTCCTAGTCGCCGAACTTCTAGAAATTTTAGAAGCTCTCAAGAGATTATCCAACGAGAGTCCGAGAACTTACTAGTATTGAACGAAGCTCTAAATGTTATAAAAAAAGCCAAAATAATCATAAACAATGGCTGCAGCCAATTGATTGATATCATTCTCAAAATATAGTGGATAAAAAACGGGACAACCAGTTTGGTTTTAGGGCAAGGCATGATACTATACGGGATGAGTCAAAACTGGTTTCTGAAATTCACTTAAGGCAAAGAATCAACAAAAACGCGTGGTTAGGTGGTAAGAAGATCTGTTCCGTAAGCTCATCAAACTAGGCCAAACCTCCTGCTTTACATATTTACGTAAACTCTACTGTCTACACGAGCGACAATTTGTTTACGACTCGAAGACATAGGCTGGTCCGATAAGTACTTAGCCTCACCGCCAGATGGTGCCAGTATCGCAAGAGCAATACTATCGTGTAGTACATTCTAGTAGACGGCTACTGTCGAAATTTCAGCCGGATCGGACTCGTAATTTTGTTTTGGCCGCGTGTGGAAGCGGAAGTGTCCGCGGATTTTAGAAAAATGGAAAAAGAGCAATATCGGTCGCTGATTCGATTCTTGTTTTTGGAAGGGAAATCGCACAGCGAAATCAAAGAGCGTTTGGATGCTGTGTACGGTGACTCTTCTCCTTCGATGGCGACCGTCAAAAATTGGTTTAACGAGTTTCAACGTGGTCGCACGTCGGATTTTGATGAGCCACGTCCAGGTGCCCCGAAAACGGCTACCACGAAGGACAACGTGACAAAATTCCACGATCTCGTATTGGCAGATCGCCGATTGAAGGTGCGCGAGATAGCTGAGACAGTAGACATTTCAAAAGAGCGCGTGGGTCATATCCTGCATGAAATTTTGGGCAAGAGAAAGCTGTCGGCGTGATGGGTGCCGCGTTTGCCCACTCCGGACAACAAGCGCAACCGTGAGACCACTTCAGAGCAGTTTTTGACGCTGTTTAAGCGCAATCCGAATGAGTTTCTTCGTTTCATGACAGTCGACGGAACATGGATCCACTGGTACACACCAGAGACCAAGGAACAGTCGAAACAGTAGACTTCACCCGGCGAAAGTGCTTTGAAGAAGGCGCAGACTGTCCCATCGGCCGGAAAGGTGATGGCCACCGTTTTCTGGAATTGTGTGATCCACATCGACTACCTGGAGAAGGGCAAAACAGGGCTGTCCCAGGGCTGTACTATGCCAAATTATTGGGCCGATTCGACGCCGAATTGAAGAAAAAACGGCCCCACTTGGCGAAGAAAAAAGTGCATGATAACGCACCGACTCACACCTTCGCACTCGCCACGGCCAAATTGGTCGAATTGGGCTACCCATCCACCGTATTCTCCAGATTTGGCCCCGTGCAACTTCTTTTTGTTTCCAAACTTGAAAAAGTCACTCGCCGGGCAGAAATTTCAGTCGAATGAGGAGGTCATCGCCGCCACGTAGGCCTACTTTGCAGACCTCGAGAAAACGTCTTTTTCAGATGGGTTAAAGAAGTTGCAGCATCGCTGGGTCAAGTGTATCGTGCTAAAAGGAGACTATGTTGAAAAATAAATCGCCATTTCTCCAAAATTTTTGTTTTTCTTTTGTAGGCTAAGTACTTATCGGACCACCCTATTGTGTGAGCTATGTCGATGACCCTAGTTATAGACACCACGAAAGCACACTTCGATCGTGCTTTAGTCACCCAGAGGCATTTCCTAACGGTGAGTATACAATAGAGATGATATCCATGTAATTTAACACTTCCACCGTGACGCCAGAAACAAACGGGTCATGGACGATGGGAACACTGATAGCGCTCATGAGCTTATCCGTTTTAGTATCGAAATGGCAAGCTGGGATCTCGCCGATGAATGAGCGAAGCAGTGTGTTATTCCTGTAAGATCCTCTTCATCCCTTAGTTCTGAAGTTAGATAAGGTTTAGCCAAGGAATCTTCTGGCAGTTGGACGTGTCATCATGCTAAGATGAACTTAAAAACTAACTGAGGCCATTAAACCTTGGTAACCGGGGTATCGGGTATGCAGAGTGAGATGGCGAGGCCAGTCGCCGAAAGACACAATGAGGAATTTGACCACTCGACACGAAACACACGTGTGCTGGCTGTCTGATTATAATTAAGATTAAAATTGAGGAGCTTAGAGTTTATTCCACATTTTAGCCTGTTCAGATTGAATGCCCCTTTTTCATCCAAAGCGGGCTTTTCGTTAAACCTTTGTTGGATGTACGTATCGGAGTCCTTGAATAAAACTAACTCTAAGACTAAGTGACTAAAGGTCTACAACTGGTCCTTCCACCCTTATAGAAATCTAAAAGTGGAGTGGATTAGCGATATCCACTGATAGAGGCATGTTTCATAAAAATTGCCTGAACAATTGGAATTGTACTTGACTATGGAGGGACTTGAACTGCAGATCTCGGCTCAACAGTCGGTGATGATTATCATTGCACCACCCCCAATTGCTCAATTGAATGACAGTTCAATCATAGAATCCCGATTGTGATTATTCCAAAACCTGCATCATTTTCCAAATTGCATTTCGCCATCACCCCGCCATCACATCTCCATCGAAATTGTGGTTTGTCCCCTTAAACCACGCGAGACTTCAATCCATCTCTAAAGACAACTCGGCAAACACAAACAGTTTAGCGCGTTTTACCATCACCACAACGTGAATACAAAATCCTCCATCCACCCACGGCGTTGCTGACAACAAGGGCTTTCAAGTCTTTTTCAATTCCATCGTGAACCGTAACAGATACATACGTTGTACATCCCCTCTCATATATTATTCATGTCGAAAAATTGATTGTCCTTCTTTCTTATTGCCTTTGTCTGTGTTGCGGTGTTTTGTTTTCAATCCCCTCGTCGAAGGATACCAAGGGAGGACACGAGTGGTGTGAGATTATGTAAGCAGTCAATCAAGTAAAATGGAGCGGCTTCCCATGAAATTGGATAATCCTTTTGAGGGAATACCCATCACTGAGAACAAATTAGAATTCGGTTTTAACATAGGGCATCCCGACCTTACACAGGTTTTTGGCTCTTTGGCATAATTATGTTATGAGGCGGTCCGAGTGACCCCTAAGCCGTGTGAGAAGACACATATGTTCGCCGGTCTTATGCCTTCTGTCATATATTTTTTTTTCGTCACATTTCTACACGTATCCTGCCATTTCCTTGTTCCTTCAAAAACACGGATTTCCATTTTGATTTTTCAATCGAAAATGAAAACATTCAGGAAGCAAGGCAACACCAAGTAGAACTGGATTAGATGGCACTCCCACAGTTGGGCTGTTGTAAAGTCAGATTTCATCTTCACTCTACTCCGTCCGTGAAGAAAGGCGGGAGAAAGAGCCCTGAAAACACTGGTTTACAAAGGGTATGAAACGGTCGCAGCCCACGCGTGTGCTAAACACAACAAAGTGACAGCTTTGATGGAGAGCTACAACTCAATAAGAAAGGTTACCATGAAGGATAAGTGTTTGCCCTCAAAAGTGTGGGATTTAAAAAAAGATAGGCGACGATTGAAACCTGAAAGACGGGAACGAAACCATCACATCAAACGTGAAAGGCCCGATTGTGCTTAAAAATATTTTTAACAATTTTGTTGGAGTATCCTCGACGACACACGATACCATGCAGAAGCCACTCTCGTCTGGATATCAGGTATCAGCCGTCTGCCTCAAGGGCGTTTTCAGCTTCCAGCAGACTGAACCAGCTCACACTGAATGATTGAAATGAATATCCAAACGTGACCGTATTCCACGGATTCGACTAATGAAACATTAGCAGAATCATGTGCACTGATTGTCGCCAGCTTGATTGTTGACACTAACTCGGCAAACAGAACACTGCTGCTCTGCTGTCAGCATACAATAGCTTCATGACCGAGGAGCCCGTGAAGCGACGGTGCGTGTGTTGAGTGTGGCTTGACTACGGATTTGCCTTTGGGATAATCACATTTCACTCATTGCAATTTGTATCAATTGGATTGTGCGTGTGCGCGGACTCCAAACGGTAGACCATGATAGTGAGGTGGTCTAATTAAGGATTCCACAGAGTGGTGGCGATGAGGAGCACTGTGAATTGTGGCCCGTTGGGAATGTGAGACTTTTAATAATTCAATGGCATCACATTCCGTAACCGTATCATAACGTAGCGACTTTTGATGCGTGTGTAGGGGCCGCGGAGGCGGACAAGCGACGATGGTTAGCTAGGTGGTTCAGAAGGTTATTTATGAAGCACTTGGTTTGGCATCGGTGTGTCGACTAATGAAATAACTTGAGTTATGACTTGGGTGGAAATGTTTGGCAATTTGGGGAACGGTATTTTCACAGGTGATACGGCTACGTTGGTGGCGTTTAAATTGTTGGAATTGTCATAACGTTTCGACAGAGAAAGCAAATATCATTGAAGGGTCACGGACATGTCGGTTTGCTTACAATACTCATTTTTCTTTGTGTTATTTGTCATGTGTCGAATTTGTAGGAATTTGGGTAATGAAATTTTGGGTAGTGGTAGCCATAGGGACTTCTGTATGTAGACACCTCTGTACTTCTATAAAATTACGTTCACCAGACTATAAAAATGTCTGTGTATACGAGTATCTAGTTAATAACGTACGGTTGCCTACTCCATTATTTGCCAAGAGTCCTTTTATTCTTTACTCCATATTAATTTTTTGTTCAAACGTTGACAAGAAATTTTCTTGTCAAATTAATAGTTAACACATTTGCCTTTATAAAGGGTTTTCCAAAAAGGACTTGACAACTTTTTTTTTAAATAAAACGCAAACCGTTTGAGATATTTCAAAAATTTTATTATCGGCTTGAAGTACAATCAAAACACTTATGAATGGAACTCGACTTCGTTCATATGGTTACCGCGAGCACGTTTGCAGTGGTCGATTCGTTGGACCCAATTTTCGATGACTCGGCCACACATTTCGGCCGAAACGGCCACTATTTCGCGTTCAATATTGGCTCTGAGCTCTTCCAATGCCGTCGGCTTGTTGGCATAAACCAATGAATAACGTAGCCCCAAAGAAAATAGTCTAGAGGCGTTAAATCGCACGAACGAGGCGGCCAATCGACTGGCCCATTTCTTGAGATAACACGCTCATCAAACTTACTCTTCAATAAATCGATTGTAACGTGTGCTGTGTGGCTTGTGGCACTATCCTGTTGAAATCACATGTCGTCCAAGTCCATATCTTCCAATTCGGGCCAAAAATAATCGGTAATCATGGCGCGATAACGCTGGCCATTCACAGTAACGTGACGGTCGTTATCGTCGACGAAAAAATATGGCCCAATAACGCCGCCGGCATGTAACCGCACCAAACAGTTATTTTTTGTGGATGAAGTGGTGATTCATGAAGCACATGTGGATTTTCACACGACCAATAACGCATATTTTGCTTATTGACGAACCCATCGAGCCAAAAATGAGCTTCGTCACTGAAGATGTTTTGCGATGAAATTCATCATCTTGGCGCATCTTCTCCAGAGCCCAATCGGAGAACGTACGTCGCTTCAAATGTTCCAAGCTGGATCTTGTATGGGTGTGAACCAAGATCCTTACGCAAAATACGCCATAATGTGGTCTGAGCGATGCCCAATTCTTGAGAACGCCGTGGAATTGACTGATTTGGATCGTTTGCTACGGACGCCTGAACGGCAACGATATTTTCGACACTTCGACCAACCCGTTGTCTCACTGATACGGCAACATCACGCAACGAATATGTAGACTCAAGTTTTTGCACTAAGCTTGTTATTGCCTGTCTACTAGGGCGAGAATTACGACCGAAAATTGGAGTTAACGCTCTTAAAGTTGCGGTCACCGACTCCGAACTTCGGTAGAAAATTTTTATAATTTGCAGACGTTGCTCATTCGTGTACTTTACCATGATGAAGATGTTGAGTTTACTGAATAAATTGACAATAACAGTTCGATGATTAGTGAAAGGGTGCGTTCACAAATTAAATTCAAAGCTGTCAAGTCCCCATTGGAAAACCCTTTACTTTTCTCTAGCAAGTTATTAGAACTTTATTGGCTATAAGCGTGAAGAGCGATGAGGACCAGAGGGGAACCTTATTAAACTATGGCTTGCAAATTTGGAGTTCAGCATATTACCAGTACTCTTTTCAAAGTTATTGTAATGAGTCTGTTTTTTTTTTTCATTAAATTATAGAACACAAAGACGTCGAGAAGTACCATTCATACGCTCGTGAACTGTTTTTCGCCTCGTGCATCTCTAGGCCAAATATCGATATCGATTTCACACTAATTTCTTTCGCCGCGTAATTACATAACAAACACTTGGTAACGTCTTTAACATTTTAAAATCAGGGGCTTAATGTTTATTAATTTTGTTGTATTTTCCTCCATTCCTCCATTTTTTTGTTCAAATTTTTGGGCTTTATTTATTAAAAAAACATTTATATGCCTCACCCTTTGCTTATCTTCGTTACGACATGCAAATTTGAGGCTGCAAATTATTCCACGTTTTTGAAGGTGATCCACCAATTGACCTAATTTTTATCTCCTTTGAACTTCTGAACTTTGAAAGTTCGGAATTGCTGCTTAGCTAGCCGGCTTGTTAAATTGCGACCAATGAAACTGAAGGTTATTTTACTGTGGCTCTTTATCCAGTATTGATTTCAAACTTTTTGACCGGTCCCGGACGTTCCTTCGGGACCCGTTCCTTCACTTAAAGAAGCCTACCGTGTTCCGCCTCGGCCTATTTTTTTTTTTTTTCAAATCAAAGGTAAAACGCAACATGTCCAGGAAATTACATTTATTTTCCTCCAAAATTACTATTAAAATGATAAAAAATCTTAAATGCGATCGTGGTGATGAGGAGTGATTTACATAGGCTAAAGCTTACCGACATGTAAATGATCCATCACGAATACCTGACATTGCGGATCATTCTGCCAACACTCTGGGCCTGTTCCTCATCTCTCATCCTGATAAGTATTCTATCGATATGTTGTCATCCTTAGGCTCGTGAGATCACCGTATCGTTTCAGCCAATTTCTCATGCTCAAACCACAGAGTTCGAGAGCGAATTCCTAAAAGAACAATATGGCTCTACGAGAAAGCCAATTTGTGGGGACTCAACAACTTCTTCAGGAATTTTAACTGGTTACTATGCTTCCTCGATAGTGACGTGGATGCCGCTCATACTTCTGCTGGGTATGAGATCCTGCATTCCACATAGAGTGAAGAATATCAAGCCTAAAGCATTTGCGAGGTATGACTAGAGCTTTAAAGAGGCTATCAGACTGAGAGAGCTGAGTTTCCGGACTTACAAAGTTAGCTTTGTAACCCTACTACTCGGTACTGCCCCCGCCACCTAAGGCGGTTTCCGACTCGTAGAGTACTGTGAAGCCAGAAGGATTGGACTCATCATCTGTTGCGATGCTAACGCTCAAAATACTGTTTGGGGCAGCAGCAAATGCAACCGGAATGCAACCAGAGAGGAGACCATCTTTTAAACTTCATTCTTTCGTCTGACCTTATCGTCAACAATGTTGGCTCTCAACCAACCTTTGTGACGGCGAGACGACAGAAAGTGATTGACCTAACCCTGTCTAATAAGCATGTGAAGGCCATCACTAACTGGAGAGTCTTACCAGATGTTACGCTGTCAGACCATATATACATCGAATTCCAATTGAAGTGCGGGATATTCCCCTCGCAGCCCAAGCGAAATCCGAGAAAGACGGACTGGGTGCGATTCAGGGAGGAGCTTGAGAAATCCACTCAAGCCCTGCCTAAACTCAAAACAAATCAATTGGTGGAGGATGCCGTTCATAACCTAAGCAGCGCCATCACCAACCGTTTCGAACTCGCATGTCCTGTCAAAAAACCTCCCAGCAGGAAGCCGGTTCCCTGGTGGAACGCTGAGCTCCAATGTCTTCGCAGGGAAGCCAGAAGTCTCCTGAATAGATCGCTTAAATGGAACTCGGAAGATGACTCGAATAAATATCGATCGAAGCAGAAGGAATATAAGAAGCTTATTCGTAAATCGAAGAAGATTCCTATAAGTCCTTCTGCGAAGAGATCAAATCCCTGAGCGCGACCAGCAAGTTGGTTAACGTTCTTAAACGAGGCCGTTTTCTAGGAAATCAGACTGAAATCGGCTCGTTGCACACTCCCTCATTGGAAACTGCGACTGAAACGATGAAAACAACTCGGCGTAGCTGGTATGTTGCGTCACGCGTGGCAACTACTGAGACCATTGAATCCTTCGATTTCTTTAAGTCGCCGGGCACTGATGGGATATACCCCGTTATGCTGCAAAAACTCATAAGACAGCTGCTTCCTACTCTGAAAAGAATTTTCACTGCTAGCCTGGCACTTGCCTACATACCTATTATACATACCAAAATAGAGAAAGAAAATTACTCACTCGCCAAGAGTTTCAGACCAATCAATCTAACATCCTTCTTGCTGAAAAGCATGGAAAGATTAGTAGAGTTGCACGTGAGCAAAGTTGCCCTTCGAATGCATCCTCTCTCGGACATGCAACATGCTTATCAGCGCGGAAAATCCTGCGAGACTGCGCTTCAAAACCTAGTTGGGAGAATTGAATGCGCTCTCGAAAGGAAAGAGTACGTACTAGGCATTTTCGTCGACATTGAGGAAGCTTTTGATAACGCTACTTTCGACGGCATGTGTAACGTTGCTAGATGGCACGGCGTAGATGAAGCACTGGTTCTGTGGATCAAAGCAATGCTCGTGCACAGGACATTGATCGCTGATGCAGGCCTCGAACAATGTGTCAAGTCTGGAGTAAACAGGGGCAGGTGGCGTCTTGTATCCGCTGTTATGGTGCATGGTGGTCGACTCTCTGCTCGATGCTCTCAATGCCTTTGGAATCTATGCCCAGGCCTATGCGGATGATGTTGCTGTTCGCTCGGTCGGCTCATGTTTAGCGAATCCTCTTAAGACCGATGTCGTTCTCTTAACGAGAAGGAGAAAAAATACTGGCATTACTCAGCTGGTACTAATTCCGTGCAGGGACGGGTTAAGAATATCCCTGCAGCGATACCTCTCGCTTGTCGTAAAAGGCGACTAAAACAAAGGTAAACAAAAATCACATCTAGGCAATTTAGAAAACACCAAGGTGAGCCTAGGGGCACATATACCACCATTAAACTGCCCACAAGTGTACATGCAAATCAGTGGGTTGACACGACTGGAGATCGCCGGTGTTGTAAGAGTAAGATCAAACAAAAAAATCTGGAGCATGCCCGTGTCACAAAAAAAAAAAAAAAAAAAAACGGCAGGCCGAAAAACAACTGGTGCAAACCAATGGAAAAACACCAGCATTTGATTGGCCTCAGCGATGAAGTAATCCCAAACCGGGAAGCCTGCCGCTACTTTCTGAGGTCAAACCGGCGGACCCCACAAGCGGACCAGTAGGAATGCAGTTAAGTGGGAAGGTTATGGTCCTACACTTCTGACCATAACAACGCCGGAAAAAGGAAAAGAAGAAGACTCAGCTGGTACTGAAAGGCATTCCCATCCCGATATCCAAGGAAGCTAAGTATCTGGGAGTCATCCTAGATATCAAGCTTCTTTGGTCAAAACATGTTGAGTCCAAAACCATCAAAGCGCTGTCAGCTTTTTGGCAATGCAAAGGTGCCTTTGGCAAAACATGGGGCTTATCGCCGAAAAAGGTCCTTTGGATCTACACGGCAATGATAAGACCGATAATCTCATATGTATCGGTTGTTTGGTGGAGCAGGCTTACACGCAAACACGCTGTGGCTTCACTCACCAAACTCCAAAGAGCGGTCTGTCTCAGCTGCACGGGGGCTTTCCCCAGCACACCGGGAGCTGCTCTAGATGCTATGATGAATCTTCCACCCCTTGACATATATATCAGAGAGTGTGCATTGAAAGCCATTTCTCGCCTAAAGAGAAATGGTCTTTGGTACAACTCGCATTGGAGTGAAAGTGTACTTGCGGGAGAAATATCCTACGACGCCTGTCTCACGGATATGCCTTCTGACGCAATGACACCTGCCATCCTACTGCGCTGTAACTTCACAGTCACATTTCCATGGCGCCAGGACTGGCTTTGGCCAGACACTGAACCTGGAATGGAATGTGTTCGTATTTTCACAGATGGCTCCAGGACTGGGCATCTGTCATTTCCATTCTTTGAGCGCGAAAACATTCGACTGCACTTCTCGTTAGGAAAATATACGTCTGTCTTCAAAGCGGAGATTTACGCAATCCTAATGGCCATGCACTAGGTTGTGAAACACAGGTGGAGGGGAAAAAGCATATGCGTCTGCAGTGACAGCCAAGCTGCACTCAAAGCTGTGTCCAACCCTCTATCCAACTCCAAATTAGTGCATGAACTCAAGACCTTTTTGAACAAAGTCGGAAGACTAAATTCACTTAGGCTTGTATGGGTCCCAGGTCACTCTGGAATTCCAGGAAACGAGATCTCCGATAAACTCGCTAGAAGAGGCTCAGAGGAGAGTTTCTCAGGACCTGAACCCGCCTTAGGTCTACCTGCTTCCACGGTCAAATCTGGCATCAATGACTGGGTCTTTAACGTCGTAGATGGAGGGATTATCCAGGATGCAAAATGACTAAGCGCGTACGCCCTGATGTCTGCAAAAAATCCGCAACATTTTTCTTATCCTTAAGGAGAAATGATTGCAGAAGGCTAACGGCCGTCATTACGGGCCATTACACTTTTGCCAAGCATCTCTATGTGCTTGGCATCAGTGAGACGCCTACCTGTGCTGCATGTTGCGAGGAGGATGACACAGCAGAACACTTTCTCTGCGACTTTCCCGCCTTCGCTCGCGCACGGTGGCGCACCCTTGGGGCTGACGTGGTGGGTGCCAAATCTCTTAGCTCTACATCACTGAAGCCCCTCCTCACTTTTCTCCGGACAACGGGAAAAATACAGTAAAGACAAGGTGTCTATCTGGTAGTACAATGGACCAGTATTTGTGTCTGAGTGCTTCAACAGATAGTAAAAGCCTCAAACAATAAAAATAAAAATAAAAAGCTAACCCCTCTGAGAAAAACCGGGATAAGCTTAAACGAGCCAGAAATGACTATAATGCCCTGATTCGACGTGTCAAATTCGCCCATGACCAAAAGTTAAGGCAAAAGGTGCTAAATCGACCCAAAGGCAGCAAACATTTTTGGTAATTTGTGCAAAACATAAAACGTTTGTGATCGAAAGACATCCTCGGTATGTGTGTTAATAAAATTCTTAGTTGGAATGACCACAAAGTCGAAGTCGCCAAGAACGCTGCGAAATGTCTAAATTTCCTCAAACGATGCAAGAAATATTTCGCCCCCTCTGATTTGGCTTCATCCGCCAAGCTTGAGTACAACGCTCATATCTGGTCCGATACTTCCAATACCTCCAAAAAGTTGAACATCGAGACAATGCTTCCTCTGCATTATTGTTTTATCGCTATTTTAACGAACAATGCTCAAGCCGGTGCCTCCTTTCCCTCCCTCCCTTTATAACTTCGGTCCGTGCTGTGTCTTGATGTCTTGACACTTAAAGGAAATCGTAACCCCTTGTGCACGTGTCAATTATAAAAAAAAAAACAGTAAGTGTTTTCTGTTTCAAAGTGGAGGATTTCCATTTGTACACTTGATAGAATTTTCACCTCTCATATCTCAAGAAAAAAAGTGGCAAGTTTGGGTAAACTGGTATTACTCGTAGATTAGTGGGATATTCGATCGTGTCAAATTTCGCTAGTTTTGGTAGCTGTGCTAACTTCAAAAGTGGTACTAGTGTTTCCAAGAAAGTTGTGAAGGCAAATGACGTGCGCCCAGAACATCAACAATGGATGCACAGTGAAAAAAGTGAGCCATAATTATCAGTCATTGATGCAAAGGATTTTTTAATAAGGGCGGGTAGATGTTGAAATGAAATAAAACAAGCTGTGTGTAAGGTATTAACAAAATTATTTTTCTGTTTGAAAGGCCCATGTATGCCAATATGTACGAAATATGATATCGTTCAGATGCTCACTTCGGTTTGTTACAATAGCACGGATCCCAGTATGCCAATTTTCAATTAATTTTTCGCATAGATCTGGCTGAATTTAGGCGGTGGCCTGTGTTATTTTCACTCTAAGGGCATCGTTTAATTGTGGTTTATTCGCATAGATCTGTGATTTCAGGAAACCTCCCAAGAAAAAATCTAGCGGGCAAATCGCACGACCTTGGTGGCTAATTCACGTAACCTCTGCGAGAGATAACCCTAAATCCTTCATGCAGAATGTCAATCGTGGTGCCCGCTGTATGACACGTAGCGTCGTTCTGCTGGAACCACTTGTCGTCTAGGTCATTATGGTTCAATTTGGGTCATAAGAAATTAGTTAAAATCGTACTGTAGAACTCGTCATTTAGGATAACCGCCTCACCAACGTTATCTTCCAATGATGCCGCGGGCCAAAAATCAACACCTAGCAGTAACTTTTTGAGATTTCACCTGGTTAACCCCATGTGGGTTGGTGTCGTCTCATATATGGAACTTTAGCGTATTAATATAGCCAATCATCGAAAAATGCGCCTCGTCGCGTAAGATCATTTTTCGGCAAAAATTGGGGTCCTCTTCCAAACGCACCGAAGCCCAGTATGGTCATGAACTTTTGAGCTCCTGGGTTAATTGGATCTTGTGCGAGTGAAAGCCCAAGTCCCTACGCAAAATTCGCCAAGTTGGAGTCTGCGAAAGGCCGAGTTCTTTCACAGACTGTGGCAAATGTTCTCAGCTGATCTGGCGTTCCTTTGACGTTCCGTCCTTTCTTTCCTTGACGAATGTTGGTTGATTGATTACCGAACCGGTCGTTTCAAATTTGGCCTCCAAACTTGAAGAGTCGACTGCGAAAGGCCTCCAATAATTGGACGCAATGCGCGCAACCTTTGCAATAACGAATAAAGTTTTATCATTTGGACGTGCTGTTTATTTGTATAACTGGCCATGGAATTTGGCATCAGTAACTGAATAGTAAACTAAAAATAGATTTGATAGATGTCATCGAAACAACATGCCACCACAGGCCGCTAAAATCTACCCGCGTCACTTGAAAAACCCATTACCCTTACTGATACGTGTCATAACTGGTGATGGAAGACGTTTAAGCATTCTACATCAAAACTAAAGCTTAATCAAACAGGCCTTAAGCAGACATTTTATTACGAGCTTGGCGGAAACGAAGACATAAAAACTTGATAATATTGATAAAGAGGATTCCTCGTATCTGTTCAGGAAGAAAATATACTGGTCGACTAAATTGACACACATTGTAGCTTTATTTTCTTGCCTGCTACCCATAAAGGTCTACCTTGAACTATTTTACTGGTTCGTTCACTAGATCATTTTTCTAAGTTGATTCTAGGAGAATTTAGTTCTCCTTCTTCTCCACAAATAGCATAGAAATATTAAAAATAAATAGGACCGAGTTTTAATGGTTTTTATCTAGTATCTTTGGTAAAAAAAATACGTAATTTTCTGGGGAAAATAATTTTCTTTACTAAAACTATTGGACATCGGCTTCTACACATTCCGCCCATCTTTCAGGTATTTTATGAATAGCATGCCAGAAAAACGCGTCTTTCGCGGCACACGATACGTCGAGCCATTTGCCAACTGAAGTTCTACTCTGCGAGCTGGTACCCCATTGTTGCGAAGAGGTTATAGTCAGATGGCGCCAAGTCTGGCGAGTACTGCGGGTTCAGAAGGATGTCCCATCCAAGCTAGCATTCCCCTAATTTTGGTGTGTGAGACGGCGCTTTGTTGTGTAACAAAATCAGTTTGCCATATCTTCTGGCCCTTTCCGGTCGTCTTTCGATTAATGCGTGGTTTAAATTAATTATTTATTATCGATATCGTTGTGTATTAACGGCTCCACCTGGCTTCAAAAATGTATAATACACAATACCGCTATGATCCCACCAGACACAGAACATGCTATTCTTGCCAAAGCGATTTGACCTTGGTGTTGAAGGAGCGGCTTCGCCAGGTGAAGGTTCTGATTTTTTCGGCTTTGGTCTTTCAAAATAAATTCACTTTTCGTCACCCGTCACAAATCGATGCAAAAATGATTTCCTTTCGTGGCGTTGAAGCAGCTTTTCACAAGTGACTGCGATTTTCCATTTGACGTTTATTCAAATCATGTGGGACCAATTTACCGAGTTAATTGATCTTCCCCATTGCTCGAAAACGTCTGCTGATTGTTTCCTGTGCCACATGTAATGTTTCTGCTAATTGCTGTTGAGTTTGAGTTGGGTCATCATCCAATAACATCTGCAATTCCTCGTCTTCACATTTCCGTTTCACATGTTCTAATTAAGGGAGCGTGTTCACCATATGTTTGTACCAGCAAACGATGACTTTCAACAGCCTTTTTTAGTCTTCTACCAAGCAAAGCTGGGGTAGGATATGCAAAGACTTTCCTGTCCGTCGTCTGTCTCTACGCATACACCAAACAAAATTTGCCGAGCTATGAGTCTGAAACTTGGCTGTTTTATAGAGTACATGATTCTGAGCTTATAGCTGAGATCCAGGTAAAAGTTTGCAAAATTCAAGGTAGAAGACCTAGAATTGTAGCTTGGTCCCGGCGAACTGATCTCATCTTGTCTTTCGATTAGATAAATGAACAAAATGACATCTGTGTTCAATTAATACGCTGCGTACTTGTACCTTATGCATACAAGATATACACAGGTCGAATTAGTTTATAGGTGCGATTGGCCTACCCAAACTTCCTATTTAATGACCATGAATATTAGAGATCAGTGTACTTAGGACGCAGCGGCCGCGATAGTTTGAAGCTTTTTTATCATAAAATTGATGAAAACTTA